>BPTQ01000006.1:138432453-139050814 GCA_019973895.1 Chrysanthemum seticuspe
GAAAATACTACATTACTTCGAAAATGTTGGAAACAAATATTGAAAATTAGTGTTTTATTACTAAACGAAGAACTAATTGCATCCAACAGTTTCACTGTTGGATTTTTAAAGAAGCAAATCATTATTTTGTGATTAAAAGTTATAAACAAAGGTTGTAAAAGCTTCATTACATCATAAAAGATCATAATCAATCATCAAATTGGGTCTAAACTTCACTTTAGTCAAAGTTCATCTGGTTTCAAAAAGTCAAAAATGACAAAAAAGTGGTTTTGTGCAGAAAGTGCAGCATCTGCACAGGTTTCATAATAGCTTTTTAAAGTCTGTTTTTTGGGATATAAGTAGTTGGCTAGGTGGTCTTTAGGACCTTATATCTGTTCTTGCTTTAAGCCTTCTGGATAAGCTTGGAAATAAGCTCAAAATAAGCCCTATCTCCCCTGCTCCACTGTCTCAGTTGGTGCTGAGATTTGTTCAGTTTTTGCAGCTAGTGCACAGGACTCAAAAGAGTTCCTCATGGCCTGAATTTTGGTACAAGTGATCTCACCCAGGTCCTCTCCAAGTTCCAAATCATAGTTTTCAGTTTGAGCTTATTGATAAGCTTGTGCATGTGATTACAGTTGGTACCCAAGCTATTGAAGTTTATAAAATCAAATATATCAAATCTGTTGAAAATTGTGATTCTGTTGGTCTAGCTTGTTAAAACTCATTGCATTTTAGTTAATTTAGCTTATCATAGCTTGTGTTTCAGATTGGTAGCTTTTGGTGAGCTTTTGGCTTATCAAGTGCTTATTTCCATAAGCACTTCCTTAGCAGTTGCTTATTTCTCCACATAACATACTGTTTTTCCAATTTTCATAGCTTCCTAATATTATTTTGGACTTTTCCTGAAATTTTCAGATTTTTCTAAGTAGTTTTGCTATTTTTCCTATTTTTAATTAGTTTTTAATACTTTTTAAATAGCATTTAATACAAAAAATTAGAAAAAGGTTCAAAAAAATAAGTTTTCATTTTTCATAGTTCATTTGGTAATTTTTAGTAATTTAATTAGTTTTTAATAGTTTAAAATCCATAGAAAATAGAAAAATAGTCACAAAAATACAAAAATAGTTTTGAAAAGTCTATTTTGATATTTTAGACTTTTCCAAGTCTTAATCTTATTTTTCTAGCTCATTTTCCTATTTTCTTATATTTTAGGTAATTAATTATTAGTTAAAAATAGTTTTTAATTAGATAATTAGTTTTAAAAATAATTTTATTTTTCTAAATATTTTCTTATATCATTAGGATTGTAAAAACATCATTTTCATATTTTTAGGGTTAATATTGATTTAGTTTCACTTTTTATTTTGTACGTTACGTAATTTTTAATTTAAACGTACGTTTTAGGTTTTAAACGTTCATCATTTTAAATATAGTGATAGCGTTTATTTAATAGGTTTTATCTTTTTGATTTTCTTTAATTTGCATTTAAGCCGCTGTAATTTGTTGGCTTTTCTCGTAGTTATAATATCATTCATAATCCTTTTTCTGTTCAAACTTCTCGATTACTAAACGTTGATTTATCCATTGCATAGCTCGCTGGGACATAACGACCCGGGGAGACTCTACACTCCTCTGATCCTAATTGCATTAGTGTTTGAGCAGTTTTTAGTCTTTTAGACTTGACTGTTTAGCACCGATCAGTGATTATGGAAGAAGGAGGAGGAGGAGGAGGGTGTTTGGGACATCATGAAGATGAGTTTACAAAAATCATTCTTTCATGGTCTCTTGATGACATTCTCAATCAATACCTCTTTAGGAACAAGGTCCATCTCTTTTATTAATTAGCATTGTGTATCTAACTTATTTATTTATTGTTGGTTCTGGTTTTTAACTTGTACTTATATGTTCTTGTGAGGAGGTACCACTAGGCCGTTTGGTAGTGGTTGTCAATAATTAACCATAATACTTTTCAAACAATTAAGTTATGTCCATTGTGAGGCTGTTTGGGATTACTTTTTTGCCTAGTTTTAAGCAGTTATGATAATCCAGTGTGCTTACGCTTATGTGCTTATTTTGTCATAATATTCATTTTACTCTACTGGCTAACCTAAAAACCTATAAATAGAGACTAGCATCGTAAGTAGCGGAGTCAAATAGTTATATTCGTTTGTTATATCATTTTTGACGGTTTTGGTTTGGAGAGGTAGAGTGTGTGTGTTTGTGTTTACGGTGGTGTAAAATGTGGGTAAAAGTGTTGGAATAAAGTTTAAAAATATATAAAGTGGAGGCTTGTGATTGGCTAACGTAAAACACGCGAATCCAAATAGTATTTCCCAAACACCCTCTTTACGGAAAACCCAAGTTAGTTTATTCATGTTTTATTTTTATGAAGTTTAACATTTATTTTAGATATTTCTCTACTTATTTTTGAAGCTGAGAAGCTTTCTTAAATGTTTGGATGAAAACTTTCGAACCATTTTAAAAATGGAGTTGCCAAACACCCCCTAAAACATGTAATGATCATTAAAGTTATTTGGCCCGTTTGACCTTAAAGTCAGCGTTTCATCGTTATTATGTTTTGAAAGAGTGAAAGCATAAACCTGCTAAGACTTCCTCATACTTAACACAATATGGGTTCACAGTAATAAATTTTTGACCTCATCCCCTACTTTGATTCTTGCTGCTGTCATACCTGTATAAAGTGATTAAATTTTCTTGTTTGTAGGTGGAGAAGATACCACTTACTTTTGAATCAGAACAACACTATTTTGGCTCTTTTGTGTATCCTTTGTTAGAGGAAACGCGCTTCGAGCTAGCTTCATCCATGGAGATCATACATAGAGCTCCATTTGCTGATATTATATCTTTTAACGAATCCGATAATGGTGACAATATGGTCTATGATGTTACGGTTGGTCATTGGAGAAATCAATGTAGTGAACGTGGTAAAGACGATTACTATACATTACTTGGTGATCTGCTTCTTTTAGTAGACGGGAAACCCGAATCTGTTTCTGATTTGAAGCGCGTGGGAAGAACATGGGCACTCACATTGGTCAAAAGTAATGAAGATGATTGTACATCTATTAGTGTAAAGGCATCACAACCAATTGAATTCCAAGACGGGATGTTTGCATTTTTTGTGATGAATGTGACAAGTCAGAAAAGAATATGGAATTCACTGCACATGCATAGAAATCTTAATATAATCAAAGAGATTCTTTACACTGACTCTATGGTGAGAAATTAGTTAAATAATTTTTGCGCCCGTTTAGGATAAATGCTATTATTAATAATGGATATGTTGTTTACAGGTTAAGGAGAACTGCAATATCTGTTCTTTTGGTTATGATAGTATTGTATCTCAAAAAGTTGATCGACAACTTTTGCTTAACTTGAATGAATCCCAGAGGGCAGCAGTTATGGCCGTGCTTTCTAAAACACAATGTTGTCATATTTCATCTGTGGAACAAATATGGGGACCACCTGGAACGGGGAAAACAATGACAGTTAGTGTATTGCTTTTCATCCTTTTGCAAATGAAGCACAGGACTCTTGCTTGTGCTCCAACGAATGTGGCTATAGTACAGTTAGCCTCACGTGTTCAGAGTTTGGTACAAGAATCATTCAAAACAACAACTACAAGTGGTGATTGTTTGTGTTCAGTTGGAGACTTACTCTTGTTTGGCACCAAGGAGAGATTGAAAGTTAGTACTGACATTGAAGAAATCTGTCTCGAGCATCGGGTAAAGAGGCTTGCAGAATGCCTAGGGCCAGTGACTGGTTGGAAGCATTGCCTAAGATCTATGATTGATTTATTGGAAAATTGTGTTTCTGAATATTATAATTTTATAGAAAACGAGTCATTGAAAGAAAAAAAACTCAGAAATGAGAAAGAAGGTAAACGAACAATGTTGGAAATCAAATCATTCATTGAGTTTGTACAAGAACGATTCAGTTCTTCTGCACCGCCACTCAGAAGGTGCATTATTACATTTTGTACTCATATCTCGAGAAGTTTTGTGGGGGAATATAATTTCCAGAATATGATATCTCTTCTGAATAATTTAAGTTCTTTGGAATCTTTGTTGTTTCAAAAGAATATGGTTTCGGAAGAACTTGAAGACCTCTTCAATTCTAAACCATTGCAAGATGATACTGTTAAGTCATGTATATCTTTGCTAAGAGATTTGCAAATATCTCTTACAAAACTCTCTCTTCCATGTTTTTCAAACAAATATGCAATAAAGCAATTTTGTTTTGAAAAAGCTTCTCTAATATTTTCAACAACTTCGAGTTCCTACAAGTTGCATGCTGTCAATATGGAGCCTTTGAATATGGTGGTCTTAGAAGAAGCTGCTCAACTGAAAGAGGCCGAGTCCACCATTCCCCTTCAACTTCCCGGAATGAAACATGCTATTCTTATTGGAGATGAGCGCCAATTACCTGCACTTGTTAATAGCAACGTAAGTCTATGCTTATCTTTCTACCTTAGACTATAACTATAAATTCTATTTTGATGGACTTTGTGTTTGTGGACAGGTTTGTATTGAATCAGGTTTTGGAAGAAGCTTATTTGACCGTTTAAGCTCTTTGGGTCACTTTAAGCATCTTCTCAATGTTCAATACAGAATGCATCCTTCAATTAGTTCCTTCCCAAATGTGCAGTTTTATCAAAATCAAATCCTAGATGCACAAAATGTGTTATCTAAAAGTTATGGAAAGAGGTATCTTTTAGGACCAATGTTTGGTTCCTATTCTTTTATTAATGTCGTTGGGGGAAGAGAAGAAAAAGATGATGATGGAAGAAGCCAAAGAAATATGGTTGAGGTGGCAATTGTGATTAAAATTGTTAAAAATCTCTTTAGAGGTGTGCATGTTGGTTATGTCATTTCAGATTCTTCTTTATGATTTTAGCTTAATTAAATCTGTTTTTATTGAACAACATTTGTGTATTTCTCATTTATAGCATGGAAGGACTCAAAGAAGAAGCTTACTATTGGTGTTATATCTCCCTATGCTGCCCAAGTTGTTTCGATTCAAGAAAAGCTTGCTCACAATTATGAGAAACTTGATGGATTTTCAGTGAAGGTTAGATCAGTCGACGGGTTTCAGGGGGGAGAAGAAGATATTATTATTTTGTCGACAGTAAGATCGAATAGTCATGGGTCTGTTGGCTTTATATCTAGTCCTCAAAGGACTAATGTTGCCTTGACAAGAGCACGGTATGCAATCTTCTCACTTTCTTAACAATTTATTACTGTAGACACTTTGTTGTTAAAAATAGTATAATTTTGTCTTCCATTTTTGTGTAGGCATTGTCTTTGGATATTGGGAAATGAAAGTACCCTGACTAATAGTGAGTCTATATGGAAAGAGTTGGTCTGTGATGCAAGGAATCGACATTGTTTGTTTGATGCTGATGCTGATGAATGCTTGAAGATGACAATAATAGGAGCAAAGAAAAAGTTAGAACAACTTGATGACTTGGTTAACGGGAATAGTGTACTTTTTAAACATGCAAAATGGAAGGTATGTGATTAATTTCCTACCAAATTGTATCCTTATGCACTATTATACTTTGCTATTCATGTTTGTTCAACTTTATTCTATCAGGTTCTCTTCAGTGACAACTTCAGAAGAACTTTCGGAAAGCTGACAGGTTCTCGCTTGAAGAAGCAGGTTTTAAACCTTTTACTGAAACTTTCTAGTGGCTGGCGGCCGAAGAATAAAAGTGTAGACTTGTGTTGTGAAAATTCTTCACAAATTTTGAAACAATTTAAGGTTGAAGGGTTCTATGTGATTTGTACTATTGACATCATCAAAGAAGTCAATTATACACAAGTTTTGAAGGTTTGGGATATATTAGCCTTAGAGGAGATTCTGGGACTCACGAAACGGCTTGAGAGCATATATTCTGCTTACACAGATGATTATCTTAATCGGTGCACTGAAAAAGGTTTAGAGGGGTATGTTCATTCGTTTTACAGGGATTCTTGATACATAAAGGAATCGTAATTATATATGCTTAATCCTTTTTCTGTATATTATTCAGGAACTTGGAAGTTCCTAAGAGTTGGCCCGCATCCGAAAACATTATCAGATTGCGATATGTAAGTGATGGTGAAAACGAAAGTGAAGTGAGTGTGAATCCTGGTGCTGTTAGAAATCATATTGAAAACTCAAAAGTGAGTGAAAGCTTATTGCTTATGAAGTTCTACTCCTTGTCATGTGGGGTCGTGAGGCATTTGCTTTCCGGTAAAGAAGTTGATCTACCCATGCAAGTCACTGATGAACAGATGGACATAATCTTATCTCGCAAGAGTTCATTCATAATTGGGAGATCGGGAACTGGGAAAACCACTATTCTGATAATGAAATTGTTCCAACAGGAACACAAATTTCGCATTGTTTCTGATGGGTTTTATGAATCAGAAAGCAGCCCGATTAGAGATGCTGAAGTTGACGATGAACCTGAAATTATCAAAAAGAGTGTTCTTCGCCAGCTTTTTGTGACGGTCAGCCCAAATTTATGTTATGCTGTGAAACAAAATGTTTCCAAACTTACAAGGTGTGCACATACTCATTCTCTTATCTTTTTTTCCATCTTTATCACTTATATGGTCTTGTTCTGACTTCAAAAATTAACGTATTTGACAGTATTTCAAGTAATAGGAGTTCATCAGCAGAGATCAATCTTGATAATACGGTTGTTATTTCATCAGAATTGAATGATATTCCAGACACATTTATAAACATCCCGGTGAAATATTACCCTCTTGTTATAACATTTCAAAAGTTTCTGATGATGTTGGACGGTACATTGGGAAGTTCGTTTTTTGAAAGATTTCTTGAGGCAAGAGAAGGTTCTCATGGTAACCGTATAACTTCAGGATCTGTTGCCTTGCAAAGATTCATAAGATTAAGGGAGGTTACATTTGATAGGTTTAGTTCACTTTACTGGCCCCACTTCAATTCAAAGCTAACAAAAAAGCTTGATCCTTCTAGAGTGTTCACCGAGATAATATCTCATATAAAAGGAGGCATGCAAGCAGGGGAGTGCATTGATGGAAAGTTAAGCTTTGAGGGTTACTGCTTATTGGCTGAAAGTCGTACTTCAACTTTAACCAAACCGAAAAGAGAGATTGTTTACAGTCTCTTTCAGGCTTATGAAAAGATGAAAAGCGAACGTGGGGAATTCGATTTGGGAGATTTTGTTAATGACATTCATCATAGGCTTAAAAATGGGAATTATAATGGTGACCAAATTGATTTTGTGTACATTGATGAAGTGCAAGATCTTAGTATGAGACAGATTTCTCTTTTCAAATATATTTGCCACAATGTTGATGAAGGCTTTATGTTTGCGGGTGATACTGCACAGACAATTGCAAAAGGCATTGATTTTAGGTTTCAAGATATAGGATCTCTTTTCTATAAAGAGTTCTTGAGCACCAAAACATCTGGAATACAAGAAAAAGGTCTTCTATCCGAGATTTTTCAATTAAAACAGAACTTTAGAACTCATGCTGGCGTGCTCAATTTAGCTCAAAGTGTCATTGACATTTTATACTGTTATTTTGTTCACTCAATTGACAATTTAGAGCCTGAAACTAGTCTTGTTTCTGGTGAAGCTCCTGTTTTATTGGAGTCTTGTAATGATGAAAATGCAATCATGACAATCTTTGGTGGTAGTAGAAGTGGTGGAGAAATTGTGGGGTTTGGTGCTGAACAAGTCATATTGGTACGTGATGATCGTACAAGAAATGAAATTTTTCAGTACGTTGGGAAGAAAGCTCTTGTTCTCACTATATTGGAATGTAAGGGTCTTGAGTTTCAGGTCAGTTTCTTAATCTTTTGTCACAAAAATATCATTTTTAGTGATCTCGAATTGCCAATGACGTTTTTGTAATGTTTGATTGCCATAATTATTTAGGATGTACTGTTGTACAACTTTTTTGGGACATCACCTTTGAAAGACCGGTGGAGAGTTATATACGGATTCATGGAAAAACATAATTGGCTCGACGAAAAAGTTCCTCAATCTTTCCCGGTATTCAATGAAGCAAGACATAGCATTTTGTGTTCCGAACTAAAACAATTGTATGTGGCCATAACTCGAACAAGGCAAAGGCTATGGATCTGTGAGAACAAAGAGGAGCTCTCCAAGCCAATGTTTGACTACTGGAAAGTGAGGGGACTTGTTCAAGTACGGGAGTTGAATGAGTCAGTGGCACAGGCTATGCGGGTCGAAAGTAGCCCTCAGGAGTGGCGGGAGCGTGGAAAAAAGGTTAACTTTTGCCCACTTACTGCATTAGTTTTTCTATGTTTAGTTGTATGACATCTTTCATATTTTTATATGGTCCTCAGCTTTTCTATGAGAATAGTTTTGCGATGGCAACATTCTGTTTTGAAAGAGCTGGAGACACAACGTGGGAGAAATTTGCCAAGGCTACTGGTCTGAGAGCATCTGCTGATCAAATACGGGAAACAAATCCTGACTCTTATTTAGGTTATCTTAAAGAAGCAGCGGGAATGTTCGAGCTTATTGGGAAATTTGAGTCTGCTGCATCATGTTATTGTGATTTGGGGGAGTATGAAAGAGCTGGTAACTTCTTTTTTAAATCATAAATGCCTGTCTAATGGTTAATTACTTGCACGAGTTTAATCAACATCTGGATTGTAAACTTACTAAAATGACCTGATCAACCCGAGCCCATTTCTGAATGTCACCCAAACACCCAACTCACCTCTAATTTGCTCTCTTTGGTTTTTGTAGGAAAAATCTATATGCATAAGTGTGGAAAGTTTGATGCAGCCGCGGAGTGTTTCACTCTAGCAGGGTGTTATAGTGAAGCTGCAGAAGCATACGCTAAAGGAGATCAGTTCTCCAATTGTCTATCAGTTTGCAAAAAAGGGAAACTTTTTGATCTAGGCATTCAATTCATAGAATACTGGGAAGAACATGTGAATAATAAAAATAAAGAATTAGAAGAAGTTAAGCAAGAGTTTTTGGAGAGTTGTGCTCTTGATTACCACAAACATAAAGATTCTAAATCCATGATGAAATTTGTCAGAGCATTTTGTTCTATGGAATCTAAGCGTATATTCTTGAGGTCATTAGGCTGCCTAGATGAACTTTTGTTGTTGGAAGAAGAGTTGGGTCATTTGCTTGAAGCTGCTGAGTTGGCGAGATCATCAGGCGATCTTCTAAAAGAGGCTGAGCTTTTGGAGAAGACTGGACATTTGAAGGAGGCTGCTCTTTTGTTAGTTTGGTATGTGTTTTTCAGCTCGTTATGGGGAAACGGAAACAAAGGTTGGCCATTAAAGCAATTTGCTCAGAAGGAAGAATTTTGTAATAAAGTAAGGTTGCTTGCCAAAATGGACTCGGGCATTATGTATGATTTTGTTTGTAGTGAGCTTAAAATACTCTCTGATCAGCACAACAGCTTGCTTGAGCTGAAGAAAGATTTGTGCATTGCTCAAGACAATGCTAGTCTAAGGGGAGAAATCTTGTCGATTAGGAAGATCTTAGATAAACATCTTCATTTGAATTCCTCAAAGTATGATTGGGAGGATGAATTACCACTTGATATATATAAGCACTGTAAAGGCAAGATGTTTCAGAACCGAGTTTCGGTTAGAACTCTTGTTTTTTATTGGAATCTGTGGAAGAAGCACATCATGGATATCTTTAAAAGCATTAAAAGTCTTGAAAATGGAGAATCAGTTAACCAGTCCGGTCATGCTGATTTTTGTTTGTATTATTTTGGGGTGAGGAAACAGTGTGTAAAAGGAAACATGGTGTACCTGTCACTCAACAAGGATGCTGAGTGGATAAAAAACACTCGTAACAAGGGTCTTCATAGGGACGAGAAGCGTATGACTTTTGATGGCAGAGAGTTGGGGTATGTTATTCGGTCTTATTGGCATTCCGAATTAATTTCTGTGGGTATAAAAGTACTTGAAACTCTTGACGCCCTTCGTAAGTCAAAGTCAAATGGTTCTGCATTTCACCAAAGCACATCTCTCCTTCACATTTTTGAGGTCTCCAAGTTTCTTTTAGACTTTCAGTGTCATAATCTCACAGATCCTTATAAAAAGAAGCTGCAAAATTTCCTTGATAATTCCTTAAGTTACTTTGATTTTGTGTTTCCGTTGGATTGGCGGAAAGCAGTATCTGAGGACTTGGTTTCCTTAAGGGAGACTGATCTTTCAGTCAGCTTGCTTGACGAGATTATTCTTCAAAATGTTGACATCGAGGTTGATCTCACCAATAGGACAATTGGGAGGGTGATGATGATATATCTTGGTTCCAGAACAGGGCTTAAGAAAAAGTCTGTTATAGGGCTTCACTGGAAACCCAAATGGAAGTCAGTTGTGAAAAATTTGAGATATACAGATTCAATTGCTGCACCACTCACAGATGCTTTGGAACATACTTTTTTTGCTGACTGGAAGTGTCCTGGGTGCATATCAACTCACAGTTATGTGCATCTATTGGATCGTCTTCTTTTCATGTCATCTTCCTTTTCAGGAATCCTTTTCACTACAAAAGCTTCATTTGTTGAATGGTTTATGTATCTTCCCTCTACTGATACAACCTTCCCGGCACTTCAACAAATTTTTAAAAAGCCTGAAGAAGAGTTACTGTCATTTGTTTACAGAATCGAAGATATCCTCTTCCATTTAGATAAGACTGAAACCTGGATTCGAACTTCAAAGATTAACATCTCGTATTACCTTCCACTATTGGCGTTGAGGCTTGTAATGATGTTATCTTTGATTTGTCTGCAAGTATCAGATTGTTCTAGAGTATTGATTGATTTTCTAACTGGGAGTATTGGTTATTTGCTTCCAAAGAAGTTTGTGTTTAATTTAAAAAGGAGAAGGTCAGGTCACGACTTAAATTTGAATCCAGAACTGGTTGCAGAAGCGTTTGCAAGCATAGAGGATCCTCTCATGATTGTTTATTCCGGAGACGCGAGTCCTAAAATCCATGCTCCTAGTGCTATATTTGTTGACCTTAACAAACCTAAACAGGAAATAATGAGTGCATTGCTTCCAAGGAAAAATGCACACAGTGGTATCAACTTCCAAGGAGATAATGTTGATGCTGGGACAACTCCTGAGGTATCGACGTCCAACACATTGCCAGATGCAAACATGAATATGAATCGTATGGAGCTGCAAATAAATTGGGAAGTTGTAGAAGAAATATCTGAGATTTTGAATAGGAGAAGGGTAGTGGCACAGAACACGTTAACCCCTACAGCTATGGTCAAGGTAATATATATATATATATATATAATTGAGTTTGTAATCAATGATCAGTAAGTGTAAGTTTAATATGGCTTTCTGACTATCCGGTTTCTGGCCAGGAGGAACTTGATAAAAATATTGGCACATTAGCTACTATCCTTGTGGATCAAAAGTTATGTTCCGGAAAAGGTGCAAGAGTTGTACGTGATGCATATAATGATTTTGGGTTGCTTTCTTTTGCATATGACAGAAGGTTAGACTTG
The DNA here is from genome assembly GCA_019973895.1 of Chrysanthemum seticuspe. Lineage (NCBI taxonomy): Eukaryota > Viridiplantae > Streptophyta > Magnoliopsida > Asterales > Asteraceae > Chrysanthemum > Chrysanthemum seticuspe. Next base: position 138,443,958 of record BPTQ01000006.1, read on the forward strand.
CACTGTTGTAAATTTTGAAGTGGTTTCATCTTTAGACCAAGTTATCTGTATTAACATTTTTTGGTTGTTTGGATCTTTTCCAGGCGGCAGAGAGCAACAAAATCAGTTTTAGTGAAGGATGTTAGACTTGCTTTGGAGAGGCTGGTAAGTGATAGGCCAAAGATAGAGAGATTCGTAGAGCGTTATGTCACGAGTCAGGCGTTAAAGGTTAAACAAACAGGTGATGAAGCTTTAGAGGTGTTTGAAAATCAAAGCGGTTTTGATAATACTCGAGATGGTAACAACAAGAAAGGGAACAAGGGGAAAAAGATAGAGAGACTCGTAAAGCGTTATGTCACGAGTCAGGCGTTAAAGGTTAAACAAACAGGTGATGATGCTTTAGAGGTGTTTGAAAATCAAAGCGGTTTTGATAATACTCGAGATGGTAACAACAAGAAAGGGAACAAGGGGAAAAAGAGTAACAAGAGCAAAGGCAAAAAGAAATGAAATGGATAAAATAGGATGGGATATCTTATGGTTTTCTTTTTTGTGTATTCCAGGAAACAATTACTGAGTTTTGAGTCCATGATTAGTAGTTCATTCGAATAAGGTTAATGTCTTTTCTCTTTCTCTTTTTTTGGCGCTTAGAGAATCATGGTGGTGTAAGAGTTTTGCTAGACCTTTTAAGGAAGGTTGTGAACTTGTGATCAAGCATCTAGACAACTCTCTTGAAGGACGTGTGCGTTGAATCTTAGTTGAAACCTGTTTAAAAAAAACTTGCATCTGAAGTTTGCTATCAAGTTGTTTAGATTGTTTCGTTTTTGGGAATGGCAAGTTGTTTTTTAATTGATTTCTAGCCTGTCGTGACTCTGAAAGGAGGCTTAGCAAGCTGTAGTTTTATACGGCTTAGTCAATCATTGCGTTAGGCGCCAGTATACAACCTTCAGAACCTTTTTTCGAAACAGCATCATGAAAGGCAATATGACTCGTTTCTAAAGTCATGCAATACCAGTCTAGAAGTAGATAGTGGATGTAGCAATTACTATACCCAGTCTTTTAAGCCACAAAATTTGAAAGATGGAATGCTTCAAAATGGATTAACGATAAATGGAAGTCAAAATGTTGAGAAGCTTGCATATCCTATTTTTTCATTTCATGTAATTAGCATATACTTCTTGTGAACCTAAAAAGTAAAGCTTTCTACGTGTTAACTGTATTGTGCGGTTCGATTCGGTTAGTCGAAAGATTTAACCTATTTGTTGCAAGGCGGGTAATTCATTTTACTACCCGAAATCAAACCGTATTAGGTGGGTGACCGGACATGTGGTACCCGAAATGAGCGGTTACCCGCAGTCAGTTCACTGTTTACCATTTTAGATATTTAAATGAGTTTAACCATATGAACAATAACATGATTTAAAAGATAAAACGTTTATTTAGTATATTAAATACTACTGAATAAACTAAAGTCATATTAAAGTTATTTCGTCACAGTAATTACATTTATTACAAATAAACATACATGATACATTAACAAATAGTATTTGTCCGATGTTTATATGTTACAATCACATTAATCTATTATAGATGTTTACATTAGAAGCAAAAAATCGTTATACAATAAAAATAGTGTAATAATATAATTGATACTTGTACAATTATCTGAATATTAGTTAAAAACCTTCATGATCTCATACACGGTTTGGTTCGGTTGACTGTGGATATATCTAAATATAAAAGCCGAAACCGATCCATAATAAGCAGGTTTTTCAGTTTTGATTTCGAGTTTTTTGTTCCGAATTGAACGATTCGGCTCGGTTTCTCTAGTTTTTTTGAACACCCCTTACCTTACACATGTCTATCTATACTCTCGCACCCCTTTCTTGTAAACATGTTACAACCTCCTCCACCTTCTTCATCTTGTCGCAATTACTCCTTAATATTTTATTGTTGACACTTATGCCCACCTTTTTATACAATCTTTGCAAGTCCAACATTACACAATATGACTTACCGTAAAGCTTGAAGGTTTTAGAGCAATTAAGTTATGTTGTAAAACTTACATTAATCAATGCTCATATTTTTATAATATATTTTTAGTTTAGCATATCCTTATTTAAGGACTTCACAACAAGTAAATAAAGCTCTCTATAATATTAAAGCTAGCTGATTCTCTCATGATATATATTGAATGCACTATTAGGTCTTTTATATCCACAAAGGTAATTTTATATCTTTTTTTAGTAACCATGGTTTATAACTTTTTGGCCGACTAATTCACGTGATTTGAACCGACCGTCACATAGACTCAAACCGGGTAAAACCCTTCTTTTTCAAAAGGTTGGCGTGACTTAGAGTTGTTTGCAACTAGCAAGAATTGAACATGAGATTTCACACATCTTAGAGTCATAGTCACAAATTCTTTTATCACTAGGCCACCCTGATCCGAAGAGTTCCTATTATTTTTTTCGTTTTATTGTTTTGTTTGGTTAGATGTCATTTTTATACAAAACTCGTAAACCCTAACAGAATTGGTCGATGTTTGCAGGTAACCTAAATTAGTATTTTGTTCTTTACTGGGCCATTAATATGAATAATTCTTAAATTAGTATTAACTAGCGGGTTAACCCGCGCGTTGCGACGGGAGTGCGTTGCCCTCGATCATTTTATTCACGGGAATGAATTTGCTAAAGTTTTTTTTTTTTTTTTTTTTTTTTCGCACTGTTCATGAACGGGTACTGTTCATGGACGGGTACTGTTCATCCCCCAATGCCTTTTAGTATATATATATAATGTGAATAATGTATTAATATGAAAAGAATTAGTATCTTTAGATTGTAACCAATTCAATCTTCTTTAGCTAACATAATGTGAATAATGTATTAATATGAAAAGAATTAGTATCTTTAGATTGTAACCAATTCAATCTTCTTTAGCTAACATATGCATATGGTAAAAGAAAATAATTTGAACTCCAGCACTAAATTCTCATTGTAGTCCATGTAACAACTCAAAATAATGCATATTCCTTGTACAGAAGGACCGCTAGATATAAGATATTTCTGTTTTATTTAGGAAAACACAATTACAACATTTTGAATATAGTTGCATTAAGAAAAAGCCATGGATCATATTTAAAAGGCCAGATGAAGCAAAACTGCATGAAACATGTAGTGCATATAGAGCATGTGATATATTAAAGGGTCAGATGAAGCAAAACTGCATACAACACATGCAAATACGAAAAACAATTTATCATCCTTGAACTACGAAGCATAAATGTTAAAAGATATTGTGCCTGTGGGGAACGGTGTACAATTTTATTAAAATAATCAGATTACAATAATAAAATTAACAAGATGTAAATAACAGAAAATTAAAAGCAGACAGAAAGGGGGTAGAAGCAGAAGACAGACACTATGGACGATAAACAAAGAAAGCAGTAAGGGTTGGTTGAGGCTCGTGCTAACACGATCCCTTAAAACATATTCGTCATCTGTTTCCCAGGGTATAACGTCCAAAGCTGTTGTACAACCGGATTTGACAACTTGCCTGAAAGATCACCAAAAACTTGTGCGATTCTGATCAAAGAGATTGCTGGAATTCATTTGTATTGGAGCTGTATATTTCTGGGTAGAAAACTGAATGAGGAGTCGTTTATTATATAGGCTAAACATATCTTGTTCATCAAGACAAGATATCTGCCAAAATTAAACTGATATGCAAAATCTGTTAACCAATAACCATGATTTGCATATATCTTAATTACACATCAATATTCTGTAAACTTTGTCAATAAGTTTCAGATCTATTCCTTAAATAGATTTACAGAAAATTCTGGAAAAATGAAACTCGAATCTGCAACAAAAATTTGCGCAGGTATGCGAGGCTTCGGAGCTGCATTCGTGTCAGCAGGTCGCGCGGGCTCGCATGAGTTCAGAAGCTTCGAACCCATTTTGGCACAGAACTACTGAAATCTGCACCCCTTGCGCGCGCACGTAGGTGTTGGAGTAAAACCAACAAATCAATTTGAAGGTTCATATCAAGATTCCTATATAAACTTGTTAGGTTTCCATATTTGTAACACAAGCATCAATAGAAGAAATATAGACAAGGTGATCGGATGAACACTTAAGCAAACACACGCGTATGATATGAAGAAGAGTTATGCGTAGGTGTATTGAAAGAAGTGAACAACCAACCTTCAATAGAAGGTTTACATGAGGTATTTATAGGAGGGAACTAGGGCAACACACCAAGTTCCCATCTTTTCCTTATTAGGCTTGGCCAAGGCTTATGGGCCTTCTACATAAGCCTTAGCATAATAACAAACATAAAGGCCTAATTGAGCTAACTATTACATATTAATTACTAACACTTGAATTCTAGTTTAGGAGTGATTCCAACAATCTCCCCCTAAGTGTTAGTGATTGATGATGAAGACGTTGTAGGTGCTGATGTAATAGTAGCTTTGACGTCTTCTGACATTCTTCTTTCGTGTGAGAAGAAGTGCCTTGATTCGAACAATCTCCCCAGTGTAGAGAAATTGTTTCCTTTGAAGTATTCTGCTTTGACGTCATCATTTTCTTTGTTCTTTAGATCTTTGTTCTTTGTGGTGAAAGTGATAGTATGTTGTGGTGATCTGCATCAGGTCTGATTCGTTGCTCCAGTGTCTCCACGTCTTTCTTCAACATGCTCACACGCTCTTTGACATTAGATTTCAGTACTGATGTAGTTCTCTTAGTCTTTAAACTTTGTAGATTCTTTGATTGATGAAGAAGCATTCTGACTTTGTGTTGCCTTTTGAGAGAACTTCGATTAGTATTGTTGTTGGTATAAGCATGTGAAGAATCTGCACTATCTTTTCCTCCCGCGAGCTTCCATAAGAAGAAAAACATGAAAACATGGGTTAGAAATAATCCAGCGCTTACAAGTTTGAACTTCGAGAGCGTTAACAGCATAGTGTGAAAACACAACTCTAATTCTCACAAAGGCTGTTCCTGAACCGGAGTCCCACAAGTGAGATAACGCGATGCACCGAAGTACGTCTACAGTTCAGATGAGTCACTGAGGTACATCGAAGCATCACCCTACCACTGTAGACCGTTTGAGACACACTAAGCGTAACCCATAAGGAGTTACCGAAGTGACCTGCTGTCAGAGCTGTTTGATGTTGACCATGGCAGGAGTTTCCATTCAATCACTGAGGATCACATGTGTGAACCTCTCATAAATGTTCTCGACAGATTGCTAAGATCTGTGAAGGACTCTTGATTATATCACTTGCGTCCTTATTGATGAACGACAAGTGATGAAATGTCAAGTGTACCTAAGAGATCTTTTGATGAATCTCGTGGCTCTAGACTCAATAGTGCGATTTGGTTTTCCTGAGCGGAGACTAGGGAGAGGGTCTCCTTCTTCAATACCAACAATCTCTAAGAGAAAGTCGATAGTTTACGTAGGGTTCCCTGTGAGAATGAAACAAGCTTCCGTTGAGAGAAACTTGAGTGGCTAAGAAGTTTAGTGCATGCGTCACTGGGTCCATGACGACTTTGATCTTCAATACCGGTGTCATCTTGTGACAACCAGTAGCATATGTATTGAACCCGGTGTCTGCCCTAAGTTGAATAATCTGGAGGGCTATTTCTTTTCACCCTTTTTCTTTACTTTTCTTTTTAATTCTTCAACTCATTCTTTCTTCGATTCTCATTTTCTCCTTTTTACAATCATACCTAAGGACTTCTAATTCTAACTATTGGTGGTGTCCTTGGGTAGATCCCTCCGGCTCTGGCGGATCATAGGACGGTTATTCCTAACCTTAGTCACCTTATAACTCCATGACTATCCTATGTTGCCATAAAACCATTATCATGAAAATCTCTCAAAGTGGTTATGAGTAAAAACATTTAATACCACTGTTGAGAGTTTAAGATTTTGCAGAAATACTCCCCCTCCACACGTGCTTAAGTATTTTGACAGAAATCTGCACGGTGAGAGAAGAGCGCGCACTTTTGAATTGATCGACTCGAGATAAACAATTCCCCGCGAGACACGGTTACGTTGCATAGTTAAAGAGTTGCATTGTCAGCTTTTAGGTGACAACTAGCTCTAATAACTACCTTGAAGGTGTGGACAAGCCTCGAAAGGCTTGTCAAACCCGTCGAAGTTCATGTCTATCAAGAGTTTCTCGGATGGTACATTCTATTAGGACAAGTCCTTTGCGAGACACGTTTACATTGCTAGCGAGCTAGTTTGAAATTGTGGAAAACTAGAAGGGGGGGGGGTTGAATAGTTTTACCAATTTAAAACTTCCTTTTAAATATTTAGATCGACTTATGTCAATCTATTTGATTGTTTATGTTGGACGTTGATAGATAGATATATAAACGTGTAATGAAAGATAAAGAGTAAGAAGCACATCACCACGACACAAGTATTTATAGTGGTTCGGCTACAAGGACACCTTCCTTGCCCTACTCCACTCCCCGAGTCACCTACTCGAGAGTTCGTAAACACTACACCAACTCCTTATGGCGGAGAAGCCTTCACAACGTCGCTTAACCTTTTTCCGGTACAAAGCTAAATACCGAGTTCTTTCACACCAAGGCGAACCACACCTAACACAACGTCGCCTACCCTTTATACGGTGCTAGGCTAACCACCGAGTTCTTTCACACCTTAGGAGAACTAATCCTTCACAACGTCGCCTACCCTTTATTAGGTACTAGGTTAAGCACCTAGTTCTTTCACACCTTAGGTGAACTACACCTTCACGACACAACACCTAATCTCAAGGAGATCTACTCCTTGTTACAACACCATCAAGGATATCACCATCCTTGTATATAAACAGATACATATATGTATAACGATGCACCTCATCGATTATACGACCTAGGCATTCTTCCCAAATGCTACTCGATTTGATTCTTTGGCATCCTTCACTAATGCCTTTGACACAACGCTTGGCACCCTTCACTAATGCCTTCGTCTTGACACCTTTAGCATCCTTCACTAATGCTTTGACACGGATGATGAGCACCTTTCACTAATGCTTTCATCTTGACACTTTCGTCTTTTTTCACTAATGCCTTCAACCCAACATCTATGGAGAAAGGAAGAACTATCAACAAGAGAACCTTAGTAGTCTTGATGATGACGAAGCATGGCAACTCATGGAATTTGAGCTTGCACGCCTTCAAGAGGTGGTGATCTCTCCTTTAAGAGGAACCTAGTAGATCACACAAAAACAAATGACAAACTACATAGATCACTTAGATCTGAGGTTAGAGGGTTAGAATACTTTGGGGAAGTATGTGTAAAAGCACACTTAGAGAGGAAGAAATGGCTCTCTATTTATAGAGGAAATTCTCTTCTGTTTCCCCGGATCCCACGGATCCCTTCCACTTGGGATCCGGCTAGCACAAAGCCAGGGATCCGTGGAACGCTCCTATTTGCCCATGGATATTTTTGGTTATGGGTCATGGGTTATGGGTTGATCCATGGTTTTCTTTCTAGATACAATGTATCTTAAGGATACAATGAACTTGGTTAAGTGGTATAAATAAAACCATGGGTTATGGGTCAAAACCATTTGCTAGTATTTACCCATTTAGTATATACTTGTATTTACCCAATTTAGCATACACTTAGTTTTTACCCATTTTAGTATACTTAGTTTAAGTATATGTTTAACCCAATATGTAAACACTAGTTGTTGTACATATGTATCTAAATCATAAAAACACTTATACTTGTTTTAGTGTTTTATGTGAAAGCGTAAGTGTGTTAGAAAACTATTAACTCAAACTATTTACGTACTCTATTTGTTTCGTTAAAATGATTTTATATTTGTTATCGACAAAACATTAGAAGATCGTAAAATATAAATAAACGTTTTCACGGCTTATTTGTATTAACAATCTCCCCCTTTTTGTTGATGACAAAACATAAAATTATTTTAAGGAAAAAGCTAAAATTCGTAAGAGTTTGAATTTGTAGTTTTTACTTTCTTCTCCCCCTTTTTGTCGAAACAAAAAGTGTTAAAAGAAACTAACACAAATAAAAAAAAATGTAAAAATATAAAGAGAGCAAGTGACGGGAATGGTACTCGTCTTAACTCCCCCTTGACGAGTCCATCCCTATGTAAGGGCGTCAAGGACATAACGTAAAATAAACTAATTGTGTTTGCAATTAAGTTTGCAAATGGTTCGTCTAAGTGACGAGAACGTGCTCCCCCTTGAATATTGCAATGTTTCAATGGGGTGACATGAAGTGTAACCCAAAAATGGATTAAGTTTGCAAATGATTTTGCAATGTCATTTGACACAAAGCTCCCCCTAGCTTTATGGTGTCAATATCTTCATGTGTATTTTGAAAAACTACAAAACAAAGGTTAGAAAAACAAGAGTATAGTGCATAATTTCCTGCAAAAGAGACTCAAGTTAGTATAAATTTGTGCTCCTGTACCACGGATCCCACGGTTCCCTTTAAGGAGGGATCCGTCTAGTTATCTGTAAGGGATCCGGCTATCTGTTGACAGTATCTTCAGCAGTGAAGAAATGTCAGGGAATGCTATTTTGAGAAAATGAGATATATGTACTATATATCAAGCACAACAAAGATAATCATAGCATATAAGTATTCATTCAATAAAACAAGAGATACACAACCAAATCTCTAAAACTAAGAGAATGAACTAGCCAAATAGGTGCTACTAATGCTAATAAGTTAACCCAAACTTAAGATTCGACTAAAAGCTTAATGATGATTAATGGTGAGAAAGGTTTCCTAAATGTTCTAAGTTTGAGCTTTTGACTATGATGTTCATTGTAGTTTAGGCTTGTTAACCTCTTCGAAACGTTCGAGAAGGTGATAAAACATGAAACGTTGCTCTTTACGTAGTTCATGTATCAACCTTTCAACATGTTTACAATGATAGCAATCCTTGTCATGGTTTTGAATTTCTTGTAGTGGAAGTTCAAGTAAAGTGGGTTGAGTGTCTTCAAATGAAGGCGGAATTGGTGGAGGCTTATTAAGTGATGGCTCTACAATGTTTGAGGGTAAAGAAGCATCAACTTGCTTATGGTCGGGTGGTTGCCTTTGATGTCTTATCATAATCCTAAAAGGACTATTGGGGGGAATGATAGAGTTTGATTTTGAAGCAAGTGTTGATTCAACACTTTTATTTTGTTGCACAATCTTTTCAAGTGAATTTGTTGGTAATGGTGAAAGGTGAGATGGCCAAGAAGGTAGATCTTCTACATTGTGAGAATGTGGAGATGTTTGTGAGGTGGTTCTAGGCACTAATGGTGTTGGTTGAGTTGTGGAGGGTATGTTTGGGATAGTAGAGTTTTGTGATGAAATCCTAGTGAGAACACTCTTCTTGGGAATTAGTTTGATTGGTTTCCTTGGTGTAGGGGAAATCCTAGCATTGGTAGACTTAATCGGAGATGATTCGTTTGAGGAAACTTCGTGTATGATTCTAGCAAGTTTCTTGGGTGGTTCTTGAGTGGATGAGTTAGCACTAGGAGCCTTTCTGATGATGAAATGACTTAAGAAAGATGGTTGTAATTGCTGATGGTTTGTGTTTGTGTTTGATGACTAAGGTGTTCTTAGCAATATGGCTTATAAAGGGAAGAGCTTGGTAGTTGCCTTTAAGACTTAATCCATTAATGTTCTTGGAAATGTGATGATTAACATGCACAAAGTTTATGTTCAGAGTTTCACTAATCTAGGGACTCATTTAAGATGAGATGGAGGAGGATGAGTTGAAATGATTGTTCAAGCAATGATTTTCATAAACTGTCACCCGGATCCCACGGTTCCCTCCTTGGAGGGATCCGGCTAGGCTAATCCTAGGGATCCGGCTCTCAGCAGTTATGACAGGTTTGAAATGAGGTTTCTAGGAGCTAAAGCCTATCTTATTTTGAATATTTCAGTTCTCCTAAGTGTTTGAGATGAAAGGATACTTGAATGATCAAAGGTAATAAGTGTTATAGCAAATGATTGCTTCTTATGGAAGGAGGATGGGACAAGATGACTACCAATGGATGTCCAAGGATAACACTAAGAGTTATATAGGTGTCAAGTCATAATAAATGATCCTAGTGATCAGGTTTTAGCTTGAGGTGATATTAAGAAAAATTCTTAAAAATTTCAAGAATTGAAAAACTAATTTTTGTCTTACCTTGAGATATAAAAGACTAGAAGCAATTTCCTAAAATTGTTTAGCTTGTCTTCTTAAAGTGTTTTGAGAGGTGAGAAATAGTTTGTGAGTAGTTGAAGCAGAAATATGGTGAGTTTAGATGTGTTGATAAAATCAGACTAAGATCTTAAGTAAGCCTTTAGTGAGTCTAAGCCTTTCTCATCCTTGAAGTGGACTTAGTTGGGTTCTAAAATCATATGCTGAGCTAATGTGATGTTATCTAGAAAGCAGTTTTGATGTAAGGAAAGCTGTATTGCTGATCTGATGACACGGATCCCATTGTTCCCTCAAGGGAGGGATCCGGCTAGGCTAATCCTAGGGATCCGACATCTGCAGATCAGAACCTACACAGAAAAGATGTGCAGATTTTGTACACTATTAAATCTATAAAACAAGCAATAGGAACAAGCAAGTCATCATAAAACATCACTTATAAGATAAAGTAACAATATCCAAAATACCATAAACCAAAAATACTAAAGAGAAATCATTCAAACATAAAATAAATGAAACTAAACACATTCCTATTGTCTCTTTCGTCAATTATTCCTTTTCCTTTTTGACGGCTTAGTGAGGTTGTAAGCGAGGTTTTGAATCATGCCTCTTATTTGTTTAAATTCCGCGGTCTCGTTTGGAATGGTTGGAAGTTGTTCGTGGTATTCAAGGATTTCCAATTTGATGTTGGATACGGGGTCGATGTCTTCCTCATCTTCTTCTTCTCTGGCCGAGGAGTCCGAGAGAGCTTCAGGTTTCTCTCCATTAACCATGAACCATTTAGAGGGTTGTTTGGTAAGAGGTACCATGACGTGATCGGAAAGGTAATGATCATCGTTGATAGGGGATGGTTGCAATGCACTAACATACTTACAAAGTCGTGTTAGGAGCATACCATATGGGAGTACCATGTTGGAAGCTTTGAATACCCCAACCATTCTCCTTACCATGTAGTAGGCAAGATTAAATGGTCTTTGGTAGGTAAGACAATAGATCATTTGCACAAGACATGCGTTTGGATGATCTTTGTTTCCAACTAGGCTAATGATGTTTTCCCTAAGGATTTCTTCCCATTTTCTAAACATGGGATGCATTTCGAAAAGTTCCATTTTAAAGGGATCACGGTGAATGAGCTTTTTGTTACGATCGTAGCGGGATTGGTCGGTCCTAATTTTAAAGATAGTATCACGAATGGTTTCGGGATCGTCGAGAGGAGTGTTATAGACAGGCTTGGGATCAAGTGCATGGTTTTGAGAGTTAATTGCCCAATCTTGAGAGTACATACAAATTCCCTCACAAGGAATGCGAAGAATTTGAGCAAAGGTGTTGAGAGGAAAAATAAAGTTTTGTTTGTTGATTATGAAGGCGATTGAGATGCTATTGTCGGTGTTTCTAATGATCCTAAAGCTTTTGTAAAATTCAAAAAATGAAGACCGGACAAATTTGTTCATCTATGTCAAGGAGACAATCAAAATTGATTGTCAAGAAAACTTGACGAATGTCGGTATCTTCAAGGAAACATTCCTTGACTACACGACCTTCGTGGATAAGTCGTTTTACAAGGCTTTTGAATATTTTACGGTCGGTTTTGGTCAATCCCCTTTTACGATAGTAGTGAGTAAGGTAATGAACGGTGTCATGGTGATCTTGTTGAGTGGCTTTGGGCATGGTTGTTCCTAAAGATACAAATTTTCAATTAAGATAAATTAGTTGGAATGGGTTTATGGTTTTGATTTGTATTAACAATGTTGTGAACACAAAGTGATTTTGTTAAAATCCCCCTTTTCATGATTAGTTTGAAAAACCCTAATTGAGTTAATTGATTAGATATTAAGAAACCATAAACCCTAGGATGAGGATGATGAAAGTTACAACAAGTTAATGTAATTACTTACAATGGTGTTCTAGGAGGGGATACTTGAAAGTATGGAAGCCAATGAGGATGAATTTTATAGCTTGGTCGTTTTTTGTTTTTGTGTGAATAGAGGGAAAAACAATCAGTGGTGAATTTTTGAAAGCGTATAGCTGGGTTCTGTTCCACGGTTCCCCCGGATCCTTTATGTTTGGGATCCGGCTAGTACAACTAGGGGGATCCGGCTACTGTGGACAGAAAAGGGGTTGTTTGACATTATTTTTGTAGTAGGCTTATAAATTAGCTTACTAAAAGATAGTTCGGAGGTATTAGGTGAAAATTGTTTTTGGATGACGGCTTTTGATGAATCACATATCGAAGGTTCATATGTGATGACGGCGTTAGTTTGACGAATCAAAAGGAGTATTATTCCCGATGATGAAAAAGACGGAAAAGTGACGAAAGAGACTTCTAATGATGTTAGAGATAAATAAGCAAAGAAAACTTATGAAAAATAAATTGAACTCATGTAACCTATCTAATGAAAAGTAAAACATACCTCTATGCTTCTTGGTTTGGCATAATGCCAAAGATACTTCATGAGCTTTTAAAGTAATCCTTTGTACTTGGTGTACGTGAGTTATGATTACTTTTTAGATCATTCCTTGAATGTTGACTTCATTATTCTTTGAATGAAGATTTTGGAGAGATTCTAGCATGAAGATTTCTTAGGAACAAAAGTTATTAGAGTCATCTATCAATGTCCAACAAAATGATTTTTAAAAAATATGACCCAAAAAAAATCCTTCTTTGTAGTTTTCAAAAATACACGGATCGTATCAAGTCTTTAAAGTACAACATACTTTAAGAAACTTGGTAACGAAGCTCTGATGCCAATTGTGAAAAACTAGAAGGGGGGTTGAATAGTTGAATAGTTTTACCAATTTAAAACTTCCTTTTAAATATTTAGATCGACTTATGTCAATCTATTTGATTGTTTATGTTGGACGTTGATAGATAGATATATAAACGTGTAATGAAAGATAAAGAGTAAGAAGCACATCACCACGACACAAGTATTTATAGTGGTTCGGCTACAAGGACACCTTCCTTGCCCTACTCCACTCCCCGAGTCACCTACTCGAGAGTTCGTAAACACTACACCAACTCCTTATGGCGGAGAAGCCTTCACAACGTCGCTTAACCTTTTTCCGGTACAAAGCTAAATACCGAGTTCTTTCACACCAAGGTGAACCACACCTAACACAACGTCGCCTACCCTTTATACGGTGCTAGGCTAACCACCGAGTTCTTTCACACCTTAGGAGAACTAATCCTTCACAACGTCGCCTACCCTTTATTAGGTACTAGGCTAAGCACCTAGTTCTTTCACACCTTAGGTGAACTACACCTTCACGACACAACACCTAATCTCAAGGAGATCTACTCCTTGTTAGAACACCATCAAGGATATCACCATCCTTGTATATAAACAGATACATATATGTATAACGATGCACCTCATCGATTATACGACCTAGGCATTCTTCCCAAATGCTACTTGATTTGATTCTTTGGCATCCTTCACTAATGCCTTTGACACAACGCTTGGCACCCTTCATTAATTCCTTCTTCTTGACACCTTTAGAATCCTTCACTAATGCTTTGACACGGATGATGAGCACCTTTCACTAATGCTTTCATCTTGACACTTTCGGCATTTTTCACTAATGCCTTCAACCCAACATCTATGGAGAAAGGAAGAACTATCAACAAGAGAACCTTAGTAGTCTTGATGATGACGAAGCATGGCAACTCATGGACTTTGAGCTTGCACGTCTTCAAGAGGTGGTGATCTCTCCTCTAAGAGGAACCTAGTAGATCATACAAAAACAAAAGACAAACTACATAGATCACTTAGATCTGAGGTTAGAGGGTTAGAATACTTTGGGGAAGTATGTGTAAAAGCACACTTAGAGAGGAAGAAATGGCTCTCTATTTATAGAGGAAATTCTCTTCTGTTTCCCCGGATCCCACGGATCCCTTCCACTTGGGATCCGGCTAGCACAAAGCCAGGGATCCATGGAACGCTCCTCTTTGCCCATGGATATTTTTGGTTATGGGTCATGGGTTATGGGTTGATCCATGGTTTTCTTTCTAGATACAATGTATCTTAAGGATACAATGAACTTGGTTAAGTGGTATAAATAAAACCATGGGTTATGGGTCAAAACCATTTGCTAGTATTTACCCATTTAGTATATACTTGTATTTACCCAATTTAGCATACACTTAGTTTTTACCCATTTTAGTATACTTAGTTTAAGTATATGTTTAACCCAATATGTAAACACTAGTTGTTGTACATATGTATCTAAATCATAAAAACACTTATACTTGTTTTAGTGTTTTATGTGAAAGCGTAAGTGTGTTAGAAAACTATTAACTCAAACTATTTACGTACTCTATTTGTTTCGTTAAAATGATTTTATATTTGTTATCGACAAAACATTAGAAGATCGTAAAATATAAATAAACGTTTTCACGGCTTATTTGTATTAACAGAAATTATTACCCGTCCCGGACAAGTCTTTTCGATTTACTAACATTTAAGATCTCTTCAATTCATTGGTTAAGTCTTTGGTACGACAATTCACTTGCAATTCACAACATATTTCTTATCACATAATTTTTCTCCCCCTCAAAAATGGCATATAAGTGTTATTTTTGATGAAATTTTGATAATGAATATGACCATTTCGAGTTTTGTGGGAAGATTACCGCGAAGAACTATTTGTGAACAAAGTTTTAAGTCAAATACTCCCCCTCAACAAGTGATATAAACTTTTGAGGTTTTGAAAATCATAAGGGGAAGTACTTGTCCTTTTGAGCAAAACTTTGAAAGATGAAAGTTTTGATGAGTTTTACTCAAAAGTAAGAAGCTTTCGCTCCTTTTATAAGGATTGTGGCACTGATGCGTACCACAGGGTCCTTTCATTACAAGTACGGGTTGTACACTGTTATGTGTACACAAGCCATTGTCAAATATAAATCACACAACCAAGTAATTATAAAAAAACAGATCAAGGGGTACCAGGAGTTTTAGATATTCCAGAAATAACTCCAGGAATGCGTTCTTGACGCTGATATCCTGTGAGAGATATGCTGGGACGACCACCTACGAAGCTCTCCAAAGTTCTGAACTGGTCCCTTCTGAACAACCTTTCATCAATCCGTGTGATGAGCTTCCTAACATCCCTTCTCTCCCTCGAATTCCATCGCTTAGGTGACCCAATGCCTTCTTGTATCGTCTTTAACCGATAAGCTAATCCATCCCTGACTTTCTTCAATGTGTGATCCCCAAACTTATGAAGCTCTTTACTTGCCATAAAGCAATTGCGGTGTAGTTCACTACGGTAGACTACTCCAAATGGTTTGCTGATGAGAGTGTATTGAGCAAGTTAGTTGATGTCAGGAAGGTCTAGCTGTGGTTTAGTGAGGTTAACATGCTTCTGATACGATTCCACGGCAAGTTGAATGTCTTCTACACGTTCTTGGATCACTATGCTTCTGATGAAGATTAACAAGGACTTGATGTACTCACGTTGGATTTCTGTAGAGAAATGTCGTATTCGTCCCTGTACCTTGGCAAGATACATATCTTCAATGTCGTTGAGAGACAATCTCTGAAAATCTGCTTCACAGAAGTCATAGTCCTCTTCGTCTTGTCGTTTGACCACTATTTTCTTGAGAAATGTGTAGTCCCATTTTGACAAAAGAGTAACATGCTTAATAGCAACGATCCCTTTATCACTAAACACTTCCTTCTTTGATGTAAGTACCTGGCAGCTTTTGTAGTAGATTCTTCGGCATTCAGGCCAATGATGAATCCCATACATTGCATCAAGATCATACTTTTCCACTTTGTCAGAGAACATGTCGGTGGCATTTTCCTCGATTGCTATGCTGTTGGAGTATATTGATGCCGAGAAAGGGAGTGTGAGTGATGTAGCGTATTTCTTGGAGACATCGCTACCGTGTAGAAGAAACTCTAGGTCGTTGTTGAAGAAATAGCGGAATGGAATCTTGGGTTGATCCAGTTGGCCAATTGTAGGTAGAGTTCTGGTCCAATCTGTGTAGTATGGAGCTTTGTCTTGTCGAGTGAAGTCGATGTTAGCTTCGGGATTGAGCCAATCGATATTGTTAGACATGGCTCGTGCAATGTTGTCGAGGTGGTATTCAACTTCAATTGCACTTTCGGAGCTGTCTTTGAGCAGTTGGAAGGCATCATTCTTGATTCGCTTGAGCTCAGCCTTCGTCATCTTCTTCACTCTAAATTGTTCTTGTAATAGCTTGACATGCTCCATAGTACGGACATCTACCATTTCTTAACCTTCTGGTAGTGAGGGAGTAGCATCACAAATTTTAGAAAACCAGTCGTATTCAATGGTTGTATCGTCATCTAGCCATGAGACAACGTCAGTCTTAGTCTTCTTCTTCTTCTTCTTTGGATTTGATGAGGACTCTGGTTTCTTTGTTGTGTCGGGAGAGGTGGGTTGTTGTCGGGGCTCTAGAATCTCTTCATTGTCACCACCAGTGTATTCGAAGTAATCACCGGTTTTCTCAGTTGATGGTGGTAACTTAGAGTCCTGAGGTTTTTCAGTAGCAGAAAAACGTGGAGGAGATCGTATTTCAGTTGGAGTCCTTTGGGTTGGTGGTGGCATAGAGGAGGATTCACCAGACTGCTTCTTTCGTTTCAATTCTTTGTCTTTATCCGCATCATCATCGTCTCTAGGACGCTTAGCCGTTTCAGCTGCTGCTCTGCATCCTGTTTTAAGTTGGTAATCCAGCAATGCGTCAAACAGTTTACCTTCGTCAGAAGTGAACGTTGCAGATCGTTTTGACATTTGAAGTACTAGCTTGGAAACCAATTCTGCATCAGAGAAAGCTGTAGGCTTAGTTGGGTTGATTGTAACGGTTAAGGGTGTTGATCTGATTGTTTGTTTGGCCAACTGCATGAGATTCGGATAGAGTTGTCTGGTGAACATCTCCCTTGTCACTCCAGGAACAGTGTTGAGAAGGAATTTGTGAGTGTATTCCCTAATCGCCTTGTTCATTTCCCATTGGACATCACGATTGATAAACTTCTGGATTTGCTCCCTTACACTCAACATCTCGTTTATCCCATCTTGAAGATAGTTGATTCTGTCAGCGAGTTGATTCAGCTTTTTGTTGGTTACGTCTTTCTTCCTGACCTGCCTGACAGCTTTGACAATCTTAGTCTTAGCTCGGGATATCCAAGAGTCGGTTGGTTTCTTCACTGACTTGGATGCGGATCTGGTTGTGCCTTTGGATGGTGGAGGTGAAGAGTGAGAAGATGAGTCTGATGATGATGAGACATAAGGTGGCTTAGGGTCCTTCGGTGGCTCAGAAGTTGGTTCCTTGGAGCGAGCTGGACTATCTAGAAGAAAATCATCATAATCAATATCGTCATCTTTTCCAGACTTAGCCATTTCATCAGCCTTAACATCAGGAATTTTCTCAGACTTCTCCATTTCTGGTTCCTCAAAGTCATAGTTTATAGAATCCTCAATTTGCCTTTGCTGTTGTTCGTGGGTAGTGGTACCAGTTCCCTTATCGGGTTGATTAACCGCATCGAAAACAGGTGTAGATTGTGCACCACCACTTGACCCTTTGGGGCCACGAATTTGTTGCTGTTCGAACTCTTTGGCAAGGTGTTGGAGTCTCAGATTCTTCAGCTTCTTCTGGTAGTCTCTGTCTTCATCTATTGGCTCTTCTTCTAAGCTCTCTTCTTCTTGCTCAAGCACTGGAGTTTTCCCTTTGTCACTCTTGGGACTAAGAGGTTTTGCAACTGTTTAAGTGTCATCGATTGGAGTTTCAGAGTAGATGACCTCTTCGTCTATTTTAGTTTCCTCTGAGTCCTCGTCCATTAGCTTTTGTTGCGGTTCAGGTTTGGTAATAGGGCTAGCATCTTTTGATGGAATTTTCCTTTTGTGAACATGAGTCCTCTTAGGATACTTTCTCGTACTCTCAGTGCTCGTAATACTTCCTGCACTGCCTCTCCTGGTTTTCCTAGTAGGTGTACCAGAGGACTTTTCATCAAGGAAACCTACTTTGCCTGCTTCAACTGCTACCAGATATCGTTTGTACGAATAAAGTTCTTTGATAGCATCAGTAAGAAGATGATCTGGCAACACTGCACCTTGTTTCTTCGTTGTTGAGTCCTTAAATCTGAAAACATTGAGAGTGGGCTCATACAACACGGAGTGATGGTTGGGGTCATCAAGTCTCAAGGGAATATCAGGATTATACCCTAGAGCTCTTTGGATCAACAATTTGGTGTATATGATATACGGGATCTTGGTGCCAGGCTTTTTAAGGTAAGACATCATGTCGTCCCATATCAGAGCTTCAACTTCTATGTGTTTCATGTTGACCATAGCCCAAAATATTTGTAGTTCCATGAGCTTGGGATGCTCATGACCACTATCACGTCCGAAAATAGATTTGGCAATCATTATGAAGAGGGTTCTCCATGGCTGGGGAATGTTCTTGAGATCCACAGATGAATGCTTTGTGATTACCCCGGAAGCTTCATCATAGCCGATGTCGACCATGAACTGAAGAGCGACCTCTTCCGTTGGAGTAGCATTGTATTCAGTAGGCTCGATGACAGGAATAAGAAGAATAGCCCTCAAATCTGCTGGCGTGATGGTGACTTGTTTGTTGTTAAGCGTCACCGTCACAACACTTTGACCTTTTGTATTGTATGCCAGAATTGGTGAATGTAGATCTCTGGCACAGTAGCAGAATTTGTGAGCATGTTCTGGTAAGGGTGAGTCTTCAGAATATCCACAACAATCAGACACGAAGACTCAGAACAAGTGAAGTTATCAAAATCAACTATGAGGTTGTTCTTTCCGATCTTCATTGGGTAACCATTAGGGAAGATATCTTCAACAGTGAGAACATTTGGTGCATCCACATTTTGCATTTGAACGTCCATATCGTGATCTGAAAGATATTTAGCCAAAAGAACCAACATATCGAAAGACATTATGTTAGTCAAAAGTTGATTTTATTGTCTAGTTATTGAATGTGATATGTCAATGATTGTTACGAGTCCAATGTCACTTGATAGTCCAATAGTCCAAAGACGTCGTGAAAAGTTTCGTGAGTAGATTAACTTTGAGTTTTGAAGTCCAAGTTTTCACTTATTTTCACAATTTATTAACCATTTAAGCTTATTAATGACATTTTGGTTTCGTGACGTTATGATTTATTTATTTACAAGTTTGTACGCGTAACAATTCATAATTTTGGTTGATCTAAGGCTTAGGCGTAAAATTCCAAGCTTATGCGTAAACAGGAGTGGTTATACGCGTAAGCATAAGCTTATGCGTAGGATCTTGACTTACGCGTAGGAAAAGAGGGCCTTAGGCATAGAGCTTACGCGTAAGCGTATGTGGAACCTTACGCACAAGGCTTACTCGTAAGAGTGAACCTTATGCGTAAAGGTTACTGTTTATGCATATCCTTAACAGGATATGCGTAGTCCCCATTGTAGAACCTTACGCGTAAAGGTTACGCGTAAGATTTCTCTTACACATAACATTCTACGCGTAAGGTGATCCTTATGCGTAGAAGCTTAGTTAACCTTGATTCTGATTGATTCACACGTAATAACCTGAAACAAATGAATCATAACTCATCCATTAACATATTAATTCAAACCCTTTTCAGTTTAACATGAAGATTCAATCAAAACAGTTTACGCGTAGAATATGCTTACGCGTAGAAACTTAAACCCTAGGATTCAAATCTTACGAGTAACTAATCTAACCATGGGATTGACACCAAATCATTTCTGGGATATCTTAGAGGCGTAGTGAGATGTCCTAAACAAGTTTTAACATCAAAAACCCCATGAATCAAGAAAACCTAATTCGTATGAACATGAACCCTAAATCTGAATTTTCACAAAATTGATGTTTCTGGGTATGTATCAAGCACGGTTTTAGTCAATTAAACATGTTAAGAACATAACACACCCATCTTTTTAACCATAAACACTCACATATGAAAACACCCAATTCTACGCTTAAACCCTAATCTTTGAAACATCATTAAATCGTTTTCTGGGTGAGTTTTGATGATAGAAATGGTTTAAGGGTGATCATTTAAACATTTTAACACAACCATTTTAACAGTAAACACCCAAACATGATTATGTGTTCATACGCTTATGCGTAGAACACAAGTTCATGCTTAGAGTAAAATCTAGCCGTTGGATCATGAAACAAATCAAAACCATTGTTTAGATAATCATTTAGAACGTTTAAACACTTACGAATTCGAAGATTAAAGCACGGATTTGTAGATGGAATGTTAGGCGTAGGATTTGGTTGGTAAAGTAATAAATGTTGAAGTTAATGTGTTTGAAAAAATTAGGTGGAGTGTTTTATTAAAATAACTTTGAGCTTTTGACAATTTCAGTCCCTCCACCTTAACCTTTTTCATCCAACGCCCATAACTTCCATTTTGGTTACGCAAAACATGATATTTGGAAAGAAACTTGACGACACTCCCCCTCGACTTAAGAAATAATGAAATTTTATAAATTTGAGTCCGGGGAGTGTCAGTAAACCAGAAATGTGACCATCATTATCAAAGAAACAACAGGGATGAGGTAACATGCAAGTACAAGGTTTTATGAAACCGAAAAAATATTTACTTTCTCCCCCTCAACACTTGACCGAGAAAATACTGAATTTTGAAAGAGTAAAGTGGTGACGGAAGATTTGTACTCACCATGTTAAAAGAAATATAGATAGAAGAGTATTTTTGTTGTTTTATCAGATTTTATATTTTTATATTTTGTTTTTGAAAATATTTACAAAAGATGTTTTGGTGTTTGACTGGTTTTAAGAATGTTTTAAAAGTTCTTCCAGTTCCTCTGGAGTTAAACACCGCATACCAATCCGGTGGACCAACTCAGAAAACCTAGCAGGAGCTAAGGCTTTGGTGAGAAGATCTGCCAGTTGGTACTCAGTACCCACAAAGTATAATTCAACAATACCCTTTTCCACGTGCTCCTTGATGAAATGATATCAAAGATCGATGTGCTTTGATTTTGAATGTTGAACAGAGTTGCACGAGATTGCAATAGCACTTCGATTGTCGTAGTACATCGGGATTCTGTCAAATACGTAACCATAGTCTTTGAGTTGTGTTCTCATCCAAATGACTTGAGCACAACACGCGGACATGGCTACATATTCTGCTTCTGTTGAGGACAAAGATGTACAATCCTGCTTCTTCGATTTCCATAACACCAGTTTATCACCAATAAATTGTAAGACTCCTGAAGTACTTTTCCGAGAATCTAAGCAACCAACGTGATCAGCATCACGCCCGAGGAGCTTGTTTGAGTCCGTACAGAGATTTGTTCAGTTTGTAAACATGGTTCGGGAACTCTGGATCAACGAATCCTTCTGGCTGGCTGACATAGACCGTTTCTTTCAGTTTACCATTCAGAAAAGAAGTTTTGACGTCCATCTGAAAGACCGTGATGTTCATGTGAGCCGCGAACGCCAGAAATATCCGAACAGCCTCAAGACGAGCAACCGGAGCGAATGATTCTTCAAATTCAATACCCTCTTCCTGTCTATAACCCTTAACCACCAGACGTGACTTATTTCTTATTACGTTCCCTTCAGCATCCAATTTGTTTTTCCAAATCCATTTGAGACCAATGACGAAGACCCCTGTTGGTGTTTCAACCAGTTCCCACACTTCAAGACATTTAAACTGATTGAGTTCTTCTTGCATGGATTCAATCCAGTTGTCTTTGGTCATTGCATCTTTAATGTTTTTAGGTTCAGTTTGGCAGACAGTGAGTGCATAAATGCAATGTTCACCGTCAGTGTGAGTTACCAATAATGTTCTCAAGAGGATGGTCTTTAGTCCAACGATGTGTAGAGGGTTGATGTTGGTATACATTATGCAGATTAGGAGGATTCAAATGGCTTGTAGACGATTCCGCAACATCAGATGTGGCAGTTTCATTGGTAAACGGATTGAAGAACGCATTTGGATCATAATTTGCAGGTGGGGGTACTTCATTGTTCAGAACATCATCAGCTGGTTCAGCGTCGTTGGATGCGGTTTGTTCAACTGTTGTGGTTGAATCAACTGGTGGTGCTTCTTCAACAATAGTTGTTGTAGCAAGTGTATCAGGTATTGGATTTTGATCAGGTTGAGCAGCGGAAGCATTGGATACACCGGAAGCACGTTCATCAATATCATCACTAAACAGAGGAGCAAATAGCTGTTCCATTTGACGTCGAGTTAGTTGTAAACTAGGTTCAGCTGATGATGGGGTTTGAGGGAAGTTTAAACGGTTATGACCGGGTTCCAAGCTGTTATGCTCAGAAGCCATTTCTGTAAGCTCATCGAAATTTGCATGAATCGTTTCCATAACCTGATTTGTATGACAATTCCAGATCCGGTATCCTTTAGAGTTCTCACAGTATCCAATAAAGACTCCAATGTCAGCTTTGGCTTTGAGCTTTCCAAACTCATCACGATCATTATTCGGATAACAAAGAGATCCAAATACATGAAAGTGTTTGAGATTCGGTTTACGATTGTGGATAAGCTCATAAGGTGTTTTGTTGTGGTGTTTGGTAATCATTGAGCGATTCTGAGTGTAGCATGCAGTTGACACGACTTCGGCCCACAAGTAATCCGGAAGTTTAGCATTGATTAACATTGTTCTTGCAGCTTCCACTAACGTACGGTTTCGTCTTTCAACAACTCCGTTTCGTTTTGGTGTACGTGCAATAGATGTTTGATGCTCAATTCCCACTTTATCATAAAATGCACGAAGAGTTTGATTCACAAATTCAGTTCCTTTGTCTGTTCTGATTTGTCTGACTGTGTTCCGGAGCTGAACTTAAATTTTCATGAGAAAGGTGATGATCATCTGTGGAGCTTGATCTTTACTTCGAAGAAAATAAACCTAAGTCCATCTTGAGTAGTCATCTACAATTACCAAGATGTAGCGTTTGCCATTAATCGGCTGCACGCGCATCGGGCCACACAAATCCATGTGAAGAAGATGAAGCACATGCTGTGAGCTGTGTTCCACCTTTGAAGGAAAGTGAGCGCGAGTGCTTTTCCCTTGTTTACAGGCTGAGCAGAGGTGATCTTTAGAATATCGGAATCTTGGGAGACCTTCAACAAGTTTGTATCGAGCAAGGTTGGTTATGGTTTGAAAGTTTAAATGTGAGAGACAACGGTACCATAGCCAAGATTTGGTAGATGTTGCCTTTGAAAGTAGACAGATGGGAGATGAGGCAATCATGTCTTGCATTGAGATTGTGTAAAGACTTGAATTGCGGGTGCCAGACATTAGATCGTTTCCTTGTAGATCACGAATGAAACAAGTTTTCTCCCGAAAAGAAACTTCCAAATCTGCATCACAGAATTGACCTACTGAGAAGAGATTGTGATCAAGGCCTTCCACATAATAAACCCTGCTAATTTTGATGTTACCATTGATGTAATCTCCGTAGCCCATGATAGTTGCGAAGTGATCATTCCCGAATCTGACAGTGCCAATGAACTTTGCAACAAAGTTTGATAACAGTTTGAGATTGCCTGTCATGTGTCGGGAACATCCGCTATCAACAATCTAAAGGATGATCTGTATCACCTGCATTACACACAGACGACACAGATGGAATAGAAGTAGATGTGGAACCCGAAGAGTTAGAGGGTTCCGAAGCAGTTATAGTAGAAACACAAATATCAATGATTTTAGGTATCCATTTAAATCCACGTGTATTATCTAACCATTTCTGCCATCTCTAACTAGTCTTAGCTTTGGTCTTAGTGAATGCACTAGGTGATAAGTTCTTCCTAGGAGGTGAAGGGGGTTCTATGGGTACATCAATGATCGTAGTTGGAACACTAGATGGTGGTTTACCTAGCACAGAATTAGAAGCATTAGTGGGCCTAGAGGTATTCCGTTTTCTATTGTTCCGCTTACGGTTCAAGATAGCTTTTGCAACACATTTATTATGACTACCAGAATACATGCTTTTATGACAACCAACACAAGAGGCTTCAAACAAAACATTAGAATTACTTAAAGATTTAGCATTCGTTACATCACTTTGTTCATTACATTTGTCAGACGCAATATCTAAAGTGGGTGCAACTTGAGTCTTATTCAAAGTTCTAGGGTGTTCTTCTACTTCAGCATTCTTTATTGTTCTTTTCTTACGTCGCAACTTCCTATTCTTCCTTGTATTTTCTCCTAGGCTGTGAAGTGCGGGCATTGGGAAAAGAGGCAACTATTCCTGTTTCAGTAGAGGGAAGCACATTAGTTTCTTGTGGTTTGTCATGAGCCATTCTAGTGTCACTTTTTCTAAGTGTTACAGGTGAAAGTACCTTAGTGTTACTAAGCTTAACTTGTTCATACTTTCCTAACTTCTCTTTTAACTCAATGATAGTGTACAATAAATCTTGATTTTTAGAACGAAGATTTCCATAAACATTCATGACTTCTTTAGTGTGTGCAAGATAATGATCAAGTTCGTTTGACGCTTTATCACGAGTCTGTTTGAGTAAATCAAATATGACACCATACTCCTTTTTAACTTTTGCAAGTTCTAGTTCATATTTTGAAATTTGACACTTCAAAGACACGTTTTCATCATCCAGTTGCTCAAGTTTTGGATTAAGAGTTTTTGTGTGCAACTGGCTAATTTTGTTTTGCAAAGCGAGTTCACGATTTTGACAATCTTTTTGACACCATTGAAGACAACATTTTGCATTTGAAAGCTCGTTTACCAATCATTCATTTTCAACTTTTAAAGACTTGATTTGTGACACAATCTCAGTATTCTCAACATTTTCAACAGAATCCGCAGAGATATAATCAAATGCATAAGCAACAGAATGCAATAACACAACATTATTGATGTCAGCACAAATAACTGCTTCCAAGAGTCGATCAACATCTTTTCTTAACATTTTCTTTTTGCGTTTTGTATTTGAAATTGATGTTTCTGTTTTCTCGAAAACTATTTTCATCAGTCCAAGTTCCTTATGAAATTCCCGTTCCCAATACAATGCACAATTTTTTAAATTTTGAACATGGGGTAAAATTCTTTTCTGAAAAAATCTCTTTGTTCTCGCGCCTGAGGCGATTGAAAATGTTCAACTTTTATTTCAAAATGAAATTCAATATCACGTTCTAAAAGTTTGATGTCAGATAGGAAAATGTCAAAATATCTAAGAATTTGACGATTTTCGGGTATTGATTTTACTTCACTCAGTGAAGGTAAAGGACCATTAACTTGTGCAGTATTGGTTTGGGAACCAACATTCGAAGACTCAGAAATAGGTGTGATAACCCAAGGTGTGTTAGAAGAATCCCGTTGTTCAACGAAAGTGACGGCTTTTGAATAGTTAAATGGTTTGCAATAAACAACATTTTTCATTTTTGACCGACTCTCGTCTTCTGCATCTAATTCCTCTTGACGATTATATTCAGCAACACTCATAATGGAATCATCAATTCTATGTTCTGCACTGTATACTTCAGGATTTGGTTTGAATGCTCTATTAGAAAACTTGGGTTTGTAATCAGCAAGATTCGGTCCATATCCATTTGGATTAGGTTTAAAAGTAAACTTTTGAATCGTTGTGATTGATTCACCATGTTTATAAACAACATTCCGAAACTCTTTGATTTTGTTTTGTAAGTCGACACTTTCTTCAAGATAGTCATCTATTCGTTTCGTTGAATGTTTTTTGTACTCAGAGAACTATTTTTGACAAGTTAACAACTCAGACTTGGCTTTTTGAGTTTCCAAAGTAAGAGCGTTAAGTTGTTGTTTATGTTCATGTTTCAGTTGTTCTATTTGAGACAACGAAGCATTCTTGGATGCGACTAGATCAAGTATCTGTCGTTCTAAGGATTTTTCGTTTTGGTGCGATTTAGCAAAAGCGACTTCAAAACCTTGTTCACATTTTTATTGAGTTTTAAAAACGTTGAGTTGTCTTTTTAAGCATTCAATATCCCTAGTTAACAGTGCATTTTTAGTATGTAATTTCTGATTGAGTTCACAACATTGTTCCATTCGGGATTGTTGGTCTTTAAGTAAGAGGTCAATATCTAGATTAGGCAAAGGTTCAGCGTGTTCACCATGAGTCACAACATGATCACTATTCAGATCCTCAAGTATAACCACGGAGTCAATTTGATTATCAAAGGTAACCATGAGGTCAACTTGATCGTCAAATGTAACTACTGGATCTAGTTGAGAATCATCAGAATGAGATGTGGACGGCTCATGTTGAACATTCTGAGCCTTGTCGGATTCAAATGTTGGCTGAGATATTAGATCAGTGATGAGTATGGTTTGTTCGGGTACCTGAGACAAGCCGTCAGTGTCATACACTGGGCCTGTGTCACTCATGTGGAGTTCTTGCATGTTTGCCATCAACATAACTGCTGCATTAGCCTGCAAGTCCTCCATATCATCATCTGAGTCTGCATCTGCCATAAAGCTCTGTTCTTTGTTTGTGAGGGTTCCACCAGCTTCATCCTTGAGAGCCAAAAGTAAAGCTTCCTTGTGATAAGCACTGCCTCTAGTCCTCGGCTTTGGGCATGCATTAGCCAGGTGACTCTTCTCATTACAGTTATAGTAACAAAGACCATTAATCCCATTCTGAGCATTTCCCTGTTCAACCACTTGAACTCTTTGTTGTTGTGGAGCACCCATGTTATTCCTTCCCATTGGATTAAATCCTTGACCACCGCCCATCTGACGAACATTACCTCGATTCTGAACTTTAACACGTCCATTGTTAACAACAGCCTGATTCCTTGTGTTGGATGAGGTACGGATGCGATTGTTGGATTTGTTTGAGTATCGGCCGAAGGCTCTAGCAATCATGACAAATCCTTGCTGTAATGCATCGAAAGCTTCTGTATCCTCATTAGATTCACTGTAAAGTGTTTGATCATTGTTGTTGTTGTATGGAACCAATTGAGTTTCTTGAGATTGGTGCTGTGACGGATCATAAGGTGTTATCTTAGCAGATGGTTGAGCAGCTGGTTGTGGAGGATTTGTGAATACAGTTGGTAAAGTCAGGAATTAAGGATAACAAGTTTGAGCCCACAAAGCTAGTTGTTGATTGTCCAGAAGTGATGGTGTGACCGGGAGTCCACGGATAACCCTTTCTTGGTCAACTTCTTTTTGGTGGGGCTTCAAATAGTCATACAACAATCCGTATGTAGCATGATGAAGATTATTTGCTTGACGGATGAAAAGGACATACTTTTCCCAATCAGGACCAAGACTACTCAGGAACTTAGTGTTGACTGCAATTCTTGGCATAATGATGTTATGTTTTTCCAAGTCATTGATGATGTCTGAGAATCGATGATGATATCACTCTAATGTCTCTCCTGGTTCAATCATGAAGTGTTCATAAGCCAAGTAGATTTTGGATTCCATGTCCTCTTGATTGAGTTCAGTGCCTTCCATGAGAAGATGAATATGTTCCCACATTGCTTTAGCAGTCTTTTGAGCATCAACACTTCGAAGGATTGGATTGGGTAATCCCAAAAGGATGTATTGCATTGATAGCTCATCGGCTTCGAAATGTAGAAGTTCATCAGCAGTGAGGTCAGAAAGAGTTGCAATGTTGGTGACATCACCTCTTGGTGGAGTAGCATTTGGATCTCCGGGTGTAACGACAGTAGGCATCTGAAACGGACCTTCCAAGATGACCTTCTTTAAGAACTTTCCATGTAGCTTCTTTAGATCACAGAACCTAAAGAACCTAATCACCCATTGATCATAGTTTTCGGGAGTGAGCATTGGAGGTCTATCAAGTGATCCAGCCTCATGAATGGATTGTTGGCTACTTAAAGCTTCACACATCTTTGCAAACCAAGACGGTTCCTTTATAGTATTCCTGAATGGATGTTGATTGTGAAAGTTTGTGTAAAGTTGTACTTGAAGACTAGGGGGTGGTTGAATCATTTGTCGTTGAATTGCTCTTTGAGGAAAATGTTGTTGAAATTGTTGTTGATAAATCTGTTGTTGTAGATTGAATTGTTGTTGTTGTGGACTGAGTTGTTGTTGTTGTTGTTGAGGATACACATGAGGAAAGTAAGTAGAGTATGGTGGTTGAGACATCTTGAAACTTGTGTTGAAAAATGGATCTTTGTAGTCGAGTGAAACTTTGTTGATGAAGAGTCCTTAGCGTAGAAACCAAGCTTAGGCAAAGAAAACCTTAGGCGTAAAAACACCAACTTACGCGTAAGATGTGAGCTTACGCGTAGGATTAGCTTACGCGTAGGGTTAAGTAGACCTTAGCTTATGCGTAATCCAAAAGCTTAGGATTAGAATGGTTATGCGTAAGAATTGCTTATGCTTAAGACTAGGCTTAGGCGTAAGACAAGGCTTAGGCGTAAAGATTCTACGCGTAAGTTTTAGCTTAGGCGTAAAACTAGGGTTTTGCCCAAAAATCCTTTACACTTATTCCAGTGCAAAAGATATCCAAAGTCGAAGTGTTTTCAGGCTTATCCAAGCAAGAAAACACTGAGTAAACCAAGAACACTGAAGATCAAACCAAGGAAACCTTACGCGTAAGATTAGGGTTTTCTTATGCGTAAGATTTGTCAAAATCTTTCAAAACTTTGATTTCTGCCCAAAAGTGTTTCTAACCCTGATTTTTGTGATGACACAGCTTCAATATCACCAAAATAACACAAAAGTGTGAAACTTGATGATCCAAAACACGTATTCACCTTATGCGTAGAGATGAACACACGTCTAAAACCAAGCTTAAAAACAATGAAATACACGTAAAGTTTGAAACTTTTTGCCAAAAACTTAAACTGTAACACCTAATAACCTTGAAAGTACAAGAATATTGGATTGTAAAGTGTAAAAAATGAGTTTTTAAGCGTATGAAAGTTTGAGAACGAAACCTTACGCGTATAACTTAAAACTTCAAAAACAAAACCTTTTCACCCAACTATTTGGCGAATGATACCACTGCTAGGTTCCCATATTTGTAACACAAGCATCAATAGAAGAATATAGACAAGGTGATCGGATGAACACTTAAGCAAACACACGCGTATGATATAAAGAAGAGTT
Organism: Chrysanthemum seticuspe; assembly: GCA_019973895.1. NCBI lineage: Eukaryota > Viridiplantae > Streptophyta > Magnoliopsida > Asterales > Asteraceae > Chrysanthemum > Chrysanthemum seticuspe. Next base: position 138,473,206 of record BPTQ01000006.1, read on the forward strand.
ATGCGTAGGTGTATTGAAAGAAGTGAACAACCAACCTTCAATAGAAGGTTTACATGAGGTATTTATAGGAGGGAGCTAGGGCAACACACCAAGTTCCCATCCTTTCCTTATTAGGCTTGGGCCACGGCTTATGGGCCTTCTACATAAGCCTTAGCATAATAACAAACATAAAGGCCTAATTGAGATAACTATTACATATTAATTACTAACACTTTAATTCTAGTTTAGGAGTGATTCCAACAAAACTAGCTTTCATTTCTTGTTTTGGGCGACGTGGGATACTTTCATTTTCCATTTTTTGTGTTTCAAGTGCCTCACTTTGAGACACGATATCTCATTCATATCAACTCCATTTTTGACACTCTTTAGCTCGTTGCGAAGCTCTCATAAAGGAGAACACAAAGCTACCAAGAAATATAAATATGTATAACATATACATATATTAGATAGTGTCCAAAATATGAAAAAAATTCATTTTTCAAAACTATTTTTCCAACAATCCCCCACATGAATGGAGATCGGTCGAAAACACACAAAAGTTTCAGCTAAATTTATGCGGTTAAGTCCTGCATAGGATAGGTTGATGTAACCCTTTGAACCTTCCCTTGTGAGATGCACTTAGTCTCCTAGATCTGAGTAGACGTGATGTCCTTGAACTCAACCTCTTTTTGCGTAGACGACATTACACTTCACACAAGACTCTCCCTGACCTTGTCAAGTCCTCATAGTCGTGTTCATTATGGTCATGAACACTAGCATGGTTCTACAAGAGCTCTTAGGAATTTCGCCCCCCACAATTCCTTTCGAAGCGACCCCACTTGTCTCTCACATAGGTGATTTCATCTTTAATCATTAAAAACATATGTTTTATGATTTCATCTTAAATCATTATGCTTTATGATTTCATCTTGAATCATTAAAGTCATATGTTTAACCTCTCAACAAGTCACACTTTTTATAGGAATAGACTAGGAAGTTACAATATAAAGTAACTCCCCAACATTAACGTGACTTCCCCCGCATTTCTATGATTAGGTTGTCCTACTGAACCCAGATCTTAGGATCTCCAGTCAACTGGATTAGGTTTTCCTTCATAGAAACTCATTCCTTCAAGGGCTTTAGTCCCATTCCTCTAGACGACTTACTACCTAACTCTCTGCTTAAGCCTTTCGTAAGCTGATCCGCAATGTTATCCTTTGACTTCACATAGTCAATTGAGATAAATCCTGTTGAGAGTAGTTGTCGTATCGAATATGTCGACAACGGATATGTCTAGACTTTCCATTATACATTATGCTATGAGCTCTGCCAATTTCTGATTGACTATCACAATGTATACTAATGGCCATTACCGGTTTAGGCCACCCTGGTATGTCCTCTACGAATTGACGTAGCCATTCCGCCTCTTGTCCACATTTATATAACGCGATAAATTCTGATTCCATCATGGACTTAGCTATAACAGTTTGCTTGGAAGACTTCCAAGATATAGCCGCCCCTCCTGGTGTAAACACACATCCACTAGTTGATCTAGAATCCATTATGTCAGATATCTAATTTGCATCACTGTATCCTTCTATAACAGCTGGATATCTATCATAATGCAGCCCATAATCGCGACTGTATCTCAAATAATGAAGTACCCTAGTCATAGCTGCCCAATGTGCATAGCTTGGATTACTAGTATACCTACTTAGCCTGCTAACAGCATATGCTAAGTCAGGTCGGGTACTTGTCATTAAGTACATTAACATGCCAATAATTCTTGAATACTTTAATTAGGCAACACCTATGCCTATATTTTTATATAGATGCTTACTGGTGTCAATTGGAGTTCTAGCTAGGCCGGAATCCCCCGCATTGTGAGTATTAAGAATTTTGTCCACATAATGTGCTTGACTTAACACAAGTCCATTTTGAGTTCGTATGATCTTTATTCCAAGGATCAAATTAGCCAAACCCATATCTTTCATGTCAAACTTTGATTTCAATATGTCTTTAGTAGATTTGATCATCTTGTCGTTCACTCTCTAGCATGGCGTGGTCAAATTTTTTATGCCATTGTTTGGGAGCTTGCTTTAAGCCATATAATGACTTAACAAGCCTACAAACTTTGTTCTCTTGTCCAGGAGCCATGAAACCCTGAGGCTGGTTCATGTAGATTTCTTCTTCTAAATTTCCATTTAGAAATGCGGTTTTCACATCCATTTGGTGAACTTCCAAATTTCTTAAAGCGGCAATAGCAAGTATCATCCTAATCGAGGTTATTTGCGTAACAGGAAAATATGTATCAAAGTAATCAAGACCTTCTCGTTGTCTAAATCCCTTGATTACTAATCTTGCTTTATACTTGTCAATGGTGCCATCGGCTTTCATCTTCTTCTTGAAGATCCATTTATAGCCTAGTGGTATACAACCAGGAGGTAAATCCACGAGCTCCCAAGTATGATTTTGTAAAATAGAATCTATTTCACTTTTGATGGCTTCTTTCCATTGAGGCCCTTTTGAGGATGTAACCGCCTCTCGGTATGAAGTAGGTTCATTTTCAACCATAAAAGAAACAAAATCGGGTCCAAACGATTTCTCGGTTCTTGCCCTTTTGCTTCTTCTAGGTTCAACCTCTTCTTCCTAAGTTTGATTTTGTCTCTCATCTTGGAGATCAGCTCGTTGTCTCTTATCTTGGAGAACTTCGTCATCTATTCTAGATGAACTTCCAGTTTCCTTCGTTAAACAAGGAAATAGAGTTTCAAAGAATGAAGCATTTCTTGATTCCATTACTGTACCCTTTTGTATATCCGGATTTTTCGAATCATGTACAATGAAAGGATAAGCACTGCTATTCTTAGCATATCCGATGAATAAAAAATCCACATATATAGGTCCAATCTTTTGGGCCTTGGGAGTCGGTATAACTACCTTTGCTAGACAACCCCACACTCGTAAGTAATTATATGATGGTTTTCTTCCTATCCATAATTCACAAGGGGTCTCTTCCTTTTCCTTACGAGGTATCATATTGAAAAGATAAGTAGCCGTTAGAATGGCTTCCCCCCACATGTTCTGGCTTAGACCAGAACTTATCAACATGGCATTAACCATTTCTTTCAAGGTACGGTTCTTCCTTTCGGCAATACCGTTCTGCTGAGGTGAATAGGGAGCAGTGAAATTGTGTCTAATTCCATGTTTTGCACATAGATCAGCGAATGGAGACACATATTCACCTCCTCTATCACTTCGTACCACCTTGATTTTCTTACTAAGTTGATTCTCAACTTCGTTTTTGTATAGAACAAATAGCTTCATCTTTAGTAAGCATAGATATACTTTGTACAATCATCAATAAACGTGATAAAGTACTTATTGCCACCTTTTTTGAGTAGTGATTTCAAATCACATATGTAAGTGTGTATCATATCAAGTGGTTCGGTTTTTCGTTCAACCGATTTGAAAGATGATCTTGTAAGTTTGGCTTCAACACAAGTTTTACATTTATATTTTGAGTCAATATGGAAATTACGTATGCAATTAAATTTAATCAAACGACGCATTGAATTAAAATTTACATGTCTAAGACGGCCATGCCACATATTAGAAGACTCAATCAAGTAAGCAGAAGAATTCATTTTATTGATATCATTCTTAACAACCATTACATTGAGCTTAAACATACCATTCAGGGCATATCCCCTACCAACATACATTTGATTCTTAGATAGAACAAAATTATCAGACTAAAAAACAAGACGAAAACCAAACTTGTTCAATAGCCAACCAAACACATGATTCTTGCGAATCTCTGGAACATACAAGACATTAGTCAACTTGAGCTCTTTCTCGGATGTCATCTTCAAGATTACATCTCCTTCGCCCTTGATATCAGCAGTTGCAGAGTTGCCCATGTACAACTTCTCTCCACTATCAACCGCTCTGAAAGAGTGAAACATACTCTTATCAGCACACACATGACGTGTAGCTCCAGTATCAACCCACCATTCCCTGTTGTTGGAACCTACCAAGTTAACTTCAGAGATCATGGCAATGACGTTAGACACCATATCAATCATATCCACATCTTCATTCACCATATTAGCCTGGTGTGGAGTCACCCACTTCGGCATCTTACAGTTAGCAGCACGGTGACCTGGCCGGTCATAGTTGAAGCACACCCCTTGGAACTTCGGTTTCACAATTGCAGCTTTAGGAGCAAGGTACTCAGACTTCCCTTTGATCTTCTTGTCACTCTTTCCTTTTCCTTTGCCTTTACCTTTGACATTGGACTTTGAAGATAACAAAGCATGCTCAACCATATTTGCCTTGGCAGAATAAGGCGTATAAGTGTTTTTCTGAGCCAACTTGTTGTCCTCTTCAATATGAAGACAAACAACCAAGTCTTCAACACTCATCTCCTTTCGCTTATGCTTCAGGTAGTTCTTGAATTCTACCCAGCTTGGAGGTAACTTTTAAATAATAGCAGCAACTTGAAAAGTTTCACTCAAGGTCATTCCCTCAGCATCAATGTCGTGTAACAAAACCTGCAGATCTTGAACCTGACTAATCACATTCTTTGAATCAATCATCTTGTAATCCAAAAAATGAGCTACCACGAACTTCTTTGTACCAGCATCCTCAGTTTTGTACTTGCGTTCCAATGACTCCCATAATTCTTTGATAGTCTTGGTCTTGCAGTACACATTGTACAAAGAGTCCACCAAACCATTCAGAACATAGTTGTGACACAAAAATTCTGAATGTTTCCATTCTTCCAAGGCTTGAACAGCCTGTTGATTAGAGGATTGACCTTTTGCAGGAGGTTCCACGTTAGGTGGGTTCTCTGTTGGGAATAATCCGTTACCACGGATAGTTGTGGTTTACACTGCTCGGATTAACACTAGCAGTACAAACGTATTACCACTACTGGTACATTATTACCACTGCTGGTACATTATTACCACTGCTATAGGAAAACGTGTTTAGATAAGTATAGAATAGATCTTGTGTATATTCTATAATGTTAGCTTTATACTTATCTTGTAAAGGACTCCTTGTTGTATAAAAGGAGGTCCTAGGTCATTGTCTTAGGTACTAGAAAATTACCTACGTATTACTCACAAAGGCTTCAAGGTGTAACCCTAGTGATAAGCTAAGATCACTCATATTATTCATCAATAATATTGGAGCTTAAGTTTTGTGTTTAATCTGTGTTTACTTACAATACATCATACAATCCATCTTCTAAGTATTACTAAGTAAATTCCGCGTGCTTAATAATATTATACAAAATATCATTAACATAAGGTGTGTGTCCAGATCCATCAAGTGGTATCAGAGCGAAGGTTCTGATATTTTGCTTTAGAAGATCCAAGGAATAAGCTTAACCTACTCACTCAATTCAATGGAGATGGAAAACAACCAGTCAAACTCTTCTACACCAAGGCTACCTAAGCTCAAAGTAAATGAGTTTGAGATGTGGAGGATACTGATTGAGCAATACTTTCTCATTCAGGACTATGCTCTATGGGAGATCATTCAAACTGGTGATTCTTTCAAGTATGTGACTAGTACTGTGAAGGTTGGTGACAGAGATGTTGTGAAAGTTTCTGTGCCTGAATCTAGTGTTGAAAAAGCTTGCAGGAAGAATGATCTTAAGGTTAGAAGTTTGTTGCTGATGACTCTTCCTAGAGATCAGATCATTGCATTCAGAAATCACATGACTGCTAAAGAACTGTTTGAAGATATTTGCTCAGTGTTTGGTGGTAATGATGCTACAAAGAAGACACAAAAGACATTGTTGAAGCAAAGTTATGAAAACTTCTCTGCTTCAAGCAATGACTCACTTGATAGCATCTTCACCAAACTCCAGAAGATTGTTACACAACTGACTGTGTTTGGCATTGAGGTAGAAAAGGAAGACCTCAATTTGAAGTTTCTAAGAAGTTTGCCTTCAGAGTTTCAAACTAATGTTACTGTCTGGGAAAACAAATCAGACATAGAAACAATGAAGCTCAATGACCTTTACAACAACTTCAAACTAATTGAGCAAAGGTTGAAGAAGGCCGGAAAACTTGGTACAAGCTCTAGTAGCTTGACAGTGATGATGATGTTGCCATTGCTGGTTCTAAAGTTTCCACTGGTACTGTTAATGTTACCACTGCAGGTTCAAAGAAGAAGGTTGCTAGTATCGGAGATCCTACCTTTTATGCTTTCATCTCTACTCAAGTAGATGGCTCTGTCTTAACTCATGAAGACATAGAGCAAATTGATGAAGATGACTTGGAGGAGATGGACATAAAATAGTAAATAGCTCTGCTTAGCATGAGAGCTAGGAAATTCTACAAGAAGACTGGCAAGCCTATTCACATCAATGGTAGTGAAACTGCAGGCTTTCATAAGAAGAAAGTGGAGTGCTTTAACTGCCACAAGTTTGGACATTTTGCTAGAGAATGTAGAAGACCAAAGACCAAGGACAACAGGTCAACTTGGTACAAGCAAAAGAAGGAACCAACTGTGGAAGAACCAAAGGCAATGTTGGCTATTGATGGTGTGAGCTATGATTGGAGTTTCATGGCTGATGAACAAGAAGAAGAACATTCAGATGCTGCTCTTGTTGCTACTGAATTTGCTCTCATGGCTTTCTCTGACTCTGAGGTACAAAACTTTGAAAGTTGTTCTAAAACATGTAGGGCTGCTAGAGAAGTTGAAAGGCTTAATGATTTATATTCTAATGAAAGACAAGAGTTATATACTGCTAATTATACTGTGTCTAACCTTAGGAGAGCTATAGCAGTATTAGAGAAACAAATAGATCACTATAGAGAAAATGAGACAAAATATAATGATGATATGATTCTTCTTAGAAGAGAGGTAGAACATACAACAGCTGTGAATGAAGCATACCAAAAGGAGTTGGAAAAACTTCAAAAGAAAAATGAAAATGTCAATTTAACATTAGACACATGTTATCATCATTCTAAGTCAATTGATAAAATTTGGAATGCTCAAGTACATAGTAAAGTTAAGTATGGTATGGGTTATAATACTGTGCCTCCACCTCTAAGGGGTGTTCATTCACCTCCAGGTATAGATTTAGCTCATACAGGCTTAGAAGAGTTTCAGGACCTTGAACGTGAATATGGTCCTTTAAAGGACACAATTGTGAAACGTGAGGAAGAGATTAAGCATGATAATGATGTTTTTGAGAGTGCTAGTGACTCATCTGTTATTGATGAGAATGTTAAAAAGAATGTAGATGCTTCTATCCCAAAAGTTGTTAATACTGTTACAGAGGAACCTAGGAAACCAGTTAATAAACCTAGATCAACTGTAAGGTATGCTGAGATGTATAGGAACAAGCCTACAGCTCCTAAGGGTAACCAGAGGAGTTGGAATCATGTTAAATCTCAACAACTAGGTAGTGATTTTGTGATGTACAATAAGGCATGCTATATCTGTGGTAGTTTTGATCATTTACATGCTTATTGTGACTATCATAATGGGAGAAGGGAAGTCCATGGGAATAAAAGGGTGAATTCTAACATGTTTCAAAATAATGTACACCATAATTCACATTGCAAAATGGTCCCAAGAGCAGTTCAACTAAGAAGTGGCCTCAAAACTTTTGCCACTGCAAAAACTGTTAACACTGCTCACCCTAAGTCACCTGTTAAAAGTGCAAAGTCCAAAACAACTTTTGCAAAATCTGCACAAACAGGGAAAGGAACTTTTCAAGCTAAAAAAGTTAATTATAACCAACAGTGGGTACCTAAAAAGAAACCAGCAGTTTCCACTGCTCATTCATAAGTTACCACTGCAAGGGTTGTAAACAAGAAAAGGGGGGACATGGGCAATGCTATGAAGGCCTCAGCATGTTGGGAATGGAAACCTAATGGAAATACCTCTACAACCAATCCCAATGGTGTATCAATGACCTTTGATAGATTTAACTATATTGATACACGAGGTAGATCCAAGTCAATCATGGCTTGGGTCCCCAAAAGAAACTAACTCTTTACTCTTATGTGCAGGAACATCCAAGGACAAAAAGATCAGATCAAGGATATACAGATAATGGGTGTTCAAGGCACATGACTGGCAACAAGTCCTATCTTTCAGATTTTGAGCATTATGATGGACAGTATGTCAGTTTTGGAGGTGGAGTAAATGGAAAAGTTGCTGGTAAAGGAGTTATCAAAACTGGTAACTTGGACTTTGAACCTGTGTACTATGTAAAAGAGCTAAAGTACAATATTTTTAGTGTGTCACAAATGTGTGACAAGATGAACAATGTTCTTTTTACCAAAGATATGTGCTTTGTTCTCTCTAAAGATTGTAAGATGCCTGATGAAAGTCAGATTCTTCTTAAAATTCCTAGAAAAGGCAATCTTTATAGCTTTGATATGAACAACATTAAAGATGATTATGCTTGCTTGCTTGCAAAGGCCACAGTGGATGAATCCATGTTATGGCATAGAAGGCTTGGTTATGTTAACTTCAAAACCATTAACAAGATTGTCAAAGATGGTTTGGTGAGAGGTTTACCTCATAAAAGATTTGTAAATGATCAAACCTGTGTGGCTTGTCTTAAAGGCAAACAACACAGAGCTTCTTGCAGGTCAAAGTTGGTTAACTCTATTGCTCACCCACTTCAAATGTTACATATGGACTTATTTGGTCCTACATCAATGAGCAGCTTGAATCTAAAGAAATATTGTCTAGTGGTAACTGATGATTTTAGCAGGTTTACATGGGTTTTCTTTCTTGGAACCAAGGATGAAACAACAGGCATCCTCAAGATCTTTATCACAGAAGTAGAAAACCAATATGCTATGAAAGTTAAAATCATTAGGTGTGACAATGGGACAGAATTCAAGAATAGAGTTATGGATGATTTTTACAGAGATAAAGGTATTAAAAGAGAATTTAGTGTTGCTAGAACTCCTCAACAAAATGGTGTTGCTGAGAGGAGGAGCAAGACACTGATAGAGGCTGCTAGAACTATGTTGGCAGATTCTAAATTGCCAATCACTTTTTGGGCTGAAGCAGTTAACACTGCATGCTATGTGCAAAACAGGGTTTTAGTGGTAAAGAAAAAGAACAAGACACCTTATGAATTATTTAGGGGTAGACCACCTATCCTTGACTTCATGAGACCATTTGGATGTCATGTATCTATTCTCAATACCACAGATTATCTGGGCAAGTTTGATGAAAAATCTGATGAAGGGTATTTTGTTGGGTATTCTATGGTTAGCAAAGCTTTTAGAGTATTCAACTTAAGAACCCAAAAGATTGAAGAGAATCTGCATGTCGAGTTCCTGGAAAACAAAGTTAATGTCAAAGGAACTGGTCCAGAAAGGCTATTTGATCTTGATACTCAACCAATACTATGAATTATGTGCATGTTTCTACAGGAACATCTTCCTTTGATTTTGCAGGTTCAGAAGAGTTTCTTGATGATGATGAACCAAGCAAGGATCATGCAGATGATCAAGATGAATTCAGTCTACCTCTTTGGGACTATGCAGATAATGATGATATACCAAAAACTGGAGATGCTCACCCTTCTAGTGATTTGGAAAAGGAAGAAAGTAGCAACTTGAATGCTAAAAATTCTGAAAGCAGTGGAAATTCAGATTCCACTGGTAGGCAAAATATTTCCACTGCAACACCAGATGTGGAAATTACAACTCCAAATACAAAAGAAGCTCAGGCCAATGATGCTGAAATCTCAAATATGCCAAATGAGATTGCAGTTCCTCAGACTCCCCACACTTCTATTCATAAATCACATCCTCTTGAAAATGTTATTGGGGATGTCAATTCACCTGTGAAGACTAGACGACAAACAAAGCTGCCTGATGTCCATGGATTCATTAGTAAAATATATGAATCTAAGATTCATGAAGGCAAGAATGAATGTCTTTTTATGTATTTTCTGTCACAAATAGAGCCAAAGAATGTTTACAAGGCACTTGAAGATGAAAGTTGGGTAGAAGCAATGCAAGAAGAGCTGCTCCAATTCAAGCTTCAAAAAGTATGGGTGCTTTGTGATTTGCCTTCTGGAAAGCAGGTAATAGGTACTAAATGGGTGTTCAGAAACAAAGCTAGGCTTGCGGCTCAAGGATACACTCAAGAGGAGGGTATTGATTATGAAGAAGTGTTTGCCCCAGTTGCACGCATTGAAGCAATTAGGCTGTTCTTAGCCTATGTATCCTTTATGGGCTTTAAAGTCTATCAAATGGATGTAAAGAGTGCTTTTCTATATGGGCAGATAGATGAGGAGGTTTATGTCTCACAACCTCCAGGCTTTGAAGACCCTGAATATCCTAACAAAGTTTACAAGGTAGTTAAAGCTTTGTATGGCTTGCATCAGGCACCAAGGAAATGGTATGAAACCTTAACCGCTTATCTTCTTGCTAATGGGTTTCATAGAGGCAGAGTGGATCAAACTTTGTTCATCAAGAAAGACAAGAATGATATCTTGCTTGTTCAAGTGTATGTTGATGATATCATTTTTGGATCTACAAAGACAGAGATGTGCAAAGAATTTGAGAAACTGATGAAAGAAGAATTCCAGATGAGTTCTATGGGTGAACTCACATTCTTTTTGGGACTTCAAGTACTACAGAGGCCAGATGGTATTTTCATCAATCAAGATAAATATGTGGCTGAGATACTAAGGAAGTTCAAGTTCACTGATGCAAAGTCATCCAGCACCCCTGCAGACAAGACTACACATCTACTTCTGAAGGAAAATAGTGGTGAAGATGTTGATGTGCACATGTACAGGTCTATGATTGGTTCTTTGATGTATCTTACATCATCTAGACCAGATATCATGTTTGCAGTGTGTGCCTGTGCAAGGTTTCAATTACTCCCAAGTTCTCTCACTTAACTGTTGTGAAGAAGATTTTCAGATATCTTAAAGCATTTCCTACTCTGGGATTGTGGTACTCCAGAGATTCTCCTCTAGATATGGTTACTTACTCAGATAGTGACTATGCTGGAGCTAGCTTGGATAGAAAATCTACAACAGGTGGATGCCAATTTCTTGGCAACAGATTAGTGTCATGGCAGTGCAAGAAACAAACTATGGTGGCTAATTCTTTAACTGAGGCAGAGTATGTGGCGGCTGCAAGTTGTTGTGCTCAAGTTCTATGGCTTCAGAATCAACTTTTGGACTATGGGTACAATTTCATGAATACCATCATCCATATTGACAATAGCAGTACCATTTGCATCATTAAGAATCCTGTTCAACACACAAAGACCAAACATATTGAAATTAGACACCATTTCATTAGAGATTGCTATGAAAAGGGACTAATTCAAGTTGTCAAAATTCATACTAATGACAACTATGCTGATTTATTAACAAAAGGACTTAATGTGGGGAGATTTCAGTACTTGGTAATAAGTATTGGAATGCTTAATCCATAACCTTTTTGTCAAAATGGTCTCTGGTGTTGAGGGGAGGCTGTTGGGTACAGAAATTGTTGTATGAGTTTGTATATGTTTGCTTGTATTCATGTTTATATTTTTATGCAGCTTAGATGGGAGTTGATTTTAAAAGGTGTATATCTGAGATACACAACAAATGGTTATTGATTCACTATGTCTTATCCACATAAGAATCAACTAGTCCAGAGCAAACGGCTACTGGTAAAGACTTGACAAATCCGTTTATGGTTGATAGTTTACCAAAAACTATATGGTTATCAACTCACCATATTCTTTATGATTAAGAGTTGGCTAGTCCATAGCAAACGGCTCATGGTAAAGACATATCAAATCCGTTGATAGCTGGTAGTTTGCTAAAAACTATGATAAGAGCAGTCTTGTTTTCATATGATTGTATTTACCACTGCTCTTTGAAATTTTTATGAAAAATTACCACTGCTAGTTCACAGTTTCCACTGACAGTGTTACTTTACCACTGTTGTTCTAGCCGTTACAACTGATTATGTCAGTAACTTATTTTTTACTAGCCGTTGAAAGTAACCACTGATTTCCATATATATATATATAGGGTTAAAATTTTGAAGGAAATTATCTTCTTTCCATATTGTGATAAATACTTTCTAAAGATAATTTTTCTTGCGCAAAAATTCTAAACCCTAACCCTATATATCTTTCTCTCTCAATTGGCTAGTTATTCTTTCAATTCTTACTGACATAATATCGTTTTTCATCAAAAGTTTCTATGGCACCTTTAAAATTTGCAGATGAGCACAACCTAGTGGCCTACCTACAAAAGTCTAACGAGAAGAGTGGCCCTGTTTTTCATCAGATTGTGGACTTTCTCAATACCTCTCATATAAGGTATGCTTTGCTTTTAAAACCCACAATCTATATCTCTCAAATCAAACAGTTTTGGACTTATGCTAAGTCCATAACACTTGAGATTGGAGATACACATGAAACAGTGGATTCTCTAAGAGCCACTGTGGATGGGGTAACTATTGATGTTATTGAGGCATCCTTGAGGAGAGTACTCCAATTGGGTGATCTCAATGGTCTCATCACATTACCTATGCTCGAAATTCATGATATTTTATCATCCATGGGGTATGATACCACTGACAAAAAGGCTACTTTCAAAAAGAGTGGTTTTTGTCCCCAATGGAGATTTTTGATTCATACTCTGTTACATTGTCTTAGTCCAAAGAAAACATCTTATGAGCAATTTAGTTCAACCATGGATTACCCTTTGGTTTGTCTAGTCACTGATAAGATTTTTAACTGGTCAAATTATATTTTTACAAGTATGAAAGGCAATGTACAGAGTAAAACAAAATTTTTAATGTATCCAAGGTTTGTGCAAGCAGTGCTAAATGAGTTTCAACTGCAACCCCATACTAATGTTTATAAAATCAGTTGTCTAAAGCCTAAAGTTTTTCAAAATTTGAACAAAGATGGCAATATGATTTTTACACCTCTCCTTCCTCAAATGCTTACTAAGATTACAACTGAACAAAACACACCCATAATTAATGTTCTAAAAATTGATTATACTCCACCAGTTTCTAACACCTATGAGAGAAGGTCTAAACAGCCAACTCCTCTCATGACAACACATCAAGTTTCTGAACCTTTTGGTCTAGGAACAAGCAGTGGTGGTTCTAGACTTCAACCTAGTCCAACTAGGGAGGAATCTGAGCCTTTGCCCCATGATTCACCTCTCCCAACAGGTAACACAGTTGGAAGTGATGAGGGCAGTGAGCAACAATTGGAATTGATGGTTTTGTGTACAAAGTTAGTCAAGCAGGTTGAATCTCTACAGAAGGACTTGGCACATGTCAAGAAGCAGCATGCCAAGGATGTTAAACACTTAAAAGAAGAGATTCAGACTTTGAAGAATGAGTTGTAGGGGTTGAAAAAGCACAAGAAAACTGCAAAGTTGGTGATTTCATCTTCATCCTCACCTATGACAGTGATTCAGCTGGTTTTGATCATGATTTGGGAAATTCTCCCAAACAGGGGAGGAAAACAGGTACTGACACTAAGGGTAGGAAAATTGATTTTGAAGATGAAGGAGATTCTAGTAAAGGAGCAAAGGAAGCTAATACTCAAGGAGAGCAACTTGATGATCAAGACATTTTCTGTACTGCAACTGATTTTACCACTGATTCAATTTCCACTGCAGAGCCAAATATTGCCACTGCAAGTGAAGAATTTGATAAACTGAAGAAAGACAAAGGTAAAGCAGATATAGAAAATGTAGAGCAAACTGGAAGAAAGATTTTAAAGAAACGACAAGCACAGATTGCTCTTGATAGTGAAATTGCTAAAATAATTACTGAAGAACAAGTTGCTGAAAAGAAAAAGCTTGAAGAAATGGAAGTTGCAAGCTTTTTGGAGACTAAAATATTGAATAGAATGGAAGATTTTATTGAAGATCCACTTTCCACTGTTCAACCTACAATTCTTAGAGAGAAGACTCCAGAGTTTAGCTATGTTCCTACTGAAGATGATATTGAGTTCTTGATTGCTAATAATCAAATAATCAAGAAAAAGGAAATTGACCTGGTAGCTGATGCATCCTTAACTGAAGAACAAAGAACTGCCCAGTTGAAGGATTTCATTCAAATAAAGAATAATCAAGCACTTGAAGATGTGATTAGTACAGCCAGAAAGGGTCAAAAGAAATCAAGACAACCAACCAAAGCACAAGTTCTCTTATATATGAAGACTTATTGTTGTCATGTTGGTGGTCGGAAGAAGCATCAATTCAAAGGAATGCCTGATGATCAAGTTGAAAAGGCTTACTACAGAGTTCAAAAACAGGATAAAGCTTTTACTCCAATGGGCTCTGAAGAAGAAGCAAGAAAGTTTCCTGGATTGAAGAGAAAGGCCAAAGAAAGTGATTCTCATACTGTTAAGAAGACTAAGGTTGCTGAAGAACAAGAAATTCCTACTGAGAAATTCACTAAAGAACAACTGACTGGAATGATTGTGATTGAAGAAGAAGATTTTTATCCAGAACCGCTGCAAGTTCGACATCCTATCATTGATTGGGAAGTTTATATTGCTAGAATTTTTGCTCCAACATGGAAGATCACAAGGCTAGGTGGTGAAACTTCATCATTCATTCAATTTGAAGATCTTATAAAACCTTTTGACAGAGATGACCTTGATACACTATGGAGGTTAGTTCAAGAAAGGTTTAATGCTCAAGATCTTAAAGATATAAAGGAGATGCAGTTATGGGTTAATCTTAGAAGGCTCTATGAACCAAATGTTAATGATGATTTCTGGAAATTCTCATGCACATGTCCTGGTACTAAATGGTTTTACTATGATTCATGTGAAGTTCATCATGTCTCTACAGCAAATGGAGAAGATGCATTCATGCTTGCTGAGAAAGAATATCCACTCAGAGCTGGAACTCTCACTGTGATGTTATGTACAACAATAAGAGTTCATGAAGACAACGAGAAGGTCAGAGCATTGTTACATAGGCTTCAAGATCAATGTTCCAGAGCCATACAGAAGTTAAGGAAGAAGTGAAGTGTTTGGTTGAATTCCCAAATCCTTGAAGATAATGAAGGCTGAAGAAACTTATTGATTTGCAGAGAAATCATAAGTTTAGGGGAGGATTGTTGGGAATAATCCGTTACCACGGATTGTTGTGGTTTACACTGCTCGGATTAACACTAGCAGTGGAAACATATTACCACTGCTGGTACATTATTACCACTGCTATAGGAAAACGTGTTTAGATAAGTATATAATAGATCTTGTGTAAATTCTATAATGTTAGCTTTATACTTATCTTGTAAAGGACTCCTTGTTGTATAAAAGGAGGTCCTAGGTCATTGTCTTAGGTACTAGAAAATTACCTACGTATTACTCACAAAGGCTTCAAGGTGTAACCCTAGTGATAAGCTAAGATCACTCGTATTATTCATCAATAATATTGGAGCTTAATTTTTGTGTTTAATCTGTGTTTACTTACAATACATCATACAATCCATCTTCTAAGTATTACTAAGTAAATTCCGCGTGCTTAATAATATTATACAAAATATCATTGACACAAGGTGTGTGTCCAGATCCATCATTCTCTTTTAAGAACCACACAAGGTTCAAAGTATTGAGATAGAAGAACATCTTCTGTTGCCACCTCTTAAAATTATGCCCATTGAATTTCTCTGGTTTCTCAGCATGATTAGCAACCGTGTTAGTAACTGGCGCACCAGTTACGTTCACAGGAGTAGTCACAGGAGGGGTAGTGTTTGTCATCCAGAAAGATCAAACACAAATAGTTAAGTCAACTGTTATAAAATCGGTATCTAAGAAATTCAATCGTGATTTCTGTTAACTTGTACCGAATCTGCTTCAAAGAAACTCAATCTTGGTTTTAATGAATCTAAATTTAAATAAATGACCAAAGTAAATAGACCAGTTTAATAGAAACTCAATTATGGTTTCAATATAACTGATAAGAATAAACTGCTTTAAAATCGTTTTAGATCTGTACACCAAATCTGTAAATTAAAATCCTGTTTATATAACTAGTTTTCCAAAGAAACTCAATCCTGGTTTCGACAGAAAACAGTTTGTATATGAAATCTGTTAATTAATAATTAATCTGATTATACGAAAAATGTTTTAATTTCGTTAAACAGAATCTGTTTTAAGACTGTGGGAAACAGTGTACACTTTTATTAAAATAATCAGATTACAATGATAAAATTAACAGGATGTAAATAACAGAAAATTAAAAGCAGACAGAAAGGGGTAGAAGCAGAAGACATACACTATGGACGATAAACAAAGAAAGCAGTAAAGGTTGGTCGAGGCTCGTGCTAACACGATTCCCTAAAACAAATTCGTCGTCTGTTTCCCAGGGTAAAACGTCCAAAGCTGTTGTACAGCCGGACTTGACAACTTGCCTGAAAGATCAAGGAAAACTTGTGTGTTTCAGATCGAAGAGATTGCTGGAATTCGTCTGTATTAGAGCTGTATTTTTCTGTGTAGAAAACTAAATGAGGAGTCGTTTATTATATAGGCCAAACTTATCTTGTTCATCAAGACAAGATATCTGCCAAAATTAAACTGATATGAAAAATATGTTAACCAATAACTACGATTTGCATATATCTTAATTACACACCAATATTCTGTAAACTTTGTTAATAAGTTTCAAATCTATTCCTTAAATAAATTTACAGAAAATTTTGGAAAAATGAAACTCGAATCTGGAGCAAAAAGATATGCACGTATGCGAGGCTTCGGAGCTGCATTCGTGTCCGCAGGCTCGCATGAGCTCAGAAGCTTCGTACCCATTTTGGTCCAGAAATCCTGAAATTTGCCCCCTGCGCGCGCACATAAGTGTTGGAGTAAAACTAACAAATCAATTTGAAGGTTCATATCAAGATTCCTATATAAACAAGCTTTCATTTCTTGTTAGCCTTGATAATAATTAATAGAAGTGATGGTCATTCACGTTTAGGAACTTTGTAACGTGTGTTACATATCGTAATAGAATAGTCAACGGGCTCGTGGATTGGGCTAAGCTAAATGGCTATTAGTTAAGTTTAACTAGCCTTATGTAAGTTAGTATCCAATCTAACCCAATCCAAGCCCATGCCAACCCCATGGGGCATTATGTAAGGAAGTATAAATACCCCTCAAATGGTCATTTGAGGGGTGTGTGCTTGAGTGTGTGTGTGTTTTCTTTAAGCAATATAACATGTTCTTGTTTCATCTTTCTCTCTTGTTCATACGCATAACATCTTAAGTCACCACCTTTCTTAATCCTTCTTCTTCATTATTTATGCATAAAGTGTGTTTGTGTTTTACGTGTAACTTGTGTGGTAAGTGGTATACGTGATAAGGTTGAGAAAAACAAGGTCCTACAATTGGTATCAATCGCCTAACAATAGTTTAGGAGTGTTTGTGTTCGTTTTTTGTTGAAACTTTTCCAACAAGTTTCGTTTTTTATATAAAAACGCAAGCTTTTTGCATAAAGTTTTGATTTTTACGTGTTTTTAAGCTTAAAGTTGTAGTTTTTATTGATCTTTAAGTGTTTTGGAAGAAGTTTGTGCAAAAGAAATCATTTGGAAACGTGTTTTTGGGTGAAAATTAGTGTTTTTGCAAATAATTGGGCATTCTACGCGTACAAAAACCAAGTACAGAAAGTCAAAAACCTAGTTTTACGCCTAAGGAAAAGTCAAAACCCTAATCATACGCGTAAGGTCTACGCGTAAGAAGTGTAAATCCTACGCTTAAGCTTTTGGTGAAAAATCTTCGTGCTACAACGGTTACTAAGTTTGTGGAACACTTCGACTTTGGATATCTTTTACACTGGTATAAGTGTAAAGGATTTTGGTTTTCAACCTAAGTTTACGTATAAGCATAAAAGCTTACAAGTAACACTCTACGCCTAAGCTAACACTTACGCGTAAGGTTTCTTACTTCTAAGCATTTAGTTTACGCATAAGCTTATGCTTAAGCCTAAAAGTTACGCGTAAGATAGTGTTTACGCCTAAGGAATCCTACGCCTAAGGAAGTCTACGCCTAAGCAAATCCTACGCATAAGCACCAATTCCTACGCTTAAGAACAGGTTTACGAGTAAGATTTTGAGCATAACTTCAAACGGCCATAACTTTTGAACCGTAACTTCGTTTTCAGCGTTCTACCCATCAAAACGACCGTGAGAACGAGGAGAATGACACGCCGAATAAACTAAAGGTCAACCTTCGAGTCCTAAAAACACTCCGAACAGAAGTTATTGAGGTTTTTAGGTTTTTAGACCAAATTTTCACTACAACAACTGAGCTTAATCTTTATCAAAACACAACTCCTTTATCGTTGAATCGATCCTACTTCAACTTTATCATAAAATACCTTCATCAATGGCTACTCAACAAGACATTTATGCAGCCGGTGCCAAAAACCGTCCTCCTATGCTGAAAAAAGGTGGATATCTTCAATGGACAAATCGTATGCTCCGCTACATCTAGACCAAACCTAATGGAAAACTCATGATTCAATCCATTACGAATGGGCCCTTCAAGCCTCGACAAGTCCAACACCCTGGACGTCCTGATGCAACACCTCCCGTTCCATCATACTTTCGTGCTCAACATGAATCCGAATACAATGAAGAGTATAAGAAGCAGGTCAAAGCAGATGACATGGCAATACACATCGTACAACTGGGACTACCAAGAGACATCTTTGCTGCTGTAGACAGTTGTGAAACTGCTTTCGATACGTGGGAACGTGTTAGACGACTATGTTATGGAACCGAAATCGGACAACAGGACATGGAGAACAAGCTGCTAACTGAATGGGAGAAGTTTACATCAACTCCAGGAGAATCCATTGAATCCTACTATCGAAGGTTTTGCACTTTGATGAATGAGCTTATCAGAAACAAGTTAACACCCAGAACTATCGTGAGTAACTTCAAATTTCTCAACAATCTTCCAGAAGAATGGGGACGATATGTCACTATTGTCAACCAAACAAAGGACTTACATCAGGTGAACTTTGATCAACTCAACGATTTTCTGAAACAAAACCAAGCTGAAGTCAATGAAGTAAGGAAAGAAAGATTGGCAAAGAATCATGATCCCTTGGCACTAATTGTAAAGACTCCAACTCCAGTGAACACACAACAACAACCTTCATCATCTTCCAATAACAACAACTTGCAGCAATACATTCCACAACCACAAGCTGCTATACCTCAACAACAATTCTATCCACCAGAACAACAAGTCAATCAACAACAACTGTATCCACAGTACCAGGAAGAAGGAATCACCGAACTTGAAATTGAACAAACATAGGCTTTGTCAAATGCATTTGCTTATTTGTCTAAAGTATTCAAAGGACGCTATTCCACACCTACTAACAACAACCAAAGGATTTCATCTAACACTCGCAACAGGAAAATTGCACAGCCAGGGTTGAATATGGGTCATCAAGGACAAATGGTTGGAGTTATTGGGAATACACAGGGATATGCTACTGGATTTCACATGGGTAATCAGGCGGTTCAGTATCAGGGTAATCAGTTGGGTCAGAATATTGGATATCAGATGGGTTTGAATGTTAGGAATAGAGTAGTGGGTAATCAGAATGGGAATGTTGCAGCTCCAGTCGTTGGGAATTATGGAAATGTGAATCAGGGTAATCAGGTTAAGTGTTACAACTGTCAAGGAGTGGGTCACATTGCAAGGAATTGTCCCACTAAGCCAAACAAGAAGAATTCTGCGTATCTTCAAAAAGCAATGCTGTTGGCACTGAAGTCAGAAGCAGGGATGCAATTGAGTGTTGAGGAACATGACTTTTTTGCTATTATGGATGAATTGGAAGACCTAGAGGAAATCAATGCAAACTGCATCTTCATGGCAAATCTTCAAGAGGCTAAGTACGACACTGATTCTGATGCACCTCTTGTTTATGACGCCAACGCAGTATCTGAGGTACCAATCATTGATCCATGCTATAACAATGTCATATTTGATGTGTATACTCATGACGAAAAACATTCTGTGACGCCTACACCAACTTATGATACATACCTGGACAATCCGAGTTGTAGTAATACTAACTCTGAAACTCCAGATGTGGATCCTAGTGGAGGTTTTGTGGCACAAAATACTGAGACTGATGAGGGAACACGTGCCTTATTTGAAACATTAATCAATAATTGTGGCATTGAAATTGAGAAAGTGAAAAAGGTCAATCGCTATGTTAAGGCCGCGAATGATAAATTGACCGCTGAGCTTGAGAGATACAAGGAGAATGCAAAAGCTTTTGAATTTCATAAAATTAAAGAGTCAGAATTAGAAATTGGTTATCAAAATTCCGTTTTAAGAGAAAAACAATTGCAAATCAAGTATGACACACTTGATGTTAATTTGAGCTTGAAAATAAAATCTTTAAACGAAGAAATTTCTGACCTTAAAAACCAACTTTCTAAACAAAAAGCAACTTATTCAGATCTTGAAAAAGAGAAGAAAAAGTTGTTAGCTGATTTTTCAAAACGAGAAGATTCTCTTTTTGATGAAATTCATGAGAAAAATGAAAAAATAAACAAATTGGAAAATTTACTTGTTACAACGGGTCATTCAGCTCAAAATGTCAACATTTTAACAAATCAGACAAACCCGTATTTTCATACAACTCAAAAAATGGCTCTTGGTAACAAACCTCCTTGTGCACTCAAGAAAGCTCAGAAAGAACAGAATGTGTTGTATAATGGAAAAGCTTTGTTTGATAAACATGAGCCCGTAGAAGTTCGTGATTCTCATGAAACGTTAGAACTCATTGACGAGAGTAGATCAAAAATGAAACAAAAGAACCCAGAAATCAAACCAATTGATTACAACAAACTTAACAAAATTTCTGGAAAAAAGAAAAGTCAAAGTTTTCCATAACACCAAGTGTTTTAAACAAAGAGTCAAAATCAGTTTCAAAACCAGTAGTTGTCTCAAAATCATTTTAGAACATGGAACAAATGTCTTCAAACAATCCTTTTAACACAAGTGATGCTAGAAGCATTTTAGATGAAATTAAAACTAGAATGGGGCAACTTCAGGAGCTTGTTAAATCAAAAATCAACATCAGCACTAACAACTGGTTTTCTAGTTTTCACGATGAAATGAAAAAGGTTTTTGAAAATTAAATTGCCAATCCGCTAAACCACGTCAGTGTGAGGGTAATTCACTTTGAACAAGCATTTTTGAAAGTAACATGTGAATTTGTCAAGGACCATAAATCCCTGGTAAAGCAAGCTAATGAATGTTTTGAACATATCAAAGTTTTGGAAAATTTAAATGATTCTCTCGTCGAAGATGTTCTGACTACTGATATTATGTCCATTGTTTTACAAACATATTCTGTTGAAGACCATGAAAGACTCCAGTCTGAGACCTCCGCAATTGTTTCAAAATATGAAAAAGCTCTTGAAAAACTTGAAAAAGAAAATGTCTCATATTTTAAGCAACTTGATCGAAAATCTAAGGAATGCAAGTATGACAAACTGTCGTATGAGTGTGCCTACAAGGACATGAAAGAGCAAATGATCTTTTGAGGGCTTAGCTGGAATGTCAAAAAGGAAAGGCTGTGGATACTACGATTGCAAAACCATTGACTGAGAAGAAAGAAAATGTTTCGAAATCGTTTTTTAAACCTAAAATGTCTATTTCTCTGCCTCCTCCAAAAGTCAATGAGAAAAAAGATTTGTCAAAACCAGTCTCTCCACCTACCTTAACAAAACAAAAAGAAAAGATTATTGAAAATGAAAAAGCCGTTATCGAGAAACCAAAAGTTTTAGCACCTGGCCTTTTTAGGATGAGTACCACTAATGCGTCTGCCTCCACATCTAAAACATATGGAACAAACGACATTAGTTTAAACAAGCACTCTAAAGAGACTAGGAAAGCCGAAACCACTTATCTTGATAACAAAGTGAATCCTAATGCGTGTGCCTTACCTTCTACAGGACTAGAAAGCACCTCTAGGAGCAGCAGACTAAAGCCTAAGAGCAATACAAGGAACAATGGAGTCTCGCCTGCCTCTAAGAGAAGTAGCTTGAATAAAGAGAAGAAAGCAGAAGAACACCCTAGGAATTTACCGCTTTATAATAAGAAAGACATTTCATCTGAACGTAATGAACCTAGGAAACTTGCTAAGTCTAATGAATGTGTTGAATCTCTTTGTTTAACTTGCAAGAAATCTTTAATTAATGTTCAAGATGATTGTGTTTCTTAGAATGTGAATGATAAGCTTGTTAAAAAGAACGTTCCAAAAAGAACATATGCCAAACCAATAGGAAGACTAGTTGCAAGAATTAGGTCTTACACTACTGTTAAGAAGCATACTATTTACTTTAGGGATGATATTGGGAAACCAACGGGTAGAATTTTCACACTCCAGAATGGTAGAATGAGTGATATACCAGTATACCCAGTAGAAAACTTCTATGAGTGTGATCAGGATTTTACCTCTAACCCAAAGGAACCAAAATCAAAACGGTTTCCAAAAAAAATCTTCTTCTGTATTTGGCAGGTTATCGAAATATGTCTTTAGATCGTCGACTCGGGTTGCTCCAAGCACATGACCGGGAATCTGAAGCTGCTGATCAATTTCTTCTGGAAATTCATGGGAACTGTACATTTAAGAAATGATCATGTAGCAGCTATCATTGGTTATGGAGATCTACCTTTTGGAAATTATTTGATCACTCGGGTTTACTATGTCGAAGGGTTGGGACATAATTTGTTTTCAGTCGGGCAGTTCTGTGATGCAGATTTAGAGGTTGATTTTAGGAAAAATGCTTGCTTCGCTAGAAACTTGGATGGCACTGATCTTTTAACTGGGAATCGTGATACAAACTTTTACGCTATCGACATAAACCAAATGGCCTCTTCCTCACCTATATGTCTTATGACAAGAGCATTTGGAACAAAGTCCTAGTTGTGGCATAGAAGATTATCCCATCTCAATTTCGACACCATCAACAAACTTGCCAAAGACAACATCGTCAACAGACTTCCAAAGTTCGAATACACCAAGGATCACCTATGTCCATCATGCGAACAAGGAAAAAGAAAAAGAGCATCATATAAACCCAAATCCGTACCTAGTTCGGACGCAAAGTTACATATGTTGCACATGGACTTATGTGGCTCAATGAGAGTTGAAAGCATTAACGGGAAAAAGTATATTCTTGTTATCGTCGATGATTATTCAAGATATACATGGGTTAGGTTTCTGAGATCAAAAGACGAAGAACCAAGCATCATCATCACCTTTCTGAAGCGAATTCAAGTACTTCTTCAAACTCCAGTTAGGGTAGTAAGAATAGACAACGGCACATAATTTCCTAATCAGGAGTTAAGAGATTATTTTGAAGATGTTGGAATCACACATCAGACATCAGTTGTTATAACTCCACAGGAGAATGGGGTAGTTGAAAGAAGAAATCGAACTCTTGTGGAAGCTGCTCGCACAATGCTAATTTATTCTAGTGCACCATTATTTCTATGGGCTGATGCTGTTGCCACTGCTTGTTTTACTCAGAACCGATCCCTAATCCATCCAAGATTCAATAAAACCCCATATGAGCTAGTGAACAACAGAAAACCTGATATCTCTTACCTTCACGTGTTTGGCGCTTTGTGCTATCCAACGAACGACAGAGAAGATCTAGGAAAACTGAAAGCTAAAGGTGATATTGGAATCTTCTTTGGCTACTCAGAAAACTCGAGGGCATTCAGGGTGTATAACAGAAGAACTAGGAAGATAATGGAGACGATGAATGTGAATTTTGACGAACTTTCACAGATGGCTTCTGAGAGACTCGCTCTAGAACCCGCGCTTAATCCAATGGCTTCTAATCAAAACAGATTAGAACCCGCACCAAACCTGCAGACTTCTGGACACATCAGTTCAGGACTCATACAACAAAGAGCTCCATCAACTTTTGTTGACACACCTCATGAACAAGAATGGGAGCATTTCTTCGAGTTAATGTTCAATGAATACTATGGTGGAACTTTGACAAATGCATCAAACTATCATTCCGCTGCACCCGCTCAAAGTCATCCACCACCACCAACAGAAGATGCATCTACCACGGTCGAAACCAATGCACCAACTCCATTAACGTCATCCACATCAACTTCTGCAAATCCAATTCTTGAAACAGTTTTACCGGCTTTCAATGAGCAAAACCAACACATATCATTTCAAGAAGAACCTACTCAAAACCAAAACGATGCAACGTTAGATGAAGAATTATTTGAAAACAAGTTTGCAACGGAATCAGCTGAATCTTCTTCTAGCCTACGAGAACCATCTAAATCACATACGTTCAACCCACGGTATCCTTCTACTCTCAAGTGGACGAAAGACCATCCAATTGAACAAGTTATTGGTGAACCTTCAAGGCCAATTCAGACGAGACGCCAACTTGCCACTGATTGCGACTTGTGCATTTACCTTTGCTCAATTAGCAATATAGAGCCAAAGAAAATTCGAGAGGCAATGGCAGAACCCGCATGGATAGAAGCGATGCAGGAGGAACTTCTCCAATATCGTCTACATGACTCTTGGGATCTGGTTCCAAGACCAATTGACATTCTCGTCATTGATCTCAAATGGTTATGGAAGAACAAAAGGGATGAAGAAATGACTATAATTCGCAACAAAGCTCGTCTCGTGGCTAAAGGATATAGACAGGAAGAAGGAATAGACTTTGAAGAGTCATTCGCGCCGGTAGCCAGACTAGAGGCAGTCAAGATTTTCTTAGCCTATGCAGCTCACAAAAACATCACAGATTATCGGATGGACATTAAGATTGCGTTCTTGAATGGAACTCTGAAAGAAGAAGTGTACGTGAGTCAGTCAGAAGGCTTCATAGACATGGAACATCCAGACTACATCTACAAACTCAAAAAGGCAATCTATGGTTTAAAGCAAGCTCCGAGAGGGTGGTATGACAAACTGTCCTCTTCCCTGATTCTTAACAATTTCACCAAAGGAACTGTTGATCCTACCTTGTTTACACAAAAATGCAGAAATGACATTTTGGTTGTTCAGATTTACGTGGACGACATCATTTTTGGGTCCACTAATCCGAATCTTTCAAAACATTTTGAAAATCTCATGAAAAGCAAATTTGAAATGTCCATGATGGGGGAACTAAATTTTTTTCTTGGTTTACAAATACATCAATCCCCACGTGGAATTTTTATTAATCAAGCTAAATATACAACTGAGATTTTGAAAAATCATGGTATGGATAATTGTGATTCGGTCGGTACACCAATGGTAAATTCACCAAAAATTGAAGCCAATTTATTTGGGAAACCTATCGATCCGAAGAAATATCGGAGCATGATTTTTTCTCTCATGTATCTCACTGCTAGTCGACCAGACATTCATTTTTCTGTTTGCTTATTAGCACGGTTTCAGGCAAAGCCTACCGAACTGCACCTCAAAGAGGTTAAAAGGATCTTTCGGTACCTGAAGACATCCATTTACATGGGACTTTGGTATCCGAAGGAATCCGGATTTGATCTAATAGCCTTTTGAGATGCGGACCACGCAGGTGATCAAGTTACAGCAAAAAGTACATCAGGAGGAGCACAATTTTTGGGTGAAAAGTTAGTAAGCTGGACTTCAAAGAAACAAGATTGCACTGCACTCTCAACCGCTGAAACTGAGTATGTGTCTCAAAAAGTACCTATGGATGAGAACACAACTCACATATTATGGCTTTACTTTCGATAAAATACGTATGTATTGTGACTCAAAAAGTGCCATAGTCATCTCATGCAATCCTGTTCATCACTCAAAGACTAAGCACATTCGTGTCCGCTACCACTTCATCAAAGAGCACGTAGAAGAGGGTACGGTTGAATTATTTTTTGTGAAGACAAATTACCAACTCGCCGATCTATTTACTAAGCCCTTTCAAAAGAACGGTTTGATAATTTAGTTCGACGAATTGGAATGCGAAGCCTAACCCCTGAGGAGTTAGAATGTCTTCTCAATCTTCTTGAAAATAATTTCCAAAAAGCTTAGCTGTAAATATTTAAAAAAAAAACAAAATACAAAATTTGAAAAACCAACAAAAGCAAAATATAAAAATATAAAAATTTCAAAAAATACAAAAACAATATAAAATCCAAAAATCCAAAAATATTCTTCTTACGACATGTCTCTCGTATAATCGATATTCTGTACGTTTCTAGAAATGTCATTCAACAATGATACGGACATGTACAGATGCTTAGCGAGAGTTATTTAAATGTTTTCTAAAACATGTCGTTCCTCAAAATTTCTTCAAAAAATGGCTTTCGTATACTTCAGTACGAAACCCGGACAAAAATGATGACTTTTGATTATTTTCAAATCAAAACTCGTGTTTTCAAAGAAAAAATCTAGTGTACGCTTCAGTGCACTACATTTAAAACTGGTGAGAAATCATCATCATCTTGAGCACCTTCTCCAAGATTGTTCAAAAAGATTTTCAAAATCTTTCAAAATATTTTGTGCTCAAGATAACTCCCTCTAAAACCCTTTAATTGATTATGCTTTATTAAAGGGGGAGTATAAAATGAAAATGTTCCAATTTCATGCTTCAATCAAATCCGTTTGTCTCCCTAAAAGATTCTAAACATGATGTTTAATCCGTTGATATAAAAAATATCACGAGTATGCTATTTTTGAGGGTGAGAAGACGTGATTAAAATGTGATCAAAAAGTTTAATGATAGTTGTTTGAATCTCAAAAGAGCTCGACTCAGTCGTAACCAATGAATTGACGAGAAATCAAAGTTAGGAATTGTACCTTCGAGAAACTTTCTATGGACTTGACCAGGACGGGTAATAATTTCAAGCTAGTTCACTAGTGATGTAAGCGTGTCTCGAATCGGTCTTGTTCATTGACAGTCGATCAATTCAAAAAGTGCGAACTCTACCATCACTGTGCAGATTTAAGATAAAACAATATGATCACATGTGAAGGGGGAGTGTTTCTGAAAATATAAAACTCTCAAAGTGTTAACTAAATTTGTTTTAATCACAAACACTCTGAGATATTTTCAAGAAAAATGGTTTTATGGCAACAATAGGACAATCATGGAGTTATAAGGTGACTAAGTTTAGGAATAAACGTCCTATGATCTGCCAGAGCCGGAGGGATCTACCCAAGGACAATACCCATAGTTAGTATTAAAAGTCCTTAAGTATGATTGAAAAAAGGAGTAATGTGAGAAAGGAGAAAGAAGAGGTTGAAGAATTAAAAAGAAAAGTAAAAGAAAGGGTGAAAAGAAATAACCCTCCATAATCAACCTTAGGGTAGAAACCGGGTTCAATTCATATGCTACTGGTTGTCACTAAGTTGACACTGGTATTGAAGACAAAGACGTCATGGACCCAGTGAGGCACTGTACCTAACCTTCTAGCCACTCAATTCCTCTTAAAAGGATTTGTTTAATTCTCACTGGGAACCCTACATAATCTATCGACGTTCTCTTAGAGATTGTTGGTATTGAAGAAGGAGACCCTCTCCCTAGTCTCCTCTTTGGAAACCAAAATGTGCACTAACTGAGTCTAGAGCCACGAGATTCATCAAAAGATCTCATAAGAACACATGACATTTCATCGCTTTTCGTTCATCAATAAGGACACAAGTGATACATTCTAGAGTCCTACGCAGATCTTCGCAATCTGCCAGAACATTTATGAGGGGATTCACATTTGTGATCCTCAGTGATTGAATGGAAATTCCTGCCAGGGTCAACATCAAACAGCCCTGACAGCAGGTCACTTCGGTAATTCTTATGGATTACGCTTAGTGTGTCTCAAACGGTCTACAGTCGTGAAGTGATGCTTCGGTGTACTTCAGCGACTCACCTGAATTGTAGATATACTTCGGTATATCATGTTAGCCTTCTTGAGGGCCTCAAGTTCAGGAACAGCCTTTGTAAGAATTAGAGATGTGTTTTCACACTATGCTGTTAACACCCTCAACATTCGAACCTGTAAGTGCTGGAAATCCCGCTAAGGAGATTCCTTTCACGAATCGAATCCTGAAGATGAGGGTTGTTACTTGAACATTCAATGTAATGCCAACTGTCCCTTATGGGATTAGGACGGCTGATTCGCCCAACCAAGGTGAATGGAATCAAGACATTCATCAGTATAACAATCGTAGTGGTCAATTCTTTAAGAAAAGTCCACAATGATCGATTGGTATTTTTCACTAACATATTCATGCAGGCACTGATGATTGTTCCTTGGAGGAGAGACCGCACCATCTTCCCATGCTCATACCAAAATCAGAATACATGAAAGTTCTCACCATAATCAAAGGCAACACAAAGTTAAAAATGATTCTTCGTCAATGTCAAAGAATCTACAAAGTTTAAAGACTCGAGAACTTCATCATTGGAAACTCAAAGTCAAAAAGAAGTGTGAGCATGGTGGAGAAAGATGTGGACACACCTAATCAAAGAAGTTGACAAACGGCAGACAACACCATTAAATGATCCCAAAGCATGAAGGAATGAAAATCAAGACTATTCTATATCGACACACAAAGTTCAAGCTCAAGGAAAGTAAAGACCTAATCAAGTGGAGCATCTTTTGAATGACCACCCCTTAGGGGGAGATTGTTAGCCTTGATAATAATTAATAGAAGTGATGGTCATTCACGTTTAGGAAATTTGTAACGTGTGTTAGATATCGTAATAGAATAGTCAACGGGCTCGTGGATTGGGCTAAGCTAAATGGCTATTAGTTAAGTTTAACTAGCCTTATGTAAGTTAGTATCCAATCCAACCCAATCCAAGCCCATGGGGCATTATGTAAGGAAGTATAAATACCCCTCAAATGGTCATTTGAGGGGTGTGTGCTTGAGTGTGTGTGTGTGTGTTTTCTTTAAGCAATATAACATGTTCTTGTTTCATCTTTCTCTCTTGTTCATACGCATAACATCTTAAGTCACCACCTTTCTTAATCCTTTTCTTCATTATTTACGCATAAAGTGTGTTTGTGTTTTACGTGTAACTTGTGTGGTAAGTGGTATACGTGATAACGTTGAGAAAAACAAGGTCCTACAGTGGGATACTTCCATTTTTCATTTTTTATGTTTCAAGTGCCTCACTTTGAGACACGATATCTCATTCATATCAACTTCATTTTTGACACTCTTTAGCTCGTTGCGAAGCTCTCATCAAGGAGAACGCAAAGCTACCAAGAAATATAAATATATATAACATTGATAATGCTACACGCGTCGTTCGGGGTCAAAGGAACTTCCTTTTCGTCAAGCAAGTTTTTCAACACCCTAGGCAGTGAACCTAATCGTTGTAGTATAGTATTAGGGTAAGCCACGGAATTTGATATCATTCTCTAGGGGAA
Source organism: Chrysanthemum seticuspe (assembly GCA_019973895.1). Classification (NCBI taxonomy): domain Eukaryota; kingdom Viridiplantae; phylum Streptophyta; class Magnoliopsida; order Asterales; family Asteraceae; genus Chrysanthemum; species Chrysanthemum seticuspe. The sequence continues at coordinate 138,502,603 of BPTQ01000006.1, forward strand.
TAGGAATGCTAGTGAGAAGTTACTACGCTAAGGTTGGGGTTGAGGAAGATTATTGTTTTTTTATCTTTTTTATGTTTTTTAGGAAATGGAAAGGTACGAATATCGGGGTTTGGATTTGGGGGTTGGTATTTCTACCGATTACTCTACTTATCTAATTATCTAAACTAAGGTGTATGTAGTCTATGTCTAATTATTGTGTGCTCGTATGATGATTTAAAGATGTGTTTGCTTAGGTTTTATTACTCCTTAATTATCTTCTATTGATGGTTGAATTGTCACGTCCTTATTCTTAATCGCGTTGTGTGTCTAAGGTCGTAGGGTATGCGTTTATCCCTAACTCTTTGAAACTACCAAAGGTTATTGCCTACAAAATCTCTAGGATTTATAAACTTAACGTTAGGGTACTCTTCGGATGGTTTAGCCTACAATGACTCTAGGTACTATAAGCTAAGGTTCAACAAAGATTAATCAAGCATTAACTACACAACGGATGACCTATCGCAATATTAGATCATTAACAATTAAGATAAGAGACAACCAATCAATATTCAATAATTAAGTTTCATATTTCCTAAGCAAACACACAAGTAAATTAGCCGGACATGGGAAACATGCAAGCATACACACAATTAATTGAAGACATAATTGAATTAATGAAGTAAAACACTTATCTTGATGTAAGATAGGGTATGGAACCCTAAAATACTGTACAAGACAGCCTTGGTTCGGTTTAGGTTTTTACTCCAAAAGACTACACATTGAAAACTAAAAAATTCGGATTCTATATATAAGATTACACATGCGACGGCATCACCCTTTGATTTGTGACGCCGTCGGGTCGCCGTCATTAGGGTTTCGTCTTGGCCAAGTCATCCTTGCGACGGCTTCACCTTATGCTTGTGACGCCGTCCCCTTCAGTCACTGACGTCGTCTGGATCAAATCTAGGCCGTCTGAGTTGCGACGCCCTACTCTTTTAAAACCTGAAGCCGTCACTTGTAAATAGGCAATTTGGCTACTGAGGCATCACAAAAGTGGTCCGACGGCATCACTATTTTGTGCCTGACGCTGTCCCCTTCAGTTCCAGCAGCCTGAGTGTCTCGATTCTTGACTTTGGCCATTTTCTTCGTATATTCGCGCCTTTTCGTCCGAATAAGTTTCATTCCAGCATTTTGCCTTTAAGATACCTGAAAAGTGAAAAGGAACGATATTAAGCAATAACGGATACAAAAGTGATCAAATCAGGGCTTAAACGACCCCTCAAAAAGGTACATTTTAAAACCTTATCAAATATCCCTACACTTGGTATTTGCTTGTCCTCAAGCAAATGTGCTTTTAGCCAATTAATTTATAAGTTAGGGGTCATTAAGCATTGGTTTAGAACAATCCACAACACATATAAGCCCCGCAAAAGTCATAACAAGCACGGAAATTACATACTAGCACCTCACAAGGGGTGTTTGGATACTCACATCTCTCGGGTGTATATGAAATATAACAAGTTGGAAATGGAAGATAAACACTCATTAACCGGTCCTAGTACATAGATTACCATAGGCTTGAGAGTAGATCAAACCTCCATCTCTTTGGCGTAAGCACCTAGGAAAGACTATCCAAGAGGTCTTTTAAAGGGTTGTAATGATAGGCTTACGGTAGGGAAACAAAGGGTTTGGTGGGATAGGCTATTTAGTGGTGATAAGTCAAAAATCTTTATGTTACAAGCATGTGAAGAATGGCGTTGCTAAGCCAAGACTCGACACTCTAGACTCTAGATAACTGAAACAAACAAACATAAATTAAAGATAGATGTAGTATGGTAGCCCGTATGTTTTTTTTAACACTCTATTTTTTTTTCTTTTTCACTTTTTCTATTTTTTTTCGATTTTTTTTTTCATACACTTTTACTCTACCATCCTCTACGATAACATCAAAATGATAGGGATTTATAGGCACATTCCTACACTTGAGTTTTTATTACTCTAACACTAATATGACCCGAATTGAAAAGATCAAAACACTTGGAGTACATTATTACGCAAATAAAGGGAATTTGAATTTAACGTTCCCTTCCCGTCATTTCATAAAATTTAACTTTTCCCATGAGTCCCAATCGTCCCAAAACTGTGTACAAAGGATATGACTAGACTTAGCAACTTATGCAAGCAACTAGATAATTGAACTAAGGGTTTAGTGTGATAACAATAATGCACTATAAGTGAGTGCATACAAGGTAGGCTAAGGCGATTTGGGTGTACATTTGGGGGTGGGGTGTAAACAATGCTCTTCATTGATATTCCGGAAAACCGAAACATCACGAGAACCGCGAAAAGGATAGGCTCTGAGGGGTTAACTAGGGGTATCGTGTACTAAAGATGAGTACAACGCAAAGGTGTGGGGGAATTACTCAACCGATGTGGAAGAAGTAATTATATTACGGGTATCAAACAAGGGTTATCCTAATGCCTCTTATCATTTAGTTATTCCTAACTACACAAGTGTAGTCTTACTAGCGATCTCGGGATGCATCACAAAACAAGTTCTAGGATCTATTATACTACCGGTTCACACTCTAAGCATTAAAGATGAATGCTTTAATTCCTACTAATCTAAGGGCGATCCTCACATTTTGGGTGAAATTTAAGTGGTAAAGGGTTTTTGTGCTAGTCATGCAATTTCCTATCCATGAGACGCTTTATTAAGACTAATGGCCCACTCCTATATGTCATGAAAAATTTTAAATTTGGTGCCAAAATTACCCTAACTGTTGGGATATGAAAGTGCTGAAGATATGAAAGTACTGAAGATATGAAAGTACTGTAAGCTGCAAAGTACTGGAAAAAGTCAAAGAAGTACTGCTAAAGACAAAGTCAAAGTACTGCATTATGAAGTCAAAGTACTGAAAGAACAAAAGGACTGTTATATTCGTTTATGGAAAGTATTGTAATTCTAGAATATTCTATGTTTAGATTACTTGTCGTACAAGGATACAAATTGTAAACCGACTAGGATATCCTTGAGCCTATAAAAGGACTCCTAGATTGGCATTAGAGGTACGAGTCTATGAGTTTTAGAGTTTACGAATTTACAAGTTATTTAGTGTTTTAGAGAGAAGTTCGATAATCTTAGAGTTTTTTTGAGTATCTGCATAATAAGCAGATTTAGAGTTAATAATAAAAGTTATTCTTCTTAGCTTTGTTAAGTAAATTCGGCGTACTTGATAAAGATAGTTTAGTGTTTCTTTGTTAATAACTTAGGATTTATCCGAGGTTGTTAAACCTTAACAAGCTAGTTAAGTTAGTTTGATTAAAGTATATCGATCCAACAAGTGGTATCAGAGCTTGTGTGGAAACTTTGACTAGGAAGAAACCCTACTTCAACAATATTCAAGATGTCGACTGAAGCTGTTCCACCACCCTCAATCACCTCACTCAGAATTCCAATAATCAAGAAGGGAGAATATGATCTTTGGTGCATGAAGATGAGGCAGTATATTGCCATTACAGACCATGCTCTATGGAATGTAATAGTGAATGGGAATGAAGTAGTTCCAGAACCCATTGATATTCCTGGACAACCCAAAGCACCGAAGGCAGTCTTACCAGCAGCAACCCTAAGGAATCAAGAAAAGGAACTAAACATTCTCTTATCTGCCATTCCAGATGGTCATCTTCTCAAATTTCATGATGCTAAAGATGCTAAGCAGCTTTGGGCTGCTCTCAAGACCAGATTTGGAGGGAATGAAGCCTCTAAGAAGATGCACTAAAATTTGCTGAAGCAACAATTTGAAACTTTCACAGTTGGTGAAAGAGAGAGTCTTGATGCTGCATATGATAGGTTTCAAAATCTCCTCAACATGTTGGAGTTATACAAGGCAGAAGTGTCAGTTGAGGATGCTAATTTAAAGTTTCTAAGGAGTTTGCCATCTACATGGCATGTGATTGCTACAATGATCAGAGGACAACAAGGTTTGGATGTCATGGACTTTGATGATCTCTATCATCAACTGAAGGTGTATGAGCATGAGATGAGTGGTCAAACAAATTTCAAGTCTCACAGTATTGCTTTTCTATCATCTGAAAAGAAGGGCAGTACTTCCATCAAAAGTATTGCTTCTCCTCAAAGTACTGTTTCTCAAAGTACTGCTGTTTACACCCCTCCTTCATATGTTCAGCAGGCCTCACCACCTACCACTATGCACTCAGATGAAGTTGTGTGCTCCTTCTTTGCACAACAAGCCAGTTTACCTGTCACTTATGAAGAAGATCTAGCACAGATTGAAGAAGATGCACTTGAAGAAATTGATATCAGGTGGCAAGTTGCTATGATCACTGCAAGGATCAAAAAGTACATAAAGAAGACAGGCAAAAGCATTGATTTCAAACCAAAACAAGGAATAACTTTTGAAAAATCCAAAATTGAATGCTTCAATTGTCAAAAGACTGGTCACTTTGCAAGGGAGTACAGATTTGCTAAGTATCAAGCAAACAGGACATCTGAGAAGCCAAAACTTGAGCTCAAAGAAATTCCAATTACTGAAACAAAGGCTTTGGTTGCTCAAGAGAAGTTATCAGAAGTTGACTGGAGTGAAGAGTTTGATGATGAACCAGTGACTTACTGCATGGTAGCAGTGGAAGATGTAGTTGAAGAAAAAGTGGAAGCATTGGATTGGAGCACTGCTTTCGATGAAGAACCTGAACATGCTGCTTTAGAATCTGATGATGGCTTTGGAGGATTTGATTGGAGCAAAGAAAGTGAAGATGATCCTGTTCTTCTTGCAATGGTGGCTACTTCACCAACTCAGTCTCCTATCTCTGAGGTATGCTCAAACTGTTATGATTTTTATCAAAAATTACTTAACAGTTATGTGATTGAAAGAGATAATTGTGTTAGGGCTAGGTCTGAGGTAGCTGGTTATCAAATAACCTTAGAATCTATGGAAGCCAAAATTTTAGCACATGAAACTAATAAAGTAGCTTGGGCTGAAAAATATGAACAACATGATTACCAATTAAAACTAAGTGAATGGAAATTAAACTGTAAAATTGCTGAAATTGAGAAATTGACTAAGGAAAGAGATGAATTGTTAGCTAAGTTTGCTGCTTGGGGAGAGTCTGGTCTGTCACATGTTACTTATGTTCAAAAACAGAGAAGAGCTTATATTAAAACTGGATTAGGTTTTGGAATGGATTTTAGTAACCTAGATGAAAACCAACCTAGTGATCAGGATGTAGGTGATCTTGAGGACATAACCACTAGTGATGATGAACGCATTAACTATGTAGATACATCTAGTAATGAGGGCTCAATAAGTGAACCACCTCCTGAGTATAAGAAAGATAATGGTTATCATGCTGTTCCTCATCCCACTGGCATTCATCAACCCTCTAGGCCTGATGTTTCTCGTTTTGGAGTAGATAGTCTAGAGTTTAGGAAGAAGCTTGTAGCTCAATCTAGGTCTAAAAAACCCAACGAAGTTGTTGAAAATAATGTTCAAAATCAAGCAGTACCTTCAAATCAAAGTACTGCTCCACAAGCAGTACCTTCAGCAAAACCTTTTCAAAACAGTACTGCTAAACCTTTTTGGGATAACTTTGGTCAAAACAGGTTTCATCATTCACCAAGAAGGCAAAATAATTTTGGGCATAGACATAGAAGAAATCACTTTGGAAGTATGGGTCAAAAATTGTGTTTTGTGTGTTTTAGTCCTACTCATTTAATTAAGGATTGTGAACATCACTCAGAATACCTTAGCAAATTTCCAAAGAACAGATCTGCCAACAACAAACCTAGAGAGCACAAACCAGTTTGGAATAATTCAAATAGGGTTAATCATAGAAACTTCACACCAGATCATAGATACCCACATCAGAGAAGACCTTTTTCAAAACCTTCAATATCTCACAGTACTTTCCAAAGTACTGCTCAGCAAAAACAAGGTACTGATCACACTATTTGGAATAGGAATCCTAGGAGATCTCACTATCAACCTAGAAGGTATTACAATTCACATAGGGGATCTAGATCACAGGAACCACGTGTTAAACCAGAATGGGTTAAGAGGGAAGGTACTGCTGGGGGACAAACAGTACTTTCAACAAAAAGTGAATCTGATGCTTTTGTGATACAAGAAAAAGCTAATAATCTTGTAAAAGAGATTTATGTTGAAAAATCAGAAAGTTTTGAAAATCCACATGCTAAAGATCAAAAGATAATTCTGGATCATCATTTGAAAGATAGTGGGAATTACATACTCAAAGAATTTGAGTTTGTAACTCCACAAGGGGAACACAAGTCAGTAATGGCTTGGGTTCCTAAAAATCACTAACTCTTTTCTTTGTGTGCAGGGCAACCCAGAAGAGGAGCTTAAAGATCATCTAATTGTGGATAGTGGTTGCTCTGGAAGTATGACAGGAGACAAAGAGATCCTGTCTGATTTTAGAAATATTAGTGGAGGAAGAGTTGCATTTGGGAATGATCCCAATGGAGGAAAGATTACTGGAAAAGGAACTATCAAAGCAGGGCTTATAGACTTTGAGAATGTTAGATATGTGAAGGAGCTTAAGTTCAACTTGTTATCAGTCTCTCAAATTTGTGATAAAAAGCATCCTGTGTTATTCACTAACACTGAATGTCTCATCCTTTCCTCTGATTTTAAGCCTGTTGATGATGAATTAGTAGTCCTTAGAATACCAAGGACAAATGATGTGTATAGTTTAGACATGAAGAGTCTACATTCTTATGGAAGAGCCACATGTTTGGTGGCTAAAGCAACATCTGAAGAGGCACATCAATGGCATAGAAGATTGGGCCATGTTAATTTCAAGAATATCAACAAACTGGTCAAAGGCAATCTAGTTAGAGGTTTACCTTCAAAGACTTACAAGAATGATCAATCATGCTTGGCATGCAAGAAGGGTAAACAACACAAAGCTTCCTGCAAGAAGCTTGAGGAGAGAACTATTAGAGAACCATTGGAGCTGTTACATATGGATTTGTTTGGACCTGTCTCTGTGGCAAGTTTAAACAAGAAAAAGTACTGTTTGGTTGTTACAGATGATTGCAGTATATTCAGTTGGGTTTTCTTTTTGGGTTTTAAGGATGATACTTTTGATGCTATACATACACTCATAATAGCACTTGAAAACCAATTGAGACTCAAGGTTAGAGGTATTAGATGTGATAATGGAACTGAATTCAAGAACAAGCTTATGGATGAATTTTGTGCAAACAAAGGCATAAAGAGAGAGTTTAGCATTGCAAGAACACCACATCAAAATGGTGTTGCAGAGAGAAAGAATAGGACTTTGATTGAAGCAGCAAGAACAATGCTAGCAGATTCCCATCTACCTATTCAATTCTGGGCAGAAGCTGTAAGTACTGCTTGCTATGTACTTAACAGAGTCTCAGTCACCAAACCACAGATGAAGACACCTTATGAATTGCTGATGGGCAATAAACCCAACATTCGTTTTATGAAGCCTTTTGGATGCCCTCTCACTATTGTAAACACCATTGATAATCTGGGGAAGTTTGATGGCAAGTCAGAAGAAGGATACTTATTGGGTTATTGCACTAACAGTAAAGGCTTTAAAGTATACAACAGAGTTAGTAAGAAGATTCAAGATTGTCTTCATGTTGAGTTTTTAGAAGATCAAGAAAATGAGAAAGGTAAAGGTCCTGATTGGATGTTTGATCTTGAGGTTTTAACTCCTTCAATGAATTATGTACCTGTTAGAGAGGAAAATCAACCTGTGCACTATGGAGAAGATTTACAATATGTTGTTCATGGAGTTCATATTAGACCGGATGCTGTTCCTGATGAAGATCCTGTTAGTCCAAAACAAAGTACTGATGTTCCCAAGCAAAGTACTGATACTCCAAAACAAAGTACTGTTGCACCACAATCCTCATTATCTACTGAGGATCAATCTATTCAAGAGGAACTTAATCAGATGCTTCTTCAAGATGTATTAGCACATTCTTACACTGATGAACAAAGGAGAGCTTATGAAGAGGCAAAGAAGAAGAACAAGAATGCAGAGTACTCTCACAGTACTTTTGACAGTACTTTCGAACAAAGTACTGCTGCACCTGTTGACAGTACTTTAGATGATTTGCATGATCCTATCATGCCTGAATTAGAGGAAACTGATGATGAGTTTGCAGATGAAGGTATTTTCTCAGATTCCAATGAAGATGTTGATTTAACTAACTTGGATGATACGTATGGAGTTCCACAGTCTCCAATTTTAAGGATTCATAAGAATCATCCTACTGATCAAATCATTGGTCCTTCTACTTCTGGAGTGATGACTAGACACAAAGCTAAGAGTTTTACTAAACCTCATAATGCTTTACTTAGCTTTGTCTACAAACAGAATAGACTGAATCATAAGGACCATCACACCTGCTTATTTACTTGTTTTATCTCTCAAGAAGAATCCAAGAATATTGCTCAAGCCTTAACTAAAGAAAGCTGGGTTGAAGCTATGCAGGAAGAACTTCTTCAATTTAAACTTCAAGAAGTTTGGGTTTTATGTGATCTTCCAGATGGGAAGAGAGTTATTGGAACTAGATGGGTTTTCAGAGTCAAAAGAGATGAAAGAGGTAATGTTATCAAGAATAAAGCAAGGTTAGTTGCACAAGGCTACAGACAAGAAGAAGGAGTAGATTATGATGAAGTGTTTGCTCCTGTAGCAAGAATAGAAGCTATTAGAATATTTCTTGCTTTTGCTTCTTATATGGGATTTCAAGTTTATCAGATGGACGTCAAGAGTGCCTTTTTATATGGTACTATTACAGAGGAAGTTTATGTCAAGCAACCTCTTGGTTTTGAAGATCCTAAACACCCAAACAAAGTCTACAAGGTGGTTAAGGCTCTTTATGGCCTTCATCAGGCACCTAGAGCTTGGTATGAGAGGCTCTCTACATTCTTATTACAACATGGTTACAGAAGGGGAGCTATTGACAAGACTTTGTTTATCAAGAGAGACAAGAAGGATATCATGTTAGTTCAAGTCTATGTTGATGATATCATCTTTGGGGCTACCAAACAGTCCATGGTTAAGGAGTTTGAGCAGCTGATGCAGAAGGAATTTCAAATGAGTTCAATGGGAGAGTTAACATTCTTTTTGGGACTTCAAGTTAAACAGTCAAAGGAAGGCATTTTCATAAGTCAAGACAAGTATGTTACAGACATACTTAAGAAGTTCAATTTTGATGATATGAAGACTGTTACTACACCTATTAAATCTATCAATTCATTGGGCAAAGATGAAGATGGCCAACCTGTTGAAATCAAGTTATACAGATCAATGATTGGCTCTCTTATGTATCTTACTTCATCAAGGCCTGATATCATGTTTGCAGTTTGTTTATGTGCAAGATATCAAGTCTCACCAAAGATTTCTCACATGAATGCAGTAAAGAGAATCTTCTGTTATTTAAAACAACAACCAAAGTTGGGGTTGTGGTATCCAAAAGAGTCACCTTTTCACTTAAAAGCCTTTTCAGATAGTGATTATGCAGGTGATAATTATGATAGAAGATCCACAACTGGAGGATGCCAATATCTTGGAAGAAGATTAGTCTCCTGGCAATGTAAGAAACAAACAATTGCAGTAACATCCTCTACTGAAGCTGAATATGTAGCTGCTGCAAGCTGTTGTGGACAAGTTTTGTGGATGCAGAATCAACTCTTGGACTATGGGTTCAATTTCAAAAATACTCCTATCAACATTGATAATGAGAGTACCATTTGTATTGTGAAGAATCCTGTTTATCATTCCAAGACCAAGCACATACAGATTAGGCATCACTTTATCAGATATTGCTATGAGCACAGGCTCATTAATGTGGTTAAGGTTCACATAGATGATAATGTAGCTGATTTACTCACCAAAGGCTTTGATGTTTCAAGATTCAATCACTTGATGGTGAGCATTGGCATGATTAACTACTGAGCTACATTTAAGGGGAGGACTACTTATTATTAGTTTAGTCCTGTGTATTGTTTGAAGGGAGGATACTTGTGTATAATTAGTTTATATAGAAGAATTTGGAAAGTACTGCTTGGAAAGTACTGCTTGGGAAAGTACTGCATACGTGGCAAGTACTGCTTGTCTTATTAAAGTACTGTTCCAACGGTTATATTGAGGGGTAATTAATGCTAACGGTAATTTTATTATGGGCTGTGATTTTTCAAATCTCACCTATAAATAACTACTTTCCGATTTTCCCTCTTATATTAATACCTTAGCATCTTTTCCATATTTCTCTCATTCTTATTCGATTCCAATTCTTATTGTGCTTACATAATCACCAATGGCGAATCGACCTACTATTTCAAAGCACAATATGGTGGCCAATTTAGACAAGACTGAAGATAATGAGGCGTTTCATGATATTATTGATTATCTCACTGGGTCGCCAATCAGTTATGCTCTTTTAGTGGAGCCGGATATCATTGAACCTTGGATTCAAGAATTTTGGGCTCCTGCAAGGGATAATATGGAGAATGATGATATTTATATTAGAGCTACAATTGCTGGAAGAACTGTAAAGATTACTGAAGTCTCTATTAGAGAAGACTTGTTGTTTAATGATGAAGATGGGGCTATTCGTTTTACTAAGGAGTTGATTTGGGAAACTTTTGGACATCTTGGTTATGAAGGGTCTTTAACAGAACAAACTTTTCGGAAACAACTATTTTGTCCTCAATGGAAGTTTTTAATACATGTGTTGTTACATTGTATTAGTGCTAAAAGTACTTCTTGGGAGCAGTTTGGGTCAAATATAGCATCTGCTATGGTGGGATTGGCTACAGATCGTGTTTTTAATTTTTCAAGGCTGATTCTAGATGGCATGCTTTCTCACATCAATCATGGATCAAAATGGTTAATGTATCCCAGGTTTATACAAGTTTTCTTGAACAAACAACTTGCTGATGTACCGAAGCCTACCGTTTTACTTCCTGTTATTGTACAACAAGCAAAGATTTTTACTTTTATGGCAAGAAGAAGTGATCTATTCAGAGGTCCAGATACGCCATTAACTACTTCTATGATGGAAGTTGTTCAGGCTGTTAGAGCTGATGTTGAAGATACTGAAGAGCAAGTTCAAGTTCAAAGTACTGCTGATGATCAAGGTACTGAACAACAAAGTACTGCTTTTCAAAGTACCTTTAGACAAGAGGTAATAACTCCAAGAGTGTTAGATTTTGAAGAGGAAGCTGGTCCTTCTACAATAGTTATACAAGAAGAAGAAGCTATACTCAAACCTATTCATTATGCAAGTGATGATGAGTTCATTGCTACAATTTTAGGAGATTTATCACAACCAAGAGGTGGAGTTACTATTCGAGAAGTACAAGAAGAAGAACAAAAAAGAACTTCTCAACCTGCAATTGATCCTAAGGATAAAGGAAAGGGTGTTCTGGTTGAAACTAAGAAGAAAAAGCTAACTTTGGCAGAACTTTGAGAAATTGAAGTTGCTAGGAATGAAGCTGCAGCTAGAAAGTTTCAAGAAGAGTTAAATGCTAAAGATAGAGAAGCTCAGGAAGCTCAAGAAGCTCAGAGTAAAGAAGCAGCTAAGAAGTTACAAGATGAATTAGATGCTGAAGCTGCTGAACCATTACAGTCACCTACTCCTGTTAGATATATGTCAAGAAGACCTAATTTAGCTAAAGAAAGGAATGCAATGATGGCATATTTGAAAAGCAGAGGATATAAAGGATTGCAGAAGCTGAACTATGTTGATATGAAAAGACTATATGATGCTGAAACCGAGGCTTATAAGAATGATGTTGCAGGCATCAAAGATTTTAGAGAAGAAGCTACTTGGACTGAAGCAGAAAGGAAGAAGAGTTTGAAAAGAAAAAGGAAAACTGAAGTTACAGATGTTCAGTTCTCAAAGAAAGAAAAATTTGAATTAAGATCTAAGACTAAGGATGAACTAAGGAATTATCTCAGAGTGGTAGATTTTGATTATTCAAAAGAAGATGCTGACATGAAGATGAACATATCACAGATTAGTGCTTTTGAAGTTGTGAAATCTAAAGATGGAGATTATATGATTTTTCATAAAGAATATGAAAGCTTCAAAGTTTTCAATATGCTATGGGACTTATTGCACATTATAGATAGAGTAGATCTATTCTATTTATATCATGTGGTGAAAGCTTACTTTGAACATAATCCATTAGAAGGGATTGGTTTAGTTTTACATGGTGATCTCATAACTGCATGGGAAACTGAAGAAGAGAGCACTGATGATATTTGGAAGAATCAAGAGAATTGGGAAATTGTTTGCTGGAGATTTTTTGAAGAGTCTGGAGTTCATGTTTTAGAGCTGGAAAATGGAACAATGATACACATGTTTGTAGACAGAAGATACCCTCTCACAGTTGAGCTCATGAGAAGAATGCTAGAGCATGGAATGGAAGTAGAAGAGGATAATGAAACTGCTTGCATGGTTATCAACTTGTTTATCAACTGGACTACCATTGCTGAAGATGATGAATAAACTGGTATGAGACTTAATTGAATAAATTATTTTTGATAAATCAGTACTTTATTCAAAGTACTGCTGATCAAACAGTACTTTAATTAAAGTACTGCTTGCAGTTTTTAACCAGTTAAGTGCTTTTTGAAGAAAATTTTTGTTAAGTAACAAATATTTTTAAACAAAGGTTGAATAAATAGTTTTTGAGATGATAACATCAATAGGTTGTCAATCCACCATGGTTACAAAAAGGATTGACTAATCCATGAGCAAACGGCTCTGGTAAAGATATTTCAAATCCGTTTTTAGTTGACAACTTGCTAATAAGTTGTATGGTATTCAACTCACCATATCAGTTAATGTGAAGAGTTGGCTAGCCCACAAGAAAATGGCTTGTGGTAAAGGCTGTGGAAAAACCATTATATGATAATTAGTTCACCATGATGAAAGAACTAACTAGTCCAGAAGGGTACAACTTTTGGTAAAGACAAATCAAATCTGTTGATAGCTGATGATTTGCTAAAAATCATATGGTTATCAATGTACCATGGTCTTACACACCAAAACATTTGGCTACTCCAGAGATAATGGCTTTGGTAAAGAGATCTAAATCTATTAAATTTTCAATGATTCACCTCTCACAGGAGTTAACACACCTGGAAGTGATGAGAATAGTATGCAACTTTAACTGAAATAATGTACAAATTGTCATATGTTGCTGTGTTGCTGAAAAGATGGAGCTTGCTGGATGCTGCTGTAAAAGAATAATTCTAGAGATACTTTGACAAGCACATACACTACAGAGATACAATCCAAAGATTAAGAAACAATCTGTTCTTAAAGATGAAGCTGTTAAAGATATATTCACAAAGGAACTTGAAGTCAAGCAAGTAGAATTCAAGTTAGGGGAGGATTGTTGGGATATGAAAGTGCTGAAGATATAAAAGTACTGAAGATATGAAAGTACTGTAAGCTGCAAAGTACTGGAAAAAGTCAAAGAGTCAAAGTACTGCTAAAGACAAAGTCAAAGTACTGCATTATGAAGTCAAAGTACTGAAAGAACAAAAGAACTGTTATATTCGTTTATGGAAAGTATTGTAATTCTAGAATATTCTATGTTTAGATTACTTGTCGTACAAGGATACAAATTGTAAACCGACTAGGATATCCTTGAGCCTATAAAATGACTCCTAGATTGGCATTAGAGGTACGAGTCTATGAGTTTTAGAGTTTACGAATTTACAAGTTATTTAGTGTTTTAGAGAGAAGTTCGATAATCTTAGAGTTGTTTAGAGTATCTGCATAATAAGCAGATTTAGAGTTAATAATAAAAGTTATTCTTCTTAGCTTTGTTAATAACTTAGGATTTATCTGAGGTTGTTAAACCTTAACAAGCTAGTTAAGTTAGTTTGATTAATGTAACGCCCCGACCCGACAAGGGTAAAGGAATCACAAATAATGGTGTCATATCAAAGCAAACATAAATATCCAAAAGAAGTCTTAACATAAATGCTGAAATAATTCAAGTCAAAACGACTTCAATACATAGGTCCCAGCGGAAAAATAACTCCGACAAAATATCTGAAATAATAAGTCTTAAATGGCATCATAAGATCAAAGCTAAAAATCTCTAAGGTAAGTCCACTCATGCACTCATCCCAAAGCAAAACCCAGCTTCCAATGCTTCGATACCTGCCGCGGAAGAAAAGAAAATGCGGCTGAGCTTCAAAAGCCCAGTGAACAGATATAAAAGCAAAGCGAATACTAAACGATATCGAATATGAAATATAGTGAACAAAAGATAGCAAAATCATAATCATTTTCAAAGTATACATCAAAATTTTCAAATAAAGTTTATAGTTAACTACCACGAGCCCAGAAACAAATATCAGATCATAATCATATTCTCATAAAGCAACATTTCTCGTAAGGCAACATTTCTCGTAAGGCAACATTTGTAGGGGAGACCTACCAGAGTTATGAAGGACGTGCATGCACGCAGCATCAATCATCAGATAACATATAACAGATAACAGATAACAGATCTAGGATGCATCCATACGCGCCTTCCTACATATACAAAATATGCTCCACCATCCAGAGACGTGGCAGAACATCACTCTACTGCCCTAGAGTCATATCAGAGGTGCATCACTGATACGGACATGGAACCCCCATGACTAGTGAAATCTTTGGCTCGGGTGTCAAACTATCTTAGGTCAAATCAGAATGTCATAACTGACACAGATCATATTTTATCAGAAGATCATTCATATTTCCAAAATCAAAGTTTTCATATCATATAGTTCAAAATCAGATGTTTCATAATTCAGAAATCAGAGTTCAGATAAGCAACAGCTCAACAAAACAGAATGGGGTTCATAGCAAAGGCTTAGGAAACCCTAATACAAAAGCTAACGAAAGAAAACGTTAAAAGGAACCTTTACTGAAAAGGTCAGAATATATGTACCTTATTCCAAAGCAAATGATCGAAAAGCAGAAATACGGAAAGCAAAGGATTACTCCTTCTTCTCAGAACCTATACACATTAACGGTCGTCCATGTTATTTATGATTCCATATTCGTCGAAATGATCTTTTAATATTTGGTGTTTATACTTAGTCTATTCAGTGATCTTCGTACTTTAGGGTTTTATAATTTAATGAGACTTAAATGTTTTATAATTAATATCGTAGATTAGGGTTCATTATGTCATTTATTAAAGTTTAGGGTTAAATATGAAAATAGTTTAAAAGTCATAACTCACACATGAAATAACGAATTAACACTTTTAGCTTCAAACCCTAATCGACTCTCATTATGTTCTAGGGTTTAGGTTTACATGACCTTTACTTATTAAACACACTTTCAAAACTCTTATATGGTTCGGCTAACACTTAGGGTTTCGGCTAATAGGTTTTACGCAAACTCTAGCTCATCTACGTACAATACATATTCACGTTTGCATGTTTATACCTAGGCCGAATATATTACATATACATGGTTCGGTTCACATGCATATGGGGTTCGGTCCTATGGCTCAACATATATCTATGATCCGATTCAATTATTACGTATTACATACATGTTTTCTTAACATTACAAGGTTCAATTCGTTATGGTTTGTCTTTGTTTGGTTCACACGGCTTGGTCACAAAAAGAAAACACAAAACTCGACTAAACAAAACATATCACAACATATTAACGTAAGGTGTAACGAAAGAAGACTAATAAACATTGTTATACCTTAGCTTGGTTGAAGCAAAATCTCGACACCACAAAACTAGGGTTCGGCCGAATGGGAAGAAAAAGAAAGAGAGAGGCAACAAAACTAGGGTTTCAATTTCTTGTAAATGTATTATATTTATAGGTGGTATCATTTTTAGTTTAGGGCTTTTGAGGAGGGGGCTTGGGTTTCGGCTTGGCCCAACCGAACACACAAAACAAACGCCCCTTATGGCTTCTTGGACTCTTGGCTTGGCAAAAAGAAAACGAGCCCATCGGATCAAAATCAAACAAATGGCGAGGCCCAAACTTTTACGCGAGACGTTTAAATCTTTCGTCGTACTAAAATCGATCACGTACACACATTCGTTAAGTTTTTAATTATTTGTAAATTAGTTTTAATTTCGTTAAATGATTATAAACGTATTTTACGTATTTTATACTTTTTTTGATTTCGAGGGTATTTTAGTCTTTATCTATGTTTTAGATTTTTAGGTTTTACAATTCTTCCCCTCTAAAAGAAGAATTTTCGTCCTCGAAAATTGAAATGAAACGAAACGAAAACGAAATGAGAACATACCAAACTATTCAAAGAAATGAGGATAACTAGCTCGCATCGACTCTTCGGTTTCCCAAGTAGCCTCATGCTCCGGGTGATTTTTCCAAAGAATCTTAACGAACGGGATGACTTTATTTCTCATGACTCTTTCTTGTCTTTCTAAAATAGCTTCCGGTTCTTCAGATAACGACATATCGGATTGAATTTGATCAAACGGATAAGAAGCAACGTGTAACGGATGATAATTGTATCCCCTTAGAAGAGATACATGGAAAACATCATGAACATGCGATAACTGAGGCGGAAGTGCTAACCGATACGAAACTTCTCCTATACGCTCCAGAATTTCAAACGGACCGATGAATCGAGGACT
The DNA here is from genome assembly GCA_019973895.1 of Chrysanthemum seticuspe. Taxonomy (NCBI): domain Eukaryota; kingdom Viridiplantae; phylum Streptophyta; class Magnoliopsida; order Asterales; family Asteraceae; genus Chrysanthemum; species Chrysanthemum seticuspe. The sequence continues at coordinate 138,519,259 of BPTQ01000006.1, forward strand.
GAGCTTGCCCTTGATTCCAAAACATTTCACACCACTAAACAGCGAGACTTTCAAAAATACACGATCTCCAACTCGAAATTCTAAATCACGACGATGCTTGTCGGCATAACTTTTCTGACGAGACCTAGCCTCCTTCAACTTTTCTCTAGCAACAGCTACTTTCTCATTAGTGATCTCAATCATTTCCGGACCTTCAATTAAGCGTTCACCTACTTCATCCCAACAAGTAGGTGCTCTACATTTTCTTCCATACAGAAGTTCAAACGGTGCTGCCTTAATGCTAGCATGCCAACTGTTGTTGTATGCAAACTCTACTAAACACAAATATTCATCCCAGCTGCCAGTCCATTCTAAAGCACAAGCCCTTAGCATGTCCTCTAAGGTCTGAATAGTCCTCTCTGACTGACCATCTGTTTGAGGATGAAATGCCGTACTAAAATTAAGTCGAGTACCCCAAGCTTTTTGCAAACCTTTCCAGAAACGAGAAGTAAAACGCGGATCCCTATCGGACACAATAGATGCCGGAGTACCATGAAGTCTAACTATCTCTTGCTGAAAAATCTCTGCCAATCTACCAATACCATAATCCTTTCGGATTGGTAAGAAATGAGCAGATTTGGTTAATCGATCAACAACTACCCAAATCGCATCATGCTTCTTCCGAGTAAGAGGTAGTCCAGTCACAAAATCCATAGATATCTTATCCCACTTCCATGTCGGAATATCCAATGGCTGTAACAGTCCACTAGCCCTTTGATGTTCAATCTTAACCTGCTGACAAATCATACACTTCGACACAAACGTCGCCACATCTTGCTTCATGCCATTCCACCAGAAGTACTATTTCAAATCCCTATACATCTTGGTAGAACCAGGATGGATAGTGAAAGGAGAACTATGAGCTTCAGTCATAACTTTCTCACGAAGTACTTGATCATTGGGAACACAAAGTCTATCTTCATACCATACAATACCGTCATTATCAACCTTAACTCCGTTTGCTTACCTTCTTCAACATTTTGCGCCACGGCCCACAGCTCACCATCATCTTTCTGAGCTTCTTTAATTTGCAGTATAAGGTTCGAATCCACCTTCATACTAGCCCAGTATCCATCAAAACCTTGTACGCACAACTCAACATCCAAACGCTCTAAGTCACGAAGAATCTTAGATTCAGTCTCAATACTTGCAAGAATACCTGATTTCCGGCTAAGTGCGTCAGCAACTACATTAGCCTTACCTGGATGGTACTGAATGTTGGTGTCATAATCCTTAAGAAGTTCTAACCATCTTCTTTGTCTCATGTTAAGTTCTTTCTGAGTGAAAATATACTTGAGACTCTTATGGTCAGTGAAAATATCACACGTCTCTCCATACAAGTAATGTCTACAGATCTTCAACGCGAACACCACATCAGCTAACTCAAGGTCATGAGTTGGATAATTCTCCTCATAAGGTTTTAGTTTCCTTGAAGCGTAAGCTATCACCTTTCCATGTTGCATCAAAACACAGCCTAGTCCTTTCTTAGATGCATCACTATAAATTTGAAATCCTCCAGAACCAGATGGAAGAGTCAAAATAGGAGCGGACACCAATCTCCGTTTCAACTCCTCAAAACTCTTTTCTCGTTCATCCGTCCATACGAACTTTTCACCTTTTCTCATCAGTTGGGTTAGGGGCAAAGCTAATCGAGAGAAACCTTCTATAAAACGTCGGTAGTAGCCAGCAAGTCCTAGAAAACTCCTAACTTCAGTCACTGTCGTAGGTCTTGGCCATTTAGTGATAGCCTCAACTTTAGACGGATCCATGGTGATACCATCAGCAGATTCAATATGACCAAGGAACGCGACTTGTCTTAACCAAAATTCACACTTCGAAAATTTGGCGTACAACTTCTTCTTCCTCAAAATCTCCAAAACTATCCGGAGATGTTGTTCATGCTCTTCTTCAGACTTGGAGTAAACTAAAATGTCGTCGATGAAAACAATAACAAACTTGTCGAGGAACTCATGGAAAACACGATTCATTAGGTCCATAAATACCGTAGGCACATTTGTCAAACCGAAAGGCATAACGAGAAATTCATAATGACCATATCTGGTACGAAACGCGGTCATAGGAACATCTTGCTCCCTCACACGTAGCTGATGATAACCAGATCTCAGATCAATCTTAGAAAAGAACTTAGCTCCTTGCAGTTGATCAAACAAATCATCTATACGTGGAAGAGGATAACGGTTACGAATAGTAATACGGTTGAGTTCACGGTAGTCGATACATAGACGCATGCTTCCATCCTTCTTCTTCACAAATAAAACAGGTGCGCCCCATGGAGAAACACCGGGTCGAATAAATCCATTTTCTATCATCTCTTGCAGCTGTTCCTTCAACTCCTTCAGTTCTATAGGTGCCATACGATACGGAGCTTTCGAAATCGGTTCCGCACCAGGAATTAACTCAATGCTAAACTCAACTTCTCTAGCTGGGGGAAGACCAGGAAGTTCATCGGGAAAAACGTCGGTGAATTCACAAACAACAGAAAGGTTTTCAATGTCAGGACTCTCCAAAGATGTGTCCTTAACAGATGCCAGAAAACCTTGGCACCCATGAGCAATCATAGTCCGTGCCTTCATAGCGGAAATGAGCTTAACAGATTTGAGAGGTTGAGAACCATAATAAACAAATTCAGGATGTTTTATGTCTCCAAAGATCACAATTCTAGCATAGCAGTCAATGGAAGCTCTATGATAAGCCAACCAATCAATGCCTAGAATGATATCAAAGTCGACCATATCGAGGGGATACAGATTTGCAGAGCGAATACGATCATCAAAACGAAGAGGACACTTAACGTATTTATGATCAATGATCATGTGGTTTTTCATAGTGTGACAACCCGTACTTTCAGGTCATTTCTTGACACAATTTATGCCTCATTATTTCAACATTTATTGTAAACTTGGTTTACTTGTTCCAAATTCGCGTAACCTTTAAGGTTTAGCGGCGAATTCATGATCATTACATCACGTACATTTCATATGGACTAAGATTAGTCTACATTCCATTGACATCATTTGCATCTCATTAGTTTATTCACGACATTTCATTTCACCTTCAACGCGTAATTTTTATATTTAATAATCTTTATCGCTTGAGTTATTATTTTGTATATTTAAACCGTTACTTTCAAAAATGATCCCGAGGTATTTTTAAACTTACATTTAGTTTATAAAAACTATATTTTTAGTTTTCCTAGTGTTTCAAATTTAATTGGTACATAAATCGTTAAAGTTTAATTATTTCGTTGTGTTTCTTAAAAATTATACGATAATTATTTTTATCACTCAATTTTTACAAGGATTGTATTTTTACAATTTTTATTATCTCATTACATTCTATTTTGACTTATTAAAAACTTACTTGTACCAAAAAGTTACAATTCTCTACACTATTACTTACACTTTTGTCAAAGTTTACAAATTATACACAATTATATACAAGATTTTAGAAAAAAAATAAAATAAATATCTACTCATTCCCCCCCCCCCTTGGCCGACCAAGGGGGAAGGGAGTCATAAATGAGGTACGGAAGTTGATTGTTATTAATTTCATTCACAAACATAAAGTCTTACATAACCAAAATATTTCATTCATTTTTCTCATATTTCACAATCATTTTTTCAAGAGTTAACAAAGTTCTTCTCTCTTCTTTTGCTTCTTTCTAACCGGTCATCACATCAAGAAATCCAAGGGATCAAAATTTTCAAGTTCAAGTGTTATAACAATCTAGTTTATACTCTTTATATGGTTTTGAAATAAAAACCAAGAGTATTTAGGCTTAATCCTTGTTACTAGCACCTCATCATTTTCACTAGTAAGCTTGTTTCTTTCATTTTCATGTTTCCTTTTTCATTTCATATTCATCTTTTCATTTTTGGAGATAGTATGCATGATATGTGATTTATACCATTTTTCATGATTTATTGAGTTATATATACATATTGGTCATCCTATAAATATTCCCATGGTATTCTTTGGTCTTGATGGTGATTAGGAACCCATGACACCCTAAGAAGGTGTATGGTAGGATTACATTAGTTTTGGAGTTGATTTGAAGGGATTAGAATAGGTTTTGTCCGAGAAAAACTATTTTCGATAACTATATATTTATGTTCTGTCTTTATTTCGAATTTCTGGAAAAAAAACTACTGTTGGTACGAAACTTTGGCCTTGATATTTAGAAAATATACTTTAAAACGAATCCGTGGCCGCTTGAACGGAATAAAACGGACTTATAACGAAGAAGTTATGGATTTTACAAGTTTGACGACGAAATATTTTATTTTCAGAAATTTCAGCAACATATTTTTAGTTTGTTCGGGTCAAAAACGAGCCTTAAGCTTCACAAATTATTTCGAATTATCAAAAATATATTAGTTTACTTCGATACGAAGCTAAGGACGTATTATACGTAGAAAACGGATTTGAAACGACAAAGATATGCACGTTTTTACAAACTTGCCGTAACTATTATTTTCTGAAAAACTATATTATTTCTACGATACAAGTGTTACGGTAGCTGTAACGTCCATGTTGAGGGCTGTTTTTAACGAGGTTGTGAAACTTTTTGGAACGAATTGTCTTCTAATAAAATCAAGTTCACCGGCCATATTTTTCAAAACAACAAGCCGTTTGTATAGCGGAGTTTTAGTAAATTAATTACGGATGTTCAAACTTGGCCGAAACTCATTTTCTGCACAACAATCCAACAAAATCACTATCTTTAACCCTTAATATCTTTATGATCGAGATCTTTTTGACGAAAACTCCTGAACTGAAACTTCTAGATATCGATACAAACTTTCCAAAACCGTCGAGTTCGTTCTCTAACGATCGACGTACACCATTTTACGACTAGTTTTCCAAAGCCATTTTTATTAATTTCATGAAAATTCCGACGACATTGTTTTGCGGCGAAAAGTGAAAATTTCACCATAAATCATTATAAAACCATTGTAGGATGACATTTTGACGTAAATACTTGTAAAGTCATTTTTGAAGGGTCAAGACGTCAAAAGAGTATTTTTCGACGATAAGTGATATTTTCAAAACCCGCAAATGGTATAAATAACATATGAAATGCATGCATAACATTACATTGCAACTCATTACATATCATATCATTCGTAATAGGTCAAGGTTAACGTATCACATTACATCTCGGTGTACTCACTTTTGTCTTCGCATCATTCCACCAAGTGAGTTCCATAGCCCCTACTTTTACTTGTTTTCATAACTGTTTTGGGGGAGATACATGCTCAACTATTTTTAACTATCATGATTATTTGAAACTACATGCTTAACTGAACTTAATGTTTAGTCATATCCTATATCATACATCATTGAGCTGAATGTCTTGGGATTATCATTGGGCTGAATGTCTTGGGATTATCATTGGGCTGAATGTCTTGGGATTATCATTGAGCTGAATGTCTTGGGATTATCATTGGGCTGAATGTCTTGGGATTATCATTGGGCTGAATGTCTTGGGAACATCATTGAACTGAATGTCTTGGGATTTTCATTGAACTGAATGTCTTGGTATAATTATGTCAAGTAAACATTGATACATTAAGTCATGCACTATTATGTGAATTCATTTGACATCATGCGCTTGAACATAAACTATATACATTTTGGCAATGGGTTGTGAATACACAGGTTGCAAGTTTTGTATGGGCGGAACTTGGAACTGAGTGGATTTACGATGCCTTTGCTGCATAAACGATTTTGAAAGGCTTTACATTTCAATTCAAACTCTATGAACTCACTCAACCTTTGTGTTGACACTTTTAGCATGTTTTATCTCAGGTATCTAAGGCATTCACTTCATGGCATGCATTTGGACACATCATGGTGTCGTGGTGACGACGCGTCTCACTTGGGTTTTACGCACTTTAAAACATCGTTTGAATTGTAACAAACTTATTTCCGCACAAGTTGATTTTCATTTGGGACCTACTTTGTAAACTCTGATTATTTTATTAAATCAAACGATGTATTTTTCCAAACGACACTTTAGGTCGTTCAATATAACTGTGATTGTGATGCTATGACAGTCAATCCCCAGGAATTCCATTCCGCTGCAAAACAGGTAATTTGGGGGTGTGACAGATTGGCATCAGAGCTTCAGTTATAGAGAACTAGGTTGCATCATTGACCCTAGACTATAACTACATCATCATAGCATCTCATCATTTCATCATAAGTGCATGTTCACTTTGCATGCGATTTATACGTACATTTTTCGAGTTAATTACTTTCATTTCATAACGATTGTCACATGGATGACTTTAAATACCCATCCCATTATTCTTTCTTCATACTCCAATGTGGAGAATTCCTCGTCAGTCTCTATCACAATTTCCACATCAATCGACTCATCACCGAAAACGTCGAATACCGAGATAAACCTTTAAATAGGGCGAAGTCACTTTCACTCCTTTGTTTCACCACTAACATGTCGAGTTACACTTTATTCACGCACTAAGTCACTAAACCACCATACATTTGAAGCACTTACGACATCTCATAACCCATCTTTTTGAAACCCGTCGATCATTTTGAAAGATAACCTCAAACTCATCATTCTTATCACACTTCTTTGGAGCGTTTATTATTAACATCGGATTTTGCTACGTCTCACATTTCCTCTTGTTTTGAAGAAGATATGGCACCGAAGAAAGCTACACCTGAAATGACTCAAGCGGCTATTCAAAAGTTGGTAAGGGATAGTGTAGCAGAGGCATTAAGGATTGAAAAAGAACGAGCGACAGTAGCTGCTATTACCGAGGCCGCAACTGCTGCTGAAACTGCGAGACTTGCTTACATCAAAAGGTTTCAAGAGTTGACTGTTCTTTGTCCAGCTATGGTTTCGGATAATGAGAAACTATTGAAAAATTTCATTGGAGGACTTTCACAAAATATCCAAGGAGATGTAACTTCTTTCGATCCACAAACAATTGAAGAATCTACCCGTATTACTCAAATACTCATGGCTCAAGTTGTGAAAAGGGAAAACATTATCAACAATAACCACCACAACAATAACAACCGCACCAACGACAACAATCAAATCAACCACAACAAAAGAAAATGGGAAGACGACCAAGGAGGTTATAACAACAACAACCAAAACCGTAACATTAACCATCATCAACAACAGAATAGAAGACAAGAAGTCGCCAGAGTCTATGTTGCTGCACCAACAAAGGGAAGAGCTTATGCAGGAAACTTACCGCGATGCCACCAATGCACGCTACATCATAATGGTCCATGTGGTATATGTTTTAGCTGTCACAAAGTAGGACACCTTGCTAAGGACTGTAAGGGCAAGACCATAGTTACGTGCTTCGGATGTGGGGAGCAAGGACACTATCGAAGTCAATGTCCTCAAAACCAAGGTCAACAAGTCGAAGGTGCTCATGGGAATGTATATATGTTAGAAGGAGGAGGAGGAGCTCGTCAAGGTATCAACGACGCGGAAGACTGAAGAAGTTCGGAAACTAACAGTCTTATTTCTCCTTATGTACTATGTCGTACCAAGTTTATGTCTAATCATCGTATCCGAAACTTTATAACTTAAAGATGTACTACTTTTGCTAAACCACTCGTTGTAAAATATTCTCATCTATCGTACTTTATTTTCTTTCCGATTTGTTATCATTTACGAGGATTTTAATTCTTTTTACTTTATCGATCATTTTAACGACACTTCTCCATGTCTTCTCTCCTCGATGTTCATCACAATTTTAACATCAGTTGACTCAACACCAAACAACATATGAGTCGATTAGTCCAAGCATTGCATAGTTACTCCTAAATTATACATAGTCTGATCACCTATGTCTAATTCAGGAAGAATCATGCAATGAAGGGAGTAGTAGGCTTATATGTGTAAGCAATTCCGTAATCGAGCCAAATTTTCAAAAGTCCTCCTTCAAACCAATTTAGCCTAATCTCATGACAGTTCTTGTTTGATGAGTTGTGAGATTAAGTGAAAATTGGTTGGTAAAAAGTCTTTTGAGGGTTTTGCTCGAGAATGGGAAAGTTTGCCACATCAAACCCTAAACCCGATAGACTAACACGAACTGAATTCAGGGACTGAATTCCTTTTTGGATGGGCGAATGTGACAACCCGTACTTTCAGGTCATTTCTTGACACAATTTATGCCTCATTATTTCAACATTTATTGTAAACTTGGTTTACTTGTTCCAAATTCGCGTAACCTTTAAGGTTTAGCGGCGAATTCATGATCATTACATCACGTACATTTCATATGGACTAAGATTAGTCTACATTCCATTGACATCATTTGCATCTCATTAGTTTATTCACGACATTTCATTTCACCTTCAACGCGTAATTTTTATATTTAATAATCTTTATCGCGTGAGTTATTATTTTGTATATTTAAACCGTTACTTTCAAAAATGATCCCGAGGTATTTTTAAACTTACATTTAGTTTATAAAAACTATATTTTTAGTTTTCCTAGTGTTTCAAATTTAATTGGTACATAAATCGTTAAAGTTTAATTATTTCGTTGTGTTTCTTAAAAATTATACGATAATTATTTTTATCACTCAATTTTTACAAGGATTGTATTTTTACAATTTTTATTATCTCATTACATTCTATTTTGACTTATTAAAAACTTACTTGTACCAAAAAGTTACAATTCTCTACACTATTACTTACACTTTTGTCAAAGTTTACAAATTATACACAATTATATACAAGATTTTAGAAAAAAAAAAATATATCTACTCATTCCCCCCCCTTGGCCGACCAAGGGGGAAGGGAGTCATAAATGAGGTATGGAAGTTGATTGTTATTAATTTCATTCACAAACATAAAGTCTTACATAACCAAAATATTTCATTCATTTTTCTCATATTTCACAATCATTTTTTCAAGAGTTAACAAAGTTCTTCTCTCTTCTTTTGCTTCTTTCTAACCGGTCATCACATCAAGAAATCCAAGGGATCAAAATTTTCAAGTTCAAGTGTTATAACAATCTAGTTTATACTCTTTATATGGTTTTGAAATAAAAACCAAGAGTATTTAGGCTTAATCCTTGTTACTAGCACCTCATCATTTTCACTAGTAAGCTTGTTTCTTTCATTTTCATGTTTCCTTTTTCATTTCATATTCATCTTTTCATTTTTGGAGATAGTATGCATGATATGTGATTTATACCATTTTTCATGATTTATTGAGTTATATATACATATTGGTCATCCTATAAATATTCCCATGGTATTCTTTGGTCTTGATGGTGATTAGGAACCCATGACACCCTAAGAAGGTGTATGGTAGGATTAGATTAGTTTTGGAGTTGATTTGAAGGGATTAGAATAGGTTTTGTCCGAGAAAAACTATTTTCGATAACTATATATTTATGTTCTGTCCTTATTTCGAATTTCTGGAAAAAAAAACTACTGTTGGTACGAAACTTTGGCCTTGATATTTAGAAAATATACTTTAAAACGAATCCGTGGCCGCTTGAACGGAATAAAACGGACTTATAACGAAGAAGTTATGGATTTTACAAGTTTGACGACGAAATATTTTATTTTCAGAAATTTCAGCAACATATTTTTAGTTTGTACGGGTCAAAAACGAGCCTTAAGCTTCACAAATTATTTCGACTTATCAAAAATATATTAGTTTACTTCGATACGAAGCTAAGGACGTATTATACGTAGAAAACGGATTTGAAACGATAAAGATATGCACGTTTTTACAAACTTGCCGTAACTATTATTTTCTGAAAAACTATATTATTTCTACGATACAAGTGTTACGGTAGCTGTAACGTCCATGTTGAGGGCTGTTTTTAACGAGGTTGTGAAACTTTTTGGAACGAATTGTCTTCTAATAAAATCAAGTTCACCGGCCATATTTTTCAAAACAACAAGCCGTTTGTATAGCGGAGTTTTAGTAAATTAATTACGGATGTTCAAACTTGGCCGAAACTCATTTTCTGCACAACAATCCAACAAAATCACTATCGTTAACCCTTAATATCTTTATGATCGAGATCTTTTTGACGAAAACTCCTGAACTGAAACTTCTAGATATCGATACAAACTTTCCAAAACCGTCGAGTTCGTTCTCTAACGATCGACGTACACCATTTTACGACTAGTTTTCCAAAGCCATTTTTATTAATTTCATGAAAATTCCGACGACATTGTTTTGCGGCGAAAAGTGAAAATTTCACCATAAATCATTATAAAACCATTGTAGGATGACATTTTGACGTAAATACTTGTAAAGTCATTTTTGAAGGGTCAAGACGTCAAAAGAGTATTTTTCGACGATAAGTGATATTTTCAAAACCCGCAAATGGTATAAATAACATACGAAATGCATGCATAACATTACATTGCAACTCATTACATATCATATCATTCGTAATAGGTCAAGGTTAACGTATCACATTACATCTCGGTGTACTCACTTTTGTCTTCGCATCATTCCACCAAGTGAGTTCCATAGCCCCTACTTTTACTTGTTTTCATAACTGTTTTGGGGGAGATACATGCTCAACTATTTTTAACTATCATGATTATTTGAAACTACATGCTTAACTGAACTTAATGTTTAGTCATATCCTATATCATACATCATTGAGCTGAATGTCTTGGGATTATCATTGGGCTGAATGTCTTGGGATTATCATTGGGCTGAATGTCTTGGGATTATCATTGAGCTGAATGTCTTGGGATTATCATTGGGCTGAATGTCTTGGGATTATCATTGGGCTGAATGTCTTGGGAACATCATTGAACTGAATGTCTTGGGATTTTCATTGAACTGAATGTCTTGGTATAATTATGTCAAGTAAACATTGATACATTAAGTCATGCACTATTATGTGAATTCATTTGACATCATGCGCTTGAACATAAACTATATACATTTTGGCAATGGGTTGTGAATACACAGGTTGCAAGTTTTGTATGGGCGGAACTTGGAACTGAGTGGATTTACGATGCCTTTGCTGCATAAACGATTTTGAAAGGCTTTACATTTCAATTCAAACTCTATGAACTCACTCAACCTTTGTGTTGACACTTTTAGCATGTTTTATCTCAGGTATCTAAGGCATTCACTTCATGGCATGCATTTGGACACATCATGGTGTCGTGGTGACGACGCGTCTCACTTGGGTTTTACGCACTTTAAAACATCGTTTGAATTGTAACAAACTTATTTCCGCACAAGTTGATTTTCATTTGGGACCTACTTTGTAAACTCTGATTATTTTATTAAATCAAACGATGTATTTTTCCAAACGACACTTTAGGTCGTTCAATATAACTGTGATTGTGATGCTATGACAGTCAATCCCCAGGAATTCCATTCCGCTGCAAAACAGGTAATTTGGGGGTGTGACACATAGGCGTAGATATCGATAAGTGATTCGTTAGAGGTTTGGGCTTCATATTAAGTTTCTTAGCAAATGTGACAGATATAATGGAGTGTGTGGCACCGGTGTCAAATAAAGCGAAGACAGAAAAATCATCAATGAAAAGAGTGCCCGTAATGGTACCTGAAGTGCGCTCCGCCTGATTCCGAGTAGTAGCATAAACACGTCCAGTAGTAGGTGGCGGCTTGATGTAGTTTCCAGGAATCACCGGGTTCCTCTTAAGGCAATCCTTGATCTTGTGAGTAGTGGAACCACAAGAGAAACATCCACCAGTGGCCTTAAAACACGGTCCCGGATGAGCCTTTCCACAAGTAGTACAGATAGGTGGGGGAGGCAAAACTTTAGTTGTCCTTTGCTGACCAGAAGATCCTGAAGCACGACCCTGATTTGATCCTCAAGCCGACTGATCCTTGTTGTAACGCTGGTTATTGTTACCTTGATTCTGACGATCATTTCCATTCTTACCAGCATCTCTATTATCTTGACTCCTCGCCTCAGGGCGCCTAGAGTCAACATTCCTTCCTGACTGACCCCGCTGATCATAACTCCTATCCACTTGACCCCTCGAATCATAACTCCTGCCAGAATTTCCCTTATAATCATTACTTTGAGTCCTACCTTGAATCCAATCACCATCGCGATTACGCTTGTTGGAACCCGAACCCTCATGAAAGATCTCAATGTTACGAGCTGCGTCATTGCAGGCCGACACATCCTCATACTCAGTGTTAAGCAGTCGGTCCAACACCCACTTCTTCAATCCCCACTTGAAGTGTTTAGCTTGGCGCCTACCATATCCAGCATTCGTTCCCACAAAACTTACCAGCCTCATAAATCTACTCATGTACTCATTGGAGTTCTCATGATCAAACTGGTAGATTCCTTGATAATCCCTCTCATACCTTTGCTGTTCAGCATCAGGGAAGTAAAGGTTATAGAAGATAGTCCGAAACTCAGTCCAAGTACAAGTAACAGCAAAAGCATCTCCTCCTCGTGCCTGTTTGAGTGCCTTCCACCAATTCAAAGCATCACCTTCCAACTTAAATGCAGCCAAACGAGTCTTAAACTCGTCTCCATAACCCAATACTTCAAACAGCTTCTCAATATGAGTGATCCAGTCCTCGGCCTCAGTGGGAGTAGCAGCAGTGCTAAAAGAAAGAGGCTTGAGCTTACCGAAACGCTCGAGCCAAGTGTGAATGCCTGTGGGTTGATTTCCTCCACCACTACCTGAAGCACCAGTCTGATTACGAATGTTGTTGATCACCTGTTCCATCATCTCAGGTGTAGTAAGACCAGGGAAAAGAGTGTTGAGAGCATTAGCAACCGCAACATTAATGTTAGTAGCATCATCGTCTCCATCCGCGCTACCGGTAGTACGAGTTCGAACCATCTGAGCGATATTCAAACGATTAGCAAAATGAACAAAGGTGAGATACGAAATGGAAGTACGCAGAAGGAATCCTAAAGTCTACCCAATCCTCACAGGTCATAGCCTAAGCTCTAAGGGTCTCAAAACCTAGGCTCCATATGTCACAGGTCCTGACTACAAGTCGTAAACCTGGGCTCTGATACCATAAATTATAACGCCCCGACCCGACAAGGGTAAAGGAATCACAAATAATGGTGTCATATCAAAGCAAACATAAATATCCAAAAGAAGTCTTAACATAAATGCTGAAATAATTCAAGTCAAAACGACTTCAATACATAGGTCCCAGCGGAAAAATAACTCCGACAAAATATCTGAAATAATAAGTCTTAAATGGCATCATAAGATCAAAGCTAAAAATCTCTAAGGTAAGTCCACTCATGCACTCATCCCAAAGCAAAACCTAGCTTCCAATGCTTAGATACCTGCCGCGGAAGAAAAGAAAATGCGGCTGAGCTTCAAAAGCCCAATGAACAGATATGAAAGCAAAGCGAATACTAAACGATATCGAATATGAAATATAGTGAACAAAAGATAGCAAAATCATAATCATTTTCAAAGTATAAATCAAAATTTTCAAATAAAGTTTATAATTAACTACCACGAGCCCAGAAACAAATATCAGATCATAATCATATTCTCATAAAGCAACATTTCTCGTAAGGAAACATTTCTCGTAAGGCAACATTTGTAGGGGAGACCTACCAGAGTTATGAAGGACGTGCATGCACGCAGCATCAATCATCAGAAAACATATAACAGATAACAGATAACAAATCTAGGATGCATCCATACGCCCCTTCCTACATATACAAAATATGCTCCACCATCCAGAGACGTGGCAGAACATCACTCTACTGCCCTAGAGTCATATCAGAGGTGCATCACTGATACGGACATGGAACCCCCATGACTAGTGAAATCTTTGGCTCGGGTGTCAAACTATCTTAGGTCAAATCAGAATGTCATAACTGACACAGATCATATTTTATCAGAAGATCATTCATATTTCCAAAATCAGAGTTTTCATATCATATAGTTCAAAATCAGATGTTTCATAATTCAGAAATCAGAGTTCAGATAAGCAACAGCTCAACAAAACAGAATGGGGTTCATAGCAAAGGCATAGGAAACCCTAATACAAAAGCTAACGAAAGAAAACGTTAAAAGGAACCTTTACTGAAAAGGTCAGAATATCTGTACCTTATTCCAAAGCAAATGATCGAAAAGCAAAAATACGGAAAGCAAAGGATTACTCCTTCTTCTCAGAACCTATACACATTAACGGTCGTCCATGTTATTTATGATTCCATAATCGTCGAAATGATCTTTTAATATTTGGTGTTTATACTTAGTGTATTCAGTGATCTTCATACTTTAGGGTTTTATAATTTAATGAGACTTAAATGTTTTATAATTAATATCGTAGATTAGGGTTCATTATGTCATTTATTAAAGTTTAGGGTTAAATGTGAAAATAGTTTAAAAGTCATAACTCACACATGAAATAACGAATTAACACTCTTAGCTTCAAACCCTAATCGACTCTCATTATGTTCTAGGGTTTAGGTTTACATGACCTTTACTTATTAAACACACTTTCAAAACTCTTATATGGTTCGGCTAACACTTAGGGTTTCGGCTAATAGGTTTTACGCAAACTCTAGCTCATCTACGTACAATACATATTCACGTTTGCATGTTTATACCTAGGCCGAATATATTACATATACATGGTTCGGTTCACATGCATATGGGGTTCGGTCCTATGGCTCAACATATATCTATGATCCGATTCAATTATTACGTATTACATACATGTTTTCTTAACATTACAAGGTTCAATTCGTTATGGTTTGTCTTTGTTTGGTTCACACGGCTCGGTCACAAAAAGAAAACACAAAACTCGACTAAACAAAACATATCACAACATATTAACGTAAGGTGTAACGAAAGAAGACTAATAAACATTGTTATACCTTAGCTTGGTTGAAGCAAAATCTCGACACCACAAAACTAGGGTTCGTCCGAATGGGAAGAAAAAGAAAGAGAGAGGCAACAAAACTAGGGTTTCAATTTCTTGTAAATGTATTATATTTATAGGTGGTATCATTTTTAGTTTAGGGCTTTTGAGGAGGGGGCTTGGGTTTCGGCTTGGCCTAACCGAACACACAAAACAAACGCCCCTTATGGCTTCTTGGACTCTCGGCTTGGCAAAAGAAAACGAGTCCATCGGATCAAAATCAAACAAATGGCGAGGCCCAAACTTTTACGCGAGACGTTTAAATCTTTCTTCGTACTAAAATCGATCACGTACACACATTCGTTAAGTTTTTAATTATTCGTAAATTAGTTTTAATTTCGTTAAATGATTATAAACGTATTTTACGTATTTTATACTTTTTTTGATTTCGAGGGTATTTTAGTCTTTATCTATGTTTTAGATTTTCAGGTTTTACAATTAAAGTATATCGATCCAACACTAACCGACATTTTCTCATGGTTTATTACACAAATGCAATTGGACAAAGCAAATAATCAAAGATAAGCATAGTTTCAAAGTTCCCATTTTATTTTCCCTCCCTACACTTAAACTGAACATTGTCCCCAATGTTCCCCAAAAGTATCAAAGTAATGATAATGGAAGGTAAATAAAAAAAAATGAAAGAAACTAGTACTCCCCTATTAGCTCGGTAGGATCCGTGTAAAGTGGTGGTTACATCTTTCTTCAAGAAGAACGTTTGCGTGAAAAGCTCCTTCTCATCTTATGTATCTTCTTCTTGGTAAATTAAACCTGCACACTTGAAGAAAACAAATGAAACCTTCGCGTAAAATCGGCGGTAATAATATATATAGGACTCTACTAAACTAGGATATAATGCTTGTGGAATGGATGTTTACAGAATTTTTGGAAAATTAAGACCTGGAAAATTCCAAAAATTTATAAGTAGCTTAGAAAACGAGAAAAAGTAATCAGTTGTTTTTGCTCCTTCCTGACGCCGTCAGGTTATCCTGACAAAAACTGGTCTGCGATTTCTGGAAAAAATTCTGGAAAATTTACATCTTTAGAATCTGGAAAAATTTCCTGCAAAACATCCATTATGACTCGATACAAGCATTTGACTCGAACAAACACACATGTATATCTTTTAATTAATTGAAATTCTCATGTTTACATTTCTTTTGAAAATGTGTGTAATCCTCCCTACACTTATCCCTTATGTAAAATACCTTTATATGTAATTAAGACGAGGTTAAAGACAAGATAAAGCATTTTTACAAATTTAAACATGAGAATAAACAATCAATAAAAGATACACGACACAAACAAGCAAACAATTAAGCATGGGTTACCTCCCACGAAGCGCTTTTTTTATTTATGAATCTTGTAGCTAGACTCGAAGTCGTGCCCCTACGTACCGATATAAGTAAGCCTATCCTCTAGAATGTCATAAGGATCAAACTTATCATTTAAGTTCCTAGTAGTACGTTTGGTTCGATATGCCTTTTGGAATTTCTCTCCATCGGGATCATAGATTGTTATCCTAATGTGCCACTCTCCATTACCATCACTAGGCGGTTTATCCCAATCCCACTTATGTTTAGGCTTATCGCTCTCAACTTTCCACTTATTCATGACAAGGTTGACGGGCAAGCTTCCTAGGAACTCGGTCATCTTCCTAAATACTAAGGCGTCCTCGAACGGGTTCACTTCCATGTCCCTAGCCATTTCTTTTTCATGGAAAGTTGCTTTGCTAGCAAAGGCTTCATCTAGGTAAAAAGGTCGTTGGGGACCTATGAAGTTTTTATCAATCCAAGGTCCGTATCTAGATTGTGCTCGATCCAACCTAATCTCATGTGGGATTTCCTCTTCTTTGTAGTTAGTATGCTTTTTGACATCGTAAATTGACCTAGCACTCCCCTCTCCTACCACTATTTTGGACATCTTACAATCAATGATGGCACTAGCGGTAGCTAAGAATCCTCTTCCTACTAGCAATGGTCATGTCGGGTCCTTATTCATGTCTAGCACATGGAAATCCGTCAAAAGAGTCAATTCTCCTACGTGTACTACTATGTCTTTTATTATCTCTACCGGATATGTAATACTACCGTCCGCTAGACCTAAGATAGTTTCCGTTGGTTCTATCTTACCTAAGTTAAGGCTTCTATGGAGGGACAGCGGAACAAGAATGATGCATGATCCTAAGTCGGCTAGAGCATCGAGAGGTTTGGAAGTTCCAAGCCTACACGGAAGAGTAAATAGTCTGGGATTGTCTAACTTCTTGGGTAGATTATTTTGCACAAAAGCGGAACCATGTTCCCAAGTTTAAGTTCTAACTCATATTTTTCTTTTAAAGCATTATAATAAGGTGCATGAGCAAGAACCGGTTTTTCTTGATGGAGTTCCTTGTACTCCTCCTCTAGATTAGGTTTGGGTTCTTGGTTGACGGGTTTCTCAAAAGTAGGTTCTACCAATGGTGCGGGGCCTTGGTATCTCATTTTGGATTGCTTGGAACCCTTGTTGATAGCGTTTACCGAGTGAACCGTTTGGTGTGAGGGGCATGGATGTGCGCTCTCCCATGGTGAACAAGAACATGAAGTCGATGAAATCGAACTCACTTTTAGGTTCTTTATAGTATCACTTGGGAGTGCTCCAATTTCCCGGTCATTAAAGGCTTTTAAGAGGGCATCAAGCTTGTTTGTCATCTCGCCTTGTCGTTGCTTGAAATCGGCTTCAACCTTAGTTAATCGAGTTTCTTGAGATGACATGAATCTAGATGCAATTGCCTCAAGACTAGTGGGGTTCCCGGTGTTTGGAGTATTGAACCTATTAGGTGGACTAGATGAGCTTTGGGGTGTGCTTGAATTTTGGTTCCACTTAAGGTTAGGGTGATTTCTCCATGAGGGGTTGTAAGAGTTTCCTAAGTTGTTTTGTTCGGGCTTTAAAGTGTACCACTTCTCTCCTTCTCCGTCGGTACGCGTGGAGGCGTAGTCCGCAAAAGCTTGTTCGGGGAGTCTTGTGCAATCATGTTAGGAATTAGAAAATTCCATGTTAAAGTGTCGGTCACCCCAATTATAAGTCTAGCATATGTTAGCTCGTAGACGTGTCGTTTGTTACGTTATTAAGTAGTTTATTTGTTAGTTTGTAGCGTAGTTTAGTTTAGAGCAACACCGTGGAGGAAGGACGGGTCTTTACCCACTGTATCCCTGATCCACAGGCCGATAGGAGGTCGTGTATTGTGTAAGTATAAATACCCCTTCCATCCATGGAAGGGGTGGTGCTTTTCAATCTAATATTCTACATTTTGTGAAGTAACTCTCTACCAAGAAAACACCCAACTCTCTAACTTTCTCTCTCTAATGGCAAACATGTATTTTGATCTCCCAAGACCACCCGAATCATCAAACACATAAAATAATGATCCTACAATTGGTACCAGAGCCAAGGTTTTATGTTTTGATGATTTTTTTGTGGTCTTCGAATCATGTGTTTTGGTACTGTTGTTGATGTTTTACATATGTTGTTGATGTTTTACATTTCTCTTGGTCAAAACAGTCAAATGGTTTATCAATGGTTTCATGTCTTGCCTCGTTATTTTGTCCAAAACAGATTTCAATCTGTTAACAGTCTTTGGCACCACATAAAGAGTAACTCGTTAATGATGTAGTCACTTTTATGTGGTCAAAACATGGTCATGGTTTAGAGTTATTAACTGATGCAGCTTTGTGTTCCTAAACTTGGTCTCATAGATATGTCATCTTCATGTGGTCAGTTTCATGGTCATAAAGGTTAAAAAGGTTGCAACTTTATGCAGTTTTTCTGGGCAGACATGAATATGGTCGGGTTCTTCTTCCTAGCGACTTGTGTCAAGCATAGTGGCGACTTGTATTTACAAGTTGTCTATATTCTTTGATTTTAAGTAGCGAGTTATGTTGCAAGTTGTCTAGCGACTTGTTTTGATAAAATGTAGCGATTTAAGGTTGTTTGACTATTGAGTCAAATAACAGTGCTAGCGACTTGGCTAGCAACTTGGCTAGCGAGTTGGCTTAGCTACTTGGCTAGCGACTTGGCTAAATAATGTTGCTAGCGACTTGACCCGTAAAATAACGACTTGACTGTAACAGAAAGGATGAAGAAGAGGATAGACCTTGACCACTTGACCACTACTCAAATACCATGAAAACCATACACCATGACTATGACCACTCAAAACTTAAACCATATATCAAACGACTCGTGAGACCTCAGTACCATTACCATCATCAGTCCTCGGATTGAAAACAATCAAAACCAACATGGGCTCATGTGTATTCATAACAACACGGATTCATGTGCATTCGAAGCTAAATCAAGACCAACATGGGTCTATCACACAATACCACAACATCACAGATCCGTTCTTATTGAAAATCAAATGCGGAAAACACTTAAAGTCATGGTCTCATATTCGTTTTCTCGTGCTTTACAAAGTATCTATATACCTCAAAGGCCTTGCACATGAGAAGAACATTTATCATCATTGACCGTTGTGACAATATACGAATTAAAGAAACGATTTTAACAAATATGTTAAATTGGTTCCATGGTTCGTTTAAGGACTCTTAAACTAAAAGGAATGATATATCATCACTGATCAATTTTTCGAAGTCACACTTCTATGATGTTCGAATCATTCAAGGAATAATTTATAACAAGGGTGTTATTTTTATCCCTTTGATTCGTTCAAGACTCAACAAATAGATGCTCAAAACAATTAAAACCTACCTTATCTTAACTCAAATGTGCCTTAATCTCGTTGCTAATAGCATAACGCTCATAACCATCCCTGTGGCTAAGTCTAATCGTGCCTCTTGCCAATCCTATGGCCAGGCTTGTTATAAGTTTGATGCGCTTAATTGTCATGGTGTTGAAGCTGTAAATCGTTCCCAGTTTTGGTGTTAAGATGGGGTAGACGAATGTGTTGGGGTTGCATTTGTGATATGATTGGTGGATATGTGTTGTTTCAAGAAAAGTTAAGTGTGTCTGCGTTTTGTTTTTGAGAAAGTGATTAGGGTTTCATGAGATGAGGAGTGTGTTTAAAGATCCGGCTTTGGTTGTGTAAAAAGGTGAGGCGTTAATGTTATGAGTATTTTAGGGTTTGAGAGATAAAGGAAGAGGGGGGCGGAGAGTTTAGTGAGATTAGGTTTAGTGTGTAATGTGAGAATTATTAGGGTGAGATGTTTTATAACCGGTTAAATGGATTGCTGGGCTAGATATGTGCTACGGGCCGACTTGAACTTTTAATTACCGGGATTTATGTATCTCAGAAATGGCCTTGGATATCTCATTTGAAAGTTTATGTTATTGAATGTTTTTGTGTGATTATTTGAGATGGATACATGAATTAAAAAGAAAAATTACGGATACATTTGTGATAAGACTCAGTGATATTGTGTTCGTGTATCTCATCTCATTTGGACCGGCTTGGAATTTATTAAGGGATACTTGGTCTTGCAATTATCATGGGCTTCCTTATGCTTTTTGTGATGATATAAGTCTTGGATTAACTGAGCCGTGAAAATATTGGATTGGGATCAATGGATTTCGGATTGGGTCTCACGGGTTTAAACGAATGGAACGGGCTCAGGAAATGTGGATATTGGACTTAATCTTACTTTTATGGACCCGGTCGTTTCGTGCTAAATTGAAAATGACAATTTATGGGCTGAGTGTTATATCTTGAATATGAGAGTTGATGATGACATGAGATTTAACGATAAGATCTGACGATGAGATTTGACGATGATTCTTGATGAGAATTGATGTAATGACGAGTCTTGTTGCTTTATGGTTTGATGCTTTGGTTTATACACTTTCACGGTAAATATTATGTCACGGCTTGAAATGTCATTGAACAAAGTTGATTGTGGGGTGTTTGTACGGTATCTCTTATTTGGTTTTGAAGTGAAGTTTTCCGAGCGTGTTTACTTATTTCGTCTTCTTTCTTTCTACCCTTCCGCGAAGATGACTTGTTTGGGCGTTTATAGAGGGTGATAAAGACTTGGCTATCTTATTACGGTTGTGATTCTTTCTCGCTTAACCCACAACGTAATTATCACTTCGGTGTCTCACGCAGTTGAGGATATGTCAAGAGGTTTTGTACATTGGGTACACCGTTTCTTCTTCACAGGGTTTAGTACAAGTTTAAGTAACAAATCTGGGAGATTCTACTTCATGATCAAGTTTGGTATATTGGGTTTACTTCTCCATGTGGTCATTACAATAGCCGACAGATTGCGTGATTGATGTGTTTTCCAAAGTGTCGATTGGATGGTTGATGATGTTGATGATGTTGGATAATGAACCGCTGATGAACCGCTGCATGTTCCCCTAAAACAGATATTCACCGAAACCAAATTTGTCATAACACCTTCATGCTGACATTGTTTACGGTTTTGTCTTGATTTTGTAAAATCCCGCGAAAGAAACTATTTCTCGGTTTAAATCATAGACTTGTAAAATCCCGTGACAATAGAAACATCCTGGTAATAGTAAAGTGCATTTTCGGATCTTTCTTACGGTTTATTCTTGGTTTTGTAAAATCCCGCGAAAGAAACTATTTCTCGGTTTAAACCATAGAGTTGTAAAATCCCGTTATGATGGAACCATCCTGGAGAAAAGGAAAGTGTATTTCGAGATCTTATCTGATGCTGGTGCTACAGTTTATGTTTCGAAGAAAGGATAAAAGGGTGTACTTCATAAATTGGATGTATGTTTGGGTATTCGTCATGGCAGTTTGGTTATTACAAGGTTTTACGGGGTTACGTGCTTTTAACCATGGTCGGGATGAAACCATTATCAAAGTTCGTTTTACTGTCAAAGAAGGCTAGATTTGGGCTTTTAATCAGAAGATGTGACAACGGGGTTAATTCACTATCATTTGTTTGAGGTTGAAGTGAAATATCACGGGCAAGTGTACTTAGTATCTGAAGGTATCGGGGATGGATGGATGAAGATTCTTCATGATCCTTGTTCAAGCTTATTATCAAAAACGAAGACTTGGAAATCTAGTTATTGTTGGGTGACTTTTACCTTTTCTTTTACCACTTGGGGGAATTGGGCTCTTATCATCTCAAAATAACTATCACTTTAAGGAGTTACGTTGTAGTGCTCAGTGTCACATTCAATTGTGGATTTTCAAGAGGTGATGTACGTCTTATACTTGATGGTTGGTTGGATGAAGAGTATAGAGTACTTAGAGATTCAATGGAGGATGAAGTCTCGGCACCGCTCTTTGTTACATATGTGCAAGTATAAGTCACGAGTTCGGGATAGTTTACTTCTGGGTCAAATTCATCATATTGGGTTTTCTTCATCAGCTGTCACGACAAAGAGCCTACTGAATGATAATGGGTTGATTACGTGTTTTGCCAAGAGATTGAAAAGAGAGAGATTTATGACGTCTGTTCACATCAGTTCAGGCCTCGTACTCTAAAGAAAAGAAAAGTGTACGTGTCAGTGCGCTTTATCTTCTGAAGAAGAGAAATCTTCTTATTATGACCATTCTCATCAACATGCTTCATACTTTTTCCATGCGCTTCAGTCATCAAGTGAACCGGGCTACCACTGATTGTTTTCTCATTCCACTTGCTCGATTATAATGAAGATGGCGACATCATGTGCTTATTTTGCGGGAGAGAAGTGTGAATAGAACATTCGGATGATTTTCACTTATTTAATCAAGAATGGCAACTCCGTATGCAATTCTTGAGGGGGAGAAGAAGTGTGAAATTACTGCATGGTTGATTATTATTTGAGAATTTAAATGGTCATACGGCTCTAAACTCATGTAAGAACCGAGCTTCTTCTTATCGGGTAATCTTCACATGGAGTTTCTTCTTAAGAGCCGTTTGTTGACATCTTCACAAGATGATATGAGTTTATCGACAAAGTGCTCCCGGTTAATGCTTCACGTATACATCAACATGATGATTCCGAACGATCTCTCTGTTCTTGTTTGATGTGATTGGTAGTTTGGTGTTACCATCTTATGTGTTCGTTGCGGCCTGATTGCTGATTTCCTTGATGAACATCTTTCTGTTCTTGTTTGATTGGGAGGGATTCTAGTTAAGGGGATGTGCAAGATGTAAGTTGATTGGGATGCTTTTTGCTGATGTTCTTGTTTTTGGTGAGTTGAAGATGTTGACTTTCTATTCCCCAACTGGACAATCTTGAAGAAGGTCGAGTCTACAGTCGTTTCTACATTTTCTACTGTATATTAGAAGACTAAAAGACGGGTTGAATTTGATTATCAAAAGACTTCTTATTATTCTGAGCATTTATTAAAAGATTGTCGGTTTAGGGGAGAGCACTAATTGGGGGAGTTTGAAATGCCAAAATTAATCCCTAATTAGACCTGCTCACGTTATTCTTCAGCAAGTTGACTCTCACAGATACATCTGAGCTAATGATGGTCTTCTCAAAATATTTCTAGTACACGGGCTTACAATGAGTTGCTGATTCTGAAATGTCAAAACCAGCAAGGAGAAAGGAGACTCACATATAAACACAAAGCGAGTAAACTTGATGAACTTAATTCTTCTAAGTGACTGAAGATATCCCGGGAAGACAAATGTTATTACCGCAGAGAAACTCAAGGTTTGACTCATGACGAGTAAACTGGATGAACTTAACTCTTCTAAGTGATTGAAGATATCCCGGTAAAACAAATGTCATGACCGCAGAGAAACTCAAGGTTTTACTCATGAAGGCTTTTGTGTTATTATTCCAACGACGTGGGGGAAGAGATGGAAGAGTTAGTTTCTGAAGATGAAAGAGGTACACAAGTGTGTGATGATTTTGATTTTATCACAATCATCAGGGGATAGAGATTGTGTACATTGGGGATGCTCAGCTGTTTTACCTGAGGGCTTAATCTGTGATTCAGAGATATAATCACTTATTCCGGTGTTGACATCCGCAGAGATTGTCACCCGCAGAGATAATCAGTGATTCGGCCTGCTTCTTCAATGTTATCGGTTATTCTCTCTTTGGGCATTCGGGTACTTCGGGTTCTTGAGCTTCATGCACTTTCTTCAGGAGGAGAGAAAAGTATACATCGGGGTTATTCTTTAGCTATTGGACTTAATCTGCTACTTCGATGGTATAAGTTTCTTTGTCTTCGGGGGTTGTGTGTTTTGGTTCGTGAGCTCTAGTCTAAGAGACTGACTGCATCAATTCAACTACGTGGGGGAAGTGGTCTCTTGACACCTTTTGGAATGGATTACTTCAGACGTCAGTAGAAAAGAAATTTGAGAAGATTATTTTATGTGTGGGATGATACGTTGTTGTTCTTCTATTGGATGATATAACCTCGAACGGAGAATCTCGATCATCGGTCTTAAATGGAGCAGCGGGATTTATGATTATGGTGTGCATCTCTGTGCACCTGGCTAAGGCAAGCTTGAAATATAGCTTCGAATCTGCTCAACATAAGGATTTTCGGTTTGGGGGGAAGCTGCCAAAGTCTCACTTTCAAGTGGCTCAATTTCTCTCTTCGATTCAAGAGTCTTGGAAGCTTTGGTGGTGAAAGTTTTAGGGATGATGACTTCTATTTTCTACAACGGGGCTGTTCGATATCCTTATCTCGGTACTCGTATCATCATCTTCTTTAACTATATCATCTATTCTATCCTTGTATATATTTATCAAAAAACAAAATAGAAAAATATAAAACCAACAAAAACCCATAAAAATCAGAAAAATTTGAAAAATACCAAAAATATGTTTTCTCAAGACATGTCTTCTGGTATCGATAACATCTACGGTCTTAGAAATGTCATTCAATAATGGCACGGGACCATAGATGAAGTTCGAGCAGGAGGTGTAAATATTTATTTCCAAAACATGTCACAAATCATATGGCTTGCAGTTATTTCAGACTGTAACCCGAACTTAAACTATGGCTTGCTATTATTTCTGATAGCAACCCGCTCTTTTAAAGAAAGGAAAGTGCTACGCTAAACAATTTTCAAATATTTCGTGCACTTATCCTAAAACAATTTGAGGAAAGTATGTCGAAGGACTGCTGTTCCTACACAAATGTTTTTCCGTCTATAATTCTTCAGAAAAATATTTGTTGTTTTCCAAAATGGTGGAAAGGGAGTTGCTTGAAAATTAATCAGTTTCAGAGTTTTTAGTAAAAATTGAAAACTCAATCAATGACTTCAGCACTTTTAAACCTTTTCAGAAAAATGAGTCATTGATTGAGGGGGAGAATGTTTTCAAATCTATATCATCTAACGAGCTTTCTTAATTATCCTAATATGCTTTATTAAAAATGATGTTAACCTATGTTGAAGGACTAGGTGCCTAGGATATGATTGCTAGGATTAGATGATTAGAGTTTGATGAACACATTATTCCTATACATTTATGTGATCTGATTGATATGTTGCATTGACTTTTATTAGTCGATTGTTGTTTGGGTGATGTCGACCACCATATATTTGTATGTGTGTTCACTAACGTATGCAGGTATATTGGTATAAAAGAATGTTCCCGATCCGGATCCCACAATTGAAGATGATTGGATGCCGAAAGGAAAGGGTAACTATTTCTTGGGTTGACAAATGAAGAAACGGAGCTTAATTGGACTTCTATGGAGAGTTGGCATGTATGCAACGTAAGAGGTCTCACTGCATCAGCAGACGGTTTTCTTCATCAGCAAATGAAGAAACGGAGCTTAATTTGACCTCAGTTGGCATTCAAAATGCAACGTAAGAAGAAGTCTCACTGCATCATCAGACGGTTTTTCTTCCAAACCCTACAGCAACAACAACAGAAGCTTCTCAACCACCTAACGTATCTTTGTGCAGGATACCATTTTTAAACAATTTTCTAAAAACTTTGATTAAAATTGTTTTGAAAATGGAAAAATATTGTTTTTGAAAATATATTGGACTAATTTTTGAAAATCACCGGACTTCATGTTATCAAAACCTAAGTCACTCAATTATTGACTTCTGTCATGGATTGAGGGGGAGAGTGATTTAAAATAAAATATTTTCAAACGATGTTTCTTCACAAAAGTTCCGTCTTGTACGATAATAAGTGGTGATCTAAAGATTTAATGTTATGTCATGGTATGATTTTTTCTTTAGAATCAAGGTCTTTCAAAATGAAATTTTTTCTGTTCTTGTTTGATTGTGAAATTGTTTTGTTTTACTTAAAAGATCTCTTAAAAAACTATCATACCTGATACTAACAATCTTTAATGTCTAAATCTGGTCCTTATCTATCATTTTTTTCAAAATTAAATCTTGCCAAGTCATTCCCTCAAACTTTCTAAATAATTTAAATCAATCGGGATCCAAAATTCTAGTTGGTTTGAAATTTTTTGTTCAAGGGAGAGATCGTGATTTAAATCTCAAATCTGTTTTAATGGAATCGGTTTTAGTCCTTTAAAGGCACTCCTGCCTCCATGTGCCAAACGATTTCAAATACACGATGCACATGTTGAGGAGGAGAATTTATCCAAAAACATGATGAGTATTTAAACTTGGCCACATATTCTCCCATGTTTTATAAACCTTATTAAATCACTTGGGATCCAAAATCTCAAAGGGTTTGATATTTTTGATCGGGGGAGAATTTGTGATTTAATAATGAAATTTGATAAAAGTTGATCGTTTTGATTCAGTTGTGCAGGCTGCTCTCTCATATGTGCTAAACGCTTTCGAATCTCGAAGCATATAGTGAGGGGGAGCATTTTATAAGAAAATAAACTATCAAGGTACAAAAGCTTTTATGTTTTAACATAATGTACCTTGATTGAGTTTTTCAAATGGTTTCTTAAATGGCTTTTGAAATCGTGGATGTGCTTCAAAAGAACTCTTGCCTCTATGTGTTAAAATGATTTCTCTTATCCTATGCACATATTGAGGGGGAGAATTTTACCAAGAAAATCAAATGGCTTTTTCGTATGAAAATTGTGATCAAAGAAAATATTTCAAAGTCCTCTTGCCTCCTTGTGCTAAACAATTTCTAAATCATATGCACATGTTGAGGGGGAGGTTTTCTAAATGATCAAAACTATTAGGGTACAAAATGCTTTGATCTCGTATCACAGGTACCTTGATTGTTTTTCTAAATGATTTTTCAATTGGTTTCGAGAAGGAAAGAACAATACCAAAAGACCGACCAAATTTACTTTATGCATGGTGTTATAAGGATGGTTAGGTTAGGTATTTGTTCCCACGATCCAGCCAGAACCGGAGGGATCTACCCAGGGACAATCCACTAGTTAGTGTAGAGTCCGTAGGTATATTGAAAAAAGGAGAAAAAGTGAGATTTGGGAAGAGTGCCGACTGAGATAGAGCTAGAACTGGAATAAACCCAACAAGGTTCTAGTAATGAAGTCTCGGTAAGCACTGAAGGGGTTGAAGAATGAAAAAGAACTGAATGTGAAAAAGGGTGAAAAGAAATAGCCCTCCATCAATTCAACCTTAGGGCAGAAACCGGGTTCAATACATATGCTACTGGTTGTTACTAAGGTAACACTGGTATTGAAGACAAGACGTCATGGACCCAGTGACGCACTGCACTAAACTTCCCAAGCCACTCAAGTTCCTCTTAAAATGGCTTGTTTCATTCTCATGGGGAACCGACATTATCTATCGACTTTCTCTTAGAGATTGTTGATATTGAAGAAGGAGACCCTCTCCCTAGTCTCCGACACAGGAACCAAATGTGCACTATTGAGTCTAGAGCCAAGAGATCATCCACAATATCTCATTAGGACACAATTATTGAAGACTTGCTGTTTCACACAATGTGGAAAGTAAGTATATATATTAAGAGTCCTACGCATTATCCTTGTGGTATTGCCAGAACATCCGAGTGATATGTAAAAATATTCACGATGAAGATGGAAATCCTTCTAGAGCCAACATCAAACAAGCTCTTGGTGGGTGACATGTGAGATCTTTTCAAAAGATCAAACTTGTGACAACTGGATAGAAACGATGGGGCGATTCACTCGTGAATCAACCTTGGTCCAGGAATGGTATTGACGAATACTTTTGGAAAAACCGTTCGATGTGCAAACCTTCTTTTCTCTAGCACGTCGAATGTGTACTTATGTTTTCAAATTCAAAAAGTATCTCTGATTGAAAAATACTTTTAGAAAAACCGTTCGATGTGCGAATCTCTTCTTTTCGCTAGCACGTCGAATGTGTACTCATTCTCTAATACAAAAGGTATTTTGTTTGAAAATTGATCTTTCTCATAAAACCTTCGTCGTATTGCAAAACTCTTTCTTCAAGCAATACGCGATTGTTTTTCAAATCATTTTTCATCAATCAGTGAATCTCAATTTGCTGGTTCACTCACTCCGTGTTGTCTTCTTTGAGACGTTCCGGTTTGAGAACTGCTAGAACAGCTGCGAAACCCTGTCAAGGAGATTCTTAGGAATCCTACCTGATCACAGGCAGTACTTGTACTGATCAACGGGGAACCGTGGGCCGTGTACCTCAATTCAACGAAAGTGATCAAAGACACTTTCGTGCGCTTTATTGCTAACTGTTGTTTGCAGGTACATTTGGACGGTTGCAGCTGATCAGAATTGAGCGGTCAATCAAAAGCCGCATGCTCACAGCATCCACACTTAATTGAAGAAATCATGACTGGTGCATATCTACATAACCTGGCTCTGATATTTCATACTATGCTTATGCTTCGCTGCTGCAAATATCATGAACCAGTAAGGCTTCCGCTACTCTGATGGAAAGATGTCATGATTCAAAAGTGTGAGCATGTCGGTCCAAAAGTCACAACTTCACATGATGGCAACACAATAAAGGGTGATCCAGAGATTTACTGTGGCTGATGATCTCAATGAAAGCTCGAAGATCATCAAAGTTGTGGATCAGTTCAAAGGCCTCCACTTAAAGTACAATTCAATGCGGACTTTAAAGAATCGCTACAAAAGCACAAAGATGCAGATGTTGAAGAATTCAAGTCTACGAGCTCAAGAACTAAAGACAAAGATAAAATGCTAGGATGCAAAATGTATTTCATGGGGTGACCTCCCTTAGGGGGAGATTGTTAGGAATTAGAAAATTCCATGTTAAAGTGTCGGTCACCCCAATTATAAGTCTAGCATATGTTAGCTCGTAGACGTGTCGTTTGTTACGTTATTAAGTAGTTTATTTGTTAGTTTGTAGCGTAGTTTAGTTTAGAGCAACACCGTGGAGGAAGGACGGGTCTTTACCCACTGTATCCCTGATCCACAGGCCGATAGGAGGTCGTGTATTGTGTAAGTATAAATACCCCTTCCATCCATGGAAGGGGTGGTGCTTTTCAATCTAATATTCTACATTTTGTGAAGTAACTCTCTACCAAGAAAACACCCAACTCTCTAACTTTCTCTCTCTAATGGCAAACATGTATTTTGATCTCCCAAGACCACCCGAATCATCAAACACATAAAATAATGATCCTACAAATCACGAGTGTCATGGGGACCACTACATAACTCACAAGGTAAAGTGATTTTATTCACTTGAAGTGAATACTTAGGATTTTCGTAGGAGCTCATTAGGAATTTAACTTGATCTTCAAGCTCGAGCATCCTACGGTCGGAAGATTGTGAGTCAATGGGAGGCAAGGAGATTGCCTTAACGGTTTTGGGCATTTCAAGGGGGTCATTCCAACTTTCGTTGTCATAGAGAGCAAGGTAATCTATTATACCCCATGATTCTTCCGCGGTTAGATCACTAAGTTTTCCACCGGCCGCTTGGTCAATGGATCGCTTGGTGGGGAAGTTGACATGATCATAGAAGAGTTGGACTTGAAGCCAAAGATTAATGCTGTGATGAGGGACTTTATAGAGTAAGTCCTTGAATCGAGTCCATGCTTCGTAGAGAGATTCACCTTGACGTTGTTGGAACATCAAGATATCATTCCTAAGCTTAGTGGTTCTCCCCGGTGGGAAAAATTGAGCAAGGAAGCGAGAGGTGAGATCATCCCAACTTGAGATGGAGCCGGCGGGAAGTCGCTCAAGCCAATTACTAGCTTGGTCCCATAGAGAGAATTGGAAGAGACGCAGACGCGTGGTCTCCCGAGTAGTAGCATCGAGGTCGATGGAATCGACAATTTTAAGGAAATCCTTAAGATGCTGATTAGGATGTTCGGAACGAAGTCAATGGAATGCACATCCGTTTTGCACCAACTTGATGGTGTCGGATCGCAGGGCCGTAGTTTGGGCTTGGTCGGGAAGCTCAATGGTGTTCCTATAGCCTAGGTAGCTTGGTCTCGAGTATTCACCAAGAGTACGGCCTCTTGGCGGGTTGATAACGCTACACGCGTCGTTCGGGGTCAAGGAAACTTCCTTTTCTTCGAGCAAGTTTTATAACACCCTAGGCAGTGAACCTAATCGTTGTAGTGTAGTAATTAGGGTAAGCCACGGGTATTGATATCATTCTCTAGGGGAATAGGAATGCTAGTGAGAAGTTACTACGCTAAGGTTGAGGTTGATGAAGATTATTTTTTATCTTTTTATGTTTTTTTAGAAAATGAAAAGGTACGAATCTCGGGTATTGGATTTGGGGGGTTGGTATTGCTACCGATTACTCTACTATTATCTAATTATCTAAGCTAAGGTTGTGATAGTCTATGTCTAATTGATTTGTACTCGTATGATAGTTTAAAGATGTGTTTACTTAGGTTTTACTACTCCTTAATTATCTCCTATTGATGGTTGATTTGTCACGTCCTTATTCCTAGTTGCATTGTGATTCTAAGGCTATAGGGCGTGCTTGTTTCCCTAACTCTTTGAAATTACCAAAGGGTCTTGTTTACAAATCCTCTAGTGATTTATAGACGCCTACTCTACGGTTGTCCTTGAATACTTTATCCTACAATTACCTAGATAATTATATTCTAAAGTTCACAAAGAAAAGTCAAGCATTAAGTACACAACGAATAATCTAGCACACTCTAGATCATTAGTCAACTAAGATAAGTATCAACCAATCAATATTCAATAATTAAGTTTCATATTCCCTAAGCAAACACACAAATAAATTAGCCGGACATGGAGAACATGCAAGCATACACACAAATAATCAAAGACATAATTAAATTAATGAAGTAAATACTTATCTTGATGTATAATAGGGTTTAGAACCCTAAAATACTGCACAAGAAAGCCTTGGTTCGGTTTTAGGTTTTTACTCCAAAAGACTACCCACAAAACTGAAAAATTCGGATTCTATATATAAGATTACATCTGCGACGGCGTCACCTTATGTTTCGTGACGCCGTCGTGTCGCCGTCATTAGGGTTTCGTCTTGGCCACGTAAACCTTGCGACGGCGTCACCTTATGACTGTGACGCCGTCCCCTTCAGCTCTGACGCCGTCTTGGCTGCATCTAGGCCGTCTGAGTAACGACGGCCTACTCCTTTAGAACCTGACGTCGTCCCTTGAAAACATGCAATTTCGCTTCTGACCCGTCGCAAAATTCCTTCCCGACGGCGTCGCAGATATGCAGTGACGCCGTCGCCTTATGTTTCAGCAGCTTTGAGTGTCTCGATTCTGACTTTGGCCATTTTCTTCGTATATTCGCGCCTTTTCGTCCAAATAAGCATCATTCCAGCATTTTGCCTTCAAGAGACCTAAAAAGTGAAAAGGAACGATATTAAGCAATAACGGATACAGAAGTGATCGAATAAGGGCTTAAATGACCCCTTAAAAAGGTACCTTTTAAAACCTTATCAAATATCCCTACACTTGGTATTTGCTTGTCCTCAAGCAAATGTGCTTTTAGCCAATTAATTTATAAGTTAGGGGTCATGAAGCATTCATTCAAAACGGTCCACAACACATATAAGCCCCGCAAAAGTCATAACAAGCACGGAAATTACATACTAGCACCTCACATGGGGTGTTTGGATACTCACATCTCTCTCGGGTGTATATATGAAATATAACAAATCGGAAATGGAAGATAAACACTCATTAACCGGTCCTAGTACATAGATTACCATAGGCTTGAGAATAGATCAAACCTCCGTCGCTTTGGCGTAAGCACCTAGGAAAGACTATCAAAGAGGTCTTTTAAAGGGTTGTAATGTTAGGCTTACGGTAGGGAAATGAAGGGTTTGGTGGGATAGGCTATTTAGTGGTGGATAGTCAAAAATCTCTATGTTGCAAGTATACGAAGAATGGCGTTGCTAAGCCAAGACTCGACACTCTAAAACTCTAGGCAACGAAAATAAACAAACATAATTTAAAAGATAGATGTAGGATGGTAGCCCGTATGGTTTTTTTTTTTTTTTTTTTTTTTTTTTTTTTTTCGAAATTTTTTTTTTTTTTTTTTTTTTTTTTTTTTTTTTTTTTTTATCATACACTTTTACTCTACCATCCTCTACGGTACATCAAAATGATAGGGATTTATAGACACATCCCTACACTTGAGTTTTTATTACTCTAACACTAATTTGACCCGAATTGAAAAGATCAAAACACTTGGAGTACATTATTATGCAAACAAAGGGAATTTGAGTTTAACGTTCTCTTCCCTATATTTCATAAACTTTAACTTTTCCCATGAATCCCAATCATCCCAAAACTGTATACAAAGGATATGACTCGACTTAGCAACTCATGCAAGCAACCAGATAATTGAACTAAGGGTTTTGGGTGATAACATAATTTTGCATTAAAAGTGAGTGCAATAAAGGTAGGCTAAGGCGATTTGGGTGTATATTAGGGGGTGGGGTGTAAACAATGCTCTTCATTGATATTCCGGAAAAACCGAAACATCACGAGAACCGCGAAAAGGATAGGCTCTGAGGGGTTAACTAGGGGTATCGTGTACTAAAGATGAGTACAACGCAAAGGGTGTGGGGGAATTACTCAACCGATATGGAAGAAGTAATTATTTTACAGGTATTAAACAAGGGTTTATCCTAATGCCTCTTATCATTTAGTTATTCCTAACTACACAAGTGTAGTCTCACTAGCGATCTCGGAATGCATCACAAAACAAGTTCTAGAATCTAATATACTACCGGTTCACACTCTAAGCATTAAAGATGAATGCTTTAATTCCTACTAATCTAAGGGCGATCCTCACATTTTGGGTGGAATTTAGGTGGTAAAGGGTTTTTGTGCTAGTCATGCAACTTCCTATCCATGAGACGCTTTTGTTAAGACTAATGGCCCACTCCTATACGTCATGAAAAAATTTTAAATTTGGCTAAAATTACCCTAACCTACATTTTCTCATGGTTTATTACACAAATACACTTGGACAAAGCAAATAGTCAAGGATAAGCATAGTTTCAAAGTTCCCGTTTTATTTTCCCTCCCTACACTTAAACTGAACATTGTCCCCAATGTTCCCCGAAAGTATCAAAGTTATGATAATAGAAGGTAATTAAAAACGAAAGAAACTAATACTCCCCTGATTAGCTCGGTAGGATCCGTAAAAAGTGGTGGTTAAATCTTTTCCAAGAAGAGTTTTTGCGTGAAAGGCTCCTTCCAAACTTGTGTAACTTCTTCTTGACAAACTAAACCTGCACACTAGAAGAAAACAAACGAAACCTTCGCGTAAAATCGGCGGTAATAATATACATAAGACTCGATTTAAACTAGGATATAATGCTTGTGGAATGGATGTTTACAGAATTTGTTTTGAAAGTTAAGATCTGGAAAATTCCAAAATTTTACAAGTAGCTCAGAAAACGAGAAAAAGTAAGCTGATGTTTTTATTCCTTCCTGACGCCGTCAGGTTGCAATCCTGACGCCGTCAGGTTATCCTGACAAAAACTGGTCTGCGATTTTCTGGAAAAAATTCTGGAAAATTTACATCTTTAGAATCTGGAAAAACTTCTGCAAAAACATCCATTATGACTCGATACAAGCATTTGACTCGAACAAACAAACATATATATCTTTTAGTTAATTGTTATTCTCATGTTTACGTTTCTTATGAAAACGTGTGTAATCCTCCCTACACTTATCCTTTATGTAAAATACCTTTATATGTAATTAAGACGAGGTTAAAAACAAAATAAAGCATTTTTACAAATTCAAACATGAGGACAAACAATTAATAAAAGATATATGACACTAACAAGCAAACAATTAAGCATGGGTTGCCTCCCACGAAGCGCTTTTCTTTATTTAAGAGTCTTGTAGCTAGACTCGTAGTCCTACCCCTACGTTGCCTCGTGCACGCTCGCGTGCTCATACTTAAGCCACTCCAACTCTCTTTCATTCTTTTTATAATCATCTCCTAATTCAAGGCATTTTTTGTAATACCGTTTTGTTTTCTCATATGGGTACCTAAGCCCACTTTGCTTATCTCTTTCACTAAGCAATGAAATAGGGGTCATTCTATTACAAGCCTTAATGTCCCTATGTTTAAATCTGGGATGAGCGCGTGGCATTTGATAGACAAAATCTTCGACTTCATCAGAGAAAGTGATTAGACCGTCAATCATTCGTTCATTCAACCTAGTCAAATTCTTGAAAGGTTTCCCAAAAATTACTTGAGTGAGGTCCTTGTCGATAAATTCTCCCAGGTTTTCTAAGACCATGAATTCTACCAAGTAGGCAAAACTTCCAACGAACACGTGCAAATGAGTGACTGCTTTAACAACATTGTTCCCATGATAGGTTAACTCATTGACCTTGATTTTATTGTATAGATCCTTTGAGATTAAGTTTAAAGGCAAGAATGAATTCAAATAAGCATCGAACCCTTCTAGTCCTATTTTGCATGGGAATTGCATGTTAAATGGGCCATCTTTCTCAATCCTACATCTAGGGTCAAAGTATTGGGAGGGATCTTCCTTAATTTCAAAGCTATCCTTATTGATGACCTCTCCGCCATCAAGTTCTTCATCATGATCAGATTCCTCATCAGAATCTGAGTAATAGAAAGGACTTTGTTGTCGCCAATTCACCTCGTTATGCCCTGGGTGGTTATCAAAATGGTGAGTGGGTGAAGGGTTTTGTGGGATTGTGTTCTCAACCTCGGGATTGGGAATGGGTAGGGTGAAGAATCTTCGGTGGAAGATACGGATCATGGTGAGTAATGGTTTTTTTACGAACGAAGGTCACGAAGAAGGGGGATAGACTAAGAGAAAGCTAAAAATGAGAAAAAAGTTTACTTGATATGAATCAAGCAAAGAAACCTAAACGAGGTGGACTACTAACTAGCTATTCTATTCCCCGGCAGCGGCGCCAAAAACTTGATAACGCTACACGCGTCGTTCGGGGTCAAGGAAACTTCCTTTTCTTCGAGCAAGTTTTATAACACCCTAGGCAGTGAACCTAATCGTTGTAGTGTAGTAATTAGGGTAAGCCACGGGTATTGATATCGTTCTCTAGAGGAATAGGAATGCTAGTGAGAAGTTACTACGCTAAGGTTGAGGTTGATGAAGATTATTTTTTATCTTTTTATGTTTTTTTAGAAAATGAAAAGGTACGAATCTCGGGTATTGGATTTGGGGGGTTGGTATTGCTACCGATTACTCTACTATTATCTAATTATCTAAGCTAAGGTTGTGATAGTCTATGTCTAATTGATTTGTACTCGTATGATAGTTTAAAGATGTGTTTACTTAGGTTTTACTACTCCTTAATTATCTCCTATTGATGGTTGATTTGTCACGTCCTTATTCCTAGTTGCGTTGTGATTCTAAGGCTATAGGGCGTGTTTGTTTCCCTAACTCTTTGAAATTACCAAAGGGTCTTGTTTACAAATCCTCTAGTGATTTATAGACGCCTACTCTACGGTTGTCCTTGAATACTTTATCCTACAATTACCTAGATAATTATATTCTAAAGTTCACAAAGAAAAGTCAAGCATTAAGTACACAACGAATAATCTAGCGCACTCTAGATCATTAGTCAACTAAGATAAGTATCAACCAATCAATATTCAATAATTAAGTTTCATATTCCCTAAGCAAACACACAAATAAATTAGCCGGACATGGAGAACATGCAAGCATACACACAAATAATCAAAGACATAATTAAATTAATGAAGTAAATACTTATCTTGATGTATAATAGGGTTTAGAACCCTAAAATACTGCACAAGAAAGCCTTGGTTCGGTTTTAGGTTTTTACTCCAAAAGACTACCCACAAAACTGAAAAATTCGGATTCTATATATAAGATTACATCTGCGACGGCGTCACCTTATGTTTCGTGACGTCGTCGTGTCGCCGTCATTAGGGTTTCGTCTTGGCCACGTAAACCTTGCGACGGCGTCACCTTATGACTGTGACGCCGTCCCCTTCAGCTCTGACGCCGTCTTGGCTGCATCTAGGCCGTCTGAGTAACGACGGCCTACTCCTTTAGAACCTGACGTCGTCCCTTGAAAACATGCAATTTCGCTTCTGACCCGTCGCAAAATTCCTTCCCGACGGCGTCGCAGATATGCAGTGACGCCGTCGCCTTATGTTTCAGCAGCTTTGAGTGTCTCGATTCTGACTTTGGCCATTTTCTTCGTATATTCGCGCCTTTTCGTCCAAATAAGCATCATTCTAGCATTTTGCCTTCAAGAGACCTAAAAAGTGAAAAGGAACGATATTAAGCAATAACGGATACAGAAGTGATCGAATAAGGGCTTAAATGACCCCTTAAAAAGGTACCTTTTAAAACCTTATCACGGGTCATTTGGTGGTAGGTTGATGAATGGTGGTTGGTTATCACCTTCCATGATGAAAAGTGATGGGTGTTACTAACAAAGGCCACGAAGAAGGGGGATAGACTACGAGGAAGCTAAAAATGAGAAAAAAGTTTACTTGATAGGAATCAAGCAAAGAGACCTAAACGAGGTGGACTCCTAACTAGCTATTTTATTCCCCGGCAGCGGCGCCAAAAACTTGATAACGCTACACGCGTCGTTCGGGGTCAAAGGAACTTCCTTTTCGTCGAGCAAGTTTTTCAACACCCTAGGCAGTGAACCTAATCGTTGTAGTATAGTATTAGGGTAAGCTAGTGAGAAGTTACTAGTGATATCGTTCTCTAGGGGAATAGGAATGCTAGTGAGAAGTTACTACGCTAAGGTTGGGGTTGAGGAAGATTATTTTTTTTTTATCTTTTTTATGTTTTTTAGGAAATGGAAAGGTACGAATCTCGGGGTTTGGATTTGGGGGGTTGGTATTTCTACCGATTACTCTACTTATCTAATTATCTAAACTAAGGTGTATGTAGTCTATGTCTAATTATTGTGTGCTCGTATGATGATTTAAAGATGTGTTTACTTAGGTTTTATTACTCCTTAATTATCTCCTATTGATGGTTGAATTGTCACGTCCTTATTCTTAATCGCGTTGTGTGTCTAAGGTCGTAGGGTATGCGTTTATCCCTAACTCTTTGAAACTACCAAAGGTTATTGCCTACAAAATCTCTAGGATTTATAAACTTAACGCTAGGGTACTCTTCGGATGGTTTAGCCTACAATGACTCTAGGTACTATAAGCTAAGGTTCAACAAAGATTAATCAAGCATTAACTACACAACGGATGACCTATCGCAATACTAGATCATTAACAATTAAGATAAGAGACAACCAATCAATATTCAATAATTAAGTTTCATATTTCCTAAGCATACACACAAGTAAATTAGCCGGACATGGGAAACATGCAAGCATACACACAATTAATTGAAGACATAATTGAATTAATGAAGTAAAACACTTATCTTGATGTAAGATAGGGTATGGAACCCTAAAATACTGTACAAGACAGCCTTGGTTCGGTTTAGGTTTTTACTCCAAAAGACTACATACTGAAAACTAAAAAATTCGGATTCTATGTATAAGATTACACATGCGACGGCATCACCCTTTGATTTGTGACGCCGTCAGGTCGCCGTTATTAGGGTTTCGTCTTGGCCAAGTCATCCTTGCGACGGCGTCACCTTATGCTTGTGACGCCGTCCCCTTCAGTCACTGACGTCGTCTGGATCAAATCTAGGCCGTCTGAGTTGCGACGCCCTACTCTTTTAAAACCTAAAGCCGTCACTTGTAAATAGGCAATTTGGCTACTGAGCCGTCACAAAAGTGGTCCGACGGCGTCACTATTTTGTGCCTGACGCCGTCCCCTTCAGTTCCAGCAGCCTGAGTGTCTCGATTCTTGACTTTGGCCATTTTCTTCGTATATTCGCGCCTTTTCGTCCGAATAAGTTTCATTCCAGCATTTTGCCTTCAAGATACCTAAAAAGTGAAAAAGAACGATATTAAGCAATAACGGATACAAAAGTGATCAAATAAGGGCTTAAACGACCCCTCAAAAAGGTACATTTTAAAACCTTATCAAACATATACATATATTAGATAGTGTCCAAACTATGAAAAAAATTCATTTTTCAAAACTACTTTTCCAACAGTGCCTACCCTAGGTGAGCTCAGAAAGAGCTTCTAAAGAGCCTTGACACACATACCGCCCATGTCATGCGTTCCCAGCTGTGAGCCACCAGCTTCAAAATTGCTATCCTACTCTTTTACTCACTACTGCTTTTTTGCTTTGCGCTTTCCATCTGTTATTGACTACATAACGATTGATTAGGGAGACGAAATGACTACACCTGCACAAAAGGAAAAAAACAACTGTCACATAATGTATATGACAACATACAATTGACATGAAGGATATAAGTTACTCCGTTATATTTATAGACTGAAAAAGTAAATAAAAAGTTTAAATATGCATTTACGTATGTGCATAATAACAAGTGATCATCATAGGTAACAGCACGGGG
This sequence comes from Chrysanthemum seticuspe, assembly GCA_019973895.1. NCBI lineage: Eukaryota > Viridiplantae > Streptophyta > Magnoliopsida > Asterales > Asteraceae > Chrysanthemum > Chrysanthemum seticuspe. Next base: position 138,557,965 of record BPTQ01000006.1, read on the forward strand.
ATATGGTATTATTATAGCTAATTCATACTTTGTTTCTAAAGGTTTAGATGAGATGACAATAGACTTCAAAATAACATAACACTATCTTTATACCATTCCAAAAAAGAAGCTAACCATCACCCATTGTCCCTTAGGTAATAATAATGCAGAATGATGAAAGATTGGAATTAAAAAGGAAAAACAAAAACAGCCTAAAAGAATGCCAAAAAGGACACATGTTTAATTCATGCATCCATAAAAACTGGCTACCGGGAAAATCTCAAGTTGAGTGTGCACAATGGAATGAAAGCAAGATGGGCGAGTTAAGCATATAACTAATGTGTCCAAGACAATTGAGACGCAAAATGAGGTTATAATCACACTACTTAATTGCAAGGCCAAACCATGCATATAGCATCTATGAAATGGGCACACCAACCTCCTGAAAAGGTAAAGTTTCACCTGGTTTGGATATGTGTGGCGGTGGGTTCAAACCCTGTGGATTAGTTGGCCAAAAGATCGGAAACGACCATGGTTACCAAAAAAAATGAAAAAGGCCCTTACGTAAGTAATAACTGTATTAGCTATATAGATAGAAAAGGATAAATCTTGGGAGATATATAAATACAAGGAAGCAAGGACCTTGGGCAGCGTCTTCATCTTCACCCTCCTGGTGAGTGTCTTTTCCTTCACTGTGATCATCTTTTTTATCTTCAACCACCGGCGGCTCGTCGTGCTGTAGACGAGTAACGCGAGCTCAACATAAAAAGACATATAACAAGCATAGTAACATTTCAAAGCCATCTACAACACTAAAAAATAAGCTGTATTAAAAGGTTTTAACTGCAACTAGGATCCAACCACCACGAATGAAAGTTACTTTATAGCATCAATTACCAACGTAATATATAGTATAGCGAATGTTATGCATCTGCAATGAAGTGTACATATCATTAGACAATATTTAACACGATGTTATGCATTTGTTATCTTATTTTTCCTACAGATTCATAAGAAGAGGATTTTCAAATAATAATCATGACACTACAAGGCTGGGCACCTTTAGCGACAACACCGTTCCATCATCGCTAAGATGACATTATGTTGTCGCAAAAGCCTTGCGACAACACCTCGCAAAAGAACTGTCGCTAAATGCTCGACACAAAAGCTTTTGCGACAACAATATTGTACTTTTAGCGAAGAAAGGTGGATCCACAAAAGTAGATAATTTCATATTTTAATTATTTAGTATTTTATAAATATAAATGATTAAAATAATAAAATTTAAATTTCGTGGGAATCACTTTTAGTGACCAAAAGGTCATCGCTAAAAGTGGGTTGCCAAAATATTTGAATTTGGCGGGTTCACCTTTTGCGACTACAACTACTTTTAGCGACGGATTCTGTGTCACTAAAAGTACCAATTCAACTAAAAAACAGTAGCATATGCTGTAAATTTTTTCGGGAAAAATCTACCAAAACCAAAACTGAAAATCACCGAAAACAATAATACAAAATGCATTCGTCCATTCATTCATTAAAAAAAACCAAACTAAGTCATAGTATTCGTTTATAACGATACAATTAAGCTAATACACTAATACGATAATGCAAATAACAAAAGAATGTCCATACAAATACTTATAACATACAAAATCCCTACTTGTCATCATTAACATCATGAAACTCACTATTAACGTCATTATACTCACTATTACCATCACTACCATCGCCATCTTCATCACCACCATTATCATCTTGTTCACCACTTACAATCCGACTAGCTCTGGGATGAAAGGTCGGGGTGTAAAAATTATCAAGGCCGCGAGGAGTAGTACTAGGGGCGGGAGGAGTAAAACTAGTATAACTAGAACCGAGAACCACTTGAGGAGTGTATAATTTAGGAACCTGAAACTGTGAAGAAGGAGTACCTTGTTGACGATTAAAGAAATCCACAAATTGCTTAAAGGCGTTTTGTTGACTTTCAAATGCTTTTCTTTGCTCCTCTCGTTCCAAAGCATGTTGCCTCTGCAAATATTCAAATTGTTCCTTGGTACAATAACCCGGGCTCAGTTGTGAGCTCCCAGAACTCGAGCCCGCTCCTGGTAACACCCTGCCAACACCCGCTATATGCCCGTGATTAGTGCTCTGTAGGACTTCATCGATGATTTCACTATTTGTCTTGTGCTGGATGGTTTTGGCACTGACTTCATCTTGGATTGCCTTCATTTGTCCCTGTGTAGTTAAAAAAAACAAGAAAGTTAATACAACAATGACGAAAGGATGTTTGGTAATTGGTGCAGTAGTTACCAAACACCCTTGTGTAGTTTAAAAAAACAAGAAAGTTAATATATAAGAGTGCTCAAACGGGTGCAAGACTGGAATTGGAAAAGCATCTCGAGGACCACGCATGTCAAACGGGTGCAATACTTCGTGAGCTTTTAGATGACCTGGAAAATCTTCGTATGGAGTAGTAATTCATATGTTTAATTTAACGTTTTCATCCGTATGTTTATTTTAATGTGTTAATGTTTCCCAACTCAGGCGGGATTGGGTTTGTTGTTGTCGTTGTTATTGTTATTATTTAATGTTTAGATGTTTATCAATTTGGAATATAATTCGTATGTTTTTAGTTATCTGAGTGGCTATATTGTTTATATGGTTAAAATTTATGATTTTGATAAGTTAATTTGATAACCGGTTGTGGGAACAATTCATGACAGTATTGTCCGCATAGTTGTAAACTCTGACAGACTCGGGCTTGACTCGTTTCCACCCCTAATTTCATCTTCTAGTACATATCTAATATATTAATATCATATCGACTCATCTGCTTAACATCTCATGTATATCCATATAATCTCGACTCATTCTTTAACATCTCATGTAATGTTATCAATAATTAGTTAATCTATATAATCTTATCAGAATAAGAATATAACACAGAAATGTAGTCATGATCCTTCGCTAATAATCTTTTCTTATGGATTTGTTCGCTCGATACGTTAAATACGTGCACTCTCGACTCATCCGTTTAACATTAATATCATCTAAACTCATCTGTTTAACATCTCATGTATATCCGTATCATCTCGACTCATCAGTTTAACACTTCATGTGTATCCATATCATCTCGACTCACCCGTTTTAACATATCCTGTATATCAATATCATCTCGACTTATCTGCTTAACACCTCATGTATATCCTTATCATCTCGACTCATCCATTTAACATTTCATTTATATCCATATATTCTCGACTCATCCGTTTCACATATCTTGTATATCCATATCATCTAAAATAATTTGTTTAACATCTCATGTATATCCATATCATCTCGACTCACCCGTTTAACATATCTTGTATATCAATATCATCTAGACTCGTCCGCTTAAAATTTCATGTATATCCGTATCATCTCGACTCATCCGATTAACATTTCATGTATATGCGTATCTTCTCGACTCATCCGTTTACAACTTAAACACATTTCAACTACACTTACTTTGCGCTCTCGATACGAAAGTATCGACGATAAATAATTAACTACCTTTACAACTTAATTAAACACACTTCAACTACAAAAACATTTTTAATACCTTAATAAAATATCAATTTTGTGAATAAACTAATTTATATATCTTTTAAAATTAATCTTAACAATTATTAATAATTTTATTTTCTTTTTAAATGGAAATCCACTTTTAGCGACGTTGTATGTCATCGCTAAAAGTGTATCGGGAACTTTTTTGGTACTTTCGCGGCACTTTATTTTGGCCAAAATCAAAAAATACCCGACTTCAATTTTAGGGACGACATATGTCATCGTTAAGAGTGTGGGTCCCACAACCAAACTATTTGGCCAAAAATGTTGAAAATTGTGGGCCCCATTGGACCTTTAACGATGACTAGGGTTGTCGCTAAAATACCCCTCGCTAAAAAATACTTATCGGTGTAGTGTGAAAAGCATGGTCAAGAAAAAACAAACAGAATAAATGCATATCTGAAGATGAATTTTAAGAACCCTCTTTAACACTCGTAAGATATGGGTGGATTTCTTCCAAAACTATATAAATTTGCAACATTTTTAATGACTATGGAGACATAAACAAAATGTGAAAGCTAAAATGTGACATTTTTACTACAAATAAAGGCTAATTAACATAACAAAAGTTTGAATAGAGAATAAGAAAAACCTTTACACCGCACCCGGACGCCTCAATCTCAGTAGCAACTTTGAGCGTTTCTTCATAATTACCATATATATTTTCAGATCTTATGGACTTGGTCTTGTCATCAAAGAAGGTAATATCACCTTCCCACTCCCAGATCTGAATTTTTAACACCGAATCAAGAATATTCCGAACATACATAGCGTGTCCGCCTACCATCACAGGCTCTTCTGAATTTGGTTTCAAAACACTAGCAGCGTTTCCGCTTTCAATTATTTTGATCATTTCTTTTTCCAACAACTTTTCTTCTTTCAGGATCCGAGGAGTATTCCAAATATCGTTTCCATTCTCGTCGGAATTATCCATCTGCCGAAAAATGCCCTTAACGATCTCATCAAATTCGTTTCTCATCTTCACAACTTTTTTTTTCTTTTTTTTTCTTTCTGTTTTGGAAATAAAAAAAAAAATATATATATATATATATATATATATTACTCTGATAAACCGTGAAACACTATACTATATATATGATCCCTGGATCTATCTTTCATATGCGCTTCTACCACCCTAGACTTTGAACTTTTGCATATGAGCATCATTTGAAAATTACGTAGTATTATTCTCCAACACTTGTTCTTATCAACTCCGTACAAGCAGAATCACCGCAAAGTTGTCTCATGTTTCGTTTTGGGTAGCCATATTTACACGGATGATTTTACTTCATCCACAGATAATTCGGGTAAAATTACTTGTGTGCCCTCTTTGTACATCTCAGCTTTTATCCAAACTTTTTGCCACGAGTTGCTATTCACTCTCTGTTCCATGTCTTTCCCTGTGCTAACTCTCCATCATCAACACAACCCTTTAGACAAAAATCTTATGATGAAATAATAATCGCTCATTTTTTTTTGTGTGTGAAGAGTTACCCTGGTAAAATATATTAATCGTAAAAAAAGTTAAGTACAAAGGAATGAGGCTAAGAGCCACATTAACCTCAAGCAGAAGCTTGAAAACCAACAATATCATTGTTTGCATTCACGATCTCCAATCACTATCGGAACTTGTCGATTCGCATTTACCTAAACGAAATCATCTAATCAGTTGTGGGCTTGTAGCAATGGAATGAAATTCCATGAACACAAGGAAATGATAGAGTGTGTTATTAACTTATTATAACTTGCTCAAGTCATGGAGCTAGTAAATCATGATGCTACAACGGTGATGTACTCCTCGGACACCTTCGTAGTTTGCTACGGTGTTGTCGCGTCTCACATATTAGATATGTTACATTTGACTTTAGTTCGTGGTTAACTAAAACTTCTATGCATATCGTTCCTATTTTTCACATATGCGGGCCAACTATTGTCGAGAGAACAGTGGTGATGCGAGAATAGCAAATCACGGGATGCTATATATCAACTACCCACTTAAAATTGTCACAAATTTTTATGATATCATTTTTCATTTTTTGATCAACTAAATGGTGATTTTCTAAAGGAAAGAACATATAAAGGATGAATATAAAGTAGTGTTACTCGATCGAGTGTGGCGATCGATTACCTATCGATCGTTCTTCTGTGTGTGAATCGATCGACTGTCACTTTCCTCACTACTTGGTCGAGTATGCGATCGAGTAAAACAACAAACAAAACACAATTTAATTCACTTTCCTCACTACAAACCGTTGAGTAACGGTATTAAAAAAAACAAAACAAAAAAAAAAGAAAACAAAAAAATTGAACGTTGCAATATTTCTGATTGTTTGAAAAAAAAATTAAAAAAAAATAAATCTATTAAATTACCATATAAACACACAACATATTTAGACACTTAAATCCACAAATCTCATTTCACTCATTCTCTATATTTTTTCACACTATGAATTCTTATTCTTACGAGCTATTCATTGCCGATTCGTCATCGGATGATGAAAATGAAATTAGTAGCAAGTTTATGATGTTTGCGGAAGAGTGTTGGGAAGCTTTTCAAGCGTCACAAACTAAACTCTCAAGAAACCAAGTTAGTAGGGATCGTTTGGGTGCCCATAACTGTTTAGTGGCTGCTTACTAGTGCGAGACCCCCAGAGACGGCCATCATGCATTCTATGATCATTTCCGAATGAGCCGAAAACTATTCACACGGATTGTTCGAGAGATAACCGATCATTCACCTTATTTCCTACAAACTCCTAGTTGTGCAGGCGTACTTCGTATTTCTCCATTGATGAAGTGTACTTCGTCAATTTGTCAATTGGCATACGGAGTCAATGCTGATGCTCTAGACGAATATGTGCAAATGGGTGTGTCAACAATTTGTGAGTGTCTCCAAAAATTTTGTGAGGCAATAATGGAGTTATATGGTGCAGAGTATTTGCGAAAGGCGACGGTTACTGACATTGACAAACTCTATGCTCATCGCTACACACGTCATGGGTTTCCTGGGATGATAGAAAGCATTGTTTGTACAGATTGGCCGTGGGAGAATTGTCTACATGCTTTAAAAGCTCAATTTTATAGGGGTGATCACGGGCAAACTCCTTTCATTTTATTGGAAGCGATCGCGTCCCAAGATTTATGGATTTGGCATGCATTCTTTGGTGTCGCCGGGATGCATAACGACGTAAATATTTTACGTAAATCGCCTCTTTTCAATGATCTCAAAACGGGGAGAGCACATGATGTGGAATTCGTTGCTAACGGCGTGCCTTATAAACGGGGATATTATCTTGCTGATGGGATATATCGGAATACTCGGTTATTATGAAGTCCATTAAAAATCTAGGGACGAATGATCACAAACGAATATTGTATAAGACGATGCACGAAGCAGCAAGAAAAGATGTGGAACGTGCTTTTGGTGTACTAAAGAGGAAGTGCCTAATGATTAAACATCCGGCTAAAGGGTTTGACAAAGAGCGGCTATCACATATAATGTACACATGCATCATATTACATAATATGATAATTCAGGACGAAGAGCGGGCGATATCTCCCGTATTCTTTCCAGCGGAGCAACACCGTTCTTATGATCCCATAAGAACGCATGTGGAATCATTGGAAATTACCAGGGAGATATGCAACAAAACAACTTATCTTAGCCTCAAAGCCGATTTGGTGGAAGACATTTGGCATCGTAATCAAAACTAGTTTAGTCGTTTTATTATCGTAATGTTTTAATTTTATTTGAATTATTATGTAACGTTTAATTATTAATGAAATTTGAGTTTGTGTTAAAAATGTTTTTTTTTTATTTAAAATGATCATGGTCGCCCTTACTGGGTCACCCAATCGCATAAAGGTCGCTGGAGAGAGAAAACTGACGTGACAGAGAAAATGGGAGGGATTGAGCCTCCTTACTGAGGGCAGCATAAGAAAAGAGTTTACAGCTAGGTGTAATTTTCAAATGTGATTTTATATGTTGAAGGAGAACCGGGAGGTGGCCTTCTCGACTTGAAAGTTGAGACGTTTAGCAAATAAATAGGAAATATTGATAAGGGTGAAGTATGAACATCCGTAAAAAACTTTTTTAAATTTATCGATATACGTAACATATTTATATTATTGTCAACATATGTAATATACCTTTAAATACTCACCAATGTAGGTAATATTGACCGAATAATGACTTGTTTGACCACTTACCACTTATAAAAGTTACGGTTTTGATTCTTGTCGTTTGCGTTGACCGTTAGTCATTTGACATATTTTCACTTAAAAAAAGTTATAGTATTGGTCCCTTGACTGTTTCGTTGACTTTTACCGTTAGTCCCTTGACATTTTTTTACCTAATATACGTATATTTTTTTTTATAACTTTCATCGGGTATTGACCCACTTATTTTGACCCCCTGTACGTTTTGGTTGTAATCTGTTATCTGTTTTGGTACTTCTTCTTTTTTTTCGTTTTTGCACGTTTTTGTACATTTTCATACGTTTTTCAAGTTTTTGTACGTTTTATCCGTTTTGTACTTCTTTCATACGTTTTTATACCTTCTTATCCGTTTTTTATGTTTTGAAACGTTTTTTATACGCTTTTGTATGTTTTGATACGTTTTCATATGTTTTAATACATTTTCATCCGTTTTTATCAGGATCTAAATGTTTTATTAAATGTTTTTGTGCTTTTTTTTTTTTTTTTTTTTTTTTTTTTGTACGTTATCATACATATTTATACTTTTTGATAAGTTTTTTTTTTTCTTATGTTTTCTATGTTTTTTAATGTATGAAACGTACAAAAAATATAAACACATTCGAAAACGTATAAAAACTCTCGGAAACATATAAAAACGTACCAAAATGTATAAAAAGGTAAAAACGGATGAAAACGTACCAAAATGTAAACAAAAGTATGAAAGCGTAAGGAAACATTCAAAACAGACAAAAACGAAAGAAAACAGAAAAAACCACAAGAACGGATGAAAACAGAAAAGAGCACAAAAACGTACGAAAACGGACAAAAACGAAAAAACGTACCATAATAGATAAAAACCGATGAAAACGTACGTAAACATATACAAAACATACCATCAAATACAGTTTGACTATCTAAACTTCCATATCCAAACACAATTTAAGTGACACTCCAAGTTACATGAGTGTTTGGATATGACAGTTACAGGGGTCAAAATAAGTAGGTCAAAACGTAAAAAAATTGACAAAAACTTATGAAAACACACATAAACGGAGAAAAAAAAATAACGCCCAAAACATAAGGGGGGTAAAAAATAGGTAAAATATCTGGCGAAAGTTATAAAACAATATACATATATTAGGTGAAAATTTGTCAAGGGACTAACGATGTAAGTCAATGTAAAAGTCAAGGGACTATTACTGTAACTTTTTTAAGTGAAAAAATGTCAAAGGACTAATGGTGAAAATCAAAGCAAACGACAAGGATCAAAACTATAACTTTTATAAGTGGTAAATGGTCAAACAAGTCACTATTCGGTCAATATTATCTACATTGGTGAATATTTAAAAGTATTTTACGCATGTACAGCTTTCCCCCTTATCAATATTTCATATTTATCTGCTAAACGTCTCAACTCTCAAGTCTAGTAGACTCAACTAACACATACCGTTGACTTTCTCAAGTTGTTGATATATATGTACCTGTACTCGTAAATTATCAATTCCAACCTTCTCCCAAGACTCCTTTATGTTGTATTTGTTCATTACTCATATATGATAGGGATGCGATAGAATAGGAAATACATATAGAGATTCTTTCATAATCCTTAAACCCATATCTCTCCTACCGGACAACATACGCTGATATAAGGCATTGTCATCAGGTTGCGGAATTTCTTTATAATCCTCTTTGGATAAATCATAAGCAAGAATTAATGCCGCCTTATTATCATTATCATTGTTATTATTATGATTTTCAGGAATCATAATCCAGTGAAGTGCCCCATTACATAAGGTTACATAAGGTGCCATGCATAAGAATAACCTTATACTTGACTTGTCCTATAGCTTTCCAAACATTCGACTTCAAACTTAACACGTGAAAATACGTTTGATCCTTCTTCCATAACCCTATTACAACCTTGTAGTCATCTGAAGACGAGTCATAGCCAAAACCAGAACACATCGTCCAACATAATGACTCGAAGTCAGGATGAATTTGGGGCAGCTTTTCACCTTTCTTGTACACAGATTGGCTGCTATAATTTCAGCATCCCTGGTACAAATGCATATAAGTCCATTGGATAATCGAACAAGATAAGAAACTGGCGTGGTTCCATCCCAAGGGCCAAGGTGAAACGGATTCAAAATGAACCTTCTATTATGATCCTTTTTGTAACTATAATTCAGATGACTTTTGATAAAATGAGGGTGAGAAATGAGCACTGTTCTAAAAGGCTCGCAAAGGCTCTGCAAAGGTCTCGTAAAGGCGTGAGGCTTGGTCATACCGCCACGCCATGCTGCCATGCCGCCTTATGTCACATCTTTCTGTAAACTCTATATATATGAAATATGATATGAATATATAAATATTTTCATATTTTGTGCCGCCTTATGGCACGCCTTATAAACGCAAAGGCTTCGCCTTGACCGCAAAGACGTGAGGCTTGGTCATGCCGCTACGCCACGCCTCGCGCTATTTATAACCTTGGAAATGAGAGACTGCTACGACTTACACGCACTTTTGCATCGGATCAGATCCACAACATCCAATCTTATAAGTATCTTCTCAATGATATCAAGATGGACCACCTCTGCCATTCAACTTTAGCTAGTACGATGACAATGAAAATAAAAGAAAGCATGGATTCATTGTGTTTGTTCTTGCTAGAGAGAAGAATAAGAGTAGGGATGATATGATTCACAAAAAGTGACTATACATATTGACAATCTCTTTATTTATAAGTGATAAAATGAGGGTAAAAAACTCAAAATTACTAATCTAAGAGTTATCATTTATAAAGCAAATTACTAAAATGAACCATCTGTGTACTCATTTTACCAATGTAAACTTTTTTCTCATTGTTTACCAAAATGGACTAAACCTGATTGTCTCACTTTAATGTGGTCCATCCTCTATTTTGCTACGAGCTAAAGTTATATGTTTAAGTGGTCTCATCCTTTGCTATAAGTTGTTTTTCTTGAAAACCAAGTTAAATGTTGTACAATTCTCTATATAAAGTGTAACTACTCTGTAAGTCTGCATCATGTGTAATTCTAAAGCCCATTAGACTTTTAAACAAAAGAATGAGTATTTGGCTGATGTCTTGTAAATAATTAAAAAGGAAAAAAAAAGTACATTAACAGTGTTTACATAGAGAATATGTCATTTACTTTTATCTATTCCCTATAAAGACTCTTCCCCTCACTCATTTCTATCTTCTTTTAGACTCTTCTTCGCCAAACTGTAACCACCAGCGACCAACAATGGTGGCGCCCGAAAATTAATTTCAAATCCAAGGACATTTTTCGACAGCAAAAACAAGGCCCTGACCCTTGATTAGCTGATCAACCTATTCCCCATGCCCAGAACCTCGCCTAGCCCACGCCCATAACCTCGCCTCGCCCACGCCCAGTCCCTCGCCTGGTAGAGCAACTTAACCTCGTCCACGCCCAGGCCCTCGCCTGGTAGAGCAAACTCGCCCAGGCCCTCGCCTCGCCCACGCCCAAAACTAGTTGTACACGCCCTCACTTGTTACGAGTCCGTACCACGCCCAAAGTTCACGCCCAGGAATTCCTTATACACGTGTACGGTTTAAAATCTATTATGTCAGTAATCTAACGTATAATATTGAAAAGTTCATTTTAGAAAAATGTATACGCGAGGTTTATATGTGTAAAGTAGCAGTAGAAAGAGTTCGTTTAAGAAATTTTCTCTCATTTATATATATTTATGGAGTACAGCGTACAGTATTATTTTGTTGTGCCAATTTTTTTTTTTTTTTTTTTTTTTTTTTTTTTTTTGATCTTGTCAGCAATTATGGCTTATTACATTTTGCCCGACTAATGGGGTTTGAGTCGATCATTGCCACACATATATCAAATTGTTTATAACTAGTAACATGAAACTTGATACCTCGATCTCACATTTTATGATCATCACATGTTATAACTAATGGAAAATGGGTTTTGCAAAATGAGTTTTTGCAAATTTTGAACATTATTTAATATATGTATATGTTATATATATATATATATATATATATATATATATATATATATATATATATATATATATATATATATATATATATATATATAGGGGCACGTTCAATGCAGAATCATATTTTTGTACAGAACTTTACAGAACCACTTTGGACCAATAAGAATTTTGTATTATTAAATATTTTTATATAATTCAAAAGGGCATAATAGTAAAACACATTATCAATTTCCTTTTGAATTTCTTTAATTAAAAAACGTTTTTTTAATCCTTTAAATTTCGGATTAAAAAAAAAAAAAAAAAAAAAAAAAAAAAAAAAAAAAAAAAAAAAAAAAAAAAGCAGTATACATGTTTTAACAAGAAACAAGTGCATATGTGTTCTTCTAAAAAATATTGTAAACTTCATATGTTTCGAGAATACATTTTCTTAATTAAAATGTTAATTGCACATATGTTTTTTGTGTACATTCTTTAATCTTTGAAATTTATAATAAAAAACATAAACATCTACATGTAACCTCTAAATTTGTAACAAATCAAGAACATAAATATCATGATTTTTTATATTGATTAAATTACAATTCAAAACAAAAGTATTATCAAAATCATTACAACATATATGCACGTCTTCTAAAAACATATATTGATTCGCTCCGAACGGTCTATCTTTTATTAGTCAACCACTTGTGAATGGTCAACCATAAAAGTCAAACAGCTCAGAACAAAATGCAATTAAGCCCAGAGGAGTTTAGTGTTTCCCCGGGTCGTTAAGTCCCAACGAGCTGTGCGATTGAATAGCTAAACGCGTAGTGATCGGGTGAATATTGAACAGGAAAGGGTTTATGATTGATTACACTAAGGAAATTAAATCTAATAAAGACTTTGAAGTCCTTTTAATTCTATATTTAAAATTGTTTAACGATTAAAACCTAAAAATGATCTAAAATCACTTTTACTCTAAAAATGCAATTTAAAACTTTATTATGATTTAAAACTAATTTTTATGATTTTTCTTTTATTTATTTGAATTAAAAACTAATTTTTAACTTTTTAAAACAAATCTAAAATAATAAAAATTATGAAAATAAAGGGGAAAATTATGAAACTATTTTTTTTTTAAATCTAAATTAACTCAAAAGACTTTTTAAAACTGATTTTGTATTTTTCTGATGATTTTTCTAATTTCTATGAATTAAAAGCTATTTAAAACTAATTTAAATGCTAAAAAATACTATTTAAACTAGGAAAATTCTGGAAAAATATTTTTTTAGCTTTTTATATTTTTCTTAATCTAGGAAAATTGAAAACATATTTTTCTGACCTTTTTCTGATTTATTTGTATTAAATGCTAATTAAAAATGCTTAAAACTCAATTTAAATGCAGAAAAATATCAAAAGAACATGGAAAAATATGAAAACTTCCAGAATAATATAAAATAATACTAAGATGCAGGGAAAAATAACAGAAATAACTTTTGAGATCAGAAACTATGATTTGGGCACACTACTAGAATGAATAAGCACTTGAAATAAGCAATAAGCTATCCAAAAGCTACTACAGCCTAAATATAACCTAAAATGAGCTAATGCAACTGATTAGGACCTAAAAAGCACAAGCTAAAGAAAAAAAAAACTCTAGACCAGATTTCGAGTCTAAACATGCCAAACGGCCCTAACTAGCTACTTTAAGCCTAAAATAAGCTAGTTAGAAAAATTCCTAAAAATAAACTAAAATGGCCATGGAGTCCACAACCAACCAAAGAACTTAAGTCTAAAATTTCAGCTAAAAAGGATTAAAGATGAAGAAATGAAAAATCAAAACTAAAAGGCTAATGGGGACTTATGGCAACTGATGTACAAACAGGTTTGAACCACCCACTTTCACCCATCCACAGATTAAGCTACAGATTTTTATGATTTTTTTCCTTTTGGTAAAAGTAAAAGGAGATGGTGAAATTATGATTTTTAATTTTTAATATTTTTTATGACATCTAAAAATGGATTTAAAAAGCTGATTTAAACTGAGAAAAACAGATTTTAAACAAAAATTGACTTTTGGCAAAAACTCCTATTTTGACTAATATGAACTTTGATTGCTCTTTATTGACTGAAAATGTAATGATAAGCTATAATATGACCTTCATAAGCGAAATTAACAACAATATGACCAATATCCAAGATTGTGCTACCTATGATGACTTATAGCTAACTGTTGAGAGATTTAGAAATGATTTTGACTTTTTAATGAATGGACTATGGATATTATGCTTAAACTACTTAACCTAGACCTAAAGTAGACTAACTAACCAAATGTTATCCCCTGAAACAAACTCAAACACAGCAAAACAATCTGAACCAAACACCACTTAAATTGGCTCAAATTGAGATTTTCACAACAAGTGACTGCATAAGCCCATCATATTCAATCCAGAGGTCATATTGTGTCAAAATAGACCTTTTTCAGCACAAACAAGATGTCAAACAAGTCTAAGCCTATGAACATCAAAAATTGGCATATTGGCAGTCAAAATGTAATTCAAAGCATCAATGAGATCCAAAACATAAACACCTGAGATTAAGACAGATAAATACTAACAAACAACAAAGAAACATAAAAACACCAAATTTAAAGCATTAAAGTAACATATGCAGTAAATTGCAAAAATTAATAAAAGGGCTTACAAGATGAAATTCAAGCTGAGACAAAGAACCAGGACCAAGGATCCACCCTAATAGCTTACCACTAAGCTTCTAAACCCAAGGCCATCCAAAATTTACCCTGCTCCAGCTGTGATCATCTTCTTCATTGAATTTTTCGTTTTTATATATTTTTATGTGATTTTTTTGGTATTTTCGAATTATAACTCTACACTGATTTTTTAGGTTACTAAAAGCTTTCAGAAGCTTTCTAGGAGCTTAAGTGAGCTTAATGAGTCCTTAACATCAACTACTAATAACTTTAAGCTAATATGAGAATTTTAAGTAAAAATTGCACAAACTGAATACTTGAAGATTAACTGAAATTGAAACTGAAAAGAGGTTTAGATTACACTGAAATTACTTAACAAAGTACTTGAAAGCTTGAAATTGCACTGGAAATTTAAAATTACACTATTCGACACTACATAAACTAAATTACACTAGATAGATCTTTTTCTGCTTCTCCTTCCTTCTATTTATTAAACAAAAGTCTTCTTCTCTCCTCTCTGAGCATTTCCCATCAATAATGTGAGCCATTGGATGAGTGGACTTCATTTTAGCCGTTGATGGATTTTTGGCGCCAAAATTCTCTTGCCAATTGGACCTGATGACTTGTAAGGAAGAAGAAGCAATTAATGCTTCTTGTTTTGTTGTTGAGGTAGAAGGGATAAGGTGAGGGGTTGTGAGCTGGAGGTATGGTGATGGAGTGGTTTTGCAGAGATGGTGGGAGTGGTATTGGAGGGAAAAGGGTGAGGGTTGACTGGGGAGTTGACCCCGGTTTTATTAATAAGGGATTGGGTTGGGTTTATATACGGGTGTTGGGCTTTGGTTAGGGTCCGGTTTGGTTTGTAGAAATTTAAGCCCAAGGACCAAAATTTGTATTTTTTGAATTCTTGAAGGGTTGAAACTGTAATTTCCCAAAAGTTATCAAAAGGGTTTAAATTGTAACATGTGAATAGTACAAGGGTATAATTTGATAAGTTTCCATTTTTAAATACCCAAGGACTATTTTTGCCAATTTTGAAACTTGAAGGACCAAACTAGTAAATTCTCCAAACTTTTTACTCAAGGATCATTTTTGATAAATTTTGATTTTAAAAGGACTTGGGTTGACTTTTATTCCAAAACAAATGCTCAGGGACTGATTTTGTCAAGTTTTGAAAGTTGAGGGACTGAAACTGCCAATTATGCAAACTTTGTTCGTTTTTCATCTGTTTTTAAACATTTTGCATCTGAAACATATAAAATACAATCCTTGGATATATTTTGTATTTGGCTGCATATTTGAGTATTTTTAAGTGTTTTGGCAGCTCAGATAAAACAAAAATGATGAGTATTTACACACTCATCAATCCCCCACACTAAACTATTGCTAGTCCCTAGCAATCTTTTATGAAAATTTAATGGATTTAAGTCTCTTTACCAAAAGCCATTACTTCTGGAGTAGCCAATTGTTTCAGTTCAAGTAAGAACCTTGGTACAATGATAACCAAATTGAGCAAATCATAAGCTGTAAACGGATTTGATTTGTCTTTACTTGAAGCCGTTTGCTTCTGGACTAGCCAACTCTTAGATAAAATATCTTTGGTGAGTCGATTACCAATTATGGTTTTCCAACTGCCTTTACCACAAGCCATAAACTTGCGGGCTAGCCAACTCTTTACTTTTTAGGATATGGTGAGCTGAACACCATACAATTTTGGGCAAATTGCAAGCCGTCAACGGATTTGAGATATCTTTACCAAGAGCCGTTTGCTCCTGGATTAGCCAATCCTTTTGTTTATTAGACATGGCGGACTGATAACCGTAAGCTGAGTAAGTGCAAAACACTTACTCCAAAAAAAAATTTTGGCCAAAAATGGGGGAATTGGGTGGTATAATTACATGATAAAATTCGTGAGAATTCCCCCCACACTAGAAATGAATATTGCCCTCAATATTCAAAGTACCGGCTGTTATGCTGAAACTGAGAACGTAAAAGGAAAATACTACGGCTATAATTTGTGATTTTTTTTTTTTTTTTTTTTTTTTTTTTTTGGATAAACTTTTAATTAACAGCGGGGGGCAATTCCCCCACACTAGGGTGGTAGAAAATAGAAAGAAGTCAGAAATACGGGTGAAAACCCATATAGTGTGCTACTGTTTTTGATTCCCGAGTCGCTAGCTTGACTCGACCCCGTATTCATTTGTTCTTGGGGAAGCAACGTGGAAAACCAATCTCGATCGGACTTTCGTTCACAGTGTTAATAAACATATGAACATCAGAAAGTTCCACACCGACGAGATACAACCGCGGTATTGTTAATAGTAGAAACTATAAAGGATGATACCGGGGTCAAAGATGGTGTCCTCATTCCCGAAAGAGAAAAGGGAAAGAGCAACCACACCATCTGTGAAGAATGGAATAAAGATGTGCATGAGAATGCAAGTCCATTCCTCATCAGTAAAAAGCAAATCACCATTTTTGACATTTTTAAGCTTAGTCTTGAAGTTTGTATGGTGATTGTCAACAGAATTTCCGGTAGGGAGGGTTGGAAACGGTTCTTCAATCAACAGATTTTCCAGAAAAAGGATGTCCCCCTCCGAATCAAAGTAAGTATTATCAATTCCTGTTGGAATCAACTCATCACTAAGAAAGGCATCGACTTCATTCCAAAAGTTGTCATCTTCCTCATCCGGAGTGAGAGAAGGGATGGAAGAGTCGGAAATAATAAGACTAGGAGATGATGGATCATTTTTGAGCAATTCTTCAATGGGAAGAATGTCTCCCATTGGATCACAAACATCATCATCCAATCCAGATGAAACTGAAGAGAGTTTGGTTTCATCCACAGAGTTAACAAACTCGATACGACAAACTGATTCCGGAGGTGGGACAAGTGGTGTGCTCTTAGAGCTAGCAATTTCCACCACTTCCGATAAAGTCTCCGATTCTAGATCATCATCATCAAGAACACTCTTGACTTCCTTGGTACAACTTTCAAACCATTTGTTTGAACCAGGGTTGATTTTCAAAGCTTTTAGCTCAGCACGTTTCAAAGCTTTCAAAGCTTAACCGTGAAATTTGAGAGTGTTGCATTGATTCTTTCAGATTTTTGATCAATTGTGGCAACACTATGTTTGGATAGAGGTTTGGAGTTCTGGTTGATATTAAACGTGAGTTCTTCGTTGTCAACCCGTATGGTCAACTCTTCAGCAAATACATCAATTAGAGCACGGCTCGTTCTCAAGAAAGCTCTCCCTAAGATGAGGGGAACTCTAGGATCTGCATCAAAGTCTACTATAACAAAGTCAGTAGGAAAGTGAAACTTTCCTACTTTCACCACGACATCCTCGGCTATCCCAAGTGGACGAGTTATGGTACGGTCCGCTAGCTCGAGTGTCATACAAGTGGATGTAAGTTTAGGAAGAGACAGTTTCTTCCATACTGAGAGTGGCATGAGGTTAATGCTTGCGCCAAGATCGGCCAAGGCGGAGCATTGAACCATCCCCAAGAAATCACACGGGATTAAAAACCTGCCGGGGTCTTCAAGCTTTTTAGGAAGCTTCTTGAGAAGGACCGCTGAGCATTGCTCATTGAGAGGGGTTTTAGCCATCTCAGATAACTTATCTTTGTTGCACAGTAAGCCTTTAAGCGTGGATGCAAATTTGGGCATTAGAACGAGAGCATCAACGAAGCTTATATCAAAGTGCAGTTCATTGAAAATTTGGAAAAAATTTTCCATTTGCTCTTTGGTTTTGTCTTTGAGCTTCTCATCATGCAATCTTGATGGGTAAGGAAGCTGACTAGACTTTTGAGCCGGGACGGAAGTCATTTCTGGCTCAGAATTTGTCTTCGGAACTTCGGGTTCCGGACTTAAAGCTTGGACTACCGAAGGTGGGACGTGTGCGGTACTTCGTGGGCTTGAGAAATGCACCTTGTCCGTTGTATCCTTGGTAACTTGACTCATTGTTCCTGGTGGAGGAGGCATTGGAGTCGAAGGTCCATTGTGCGTCTTACCACTACGAGTGGTGACGGCTTTCAACTCGGCATTTGGATTTGGAACTGTATTGCTTGGGAGTCCTCCAGAAGATGACGAAGCTTTGTTCATATTCATGTTCATGAAACAGCTCATCATATTCTTCAACTCATTTGTCTGCCGAGACATTGTGGTATCAATTTCCTTTTTTAGCTCAACTCTCATGTTATTGATCTGAGATTGCATTGAACGTATGCTTGACTTAGTAATTTTCATGAAGTCATTTGGTAGGGGAGCTTGAGAAGGTTGTTGATAACTTTGCTGATTTGGAGCTTGATATGGTTGGTTGAAATTGTTCCGGTTCTGATTGAAATTTTGAGACTTATTGAAGTTTTGTCCTTGATTCGGAACAAAGCGATTTTGATTGCCATGGTTTTGCACATGAGGAAAACCAGGTGGTGTCATACCGCTAGGTGCACGGTAGTGAGGATCAGCTTGTGGTCGGTATTGATTGTGGTTTACAGAAGCTATGAGAGCTTGGTAAAAAGAAGCATCGGTTGCTTGACAATCATAATACGCGTGTGGACCACTACAAGTTTCACATACCTTGTTCACGGCTTTGATTGGTTCCGGCTTATGAATTTCGCTTTTGATTTCCTTTACCTCTTTCATCATACAACGGATGACGTCCGTTAGAGCGGCTAACGGAGCGGCTAACTCGGAAGAGTTACCGGATGAAGAAGCAGGAGTGTTCGGAATATTGACTTTGTTGCGAGAAATAGGAACTTTTGATTTTTTCTCGCAAATCTCAATCACATCTTTAGGCTTACGATTCAAGATATTGCCACCGGCGGCTGCGTTCAAAGAATCTTGATCGTTACCGTTCAACCCATTATAAAAGATATTAACTTGTTGAAGCTCCGTGAATTCATGATGGGGGCATTTCCTGAGGAGATCTTTGAATATCTCCCATGCCTCTCCAAAGTTTTCATCGAAATTTTGACGAAATCCAGAAATTTCATTTTTAAGATTAGTTGTCTTTGATGGAGGAAAGAAATAATTGACAAACTTTTGAACAAGATCCTCCCAAGTTTCGATGGTTCGAGGGGGTTCTTTTTCCAGCCAAATCCGGGCTGCCCCCTCAAGTGAGAACGGAAATAGCATCAATTTGATCACTTTTTGTGGCACATCCTTGTAATTGATAGTTGAGGTCAACTTGTTAAACCAACGGATGTGTGCATACGGGTCTTCTCGATCAAACCCGTGGAATTGATTCGTAGACACAAGTTGGATCAAATGTGTCTTCAATTCAAAGTGATCAGAATTGATGGCTGGTAAAACGATGGCATCTCCATAACCCTCGGTGGGTGCCTGGAGCATTTCCACCATAGTACGTTCGTCTGCCATATTGTTGTTTGGAATAGTACGAATCTCGGGTTCGACTATTCGGGCAGTACGTCTACGAGAACGTTTTCTAGGAATTTCTGCTAGATCACGAAAAGGACTCAATGATCTAGAAGAACGAGTGCGCATGCACTAGACGTAACTCGAGGAAACAAGAGAATTATGAAAATGGGGAAAGAAGAATCTTTTTGGGTTTTATTGTTTTTGAAAAGTAAAAGATAATAACAAATCCAATTAAAACAATATCGAGGAAAAACGACAGTGAACTTAAACCAATAATCACAATATGAATGGCTTCTTTAAAAAAAAAGGTACACCACTCACAAGGATACAAAGGCAAGTTTTAATCTTATGTTTGGGAACTTATTATGGTCGTACCCCCAGTTAGGTAGTACTCTGTCTTGGTTCTCGATGGTAAATTTTTATTGTTGTTATTATTAAACAAAGAAAACGACAAATCTTTTTGTATTTTTATCTTTTATATATATAGAAACAAAAGAAAAATATTTTTGTGTTTTATACGTTTTGTGATTTTTTTGAATTTTTGGAATTTTTATAAGAAAATATAAATATATATATATATATATATATATATATATATATATATATATATATATATATATATATATATATATATATATATATATATATATATATATATATATATAAGGATGGTATGAACAAAGAGTGGATATTCAAATATCACTAATCTGCTAAACGTACAACTACTTGCTCAGCACAGCTCCCCGGCAGCGGCGCCAAAATTTGATTCGCTCCGAACGGTCTATCTTTTATTAGTCAACCACTTGTGAATGGTCAACCATAAAAGTCAAACAGCTCAGAGCAAAATGCAATTAAGCCCAGAGGAGTTTAGTGTTTCCCCGGGTCGTTAAGTCCCAACGAGCTGTGCGATTGAATAGCTAAACGCGTAGTGATCGGGTGAATATTGAACAGGAAAGGGTTTATGATTGATTACACTAAGGAAATTAAATCTAATAAAGATTTTGAAGTCCTTTTAACTCTATATTTAAAATCGTTTAACGATTAAAACCTAAAAATGATCTAAAATCACTTTTACTCTAAAAATGCAATTTAAAACTTTATTATGATTTAAAACTAATTTTAGTGATTTTTCTTTTATTTATTTGAATTAAAAACTAATTTTTAACTTTTTAAAACAAATCTAAAATAATAAAAATTATGAAAATAAAGGGGAAAATTATGAAACTATTTTTTTTTAAATCTAAATTAACTCAAAAGACTTTTTAAAACTGATTTTGTATTTTTCTGATGATTTTTCTAATTTCTATGAATTAAAAGCTATTTAAAACTAATTTAAATGCTAAAAAATACTATTTAAACTAGGAAAATTCTGGAAAAATATTTTTTTGGCTTTTTATATTTTTCTTAATCTAGGAAAATTGAAACATATTTTTCTGACCTTTTTCTGATTTATTTGTATTAAATGCTAATTAAAAATGCTTAAAACTCAATTTAAATGCAGAAAAATATCAAAAGAACATGGAAAAATATGAAAACTTCCAGAATAATATAAAATAATACTAAGATGCAGGGAAAAATAACAGAAATAACTTTTGAGATCAGAAACTATGATTTGGGCACACTACTAGAATGAATAAGCACTTGAAATAAGCAATAAGCTATCCAAAAGCTACCATAAGCTACTACAGCCTAAATATAACCTAAAATGAGCTAATGCAACTGATTAGGACCTAAAAAGCACAAGCTAAAGAAAAAAAAAAACTCTAGACCAGATTTCGAGTCTAAACATGCCAAACGGCCCTAACTAGCTACTTTAAGCCTAAAATAAGCTAGTTAGAAAAATTCCTAAAAATAAACTAAAATGGCCATGGAGTCCACAACCAACCAAAGAACTTAAGTCTAAAATTTCAGCTAAAAAGGATTAAAGATGAAAAAATGAAAAATCAAAACTAAAAGGCTAATGGGGACTTATGGCAACTGATGTACAAACAGGTTTGAACCACCCACTTTCACCCATCCACAGATTAAGCTACAGATTTTTATGATTTTTTTCCTTTTGGTAAAAGTAAAAGGAGATGGTGAAATTATGATTTTTAATTTTTAATATTTTTTATGACATCTAAAAATGGATTTAAAAAGCTGATTTAAACTGAGAAAAACAGATTTTAAACAAAAATTGACTTTTGGCAAAAACTCCTATTTTGACTAATATGAACTTTGATTGCTCTTTATTGACTGAAAATGTAATGATAAGCTATAATATGACCTTCATAAGCGAAATTAACAACAATATGACCAATATCTAAGATTGTGCTACCTATGATGACTTATAGCTAACTGTTGAGAGATTTAGAAATGATTTTGACTTTTTAATGAATGGACTATGGATATTATGCTTAAACTACTTAACCTAGACCTAAAGTAGACTAACTAACCAAATGTTATCCCCTGAAACAAACTCAAACACAGCAAAACAATCTGAACCAAACACCACTTAAATTGGCTCAAATTGAGATTTTCACAACAAGTGACTGCATAAGCCCATCATATTCAATCCAGAGGTCATATTGTGTCAAAATAGACCTTTTTCAGCACAAACAAGATGTCAAACAAGTCTAAGCCTATGAACATCAAAAATTGGCATATTGGCAGTCAAAATGTAATTCAAAGCATCAATGAGATCCAAAACATAAACACCTGAGATTAAGACAGATAAATACTAACAAACAACAAAGAAACATAAAAACACCAAATTTAAAGCATTAAAGTAACATATGCAGTAAATTGCAAAAATTAATAAAAGGGCTTACAAGATGAAATTCAAGCTGAGACAAAGAACCAGGACCAAGGATCCACCCTAATAGCTTACCACTAAGCTTCTAAACCCAAGGCCATCCAAAATTTACCCTGCTCCAGCTGTGATCATCTTCTTCATTGAATTTTTCGTTTTTATATATTTTTATGTGATTTTTTTGGTATTTTTGAATTATAACTCTACACTGATTTTTTAGGTTACTAAAAGCTTTCAGAAGCTTTCTAGGAGCTTAAGTGAGCTTAATGAGTCCTTAACATCAACTACAAATAACGTTAAGCTAATATGAGAATTTTAAGTAAAAATTGCACAAACTGAATACTTGAAGATTAACTGAAATTGAAACTGAAAAGAGGTTTAGATTACACTGAAATTACTTAACAAAGTACTTGAAAGCTTGAAATTGCACTGGAAATTTAAAATTACACTATTCGACACTACATAAACTAAATTACACTAGATAGATCTTTTTCTGCTTCTCCTTCCTTCTATTTATTAAACAAAAGTCTTCTTCTCTCCTCTCTGAGCATTTCCCATCAATAATGTGAGCCATTGGATGAGTGGACTTCATTTTAGCCGTTGATGGATTTTTGGCGCCAAAATTCTCTTGCCAATTGGACCTGATGACTTGTAAGGAAGAAGAAGCAATTAATGCTTCTTGTTTTGTTGTTGAGGTGGAAGGGATAAGGTGAGGGGTTGTGAGCTGGAGGTATGGTGATGGAGTGGTTTTGCAGAGATGGTGGGAGTGGTATTGGAGGGAAAAGGGTGAGGGTTGACTGGGGAGTTGACCCCGGTTTTATTAATAAGGGATTGGGTTGGGTTTATATACGGGTGTTGGGCCTTGGTTAGGGTCCGGTTTGGTTTGTAGAAATTTAAGCCCAAGGACCAAAATTTGTATTTTCTGAATTCTTGAAGGGTTGAAACTGTAATTTCCCAAAAGTTATCAAAAGGGTTTAAATTGTAACATGTGAATAGTACAAGGGTATAATTTGATAAGTTTCCATTTTTAAATACCCAAGGACTATTTTTGCCAATTTTGAAACTTGAAGGACCAAACTAGTAAATTCTCCAAACTTTTTACCCAAGGATCATTTTTGATAAATTTTGATTTTAAAAGGACTTGGGTTGACTTTTATTCCAAAACAAATGCTCAGGGACTGATTTTGTCAAGTTTTGAAAGTTGAGGGACTGAAACTGCCAATTATGCAAACTTTGTTCGTTTTTCATATGTTTTTAAACATTTTGCATCTGAAACATATAAAATACAATCCTTGGATATATTTTGTATTTTGCTGCATATTTGAGTGTTTTTAAGTGTTTTGGCAGCTCAGATAAAACAAAAATGATGAGTATTTACACACTCATAATATATGCACGCCTCTAGAGAACATATGTGCAAGCCTTCTGAAAAAGAAGAGCATTCGTAGATCTTCATCACGCCTTCTAAAAAACAAGTGCATTCATAGATCATCTTCATCACACCATCTTTCCTATGATTGAGCCATCCTGAAACAAATTTGTATAAAAAAAGAACTAGTTAAACTTTAACCAACCAATACAAAGATCAATAAAACCACACATAAACTAGTAAAAAAAATATTTCATTTAAACATATACAATGAGATCTAAATTAACACGACAAACTCTAGGCACGCAAAACACATATGCACTTCATTAAGTTAAACTTTATAAACAATAAAAACACATATGCACTCTCATTAAATACTTGGTCTATATTAGTAAAAAACAAGACAGGTAGAGTTATAATATACCAAACAAAAGAAAATCAAGTCATCCGTATGTCAAAGTAATATATCAATATGAACTCACATCTACGTGAAAGTTAAACTTTAGACTAACTGAACGACACAACTACCTGAACAACACAACTAACTGAACCACAACACAACTACCTGAATCAAGTCATCCGTAAGTTAAACATTAGACTAACTGAATTACAACACAACTACCTGAAACATGTACATCATCCACTACGACCACATCCGAAACTACCAATAACTAAAGAGATCGGCTTGAAACCAAAGACTTGTTAGCGAGCACATGAACCATTCTCAAGCATAAATGTAAACCACGACCACCTTTCTAAAACCCATAAACACCAAAAAACTATAAGCGAATGAGCACCAAGACCTCAAGATATATTACTTGTTGGTGGCGTTCTGTATCAAGACTTCAAACCATGACCACTAAACAACAACTTGAACAACGACCACTAAATACTCGAAAACATTGTCGGAAAATACCCATGACATTGAAACCCTAAACGAAAATTCACAAGACCCTAAACCACCATCATCAGCAGTCAAAATCCCCTCGAATAACAAATAGAAAATAATAAAACAACAAAATTCCCTCGAATAACAAATAGAAAAAAATAAAACAATAGAGAAAACCTGGAACCATGTCTTAATTTTACAGAATCTTCTTGCTGGACTTGTAGTTTTTTTAGTGATGATAGACCAGCCTTACGGTTTTAGTGATGAGAAACTGAAATGTTAATTTGATTTCTGGATCACGTAAATTGTGGTATCTTCAAGTCATACGGTTTTAAAATAGATTAAATACAAAATACCTAAATTACCCTTTTGGTTTTAAAAATAAAAGTTTATAATTGCATAAAAACCCTCCTGTTTTGTTTAATTGTAGTTTTGGCACTTTTGATCTTAACCCTTGATCAAAGTCATCCAATGGCCTAGATTTGTTTATATGGTTCTGTATAGTTCTGTACAAAATATTGGTTTTGCATTGAACGCTACACTATATATATATATATATATATATATATATATATATATATATATATATATATATATATATATATATATATATATATATATATATATATATCAATCAATACATTATATATAAGAGGAGGCATGCCACATAAAATGCCACTTGGCATCCCATAATGCCATGTCATATTTCCATGTCATCATTGTATTTATGTGGCATTTTTTTTTATTTTTTTAAATGACATGTGGCTTTTTAATTAATATATGTACAATTTTTTTTAAAATTTTTTTTATTAAAAAGAAGACATTTGTTGGAGTTGAACTTGGATCATTCATGTGTTTTGTAAACAACTTACCACTAGAGTAAATTGTTTTTTGATTTATATCTTTCAAATCAATATAAATAAGGAGATGCTAAAAAAAATCCTACAATTTGTAATTTAGGAATGTATATTATGAAGATAACAATTAAAAAAAAATATGATATATATTACTTACAAGATAATTATACCTTATATATTTTTAACCTATTTTTTTTTTTGTATAAATACACCCTATTATATTATTCCTAAAGATAAGAATCCATAATATATTATTCCTATTATATTATTTTTAGGATTTTTAAGTTTTTACGATCTTTAAGTTTTTCTGTGTTATCAGATATGGATACAAAGATGGAGGCACAAAGAGAACAACCAAGGGTAAGACAAAGTGTAAGGATTTCAAAAGCAAACCAAGATAACAATGTTCGAGTAACTGGTATGAATGTTTTTAGTTCATCAATAGGTTTTATTTTTAAAAAAAAAACACTCTTCTGGTTTATGTAACTTCAGTACAGGTCCTTTGAGAAAGGGAAGACAGAGTTTTGGTTGAAGGCAACATTAGTGATTACTATTTTATTCAAATCAAAATATATAAGAAGGCCGGCCATAACATGCATAATTAATCAATAGGTGGACCTTCAGGTGGTCATATCTGGAAGTGATAAAAGGTTTGCCTATTCCTGTAGGTACCTAAAGGGGTTTAACATGGACATTTAGCAATACTAAGAGGCAAAGGTACACATTTTGTTTTCTTATTTTCACCTTGGATAGAAACTTATTCCTCTCAATACATTCACAAACACATATGCACATACACATGCACATATATACCTGCTTGGTATGTTAATATGACAGGCTTGCCGAGAAAAGGCTTTTTTTATGGACCATATATGGAGACCTGTATGTACGTTTCCGCATTAATATCCCTACGTAAGCATTCTGTTATACTAAAAATTTATGTTGTAAGCGATAACACAATGGATTAAATATTTAGTTATTACAGTTTAAATTTTGGTTATGATTAAAGAAAAATAGATAGTAATAGTAGTTTAAATTTTGGTTATGATTAAAGAAAAATAGATAGTAATAGTAGTTTGTAATTAGGATAATAATGGGTAGTTGTAAGAGATAACACAATGGATTAAATATGAAATATATGTTTGTATGTGCCATAGCTATGGAAGAAGTATGTTGTTTGTATTTATTTTGTGTAATTTCAGTTAACACGTAAATGTTATAGTGATGTGTAATTTACTGACTCATGTTAAAATTCATAACTGATGAATGATTGCGTCGATTGTTCCAGTTACTTTAAGTTTTGGTTCGAACTGTGATATATATTTACATGGATTTTGTTACTACATAGGTAGTTTCTGAAAACAACTTTAGTTGCTAAGATGTATTTTGATCCCATTTATCATTATCCAGCTCCCGTCAATCATCAATTCGACATCAATAACTTGAGTGATACTTATAATCACTCTCATCCTTATGGCTTCAAATTGTTGTGCCAAAAAGAACAGAAGTCCCCGATTATCTAAGTATAAATCTTCCTTTTTTAAGATTTTGTTTAAAGAGCCTAACTTTCTTATGGCATTCTACAGGATCGATCGCTTAACTTTCATGCCTTATCTCTATGCCATTACTGGTATAGTCTTGAACTCTTGATCTTCAATGTTATGTTATATAATTGTCTTTGCATAACACTTGGTATTCTTTACTCGTGTGAGATCAGATGTGGCACTCATTACATCTTTAAGGGACGGAATGAATCTTGTGAGCTATGAATTTGTGGCCTACCAAGCTTCAAAGAAAGGTGTTTTGAATCTGAGTGAGGTACTAACTCATTATCATTATTCTCTCTTATTCTTCTTTTTCGGCTGTTTTGTATGTAAGCATTTTCTATGTTACATTTACATAGTTTGCAGGAGCAGCACCGTCTCTAGGTGCAGGGGAACTTTTGGTAAATTCATGGAATGTGACGGAAGTCTCTACTTCAATTTCTTATGCTCTGAACATGCCATCTAATGAGAGGGAAAAACGACACAATCATATATGCATGCATGTCACTACTCATACATCTCAAGAATGGGCTGAAACTTTTGTCAGGTTTGTGTATAATTTTATTTATTTATTCACTTTCTTTTCATGTGATTGTATTTCTTTCTTCAAGTAGCGAAGTTAATGATACAGTCATGGAAGCTGAATTGAGAACCACACAAATTCCACCTCTGTTTAAAACTGAACGTGCAATTAATTGACCACTATCATTATTCCAATAACCGTTTGCTTATATTGGTATCTAATCTCTTGGTTTTCCTTTTTCTCATTATGTTCCACTTGATGATATCATTTTTAGCCAAATTATTTAATATCAAAAATTCATTGCAGTGTGCAATTCCATTCTGCATTCACATTGTTTTGATATGAATAAAATGTACAGGCTAGAGTACTTCACATCTGATCCATTGTCTGTTTTGTTTTATTTCATTATACATGGGCATGTTATGTTTTATTGTAACATTTGTTGTTTCAATTTAATGTATATAAATATAAAGTGGTAATGGGTATATATTACAGTATTGCAGACTTTTATGTGCCCAAAGAATGCTTTCGATGAAAAACATATAGAATAATCAGTGGTGAACGGGTCAAAATATGGAGAGATTATCTCCAACGGGAAATATATGTGTAATCCAAGTGATTTTTAGTATCTATTTTCCCTATTTATATTGTTGCTTATGAATTCATTTCAAATTTAAGTAAAGGGATGAAAAGAATTATGGAAGGATCCAACAATCTTTGCAAGCGAAGTGGATGTAAAAGATGATTTCAGGTTTACTAAATCAGGTATAGAAAATCTGATTTTTTTTTTTCAATTAATCTGATTTAAAACAAAGTGAATTGTCATTTTCATGATCAGACATTACAAAACTTAACATAATAACTCAGGTCATTTGTTACGCGATTGTGAGATTAGTTTACTCAAACTTTGTAATAAGTTCATTTATGTGAAATTTCAAACCTTTTATACTCATATGGCCAATAGGACCATATGATGCTCAACGTAATGACTGTATGTTAGTTAATTCTTAGAATTAACTTTCTTTGAAAAATTTCCTCCATTTACATCATTTTCAAAATATCCTACCCGTAGTCGTTAGAAACAAGATTATCACACCTTAATAAGCTTCAGGTATCTCTGGTATAGGTGTATTCAGGTTCGGATATTGCAGGTCAATTAGTCGGGTTATGCAGGCTGCATGCTGAGGTTCCACTAGCTGTTGTCAATTCAGTATACCAACAAGAGGTCTTCTGCTCATCCTTGCCTATTTCCATCCAAATTAGATGCTTAATTGCGATCGTTGAATTTACAAATAATCAATTTTAAATAGCATTAATTATCATGTTTATATTATTATGAGTAAAATGGAAATATATAAATAGCAGTGGTTTATGTTTAGGTCTGATAGAGAAATGTGAATGCTCGTGACAGTGGTTTGCGGAAGCTCCACGATGATGGTGATTCCGTTCCAAGCAAGAAAGACAGATGCTCGACCAACGTGACCACAAGGAAAGGCCAAGTGTATTAAGAAAGGAAAATAGAAGTGGTAAAAAAGAAAAATCCTCTTCAAATGTGACCCTGACAGAAAGCCCAAGTGCGTTAAAGAAAGAAAAGAAAAGTGAAAAGAAGAGTGGTACCAAAACAATGGTTGAGGATAAGGGCATAAAGGAAGAAAGTAGGAATGGAACGGCTGATCAGAAGGCATTTTTAATTTTCATATCAAAGACACTGAGCTTTAATTCCAGTATCAAAATTGTAATTTGTCGAGGCTCTTTTTCTTCCTTTTCCATGTACGATCTCCGCTAACTGCAAGGTTTTTGCAACCACCAGAACAACTCAAGAATCAAGAAGGCATGATGATGGTATAACTAATTAAAAGATTTATATGTCATTTGCAGCCATTGCTTATATGTTAATTCACAATCTATTAATTTATGCATCATTTGCCACCATTTCTTATATAGTATCATGATTAATTTATATCAGGATCTTGGGGAATTGATCTATGCTAGGACAGGGACAGTAGAAGGAAGTAGTTCATCACATTAATGGGATGAATTCGAGCTAAAGCCATATCAGGTTTGAGCTCTTCTTCTTGTGCAACATAGATTCTATTTTTCTTGGCGAAATACCTTTACCACATTTTTAAAGCTCTTAAAAACCTCGAATGAGTCATTGCCATAAACTTTTAAATGATGTTGCTTCCAGCTACGTTAATTCTATTAAATTAGTGGCGTTTAGATTAACCTTATTTTATGGGTTGATCAGCTTATTGATTGGGAATGCCAATAAGCCTATTCTTTTGGCTCACCCATTTGAGTTTATGGCTTAAAAAGCCATAAGTTTAAGTGGATAAGCTAATATGCCTAAAAATAGTGAGCTTATTGGCTTTCTTAAATCTAAATAAGTCGATAAGCCCATAAAGTAAGCTAACCCAAACAACCCCTAAATGTATTTATATATCTCAATTGAGGATGTAATCAAGAAGTCTGATGGTTTTGCTGGAGTCTTATTTAGAGTTATTTAGCTTATTGATGGAACAAAAGAAACCATGGATTGTCGTTATACAAGTTGTAGAAAATGCTCACCCACAATAGAGTCGCGCTGGAAGAGAGTTCAAAGACTAATACTGACAATCATGCGCCTCTACTTATTATGGACGACAACCTATGTTTCATTTAACTCCAGCTTCTATTTCTTTTAGTTCTTAAACTATTAGTGACATGCCAAAGAAACTCTCAAAAGCAGTGGATGAAACCCCGTAACAAAAGAGACCATGGACCGTCGTTATACAAATTGTGGAAAATGGTCACCTACAACAGAGCCGCGCTGGAAGAGCGTTCAAAGACTAATACTAATAGACACTCAGGTACACCTTATATGTTAGTATACTAGCACGTTTTTTACATTCATTTATAGGTCGCTTACTTATTTTCTCCATACAAGGAGTGACACTCATATCGCTTATTTATCACACTCATCTGCGGTACTTTACTAAGCCTTATGTCACCATATAAATGAAATTACATCTGTAACGCCATGGTGGCAACAAACGATCCAGCGTACAAAATAAGCTCATACCAGTACTTATGGGTCCTAACCAACAGATCCCTTAATTAGGAAGCCACAGAGCCTATACCAGCAACCATACCATGTGATTTTCACTTTACAGACTTTGATGACCTTTATACTTTTATAAACTCGCAGACACATAATACATGCAAAGTAAGTTCTACTTTATATTAATAGTTACAGTCTTAAGCCATTACCTTCTAAGCAAACCACTAAACTATCTCCATCTGAAATCAAAAGATGTCAGAGCAAAGGCAAAAAACAAAGGCAAAGTCAGGAAGGCGTAACAAGGGGAGATTTCGTCAGTTTAAACGAAAAGTAAGACCGTCTTATCATCTGTGTGTGTCACTAATATTATATGTCTAATATACGAAACTTTTTTTCTGTAGGAACTGTCAAGCTCATCCCTAGCGATGGACCAAATTTGCCAACGGTTCACCTTTGATTCGATTGGCAACATTAAACTTCGATGAAGGGATGGTCATCAGCTGTGGAGGATTTGGTAAGGTTTATTAAGGGCCACTTCCATCACGGGTCAGCTGTTGCTGTTGCGATCTAGCGGTTGCATTCCATGTCCAATCAAGGAGCCCTTAAGTTCTAGGATGAACTGGAAATGCTTTCTAAGTTGAGGCATTGTAATTTAGTATCTTTGATTGGATACTGCAGTGAGGGACCAGAAATGGCTCTTTTTTATGACTATATGCCTCATGGGACCCTTGAGGACCATCTTTGTAAAAGCAAAGGTAATTCTTTAAATTGGTTGCAATGACTCAAAATATGCATAGGTGTTGCGCGAGGGTTGGAATATCTTCACACGGGTACATGCACTCAACACGGAATAATACACCGCGACGTAAAGAGTTCCAACATCTTGTTAGATGGGAATTTTACAGCTAAGATTTCTGACTTTGGACTTGCGAAAATTGGCCAACAAACCAGACATGTACGTATGTCAACACAGGGGTCAAAGGAACCTTCGGGTATATGGATCCATGCTATTTCTATACAGGAAAATTAACGAGAAAATTAATCTGATGTTTACTTTTTTAGAGGTTTTGCTTGAAGTAATGTGTGGGAGGCCTGCAGTTGATTCAAATCTAGATGAAGAGCAATGTGGCTTAGCAATGTGGGCTCAAAGCTGTATTAAAGAAGGAAAATTAACCTGCATTATTGATTTGAGACTCAAGGGGCAAGTCTCTAGCAACTCTTTGAAAAAGTTTGCACATATTGCATGTCTCTGCCTAGATAATCGACCCAATCAACGGCCAACAATGTCTGAGATCATTGCCAGACTTGAACTCATACTTTCTTTAAAAGAGAGATTGGAGTCTTCAGTTACAGAAGGGAAACTAACAGATAAGCTATGGTCATTAATTCCAGCCAAGGGTAAACCAAAAGCTATCAAAAGGATTTGGGAAGCTCAAAACTTAGACAATGGAATGGTTACCTCAAAATTAGCTGCATCGGAATCGTGACTATAACAAGGTTGTTCATTTTGATGACTCTTCGTTTACAGATGAAGAATTGCTTGGAGCAATAGCATAGGTTATAAGCAAGACAATTTACAGGACATTATATCTAGCCACCTTGAAAAGTGGTAAACAAATTACGGTGAGAAGAATGCAGGATGCTTTGGTCGAGAAAGAGCACTTTGTGCAAGGAAAAATTCATGCTCTTGGAAAACTTCACCACGCAAATATCTTGAGGCTCATTGCCTATTTTAAAGAGAACTCTAGCACCCTTTTTATCCGTGACCTTGTAAAAAATGGTAGTGTTGCATCGATCGTTCCTCCATTGTAAGTGACAATATTCATTAAAGATCTGAAACAACTTTAGGATCTCCCAAGTATTTTTAATTTTTCATGTTTCCATTTTATACATTTGTACTTTTTAGTTTTATTTTAACTGTTAGTCATTAAAAGTAGGTTTCTTGTCCCGCTTCACCCAAGCTCTTGTCACTAACGTTATTGTTCAGGTCATATATTGGCTGAAAGAGAATAGGAAGGAAAAAGCCTTTCTGCAAATCTTAATTGATGCCTATCCGTATGCATGTGAATAGGTATATAAGCTTTGTTTTGTACCACCATGTATCTCACAGTTGGAAGGAGGAATTCGCCAAGTAGCGATTGAAGTGGAAGATCAAGCACAGTGTTCAACGATTACAAGTAAATCTTTTTCATCTGCTACCTTAGCTCATCTTTCGTGATCATATCCAAACTTACACGTGTGTTCTAAACTTTTGCAGGAGTAAATGCGGATAACGTTAGAGTCACTGTGGCTGCACCTGCAGCAAGTGGGGAAGCTAATAATGAACTTTTAGAATTTACGGGCAAGGTCTGTACTTTCATTTGTCTCCCATCTTTTACCTAAAATTCTATTCTGTTGACTGGTGTAGTTAACGTCATTATTTATGCATGACTCCAGGTTTTAGGTCTGAGACTAAGTCAGATGACCCTTCAAAGAGGGTGGAATAGCAAGTCTAACCTCCTCGTGGTGAGTTGAATGATTTATGTCACCAACCATAATCCACAATCTGTTTCTTCCTTTTTTTTTCCTCGTGGTGAGTCAGATGACCCTTCAAAGAGGGTGGAATAGTGAGTCTAAGGTAGCAGATGAAAAAGGTTTACTTGTAATCGCTGAATGATGTGCTCGATCTTCCACTTCAATCGATACTTGCACAAGTCCTCCTTCAAACTGTGAGATACATGGTGGTATAGGAGCAACCTGTAGCACAAAAGCAAACAAAGCTTATATACCTGTTCACATGCATACGGATAGACATCAATTAAGATTTTCAGCAAGTCCAACTTTCCTAACAATTATCATTTACAGAACTGGAAAGAGATATTAAACCACTAAAGAAATGAAAGAACAAGAAATGATGTCCATAGCAAAGCAATAGCAGCAATCGTATGAGCTCAGCCATGTATAAACACCCTTGGGCCTTGGTAGTAAAGCCAACAAATCCATTAAGCTAAGTGAAATGATTTGCAAAGTTATTACAACTATTTTTTGTAAAGTCAAAATAGCAGACATAATGATATTTAAACTAAATCTGTAAAACACCTCTTTATTATTACAAAAATTGACGCGGAGGAGACCTAACCAGCGTCGCCTTGATTCTTATTTAAAACTCCATTCTACAATCGTTTCAGATGACAAATTCGGCCCTCCTGTATCTCAAATGCTTATCCCCTGTACTAATGCTCAACAACTGAAGAATGCAGACAATGTGGCACCCCTACTTCCTATTTACCAACAGTAAACTGTTGACCTGCTTTTCATTTCTTTTTCTTTTGTTTTAACTTATTGCACTCATATTAACTGATAAACTATCAAGAGAAAACAAGGTGTGCAAAACCGGCCCTCTTATATCAAAAGATGCGTACATTCAAAATTGGATTAAGGCCACAACACCACAGAGCATGGGGTATAGAAAATCCTGCTTCCCATTATTTTAAGTATGCGAGGTACTTTCATTTGATTCATGTTCCCATCATAATATTCATTCAAAATTCAATTACGATTGTACACTTGCTTAGTTGGTTTATACCTAGAATCATAATACGAATGAAAACAAGATTCTACATGAAAAAGCTAGATAAGGACAAATATTTGGTTTATAGCAAAGCATTTTACTTTAGTATTCTGGTCACATTGCTTATGCTATTGATTTATGATGCAGGCCAAGTTTTTACTGAAAATTTGAATGGGAAGATACGCCAGATATGTAGTGGCACAGTTGGCGTTACTGAAATTAGTGATATATTTTGGCTGCTTACAACAAGTGTTCGTTCCCAGTATGCAGGCCGTGTTATGAGTACTAGAGAAGAGAAGGTAATCAATCCTGCCCGAGTACAAGACTAGATACAAAAGACTCAAAGGTTAGCGTAGCATAGATTTTCAGTCTTCATGAACGATAACTATAAAAATTCAAACTTTCATCAATGCAAATGATTCTTTTATCAGGAACCCGTAGTCGATGGTCATGATGATGAGGGTGATGTTGATGCTTGGAAAACGAGTTTAGCTATCCTCAAGAAAATAGCAACATGGAACACGAAATGGGCATGTAAGTCATAGAGTACTGTAAAGGCGTACGTGACGCCTGAAAATTTTGAACCGATGGTTGTCTAAGCTAGAGGTGGTGAAATGGGCACTTTGTATAACGTGTCAAAATAGTAACTTTCTGATATTGTGATTCCAAGCATATAATTATTTTTTGAATGAATTTCAACCCATGTGGATCATTTTATGTGTAGCTGGAATTGACTTAATCCCATTTTGACCAGTTAGACATGATACATACAACATTTACGCATTTGTAATTAAATAAAATGTTGAAACTGCCGCCTATACTCTATATTATCTTAATCAAGCCTCCATCACTAACAAGCTCTGCTACATAATAGCTTGACATTGTTTATATATCCATTTGGTGTTTGCGGCAGTGACCACAGCAGAAAACGAGCAGAAGGCACGAGAGCTTTTAGGCCACGGGGAAGACAAACGCACTATTAGTACTTTTTAATACAACTTTATATTAAGCTATAATTCCTAACTTGGATGATGTGCTAATTACTTAAAACCAAATATACAAGTTCAAGTAACATACTTTAATTCATGGAGTTCAATTAACACAGTTGACTTCGTATGTTTAACTAAATTTCAGGTAATGAGGAGACCATTACTTATGTTATGATCTAATTGTATTTTGAATTTTATGCATATCAAATGAATATAATCGCTATGTCTTTAGGAAGTTGATCTTATAAATGCGTAGAAACCGATAGTTACTGATTTGTGAACTTTTTGAAGTTTTGGATCCAATAAAGTCAAATATCGCGAGGCTTATTGACGAGGAACAAAACTTGGTGAGTAGATATGTGATAAAGATTAATAGAAAACATTATGTCGCGGTTTCAAGAGTCAAGATGAAAAAAGGTTTGAAGATTTTTTGTTGTGACAAAGACGGCGAATACATAAACTACACAACAAACATTGTGTAGAAAGAAGTTTTATTTCGTATATAAATAAGCACCATATAATTTATTTGTTCTCTTACTTATGATTGTTCTTTTTACATATAATATGTGCAATATATTTTTGTTTACATTATTTTATTTAACATATTTGTCAGTATTCATTATGATTTTATGACACGTGGGATGGTTGGGGTTCTTGAAATCTAACAGGACAGTGATCTCTAATTCTTTGACTGTGATTTGGAAGGAGTTGATAGTGAAATATGGTAATGTATCTAATAGATTAAGTGCAACTCATTTATGTGTTGACATCTTTGTTCTTGGCTGCATCTTTCTTTAAAACGATAGCTTATGGAACTTGTAAAAAAATAAAGGCTAAGAAAACTGATATGATTATGAATGTTGGGATGTATATGAGCTTTCATGATAGATTAGTGAGGCTAGAATAATGAGCACTTAAAAAATAATATGCTAGAAAAGTAACAAGAGCTAAGGGCGGCAATAATCTGCTATCCAAATACCACAAAATAGAGTAAAAAGATAAGATCCACTACTCTTATCAGATGTTTAGTCACTATGATCGTCCTCAGATTGCCCAAATTTGTGAGAAAGCGGGTCTTTATGTCTAAGCCCTTTAGTTTGGCTAATGTTCCGAAACTTGTATGTTTTTTTTTTTCAAATCTGTATCATCTGTTTGATCGAAACTCAGTTATTTTTGCAGCATTTCAGTGAATTCCCGGATATCAAACGTGTTATTGTGAATACTCATGCCATAGAGCCACATGTCTGTTGTTCTTCTACTTGTGTACCTAATGGCATTTAGCATGAATGGTATCTAACTACCTTTAATTTTTATAGTCCCTTGCATAGTTTTTTGGGACTCTATCAAAGGAATGGGCGTTAGCGTGCATGAAGTATCTTTTACTCGTCAATCTGAAAGGAAACCTTCAGATAATAGTTCAGCTAATGATGGCTTATTTTTAATGTTACCTATTATTATTTGAACTTCTAAGTGAAACATGTGGAGTAATTTGTTGGCGAGCGATAACATTCTATGGATTCTAGGTTGCTAAGGAATATTGTGAGCAACTGGGAGTGGAAGCATGTATTAAACTTTTTGAGCAATTTAAGTCATATGAAGGCCTTTACTTCTTTTTGGGGTCATATTTAAGCTCCAGGTAATCCTTTTGAATGCTGCACTGTGCGCCAATGTTGCTTTTAATGTTTGATATGTTGTGTTGTGCCACGAACTTGCATTTACTAACATTCAACATCACAGTGAGGATCCGGACATAAATTTTAAGCACATTGAGGCAGCTGCAAAGACGGGAAAAATCAAGGAGGTTGAGCGTGTATCAAGGGAATCTAATTTCTATTGTGTTGAGAGCCTGAGAAGGCCAAAAATTTTCTGATGGAAGCCAAAGCTTCCCGGTGTAAGGCCATTGATTAATGTCTGTGACCGTTTTGGCTTTGTTCCGGATCTCACTCCTTACCTCTATTCAAAAAACATGCTTCGGGTATATAGAAGGTTATGTTCAGAAGGTATGGTCCCTCACAAAGAGTTCATAATAAATTTGTATCCATCTCTTTTGGTTAGGTTTGATTTAGTTCTCAATATTTAAGTGTTTACTTTATTTCGCATTTGAACTAAAAGCATATACTTTGTAATGGCGGATAATTTATTACGATGTTGGTACTTCATTTACCATTGCTTAATTTATTCCTTTGTCACTTTTTGAGCTATTTTTTACCAGCCTTCTTTCGCTATAGTCAAATATATCAACAATATTCACAAGCTTACAAAAAAAAAACAATTAAAATGTACGTCAAGCTTGCCTTTTCTTAAAAAATTTTACACGTAAACTAATACCATAAAAAAATTAAATAAACTCGACGTCCTTAAAAATAATTTTCCGTTAACTAACACTATAAAAATTACTAAAATTTTAAATAGAAAAACAAATCTTCTTTTTTAAAATACAAAAAAACAATTAAAATTTACGTCAAGCTCCTCTTTTTTAAATTTTTTTTTAAACGTAAACTAATACCATAATAAATTAAATAAATCGACGGCCTTAAAAATAATTTTCCATTAACTCACACCATAAAAATTATAATTACAAGTCATGCCCGCCCATCGGGTAAAAAGAAAGTTATTCTTTTATATATATACTAAACAATATATTAAACGATATTTATATGTCTTGTGGTTTTATTTTTAGGTTTTAATAGAACAAATTGTAATTAAAATCAAATTTTCTAACAGATTAGAATTTTGAATTGAATTTTATAATTAAAATATATATATATATTATGGTAACATCAATTATAGTTGTAAATTATTTAATTTAACCTTTAATTACTTTTTAGTATATATTTGTTATACTAAAACCTAAAAACAAAAACCACAAGTCATACCCGTCCATCGGACGGGTTTTGACACTAGTATATATATATATATATATATATATATATATATATATATATATATATATATATATATATATAAAATCTAGATCAAATAAGATCAAACTTAAAGTTGTTAAAATGAGATCAATCTAAAATTTGACAAGTGACACTCTCCTTATAACAAAAATAATTTTTTTGTTAGCTACAACTAAAAATGTTAAAGTTTTGATAGATTTCTTTTTAAAATTTACGAAACCTAGGTGATACACTTTGATTGGAAGTGTAATGTGTATCAGGTTTTTATATGTATATCAGAATTTGGAATATTTATTAGTGTAATGTGTATCAGGTGTATCACTAATTCAAACTCATGTATCATTTGGTTATTAGTTTCTAAAATGTTAATTTGTATTAAAATATTATATTTTTGTGTATTATTGCTAAAATTGTTATTTATAAACGTTTTAGTGGTTTTTTAGACTTGATCTTATTTTTACAACTTTAAGTTTGATCTCACATTAACCCTCCCCTATATATATATATATATATATATATATATATACATATATATATATATATATATATATATATATATATATATATATATATATATATATATATATATATATATATATAGGTGCGGATTTTTTTAATTCATGCGGATGTGCGGATAGATCTGGACCGCCCATTCCAGATCTGATCTTGACTTACAAAAAGTCAAGATCTGCGCTATCTTCACGGTACCAATTGACCATGTAAACGATTTTTTTAATTTTTTTTTTCTTTTGAGGGATCCTTACTATTGTTATCTTTTTTCATTTTTTTATTTTTCCAGATTATTCTGAGCACTTTTTAGTTTTTTTTATTATGAGTACTATCGTGATATTAACGATATTATGAGTTCTACTGTGATATTAAGAAGTTGTGATATTATAAAATTGTGATATTATAAAACCAAATGTGATATTAAGCTTTTTTACATGTAAAATTGAAACGTGATATTAAGAAACATATGATAGTTACTATGATATTAACAAATTTATTAAAAAAGCGTATGATAGTTACGGTGATATTAACAATTATATTAAAAAAAGAAAAAAAGTTCTTGTGATAGTAAAAAGAAACCGTGATATTAACATTTTTTTTATTAAAAAAGTAACGGTGATATTAATAATATTAGTAAAAAAAAAACAAAAAAGTAGTGTGATATCAAAAAAAATAAGTTAGTGTGATATTAACAATTTGTATTAAAATAAAAAGGTTTATGTGATATTAAGATCAGATCTTGACTTTTGTAAAAAGTCAAAATCGACCTTAATATCACAATACCTTTAATCATGAAAACGATTTTTTTTTGAAATTTTTTTCAGCGATTCTTAATAATTTATCATCCTCTTTATTTTTTTAATTTTTTCAGATTTTCTTGAATTTAAAAAAAAAATTACTGTGATATTATCCGCACCATCCCTACTTAAAATGCAATCCGCACCCGATCCCTTCCCTACTGTGATATATATATATATATATATATATATATATATATATATATATATATATATATATATATATATATATATATATATATATATATATATATATATATATATATATATATATATATATTGATAGCTTTTCATTCTCTTTGACAAAAGCTTCGCGACGAGCTAAAGTATGTCCGAAATGGAGTTAATATGAATGAGATATCGTTTCTCATAGTGAGCACTTGGAACACAAAATCTAGAAATAGAAACACATCTCACATCGCCCAAAATAGGAAGTGTGGAGTGGTTTATATAGAAGTCTTGATATTTAATATCAAATTCTTTTGGTTGGTTTTACTCCAACACTTACGTGCGTGCGCAGAAAGGGGTTGCAGATTTTAGGATTTTGCCTAGCTCCAAGTTTCTTTTTCCAGAAATTTCTATAAATATATTTTAAGAATAAATTTAAAACTTGTTGACAAAGTTTAGAGAATATTGTTGTGTAAATAATATATATGCAAATCGTGTTTAATGTTTAACATATTTGCATACCAGTTTATTTTTGGCAGATACACGACCCCTCATTCAGTTTTAGACACAAACATACATAACTCGTATAGACGTTTTCAAGCAACACTTTTGATCAGAAACACTTAGTTTTTTGTGATCTTTCAGGCAAGTTGTCAGGTCTGGTTTTACAACAACTTTGGACGTTGTACCCTGAGAAACATAAGACAAATTTGTTTTAAAGGAATCGTGTTAAACACGAGCCTCATGCCACGACCTTTACTGTTTTATTTATTTATCGTTCATAGTGTCTGTCTTCTGCTTAATTCGCACACGTTCATAGACACGAAGTACTTGCGGATATGTTACACAAAGATTCAAAAGAACAAAATAAATCATAGTTCTTATATTAATATATGTAAATATAAATAAAATAATAAAAATATCCAACAAAAACATTAAAATCAAAACTCAATATCACCCCGTAAAATTAGTGAAGGTGATCTCACATCTAAACAACAGTGCAACATAAAAACCTACGAAAAACAGCAGACACTGCAGTCCACGACGCAGTCTTGACTCTCCTTAGCACCACCGCACACTGTCGCTTTCTCCATCGTCGTGCCACCACCTTTTTCTTGGCTCGCTTCAAACACTTTATTGTTCTCTTTAAAACCGTCTCTTTTTTAGAGAAAGTGTAACTCCTTAGGAACATTTGTCTACATGAGACGCTATCCACAACTCGCGGTTTTAGATAGAAGTCGCGTTGTGGACATTTGTTTACGTAATGGTACCTGGCTCTTATTGGAATTCTTGCATCATCGGCACAGTTTGATATGGGATTATAACTCATGTTCTAATTTTTTTGGTTTGTTTGTTAGGAAGAGCGTGTACTGTGAGTATATATAATGAAGAGCTACATTAATGTAAATGATGAAGGGTAGAGCATGATGTTAATGACTAATAATGGAGCAATAAATCATCTTTAACGACCTAAAATTGGTTGTTGTGGTTGTGCAATTTGACTTACTGAATATGTAAATATCAAATATATGTGTTATGAATTATAAAAAGCAAAGATTTTATTTGATTTACAACCTGGATTAAAAATATTACCCGGATTTTATTTATTTAATTATTTATTTTTAATATATCCGGATGTGTATGAGT
Organism: Chrysanthemum seticuspe; assembly: GCA_019973895.1. Classification (NCBI taxonomy): domain Eukaryota; kingdom Viridiplantae; phylum Streptophyta; class Magnoliopsida; order Asterales; family Asteraceae; genus Chrysanthemum; species Chrysanthemum seticuspe. The sequence continues at coordinate 138,599,392 of BPTQ01000006.1, forward strand.
ATTTTACTTTTAGTTATGCTTGATGACGATGTGACTATATATACTTTTCTTGTTCAATAAGTATTTTAATTTTTGTAAGAGTATAGTTATTTTACATACAAAACTTTTCTTACATACAAAGGGACTCATCTTCACCATCCATCTAAAAAGAAATCAATGGCTGAGATTAAAAGCATTTTATTATTTCACCTATTTTTTATAATTTAAATATCTCTTAAACCGTTAATCGTTAAGCAAAAATAATTACACCATAGCGACGAGCATTTAATTATCTTTCTATAGACGGGTACTTTGATATACTTTCGAAAAAGAAAAAAAAAATATTTTTTTCACGTTTTTTCGTCTTTTTTTTCGTTTTTCTTCGAAACTGGAATTTGCATGAAATATCATATATGATTTAACACTAATTTGAAGATCACATGTGATATTGGTGTTAAATCACATATGATATGTAATATCATATGTGATATTAGTGTTAAATCATATATGATAAATCACATATGATATACATATCATATATGATTTAAGAATAATATCACATGTGGTATTCAAATTAGTGTTAAATCATATATGATATTTTAGTGCAAATTTCAGTAACGTAAAAAAACGAAAAAAATTAAAAAACAAAACGTGAAAAATACGAAAAAAAAAATTTTGTCGAAAGTATATCAAAGTGCCTATCTATAGAAAGATAATTAAATGCTCGTCGCAATGATATTTTCTTTTTCGCTTAACGATTAACGGTTTGAAAATTATTAATATTTTAAAAAAGAGGATGAAAGTGGGTTTTTTAAATTGTTGGGATTAATCACATCCATTAGATCAAATAAAAATGAATGGTGGAGATTGATCCTTTGATATGTAAATAATCTTTTGTCCTCAAATGATCTTAAATCTTTTTGTAATTCTTAACTTCAAAAACACTTATTCGGAAAAATATGAAAGAAATATGAAAGTGATAATGATGCAATCATACCTCGTAAATAAGATATATCGGAATTAAAATGTTTTAATTAAAAGATGAGTATTAAATTTATTTGCCCTTTAATTTCTTTTAAAACGACATTTATTGCATACAGTATTTTTTAGTTGGATACTAATAAAGATGTAAATAGATCGAATATGGATTGAGTGAGGGTATATCTACATTCATTAGTTATTTTAGAGTAAATTACATCGTCCGTCCTTGTGGTATACGTTAACCGACAAGTTTCGTCCTTTGACCAAAAAAGGTTTACCGTCCGTCCTTAAATGCCAAACGTTATCTACCGTTGGTCCTTTGCTTTAACGGGACACACTAACGATCGTTAAGTCTAAAAATGTAAGGGTATTTTTGTTCTTTTACCATTTCTCTCTTCACTCCATCTTCCCCACTTATCTCCTCTTCATATCATCATTCTCATCTATATATATTTTCATCTTCATCTCCCATCTTAATATTCATTCATATTCATAAACACATAAACCCACACTAGCCCACACCAACACCTAACCCCCGCTACAACCACCCACGCCAGCCACCTCTACCGGACACCAGCCTACAACAGCACCTAACCCTCCCTAATTTACTCTACACACACAACCATTTAAATTTATACTCTAATCTTTACAAAATTATCACCAACACAACCAAATCAAGCTCCCAATTGTTGCTCCAATGCTAAATCTATTAAAAACATTAAATTTACTTATTTCATAAAAATAAATGCTACTGTAATGAATAATTAAGTAATTCACAACTACCCCCACACTTTAATATGTGCATTCCCTTTTCCTACCATTATACCATATACCAGTTTCAAGAACAAAAAAATACTTGACAAAAACAAAAAACAAAAATTGATCTATATGACTATATCAACTAAAACACCACTTCAGTCCCTTAAACCTTCAGATCTGAAGCTCGATTCCACTACCACAACAAATTCGTTGCTATAACCTTTTGTATCCAAATCTAGCAAACGACACTATTCTTGTACACTGTCGCCGGATCTTTGGTCGGAGATATCAAATCTAACTAGTGAGACCTTCAGATCTATGGTGTTATCTGAAGGTGCAAGTTACAGTGGTGTGGGCCGAAGTGGAAGCGGCAACATGACGGAGAAAGTTGCGGCGACAGTGTACAAGAATAGTGTCGTTTGTTAAAGCTTAAATAGTTTGATGACGACAATTGTGTGGTGATGAGGTTATCAAGGTCTTTATTTTAGTTTGCTTAAAATAAATATTGTGATTTTAGAACCTAGAATGTGCAAGATGAATAATGTGTGGCAGTTGGATTTTATGGTTAAAACATTAGGATGTATAAAATTAGGAGTGGTAGATGTGGTTGTAATTGATGATATGGTATAAAGGTTTAATGTAAGGCTAATGGAGGTTTGTGTGTTTGGTTAAATTGGAAAAAGAAAAGTGGTGAATATGATAAATTACTTATTCGTGATGTTAATTTTAATGGTTTGTTGTGTTTTTGGTATGGTTGGTGTGTTTGTGAGAGTTAGGATTTACTGTAACAAAGCAGAGATGAAGAGGGTATAGAAAATAAGAAGATGATGATGAATGGGACTCACCAAAGAAAGAAAAAGACTAATTTACCCTCATGTGACTCGCACATGAAGGTGTTTAACGGTCAAATTTAACGTCAGTTTGGTCAAAGGACCAACCGTAGATAACGTTTAGCATTTAAGGAGGGACGGTAAACCTTTTTTGGTCAAAGGACGAAACTTGTCGGTCAACGTATACCACAAGGACGAACGGTGTAATTTACTCTTTATTTTATTTTCATTGTTCATATTCATATTGATATTCATTTGAATTTGAAGTGAGGGTACATCTACATTCATATTTATTTTATTTTCATTGTTCATATTCATGTTGATATTCATTTGAATTTGAAGTTGTTTCATTCATCCTAGAGGTGTCCATGGTATTAGAATCGTACCGAACCAGAACCGAGAACCAAAAATATAGAAAAAGTGGAACCAAGAATCGTTCCAAGTTCTTCGGTTCGGTTTTGGTACAGTACTCGGTTCAAGTACGGGAATTTTCAGTAATTCCCACAAGTACCTAGGTGTTTAAATAATTTATTTTTCTCATCGTCGATCATTCATAAAGGACATGCTAATAATGTTATAACAATACAAACAGACACAAAAATGTCTCCAACAATGCAAACCATTCCAAATTTTCAATAGCTCCAATTGTTCAAAACAACATAAACATAAACACAAAATGTCAAAAATTCAATAAATATAAGTTTATAATTGTTCAAAAGTATCAAGAACACGCATTTGTGCATCAAACCTCTAAAAACGCTTAATGTTGCATCATTTGTTTCCCTTTATAGCTTCATACCATTTGAATTATATACGTCACTTGATTTTTCTATTACTATACATGTACTTCAACAAGAAAAGCTATCGACAACATGAGTAGCAATTACGTTAAATATGATTAAACAAGCATACTATAGGTAGTATAAAATTTACGATAATGATTTCTAGATAAACTTATTTTTATGTTGATGAATGATGATGATGATCTTTGAACGGATGAAAAGTTAGTGTTTTAATTTCATTATGTGTTTTTAAGTTTTAAATTTTTATGTTATAACTAAACAATGAGTCTTTTTTTTTTTTTTTTTTTTTTTTTTTTTTTTTTTTTTTTTAAGGTTGTACACATTAAACAATGTCCCAAATAAACCCTATAAAATTTCATATTTTCAAAGTAGTTCGTTCTTTTAGAAAAGTACTGAAACCGGACGGTCCCGACCTGAACCGTCCCAAGAACCGAAAATTTGAAATTTTAGGAATCAAGAACCGGACCATGGTTCTGATATATGGTTTGGTTCTTGTACGGTACTGGTACGATTTCTCGATTCTTTTGGTTCCTCAGTTTTTTGGACACCCCTAATTCATTCATGTCAATATTCACTTAGGGTCGTCCAATGGATTTTGGAAGCCCTTTGCAATAACAATAAGTAAGCCTCCATGTTTGACGAATTATAATTTAAAAAACAAAGAATGGTTGATTTTTTTTCATTTTTAAACATGCAATCGCCACTTGATATTTTCTTAATCTTGTATTTTGGTTGTGATCACATAATATTGTTTCGTAATAAACATACAAATTCATGCATATGTAACTTGATAATATATGAAAAAGAGACGTCATAGAATTAAAGGCTTTGTGCAGCCACCCCACTTACGTAAGGTGTTCACCGGCAATGTTAATATTCATTGGATAAGTCGTTAATGGATATCCAACATATTAGAAAATTTTCTTGAAAAGTAATCCCATTCTTAATACATATTTTGTAATCATCGTTGGCATCAATACATGATTTGTTTAACACAAAATCGCTAATTTATATATATCCTAATGGCGCAGCGGTTACCAAATCTATCTATATTATATTATGCACCTTTGTTTTATATTATGCATGTGCCTTGGGCTGTCCGTTTTTTTTTTCCATCTTGGGCCTGGTCCAGTAACTGTGGGTTTGTTGCTTTTGGTTCCAGTTATATACATTCTTATTTGTCGTTTCATATACTTTCCTCCCACTGAAGAAACTTTGGTGCACTGTGTTAGGTAGGGAATACAGATCCCCAATCTTGATTGTTGCTTTCGTTGCTGTTCGTTTCTTGGATATTTTATGTGCATGTTGCATGTGTTGTTAGTGTTAGGTTTGCTATGTTTTGCTTTCGTATGTTTTTCGTAATTTTATGTGCTGCCATGGCTGTGGAATATGTCATTCCATTGTTCACGTTTATGTGCATGTGCCGGATGTGTTTTTTTTGCCTTTTTTCACGTCTTTGTTTATGCTCATACTAACGTTCTTATGTTGTTGTTTGCATGCGTGTCCAATGGTTTTCAAACGTTTATCCATTGTGTGTTTCCTTTGTTCCTTTTCCTTTTGTTGCATGTTTAGTTTAATTGTTTTTCCTGAGTATGAAAACCAAGAGAAAAGCTGTTTTTAAGAAAGTTGACTTGAGGGTGGGTGTGGGTGTCCCTGGTAATGGGGTGGATGGTGTTGGAACATCTGGTACACCTCATGGTATAGAAAATACATGTCCTGCTGCTGTTGGCGTTACTGGTAATAGTGTCGATGGTGTTGGAACATCGGTTATAGGTCCTCATGTAGGGGTTGTGGTTGTCGATGCGACTGTTGACAAAGGCCGTGCTTCGGTCGAGCCTCATTCTCGGTTTTCTGGTGGCAAACGTAGTCGTGGTGTGACTGGTGTGGAAGGTAGCGGAGCCTTGGGCAAGAAACCTCGACTCGATGATTATGGTAACGGTTTTGTTTATCTTTTGATAATGATCAGCTTTTGCCAGGTTACAGTTTTTAAAGACTGTTCATTTGTTGGTTTCGTTGCAGGCCAGTTTTTTTAGGACCCGCCTTCTATTGGGTTCTCGGTTGCAGGTGGCTTTTCTTTCTTATGTTGCATGTGGTTTTATGTTATTAACGGCCACATTCAGTTTCGCTAACCTTTTATTGTGCTTTTATGTAGCGTCGGGACCTTTGGATTTGGATTTTCAGTCTGCAACGGTTACTCCACTTGCGACAAAGCCCATTCCTGATACTGATTCTGTCTATGAATGGCCAGCGGTTGTTGGCAAAACAAGCAGGAAAAGGCAAAGACCTGTTGTTGGTCAAGGTTATTTTCGACAAATTTCAGCTTTAACATTATTTGACATGGTTTTCCTGGTCTGTGAACGGACGGCTGTACATTACATTATTTTGGTGCAGCCTCTATGTCTGCTGAGGGTCTGGGAGGTGACTATCGGCCAGCTATTCGTCGCCGTACGTAGTATTCATATTACATTGTTAATCAATGTCCTTTTAAAATATCAGTTGTCATATGCTTATGCCGGTGTATTTGTCACTTTTTATGGTAGCTGTGACGCGGGGTTTGCTTGATGAACGGGGACACGCTGCCAATCCAACACATTCTGTGCCTTTGGTTGGTCCATTGTCAGGTCCTGATCAGGTTGCTAACACTACGAACTCCCAGGATAATTGTGAGTTAACAGCCTTTGGATGCGAGGTGTTGGTTGTCCAGCTGTGTCATGCATTGGAAGCTTGGTTCCTAATTATCTTACACCTTTTGTATGTATGCAGGCTTTTCTTCTCATATCCCCCTTCTTACACATGAGCCGTGTTGGTTTCCAACGGCTGCAGGATGTGATGACGCGCCTGTTATGGCGAGTGTGCGTGGCGGTACTTCGCGGTCTGGTAACCGTGCTGGAGGTACAATGCCTTTGCTTTTGAAGGCCTGTGGTTTTATGTGTAGTGTTGTCGGAAACCTGTCTTGATGCAGCCTATAACTGACTTTTGGATTTTGTCTGTGCAGGAACGTCTACACGTAGATCTAATACTTCTCGAGACAATGCGTCACGAGCAGGTTATAGTAACGTGCCCCCTGGATGTACGAGTGTCCCGTCAGGCAGAGGTATTTTTCATGCCCTTCATTGTCATGGTTGGGTTTTACGAGATCCGTTCCTTACTGCTTTTTGTTATGTTATAGGTCCGCCGTTGGAATATGAGAGGTTTGGTTCGTGTGCCTGTATTTGCAAAAACTGCCATGCTCGGTTTTGGTATGAGGAACGGCTCGCCCATTCCACAAGGTCATCCGGTCCGTTGTACAATAGGTGTTGCATGGCCGGCCAGGTTCGGCTGTTTATACCACGAGATTATCCGCAGTACATACGTTCTCTGTTTGATAACCCGCATTTTTTGGCCAATATACGTGGTTACAATCAAATGTTTGGCATGACATCGTTAGGGGCATCTATAGATGATACCATTAATACTGGAAGAGGCCCGTACGTTTTTAAGGTTTCTGGTCATATATACCATAGGATTGGCCGTATGTGTCCTGTTGAGGGTGAAGATCCGAGGTTTCTTCAGTTATATATTTATGATACCGATCACGAAGTTGACAACAGGCTGGCTAACTTTGGTAGGGATGCGGAAAGAGTGTTTGATAGGAACATTGTTGAAGGGCTTATACACTTCCTTGATCACAACAACGCCTTAGTGCAGCTATTCAGGACAGCAAGGGATAAGTTACAGGATACAGAAGTGCCAGATTTTAAAGTGTCTCTTTATGCTGTTCCAGGTTCGGCCAGGCACGAATTGCCGACAGCAGATAACCTAGCGGCTGTAGTCTTTGAGTCAGGTCCTCAAACGTTAACCGAGTTTGATGTCATAATCGAGTTGCATTCCGGAGAACCACAAAGGATCAAAAAGCTACATCCTTGCTACATGTCACTGGAATTTCCGTTGTTGTTTGTTTATGGTGAAGAGGGATATCACAAAGACTTGAAGCTTCGGACTATCAGGGGCATTGAAAATGAAAGTGACAAACGGATGTCTATGAATGCCTATTATTCGTACTTATTGCATGACCGCTATGACCGGTATACATTACTTACTCGGGCCGGCCGGCTATTCCAGCAATATGTTGTTACTGCTTATTGTGCTATCGAGCAATATCGAATGGACTTTGTGCGCAAAAACCAGGCAGACATACGAGGAGACTATTTGAGCGGTTTATATGATGCTGTTGCAAGAGGGGATCACGATGGTTCTGACGTAGGTTCCAGTATCATATTACCTGCGTCGTTCACCGGTGGCCCACGATATATGTATAGTCACTATCTCGACGCGTTAGCTATATGTAGGGTTCATGGAAATCCGACATTTTTTGTCACTTTCACATGCAACGTCAAATGGCCGGAGATAGAAGAATATATGGCTCAGTTTCCACACTTGACTGCTGCAGACAGGCCTGATGCAGTAGATCGTGTCTTTGAACGGAAAGTTCAACGATTTGTCAAGTTTGTACGCGACAGGAAAGTGCTAGGAACTATTGCAGCAGGTTAGTGTTTTTGAATACTATCGAATAAACTGTTTTTTAACAATTTCTATTACCTGACAACAATCGTCACTAAACTAACACAATGCTTTGTTTGACAGTGCTGTACACGATCGAGTTTCAGAAACGAGGGTTACCTCATTGTCACTTCCTGTTTTGGAACAACACGTCTTCGAAAGTAACAAGCCCATCAGATGTAGATAGGTTCATTTCCGCCGAGTTACCGGACGAGCACGCACAACCTGAAGCGTTTAGGGTCATTGTGGAACTCATGATGCATGGCCCGTGTGGTTTGCCATTTCTGAACGCCCCATGTATGCAGGATCGGCAAACATGCAAAAAACACTTTCTTAAAGAGTACTGTGCCAGCACATTTATAGACGATTCAGGTTATGTACACTACCGGCGAAGGGATAAGGAATTTCATTCAAAAAGGCAGAATATGCAGCTAGACAATGGCTACATTGTCCCTTACAACCTGCTTTTATGTTTACGGTTCTACGCTCATATCAATGTTGAGTGTTGCAGTTGGACCATGCTCATAAAATACCTTTTCAAATACATATCGAAGGGTACTGATAAGATAGTCGCAAGAATAACGAGAAAAACAAGGCCGCTGACAGGTTTGGGTGCCTCAACCGAAACGCAACAACAGCCTTCTTCCAGTGTGCCACAAGTGGTGGACGAAATAAAGAACTTTGTCGACGCAAGGTACATAGGTCCACACGAAGCATGTTGGCGCATCTTTGGTTTTGACATTCATTTTAGGGAACCAGCGGTGCAGATACTTGCCGTCCATCTTGAAAACATGCAACGTGTTACATTCAAGGCCGGTAATAGGATCCAGTCGGTGCTCAATAATCCTCACTCACGGAAGACAACGCTGACGGGATGGTTAGATTTCAATGCTTCATGTACCGTAGGAAGGCATTTAACCTACTTAAAGTTTCCTACTGAATTCGTTTGGTCAAAGAGAGACAGAGAATGGTTTCCAAGAGCATACCTAAATAAACCTTCCATTGGGAGGCTTACGTACGTGCACCCAAGTTCAGGTGACCTTTTTTATCAACGCATGCTTCTGTGCCATCAACCGGGCTGCACATCCTTTCCTGATATAAGAACAGTCGATGGTATTGTATAACCTACGAATAGAGCAGCCGCTGAGGCCATGGGTTTGCTGGAAAACGATCAGGAATGGTTTATAGCGCTGGAAGAGGCTGCTGTTACTGTTACGGCATCGGAGCTGAGGGCATTGTTCGTGCAGATGCTGCTTTTTTGTGATGTCACAGATCCGGCTGGCCTGTGGAACACGTTCTGGAAGCATATGTCCGATGACATACCAAGAACGCTATCCGAGCTCTTTGGTGTACACATACTACATGTCAACGAACCCGAACTGAAAGCAGGGGTGCTATACGAGCTCCAGTCAAGTTTATTACACCACGGAAGGTCCTTGGAAGAGTTCGGCCTTCCATTACCCTCTAAGGAACTGCTAAACATATTAAACAACAAAGCCATAATGGAGGACAAATGTTATAATCGCGATGAATTGTCTAGAGAAAGGGACATCCTCATACCCCAGCTAAACAGAGAATAGAAAGAAATATTTGAAACAATAATGCACGGTTTGGAAACCGGTCGTCAAGAACTGGTGTTTGTCTACGGCCATGGTGGGACAGGGAAGACGTTTTTGTGGAAGGCCATAATAACTGCCTTAAGGTCGGATGCTAAAATCGTTCTCGCTGTAGCATCTTCGGGGATCGCTTCATTACTGTTTCCAGCCGGTAGGACTGCCCACTCACGATTCAAGGTCTCATTGGTTCTGACAGATGAATCTGTATGTAACGTAAAAAAAACACCCAATTGGGAAACCTATTTAAGCAGACAGACTTGGTAATATGGGACGAGGCGCCGATGAACGACCGGAAATGTTTCGAAACACTGGATAGGACCCTCCGTGATATCTGTGACAAACCTGAAAAACCATTTGGGGGTAAGTCATTCATGTTTGGGGGCGATTTTAGGCAAACACTACCAATTAAGAAGGGAGCATCAAAGACTGAGATAATTGCTTCATCGATATCAGAATCACACTTATGGGACCATTTTAAAGTATTCGTGCTTCAAAGAAATATGAGGTTAGAAAGGCCCGGAATGTATCAGTCAGAGAAGGACGAAGTAACTGCATTTTCCAAATGGTTACTTGATATTGGCGACGGCTATGCAGGGACTCCTGACGCTACAGATCCCGACAACGTATCGTGGATAGAAATCGGAGACACGTTCAGGCTACCAGATAACGAACATGGCAAGGAACGACTCATAGATTTTATCTATGACAGTACGACGTTGCAACATCCTACCGCAGATAACCTCCAAGAAAAGGCTATTGTGTGTCCCAAAAATGAAACCGCTGATACCATAAATGCAGCCGTCTTAGAGAAGATCCCGGGAAGAACGCACACATACAAGAGTGTAGACCACGCAGTGCCCGCTGGAAATGACGGCGGATCAGGAGAACTGCTATATCCGACGGAATACTTGAACACGATAAATCCAACAGGTCTACCACCACACAAGCTACAGCTAAAGATAGGCACCCCTATAATGTTACTACACAACTTGAACCCAGCCGGAGGCCTTTGCAATGGCACCCGCATGATCATCACACAGCTGCTTACAAAGGTTCTAGAAGTAAAGATCATTACCGGTACAAGGAAGAACCAGAAGGTCTTTCTACCACGGATAGTACTGAGCATGAAAGACGAGAAACTTCCATTCATATTCAAAAGGAAACAGTTTCCAGTTAAAGTTTGCTACGCAATGATGATCAACAAGAGCCAAGGACAGTCACTCAAGAAAATAGGCATATATATACCGGAACCAATTTTTGGACACGACCAGCTGTACGTTGCTTTGTCAAGAGCCACATCACCGGCGGGTCTAAAAATGATCATCGCAGGGACAGAAAACCATTCCAATAATGTTGCCAAGAATATCGTTTACAGGGACTTTCTAAATAGGATAAGGACCCAACAGGTTAACGTCAACATTGCCAGCGCTAACGCCAACGAGGAACATGCATTTTTTCTAAAAAACTATACACTGGCATTGCATACATTATTCATGTTGGACTGCACATGCAATATGATTTTACTTAAGGAAACACATCACACGATCACTATCCACGATTATGACCATTGACCCTTAGATTAGCTTCTTTTTTGGCTCTTCCAGTACCACATTCATGATTCTATACATATGTTTTACACTGATTGCAATGATCTTTTATTTGGTATGCAGAGACATGTCTGAAAAAACTCCACAGAAGCCTGATATGAATCCTGGTACAGAAATGAAACCACCAGAGACAGGAACACACACACGATGAGAACGCAAGGAAGAGGTACCTATCGAAGAGACTAATCTGCAGTCGTCTGTAGAAGGGTCACCCCTTCATCCGCTACAGTCATCAGAAACAGCTCGACCATCTGCCAGCAGTACAGAAACCCAGCAACAAGACAAAGGGAAAGGTATAATGGTCGAGGAACCCGAAACTAATCTGGTCAGTCTCACGCCAGCAGACATAGCAAAGCCACTTAAAGTGAAGGTATACCGTCGATGGACCTCGAGGAATGTGCCGGATCCCAACCCGACTGGGCTATGTTACATACTCCTTGACAAACAGGTATGATGTATCAAATCCACCCCATATTTACAGACAAGTTAATCCACATTACTCACCAATCTCGAACAATTTGTTGAAAAAATATTTCAGGGAGGTACAATTCAAGCTAATGTACAATTATGGGACATCAAACTGTTTGAAACAAAGCTCGAGATAAACCGCTGTTACCGCATAGAGGGCTATGGCTGTAAAAGGACAGATAACTGGCAACGCACAATCAATAACAACTTGCCATTGTTATTTGGCAAATACACAAAAGCGACCGAAATACCGGAAACCGGCTTTCCGCAACACTATTTCAGTTTCGCTTCGTATAACGAGGTTGCTGCACGCACAGAGAACAGTGACTCTCTACTCACAGGTAACCATTACTAACGAAAACACAGTCCATTCATACTTACACCGACACTAACCAGTACATACAGATTACATTGGAATTGTCCGCAATGTTTCTGACCTAAGGGAATTCGGAAATACAACAACGAACAAGATTTCCCGCCGAAACCTAACAATCCAAAATCTAAAGTACGAAACGACATGACCATACTCATACACACACATATGCAAACGTTTAAAAACTGACAGTCCAAAAAATGTGGCAGTGGCAACAGCATAATATTCAGCCTTTGGAATGAGGCGGCTGCAGGCTTTGAGGCGAGTTTGTTTACAACAATGGAACAGCCGGTAATAATGGCCGTCACATCATGCTGGGCCAAAAGATTCGCTGGTATGTAAAATCTATTGAAACAAACAGTATTTAGACTTAAGTATTGCAAACATGTAACAGAGCTCGAATGAACAGGTGGCCTCCAGCTCTCGGCAACCCCAGCTACTACTTACTATCTAAACCCGGCAATTCCGGAAACAGACCAGATAAGGGAAATGTAAGTCGTAACAAAAAGGGTACGTTACCATTGCTTAAGTTACAAAAACATGAGCATACATTTTGGCCGTTATGACAGGGCTCCCGGATTCCTAGGCCCCAACCCAACACTGCAGCTACCCTCAATTGAAGGCACGGCATCAACAGGACAGGGATCACAGCAACCGATGGCCATTGCTGCACTCCTAGACCTTAACCCAGAGGCCCATCCGGTAACGATTCAACACATTTACTAACGCATAATTAAATAACCTTTACAGATAATTAATGCAATCTTTCTTATGATTTTTCACAACAGCAACAACAATTCACCGTCCACGCTACGATAACCTGGATAGATGAGCGAAGGGGATGGTACTTCAATCGATGTCGTATATGCCACACAAAGATAAACCAAGGGATGCCGCATTTACACTGCCAACAGTCTGGAGGGGCTCCCACACCAAACTACAGGTACACCCGCCCAAATAAGCTATTAAAAACGCATACGTATTACCTTACATTAGCTGAACTTACCAACACCTGGAATTACTATTATCCAGCTATTGTTTTAGAGCTTCTCTGACTGACAACACTGGAACAATGGTGGTAACCTGCTTCAGCCCAGCTGCACACTCAATGTTACCACCGTGCGGTGAATTGCTAACCTACATTCCTGAACCAGATCCGTACGACCTACCCGCACTCATCAGAGATCTACAACAAACAAGGCGCATATTCAGGCTGCACTTTGCAACAGGAAGCCGCCGCGGAAATGCAAGGTTTATCCTTGACAGTGCAACGGAACCTGACCAGCCACAACCACCACCGGCAGCCACCCATCTCGCAGCGCTTCCACCAATTCTGGAAGTGGAAGGTGAAGGAAGCTCATCTTCACCACCTATACCCGAGCCCCCGACAGTGATACTAACAGAGACCATTACCCCACCACCGCATACAGCTGAAGCAGAGGAAAAATACAAGGAAACTGCAACAAGTGCATCTAAGGGGATCCGCAAACAACTCTTCACAGAACAAGAGGGTGACACATTTGGACCAATAATGAAGAAATCAAAGAAAGAATGATAACAGAGCCACTCACCGGTCTGTTCACCGTTAATATAATGTAGGTAAATTTGGTAAGACGATGTATTAACTGTTAACTCCTATGTCTGTACAGTAATAGTCTTTAATAGGTAGTGTGTAAGGTACCAAACCATGTATGCATACTCTCTGGGTCACTGCAAAGACTGCACAAAGACGCGCTAAGCCGTGTCATTTTTAATCTATATAAGCAGTCATTAACGAACTTCACAACCATGTATCCACACAATACATTCAACTGTATACACACATGAAACATTCAAGAACATACAAATAGACACGAATCACAAATGGCACACCACAACAACCAAAACAGAAAACAAACACACTGACACGCTTACTACAACTGATAAATACTACACAAACAGGTTAAACTGAAACCATTAACGGACCCGCTGACTACAGCTACAACGACACTTTAATTCATATTCCACGCACACCACATCTCCATGCTCAACCCTTACAAGGCACGAATCCTGTTGATATACGCGGCCGCTGCACGAAGAGCAACATGTGCCTCAGCCAACGCTGCTTGCAACATCACCTGCTTAGAACGCTCGCATGCATGCACCTCCCTAAGAAACGTCACTGAATTAACCGACACCAGATCGCGCCGCTCTTCAACAACCTCCTGGATCAGGTCATCCAAATACCTAATGCGTGCCGCAATATCAAAGCAGAGAACACGAACCATACTTTCCCACTCACGAGCCGCAATAACCTCCCTCTAAAAAAAAAGACACATCTGATCCTGAAGAGAGTCGCTATCACATGCAAAGCTTAACTCACCTAAACAACCAAGAGGCGCCATCACTGCCAAAACAAATGTCTAACCAAACGAAAGTACTCAGGCCTAAACACAAGACAAGCCACAGATTTATACCAACTAAAAGGAACAACGCACAGGCCACTAGCAACAGTACGTGCAAAAGGAACATACAAAAGCTTACACCCACAGAAGCGTGCACAGTTTAATAGATAATTGGGAGCATGTCAGTAGTCACTATACCACTACAAACAGTAAAAGTAAAGCATCCATATGCACGCACAATGCAGACAAAACAACACACAGAAAATCACAATCATCAACTATATCTAGAAATGCGACAAAACGTATATAGACAAAACAGGTTGATATTCCATTACCATGGTGAACTATACAATAACTTCCTTGCACAAGGTGTACTACCATACAATAAGAAAACTGCACCCTAAGAAAGGCTCCATCAACCTACACACTATACATAACTTCGATAAGCCATTGACACCAAAACAACAACCCACCCACTCACAGTACAAACGTTAACCAACCTAATACAACACTGACAAATATACACCAACTACCTACCCAACGACAAAGACACATTACTATTAACCTAGAAACACCTAACACCAAACAAACAACCCCGGAAAGACACTAACCATCCAAAGCCCCTTCTTCCAACTCCATAAACACAACTTGCTTCTCCTTCTCCGCTATACCATCACGAATGGCATCAATCAAAACATTAAGAGCAAGCATAGTCTGACGATCAGCACGCTTAAGCTCCACCAACCCTTCCAAACCGGCAACAGCTTTTTCATTCGAAGGTCCAAAGCTACGAGTCTCAATAGTTGTCTGCTCACGTTTTTGAAGTTTCCCAACCAAATGATTACGCTCCTTCTCCATGCGAGTCACAAAATTACGATCCTCACACACTTCGCTGATAAACAAAAACTTAAACGCGCTTGTGAGATCATCGGAACCCGACGCGGCCATGATTTCTTCCACATTGGGTTTCGTAGTCATCTGGGAATACACAATGAGAACAAATACAACTAACCACATAACCTAACCTACTTTAAACATGATCCTACTAATTTTTTTTAAAAATTTACCCTAGATAGGCCCATTATGGTAGCCAAAAAAAGTTACTGAAACGGGCTAAAAAGCCCACCAAAGCCATAAAAAAACACCACATATCCAAGCCCATAAAAGATATAAGCACCACATATTCAAAAACCGCAAACAACAGGCAAACACAACAAACCGCAGAACCAAAACACCCCCGCCGCGGAGCGGCGGGTACTAGACACTCGTTGTAACAATCTCTAGTCTTAACAAATATACGTAATATGTAGTTTATAATATATAAAAAAGTAAGTCTAATATAATAAATTAATAGTATTCATCTCATATCTCTTATATAATCAGAGAACTCACGTTTGGCCAAATTGAGGGATTCGATTAACCAATGAGAGATCCGAACACTCTCATCGGTCAATCGATTTTTTAAGTGAGAAAACGTTGGGGCAGTGTTGGGGCTTTTTAAAAGGCTCTCAAAACATAGACGTGTCGAAAACGCGAAGAAAAAAACCTTTGAGGAACCAAATATGTTTTTTGAAACTTTGGTGTCGTGAAAGTATTGGGCATATCAGATACGCATTTCCAAATATGAGAGGCACGTTCTAGAATGTTTTAAAAATGATGGTTATCTTCACCGATATCTTTTTTATATTTGAATTACGTTAACTATTGGGACATAGGTACGAAACCCTAATTTTGAGCCTATATATACTCGCCCAATGTAGGTGCTCATTTTTCATTAGTCTTCTAACCTTTGTGCATTTGTTTTCTTATCGCAGGAAAACCCATACTGATCCCCGCGCTTTCAGATATCGATGGCACGAATGGTAAGTGCAACATTAAGGTAAAAGTCGTTTCTATATGGAACCAATATTACAGCGTTACAAAGAAATCTAAAGTTGTTGGTATTGTTATGATTCTGATGGACGAACAGGCATAATTATTTTTTTATAACCAAATACTTTGTTTGAAATCATATACATGCTGTAAATATTTATCTTGATAATATGTTTTACATAACAGGGTACCAAGATCCATGCAACCATTGGTAATTTAGTGGTTTCTGATTTCCAAAACCTCATTCACCAAGATGATTATCACTTTATATCAAACTTTAGTGTTAAAAATAATACATACATGCTTAAACTAACTTCTCATGCATACGAAATTCACTTTCTCAAAAAAAATGTTCGACGATGTTCTGATTTTACTGATATAAAGAGTCTTTGAACTTTTTATCTTTTGAAAGTTTTTTAGAGCACAAGATTGATCCTAAGTGTTCCTTTGATAAGTTTTTTCTTTCTTTCTTTTTTTAACTGTGTTTTGGTTTGCGTATCAATTAGAATTCTATGTGTTTCTGATATAGTATTTAATATGATTTATCTTTCTCATATATTATTGGTCAATTAGTCGAAAACGAGAATATCACGATTATTGATTCAGATGATAAACCTAAACATTTTTTAGAGTTCAAGCTACAAGATCTTAGGTGATTTACAATATTCATCATTTTTTTAAAATATTGATAATGTTATTAATTTTATATGAATTTGTTTAACGGTACAAGAATCACATGCATACTTTGAAATGACCTACGTTTTGTCAATAATGTTATATCTTTTTGTTCAGTGGTGTAAGAGTCCCATGCACACTTTGAAATGACCTGACTGTTAAACTTCGTGACTTTTCAAGGCGAATGCCACATCAAAAGATCTTATAATCATGCTTATCGTTATGGCAAAAAAAAACATGTAGAACTGTAAATAATTTAATTTTTAATGTTTGTTCATAGAGATATAAGCAAGAGAACTAAAATTTTGAATTACATGCAGGTGCGTCACAAGTTTCAAATTGTTTTGCTGGTACGAGAATGGTTATAAATGATGAATCAAACCCACATATTAAAGAATTTAAGAAGAAGTAATCTTATGTATAAATATAATTATTTTTATGATTTTATAAGTTTGAGAAAACAATTGTGTTAAAAGTTTTTGTTTTAAAAACATATTGCTAAGTTCTGATATTACTACATTTGGGATACAAATGTAGTTTATCTACAGACTCAGTTGTAAGACAACCAGTAAAGTTCTATTTACAGTTTCTATTTAAAGGTATTGAAGAAGTTTATTATATTCAACAAGTAATCACAAGTTTTTTAAAAAATTTTATTATAATGTTGTATGATAAGTTTTTCAGAGAATAACCTTTTTTTACTCAGCCAAGTGGATGTATTGTTGTTGGAAACATTTTGAAGATTGTAACTGACCAAGGATGGTATTACATGATGTGTACTATTCGTAAAAGTATTGTCAAAATATTTTCAAATACAGAAAATGAAATGAATTATTGTGAGGGTTGTGCCACGCAGACCAGACTTTTTCCAAGGTATGAAAAACACAATTAAATGTAACATTAAATGGAATGTATGTTAATAAAAACACTAACAATGTAAAACGTTTGTTTATGTAGGATCCAGTTCAAATACGTGTTCAAGATGACACCGGTTCGACTACTTTAAGTTTGTTTTAACAAGATGTTTGCAAACTTACTGGAAAATCACAAGCATATCTCATGTCAAAAATTGACAAGGTTATATAATTGTCCAAAGTATAATTATAAATGGATTTATTTTCTAAAAACAATAAATAACGTTTAGCATGCTTATGTTTAAATACAGGATTTGCCCATGGATACATATCCAGAAGATTTGGATTTCATGGTTGGGAAAGAATGTGCGTTCAAGATATAAGTTTCTAATTACAACTTGAATAATACTTATCATGTATTCAATATTAACAAATTAACTGAAGATGGATCAATAATAAATGAGCTCGCATCAAAACAGCAAGAAGAAGAGGTATTCATATATGTTTTGAATTTTGTTATAATTTTCTTTTTAAAACATTAGTTTTATTTTCATAATATGTCTTTATTCCGGCTCAGGACGAAGTTGAAGTTGTAGGATCAGTCGAGGAAGAGGAGGTTGAAACTCCAGTATCGGTTGACGAATAGGAGGTTGAACCTCCATCATCAACTGGGAGTAAGCGTAAGACCAAAGAACCAACAAAGAGAGGTGGGAAAAAAACTACAAAAACCGAACAAGATGATAGTTAGTTTTTGAGTTTTAAACAATTATATTATGGATTTGTTTATTTGTATTTTGGTTTGCATAATAGAATTATATCTGTTTCTAATATGATAATTTGTTCTAAATATTATGAATTTGTTTTTTTTTTTAATTTTTGGTTTGCATATTAGAATTACATGTGTTTCTTATAATATAATTTGTTTCTTATATGGTTTCGAATTACAACTGTGGTTTCTCATTCACATCTTGTTGTGCATATATTAAAAACCATGATGGTATATTTTTATTATTAAAAAGAAAGTACAAAATATAGTTTTATAATGTATATTTGAAATCAGTTTTTTGTTTCTTATACAATTATTTGTTTCCAATGTAGTTTCAAAGTTATGTACAAATGGGTTCTGATTGATAATCATAACGACTAATGATTACAGACCATCAACATGTTCATAAACATAAAAGGAACATTTACATTCTACTACTACCAACCCTAACCACCATCAACACAGCAAAAGAGATAAAACCTCCACTACCAAGCTTCAATTATAGAGATCCATGAGAGTGATATGGCCCTACTTCTCAAACATCCCCTCCTTAACTTCAATCAACACCGAAGTCAACACAGCCAACCTCTTTGTCTTCCTCTCCTGAGTCTCCTTCATGCACTCCAAGTTGTCAGCCACAACCTCCTCTACATTCATAACTTCATGCTCCACCATCAAATCAGCGCGCTTGGCGATCTTCCTGCAAAGAGCGTCACGGCGCTCGCCAAGCCAGATGATCAACCCCTCATCTTCTGTCATCTCCTGACAGGATAAAAACTTCATGAATTTGTGGTGATTGGTAGAACTGCTAGCTTCCTTGACCTCCTCGAAAATAGGAAATGTAGCCATTAAATTGAATGGTAGGTGAGAAATATGATTGTTAATAAAGATGGATGAGAATGAATATTGTTAGGAATTGGAAATTCCATGAGGAAGTGCCGGTCACCCCAATTATAGTCTAGCATATGTTAGCTCGTAGACATGTCATTATTTACGTTATCTAGTAGTTAATTAGTTAGTTATTAGCTTAGTACAACACCGTGGAGGAAGGACGGGTCTTTACTGTAAGATATTGGATTTCACATACACATCAAACCATAACACAAAGTAGGCGTACAAGAGGTTTTTAGAGAGAGAAAGTTAGAGGTTTGGGAACTTTAGTGAGAGAAAGAAAAATCTTATTATGAGCTCCAACTCTCTACCTTGGAAGGTAGAGAGTATTTATAGTCTTACAATAAAACGCCACACAACGGGCTGTGGATCAGGCATACAGTGGGTAAAGACCCGTACGTCCTCCACGGTGTTACTTAACTAAATACTACTTAACTTAAAAGAACTACGACTACGAGCTTTCTAACGATTACATATACTTGAGGTGACCGACTCTTTAATACCTGGAATTTCTAATTCCTAACAATCTCCCCCTAAGGGAGGTCACCTCAAACATATACTAAAATTACATTGAATACAAACAGATATTACATTAACAATTGTTCTTGCATTCTTGATGTAGTACTTTGCTCCGAAGCTCGTAGTCATTGATTCCACTCATCGCATGTTTGGTTAATCCAAGTGGAGGTCTTTTACTGATTCACATGATAATAATTTTAAGCCAGCTTTTGAGATCATCAGCTAACAAAAATCTCTGAGACATCCATTGTGGTGTTGGTATTATGTGATGTTGTGACTTTCGGACCAACATGCTCACATTCTGGATCATGATATCTTCTCATCAGAGTAACGGAAGCTTTCGTTGATTCATGATATTGGCAGCAGCGTAGCAGAAGCATGGAGTGAAAATATCAGAGTCATTGATGCACTAATCATGATTTCTTTTGAGATGAATGTGTTAAGTGAGCATGCGGCTATGGATTGACCGCTTCATTCTGATCAGCTACAAACGTAGGACGTACCTGCATACAACAGTTAGCAATAAATCGCACGAAAGTGTCTTTGATCACTTTCGTTGAATTGAGGTACACGGCCCACGGTTCCCCGTTGATCAGTACAAGTAATGCCTGTGATCAGGTATAATTCCGAAGAATTTCCTTGACAGGGTTTCGCAGCTGCTCTAGCTGTTCTCAAACCGCAACGTCTCAAAGAAGACAACACGGAGTGAGTGAACCAGCGAATAGAAATTCACTGATTGATGAAAAGATATTTGAAAAACACTCGTGTATTGCTTAATAGAAATTGTTTTTGCAATACAACGAAGGTTTTAATGAACATCAATTATCAATCAAAAAACACCTTTTGATTTGAAATATCCGTACACGGTCGATTTGCTAAAGAAAAGAGTTTTTAAGCACAACGACCGGTTTTTCAAAGGTATCCGTCAATCCATAACCTGAACCAGGATTGATTCAAAAGATTGAATCGCCCCATTGTTTCTGTTCAGTTGTCACATGGTTGATCTATTTGATAGATCTCACATGCCACCCACCAGGAGCTTGTTTGATGTTGGCTCCAGAAGGCTTTCCATCTTCATTGTGAGTATGTTAGCATATCAAGAAAAGAGTTTTTAAGCACAACGACCGGTTTTTCAAAGGTATCCGTCAATCCATAACCTGAACCAGGATTGATTCAAAAGATTGAATCGCCCCATTGTTTCTGTTCAGTTGTCACATGGTTGATCTATTTGATAGATCTCACATGCCACCCACCAGGAGCTTGTTTGATGTTGGCTCCAGAAGGCTTTCCATCTTCATTGTGAGTATGTTAGCATATCACTCAGATGTTTTGGCAATACCACAAGGATAATGCGTAGGACTCAAGATATAATCTCTCTTTCCACATTGTGTGAAACAGAGAGTCTTCATTGAAAGTGTCCTAATGAGATTTATTGATGATCTCGTGGCTCTAGACTCAATATGTGCATATTTGGATCCTGTGCCGGAGACTAGGGAGAGGGTCTCCTTCTTCAATATCAACAATCTCTAAGAGAAAGTCGATAGATTATGCAGGTTCCCCGTGAGAATGAAACAAGCCCTTATAAGAGGAACTTGAGTGGTTTGGGAAGTTGTAGTGCAGAGCGTCACTTGGTCCATGACGTCTTGTCTTTAATACCAATGTTACCATCAGTAGCATATGAATTGTACCTGGTTTCTGCCCTATGGTTGAATAAATGGAGGGCTATTTCTTTTCACCCTTTTCTCATTTAATTCTTTTTCATTCTTCAACCCCTTCAGTGCTTACCGAGACTTCATAGCAAGAACCTTGTTGGGTTTGTTCCAGTACTCGCTCTGACTCAGTCCGCACTCTTCCCATATCTCATTTTTCTCCTTTTATCATCATACCTAAGGACTTCTACACTAACTAGTGGATTGTCCCTGGGTAGATCCCTCCGGTTCTGGCGGATCATGGGAACAAATACCTAACCTTATCATCCTTATATCACCGTACATAAAGTAAATTTGGTCGGTCTATTTGGTATTGTTCATCTGCCATTTGAACCAATTGAAAACTATTTGAAAATCAATCCAGATACTTGTGATATATTATCAAATCATTTTTTACCTGAATTGTTTTTGATAATTTTAGAACAAGTGCTCCCCCTCAACATGTGCATCAAATGTTTGAGATCGTTTTGCACACAGAGGCAAGAGGAAGAATTAACTTCTTTGATTACCATTTTCTAAAAGATATCAACATCACTTCCCTGATCAAATCAAATAGATAAAGCATTTTGGGGAAGGATGAGGTTTTCATAATTTTGCTCCCCCTCAATATGTGCCTCAAGGTTTGAAAAGAGTTTTGCACATACTAGAGGGAACCTGCACATTGAGATAAATGATCACGTTTCAAATCATTGTGGTTTAAGATAGATGCTCCCCCTCAACATGTGCATGGAAAATTTGAAATCGTTTGGCACATGTGGGAAGGAGAGCTTGTACATCCTTATAAAACCATTTACCGAATTATCAGTTTAAATCCAATTTAAATCACAAATTCTCCCCCGATCACAATTATCAAATCCTTTGAGATTTGTGATCTATTGTAGATTTAAATTGATTTTGAAAGCTTTTAAGGAGAATTGTGACTTGATTATGAAAGCGTTTTAACTGATAAGGATCGGATTTAAAGACTTTAAACTCCATTGATTAAACATGCATGAATATCTTTTGAAAACAATTGAATGACAAATAACTTTTTAATTTAATTGAAATCATTCTCCCCCTCAATCAATGACATAGGTTGTTGATTGAGAGATAGATATTTTGACAAATAAGTCCAGATGATTATCAAAAATAGAGTCCGAGTTATTTTTCAGAGCAGTTAGTTTTCAGCAGATGAATGTTAATAGAATCAGAGCATGGAATTTTGAAAACATGAAAAAGTATGGCTCTATTCTTTCTTTGAAAAGCGGGTTACTGCCTGAACTGACAATAAACCATTTATTCTCTTTCTCCCAAAAATATATATATATATATTTTTTTTTTAAATGAAAATTCGAACAATATCTAAAGTCCCGTGTCATTATTTGAATGACAACACAAAGACCGTAGATATTATCGAATCGACAAAAACATGCCAAAAAGACAATATTTTTGAGGGTTTTTCGAATTTTTTCAAATTTTTATGGATTTTGAAAGTTTTATATTTTTCTATTTGATTTTTGAAGGTTTTATAATTTTGTATTTTGTTTTTCGAATAGATATTTACAAGAGATAGATGAAGGAAACCTTTTACTCCTCGTCTTCCTCCTGAAGACGTTTGAGTATTTCTGGTTGAAGGCTTTTCAAGCCAAGTCGTGGAAGAATAAACTCAAAACGTTCTCTTGGAAGAGCTTTGGTGAAGATGTCTGCTAACTGGTATTCAGACCTCACAAAATAGAGTTCCACCACACCTTTTTCCACTTGTTCCCTGATGAAATGATGTCGAATGTCGATATGCTTAGCTCTTGAGTGTTGAACTTTATTGCATGAAAGAGCAATAGCACTTTTATTATCACAGTACAGAGGGATTTTGTTGAATACAAAGCCATAGTCAGATAATTGGGATCTCATCCATAGGATTTGAGCACAACAAGATGACATGGCTATGTATTCAGCCTCTGTAGAGGAAATAGAAGTACTCATTTGCTTCTTTGAAGACCAGCTCACAAGCTTATCACCCAAAAACTGAGCACCTCCAGATGTACTTCGACGAGTATCTTGACACCCTGCATGATCAGCATCTGCATAGGCTGTTACTGACATACCGGTGTCCTTCGGGTACCAAAGTCCCATGTTGATGGTTCCTTGGAGATACCGAAAGACCCGTTTAACCGCTTCAAGGTGCTTTTTAGTAGGCTTAGCCTGGTATCTAGCACACATGCACACATCGAACAAGATGTCTGGTCTACTAGCTGTGAGGTACATCAGGGATCCAATCATACTATGATATTTCGTTTGGTCTACCATGATCCCTGAGTGGTCCTCATCTAGTTTGGTACGTTCAATCATGGGAGTGTCAACAGGGTCACTTGAATCAAATCCAAATTTCTTTAAAATCTAATTTGCATATTTAGATTGATTTATGAAAATGCCTCCGGGACTTTGTGAAATTTGTAGTCCTAAGAAAAATGACATTTGTCCCATCATTGACATTTGAAATTTAGAACCCATTTCATTTGAAAAATGGTCACACTCATTGGGGTCAGTCGAGGCAAAGATGATATCATCAACATAAATTTGAACATGAATTAAATGTTTGCCTGACTTCCTGGTGAACAATGTTGGATCAACTGCTCCTTTGCTAAATTCGGTAGATAGAAGAAACTTTGATAGCGTATCATACCATGCCCTTGGAGCTTGCTTTAAACCGTAAAGAGCCTTCTTCAAACGATAAACGTGAGTAGGATGCTCTTGATTCACAAATCCTTCCAGTTGGCTAACGTAGACGACTTCTTTAAGATCTCCGTTCAGAAATGTCGTCTTTAAATTCATCTGATAGACTACCATGTACTTACTAGCAGCATTAGCCAAAAAGATTCTGATTGTCTCGATTCGAGCAACAGGAGCAAAATATTCTTCAAAGTCAATACCCTCCTCTTGACGGTATCCTTTAGCAACTAATCGAGCCTTGTTCTTCAACACATGACCATGCTCAACAAGTTTCACTTTGAAGATCCATTTTAGAGCAATGATCATAGCACAATCTGGAGCAGGTACTAACTCCCATACATCAATTCGATCAAACTCATGAATTTCTTCTTGCATGGCATTGAACCAGCTATCTTCATTCATGGCGGTTTTAACATCTTTTGGTTCGATCTTAGAGAGTACAGAGTTGAAGAAGCACCATAAGGCATCGGTTGCAAGTTGTTTCCGTGTGGATACTGGACGAGAGGGATTTCCAATGATGTTGTCTAATGGATGATCGTGAGTCCATTTTCTGAGGTGTTCATGTGGTAGTTGTTGAGGGACTGAAGTAGCAGAGTCGATGTCTCCTGAAGAAGATGGTTCTGATGAAGATTCAGGAGCAAATATGTTTTCAAATGGAGCATCTTCAGGAGTAGCAAAGGGATTAACTTCATCATTGATGCCAGACACAGTTCCATGATGTACAATCGAAGATTGATGATTTGTTGATGAGACTAAGTGATCAGCAGCAGGCGCTTCTTGACTTAATGAGATTGAGACTGAAGGGTTGACTTCATTCACAGGGATAGGAGCAACCTCTGTTGATGGATTTGACATTTCATCAGCATTTGTTTCATAGTGTTCATCAAACATTGGATCGAACAATTTCCTTAAATCATCTTCTGATGGAGGTACATATGGAGCTGTTGGAGAGGGATATGGTACAAGGGATGAACCAATGGGACTGTTTTGAAGTGAGGGTCCAGAACTGGATTGTCTAGGAGCCATAGGACCACTACGATAGAAACTCTCTCTGACTATCTTTATCAACCCATATGTAGACAATTTGAAGTGACCACTGATGAAGAAAACCTGATATACCAAACTTGAAACTGAAGAAGAATTCCCTGCATTTGCATCTTAAGCTTGCACTAATGTTGGAAGAACAGTGTCGAGAATTTATGCATCAAGCAAATTCCTAAGTACTCACTACTCAAGCAAAGTATGAGACATTAACACCTCTTGCGATTATCCACACCGACATATGCGTGTGACACTGAGTAAAACAAAGTAACTCCTAATAGTGATAGTTAACCAGGTCTTCAACCATCCACCTCGACTGCTGGTAACTAGATAACCCAAGACTTCAACTCAAATTCTTAAGCCCGAGCAAGTTATCAAATAAGAACACGCCTTTGTGAATGTCAACTTCAACCTCAAATAAGTGATAAAAGAGTAACTTCGAAGTAATCAACTTGTGTCAAATGTCTAACACTTGAATAAACATACAATCGGATGAACATTGACCCAATGAATGAACCGGAGCAAATGATTCCTCAACATCAATGCATTCTTCCTCAAGGTATACATGTAGAAGCTGATCTGGAAGATTTACTAAAAATGTCTTCTAGCGGATGAGGAAGTCATTTTTCCTTAATGTTCATGTGGTTGATTTATAGCGTGCACAGTGAGAGGAACAATAATCCGTGAAGATTTGGCAAAGGAATACCAAAGAGCGGATCATTATTCAGTAGTGCAACTACAATATCATGATAGTCATTATCAACGCCTTGTGAAGTAACTGGAGATAAGGTTTCTTGAGAGTTCTGAGAAGTACTTCTTAGATGGTGAAATAGTTGAGTCAGTAGAAACCGGAGCATGAGCTTCAGAATCTGGATGATCAACATTCGTTAGAGGTTGAAAGTACTCATCAAACATATCTTTGAAAAACAATGAATCCCAAACATTGATTCCCATTTATCCTTAGTAAGTGAAGCATTAGGCGTTGGAGGAGAGTCATCAAAAATCAAAACAAATCCCAGTTATCCTTAGTATATTCACTCTTCATCAAAAAAAATATACACTCATCATCATCAAAAATTAAGTCGTATAACCATTATTCAAACATCCATCATCATGTAGTATATTCACTCTTCTCCCCCTCAAAAATTGCATCCAAAGTTGCCATTTTTGATTTAACAAGTGAATAAGAGTATACACCAATGAACGTAGATCCACTTGATGACTGAATGAGCGTGGAAAAACATGAACCTTGTTGATGAAGAATGTAGATGAGTATGGCCATTTACGAGAGAATTTCTTATTAGCTGAAGATAAAGCGCACAGAAGAGCGTACACTTTTATTTTCTATGAGGAACGGGGCCTGAAGTGTTATCTTCAGACGCCATAATGATGAAGTACGAGGCCTGGACTGATTTGAACAGACGTCATTGTTAAGAGCCCAGTCGTATGTTTAGAGCCGCCCGAATCCAAATACCAAGGGACGATTTGTACGACCTGCTTTAGACAACAGACGAAGATAGATAATTGGAAACATTGGATCCCCACGTGCTAATGGGTTCCTTTTGGTTAGCACAAACAATCTTTGAATCAGCAGAAACCATAGATGCAATGGCGTTATTCCTAGGAGCTGAACTAGTAGAAGCATCGGACTTAGTCAAATGACATTTTGTGCTTAATGGGATTATTCTACCAGTTGGCTTCCAAACCTTAACAGGCACTATTCTAGGCATAGTGGATCTAGCTGAGGGGTAAAGTTTGCCATTCGTAAATATTCGACCTGTGGGCTTCCACTGAAATCCTACATTTGTAAACACATTCCCTGTAGGTTTCCAGGATTGCTTAATCTGTTTTGCTCTCCAAACTTTCTTAACTGGGTTATGAATCTTAGACCTAAGAAATAACACATCACATTTATCATGATTACCAGAAAATAAACATTTTTTACATGTTTTGCAGACAGCATGAGGCCTTGAATTAATTTCATTAAGCTTAGAGCTAATACTAGAACTAACACGATTCTTTTTGTTCAAATCAAACTTCTTGTCCCTATGGTGTTCTTTCACTTCCTTATCATTAACATTTTTAGTTTGCGTAATCCTATCCTTCTTTGCATTGCTTCTAGGTTTTGACCCGCAAACTTTAGTGTCAATCTTAACATCTGTAGAAGTAACGATGGGAATATTACATGGTTTCACTGCTTTCTGCATTTCTGGTCTAGAAGTGCTGGGATCTGAAATTCTAGGAGGCACATCAAAGGTTGCTTGCTTGAATTTTGACATGGAACAAGGCATATCAAGGGTCACATGCTTGGCTTTAGGCATAGAACAAGGCACAACTATTCTATCTCGCCTATTGCTAGATTTCGGACTTGTGACAATTACATACTCTAAGAGTTCCTGAGATTGTTTGGCATCCATGCAGGCATAGGCTATAGTACTATCAAAAGGTTTTTCTAATCTTTCATATTCAACAATCTCACGGAGACCCTTCAAACTGTCCTTAAGGTGTGAGAGATATGCTTTATGTGCAAGTTCATTATTCCTAATGGGCGGGGGAATATATAACATATCGATAGCATATTTATCACAAGCAGAAACCTTAGGAACAGAGTATTTGCAATTGGGGATTGGCAACTTTCCTTTCACCTCACGCTTCAGATTCTCAATATCGTTAAGTAAAGAAGTTATCTTTTCAATTTGTTTATCATGATTAACTTTAAATGAATCACATAACTCTTTGTTTTGATCATTAACCTTTGAAATTTCAGCTTTAAAACAATCATTTTCCTTTTTCAAGTTATCAATTATGTTTTGAAGTTGGAAATTCTGAGAATCTAAAGGTGGAGGCATATGGGAACCAGTCACATCCTTCTTTTCACCTTTCAGTTGTGAAATTTGGGCTTTCAATTTTTTGATCGTGTTATAATGAGCTCGAATTTGTTCATCACGTTTGCTAATTTCAAAAACTGCATCAAACTCAGGAGCATCAGAGGATGTCTTGATATTTGAGGTTTTAACATTTTCTTTGAGATGTTGATGTTTTAATTGCAAAGCAAGATGTTCAACTTCTAATTTAGAATAATGTTTGACCAAGTTATCATGATCATCCTGTTCTATTTTCTCATGCAATTTTGAATTTGTTGTTTCAAGCTCAATGACACGATCATGGGAGACTTTCAGAGCAACAGATAATTCATGAAATTGAGAAGCATTAATGGAACAATTTGTAGCAGTGAAAAACACATCTTGAGCAATACATTCATAAATCAGATTCTCATTCAGTGTATGCAAGTTCTTCCTCTCAATCTCTTTATATTTTAATTCTCTCTCATAGTCACTAACCTCAACAATCATTGCATCAAATTCCTTTTCCATTTCTTTAATATCAGAATGCATCCCTTTTTTAAGACTCTCAAATTGATCTTTTAGTTGTTTAAAGAAAGGCATGACCTCAGTTAAATAGCATTCTTTAGTTTGCTCAAAACCCCTTTCCCCTTCAGTTATACTAGTGGGTGTGATCCTTTTCTTACAAGTTTTCTCAAAATCAACAAATAGTTGAAAGATAACATATTGAGTGATTAAGGTCTTGCTTTTAGTGGCAATAGATCTAGGAACTAAGTGCATTGGTGTATTAGGAGGATACACAGTTGCTTTAGGCAGTTTCCTACATGGGGGATTCTTTTCAACAAGATTTTCAGCTTTTTGGAAATTGTTCAGGGGTTAATAGAGTCTGAGGCTTAAACTTGTTCAAGGACATCCAATTTTCTTTAGTGTAATTATGTGGTTTGATCGTTATGTTATTCCTTTTACACTCAGGATCTTCTAACTTCTTATTCATTTTCTCCCTAGTGACTTCATCAGATTTCTTATCTTCCTCAGTGCACTCAACGCAACTAGGTTTCTGCCTAGGCTTAAGGATTTCATTACCATCATAAAGCACCTTATGAGCATTTCTAGCCTTTTTAATTACCTCTGGATTTGGTTCCTCAACAAGGGGAATGCTATGCTTATCGCTTAAGACTCGATGCTTAGTGATCATGTGAGCAGTTTGAATGGTATTCCCTTGTACGTACAACTTATTTTCAAGCTTTTTTTTCAAAGTTTTTAGATTGGAAAAATCATTCAAAAGTTTTGATTCCTTAGCCTTGAATTCTTGCTTAAGCATTTTAACATTTTCTTGAAGTTCGTGTTTTTGCTTAGCAGTTTTGGAAAGCTTTTCTTGTAAGGAGTTTAACTCTTGTTTTAATACTTCTTCTCTAAAATTACTTTTTCTAATAATTGTACGCATTTGGATATCCATCTCCTGCTCACGAGTGGTAAGTTCAAACTTAGCACGCTGTTCGTATATGGCAACTTGATCCTTATAGGTATTGAGTTCAGTGGTCAAGGAATCATCAGGCACAAATGCAGTGTACTCATGCAATTCATAGTCATCATTTTGAGTAGAAGATGCATACCTAGGTACAGCAGAAACTTCCATGCAACTTTCCTCTGCATTAACGTGCACAGGTTGTGGCCGGTGCATCTCTATCTTGGGTACATCCGAAGCTTCCATGGAGCGTTCCTTTGCATTAGCTTGCACGGGTTGTGACTGGTGCACCTCTCTCTCTTGTGAACATGAGCATGAAGATTCTATTTTAGCATTGTCTGACTCATCATTATTTGTTTTCTCTAACCTTCTGCATTCAGCAACACCCGATTCTTCCACAGATACATTACCCAACTTATCAAAACAATCTCTCAACTGCACCTGACACTCATTCACTTTTTCATCCTTTTGTGTAGTTTCCTCAATGTACTTTTTCACATTATCCATGAGTTGGATAAATGTCTCAATGAATTCCTGAATTTCCATTCCAGTATGTTTTTTGAAGGAAATTCCAGTCAAGTGTTGATCGTAATCTGCTGAATATTCCCCACTGATGAATGGCTGAAATTGTTTGTAGATTACTTGAAGAGCTGCACTGGAACCATCCTTTTGAACCTCTTCATTGGTAAGTTGCAGCTTTAGATGCTCTAAGTTCAACAGCAAGCTTCTTGTCAATGTAGGTAAGTCCTGGCGGAAAAGAGCACTACATGTTCGATCCCCAGCTATGGATAACAGCTGTATGAGGTGCAGATGAAGTAGATGATAGGGCTCAATGCTGCATTCCATTTGCATGGCATTCTGTAGCAGGTGCAATTCATTCTCATTGTACTCAGAACATGAAGATCTCACATCCTCATTGTTTAATTCAAACATCTTTAATCGTTCAGTATAGCTAATATTCTCATGGTTGTTCACAGCATCATACAGTTTAAGTACTTCAGAAATCACTAGGTCAGTAGAGTAAGACATGATGTGGTAGAATGCACGGGATTTTACAAGTCTATGATTTAAACCGAGAAATAGAATCTTTCTCGGGATTTTACTAAAATCAAGACGAAACCGTTAAGCAATGACCAGTAGAGTGTGTTAAGATGACTGATGGATCGATACAATGAAAGAAGATTATGTGATAGGACTTTAGATTATTCGTAGGAAAAGCTAAAATGTTGTTTGGTTGAGATTTGGATTGGTTGATGCACGTTTTTGCGGAGAATTTTTAGGTCTAAGAACTTAAAACCTCAATAACTTCCTTTCGGAGGGGATTTGGGCCTCAAAAAATTCGTTTCACGACATCATTGTGAAACCTCACAATATTCAGCCTGTTCCGCTCGTTTTGACAGGTATTTCGTTGAAAACGAAGTTACGGATCAAAAGTTATGGCCGTTTGAAGTTTTGACATAAAAAGTCAACTTTGGTCAAACCTCTTCTTCGTAAACAATCAACCAAGTCGCTATAACCCTTGAACCAAGTCGCTAAGTCACCAAGTCGCTAAATACCAAGTGGCTAAAGAGCAACTCGCTAAGTATCCAAGTCGCTAAGACACAGTCAAGTTGCTAAAGAACAACTCGCTAAGATCCAAGTCGCTAGTAACAAGTCGCTAACAATTTACACTACAACTCGCTAACACTTTCTGAAGCAAGTCGCTACCCTCACTAAGTCGCTAGCCGTAGTGGAGAATCCACTAACTTGTACTATTTGTCGGCTTGTCTCAAAAGACAAGTCGCTAGGACCAAGTCGCTAACAACTAACACTGTAACTCGCTAACTTTTACTGAAGCAAGTCGCTACGATGAAAAACACAACGAGAACCAAGTCGCTACCAAGAAAAACTTCAAAAACACACTTTTCAATCCAAAACAAGTCCAACCACAGTGATTCAAGCTTACCAAATCAACACCCAAGCACATACAATGATTATAAACACAAAAGTACACCCAAAATTCAAACTTTAACACAAGAAGTGATCCAAATGATGCAAAAACCACTAAACTTTCTCAAACTCAAAAACCACCTAAAAACCACTAGAAATCCAAAGATATGTAAGAGATGATCTAACCTTGGCTCTTGATACCAATTGTAAGATATTGGATTTCACATACACATCAAACCATAACACAAAGTAGGCGTACAAGAGGTTTTTAGAGAGAGAAAGTTAGAGGTTTGGGAACTTTAGTGAGAGAAAGAAAAATCTTATTATGAGCTCCAACTCTCTACCTTGAAAGGTAGAGAGTATTTATAGTCTTACAATAAAACGCCACACAACGGGCTGTGGATCAGGCATACAGTGGGTAAAGACCCGTCCGTCCTCCACGGTGTTACTTAACTAAATACTACTTAACTTAAAAGAACTACGACTACGAGCTTTCTAACGATTACATATACTTGAGGTGACCGACTCTTTAATACCTGGAATTTCTAATTCCTAACATTTACCCACTGTATGCCTGATCCACAGTCCGAAGGAGGACGTGTAGTATGTAACTATAAATACCCTCTACCTCCCAAGGTAGAGGGTTGGACCTTTCATTTTAATCTAACCTTCTCTTTGTTTTTCTCTCACTTTCTCTCTCTAGAAAGGCTCCCATCCTACTTTCTCTCTCTAAGTTTCTTCATATCATATGCCCCATTTATGTGCTTGATTGTGTGTTTATGAAAACCAAGATCCTACAAATGGTATCAAGAGCCATGGTTTGATCTTGTTGGTATCTTGTTGGGTGAATCTCTTGTTTTTCAATCTTTTGATCTCTACGCGTAAAGTGGTTCGTACTACTCTTTTCATACGCACAAAAGCTTTGATTTTTACACTTAAAAATTCAAGATTCTTATGGGTTAAGGTTTATTGAGTGTTAAAATTTCAGTTTCTTACAAAAAGTTTCAAACTTTACGCGTTTTTATAAGGTTTTAAGCTTCGTTGGATTTGGGTGTACGTTTTTACGCATAAGGCTGAAAGTGGGTTTGGATCTTCAAGTTTTAAACTTTATTGTTGTTTTGGTGTTTTTTATGTCGTTTCATCATTAATATCTGGATTACATAACGTTGTTGGGCATAAAAATACAGTTTCGGTGATTTCGTACTTCTTACGCATAAGAAAACCCTAAACTTACGCGTAAGCTGTTTTCTACGCGTAACTCAGTTTCTACGCATAACCAGATTCCTACGCATAAGGTGTTCTTCTTGTGATCTTCAAATCTGGTGGTTTACTCAGTGTTTTCTTGCTTGGATAAGCCTGAAAATACTTCGACTTTGGATATCTCTTGCACTGTGAAGTGTAAAAGATTGTTTGGGTAAAACCCTAATTTTACGCATAAGCATAAAGCTTACGAGTAAAAAGTCTTACGCATAAGCCTTCTTTTACGCATAAGCTTGTCTTACGCCTAAGGGAAACTTACGCATAAGGTTCTTACTTCTAAGCCTTGGTTTACGCATAAACTTAAGCCTTTTATCCTAAAAAATCTACGCGTAAGCATTACTTACGCGTAAGCCCCTGTCTACGCGTAAGAAGGTAAGTTACGCATAAGGTTTGTTGTTTACGCCTAAGGCTGGTTTCTACGCTTAAGCATACTTCTTCAACAAGTTTCTCTCGTCTACAAAAATCCCTTGTTTTCGATCCGCGGAACAGGGGGTATATATAAAGAATTAGGGAATATCACAAACTCTACCATAACACCAATTTATCTTCACCTCCTTATCATCTTCTAGTTCCTTTACTACATTCTACTTCCCACTCTCTTACAGTTTGGTCTTGATTTTAGTAAAATCCCGCGAAAGATTCTATTTCTCGGTTTAAATCATAGACTTGTAAAATCCCGTGTACACAACAACATCATGTCTTACACTCCTGATTCAGTGATTTCAGAAGTACTCAAACTGTATGATGTTGTGGATAACCATGAGAATATTAACTATTCTGAACGGTTAAAGATGATGGAATCAATCAATGAGGATGTGAGATCTCCGTGTGTAGAATCCAAAGAGAGAGAATTGCACCAGTCAAGGTTACAGAATGCTATTGCAATGGGTAAGGAAAGTTGTATTGAACCTTATCGACAACTTCATTCACACCTCATGTTACTTCAAATTGATGACAAATACACAATGGGAATTGTACGATCATGTATTACACTCTTCCGTCTAGAATTATCATCGATGACTGGCACATTGTTCTTGAACTTGGAACAATTAGAACAACAACTTAATAGGAAAAAGGTTCAAGAACCCAGTTCTAAAGCTGCACTTCATGTGATCAACAAACAACTTCAGTCATTCATCAAAAGGGAATACACTTCAGATTATGATTATCTGGTGACTGAAATGTGCTTTAAGAATCACACTGGGATGGAAGCTAATGTGTTCAGAGAGACATTAATTCAACTCATGGATAATGTGGATAAGTATATTGAGGAAGTTACACAGAATGATGAACATGTGGATGACTGTTGGGTGCAGTTAAGAGATAGTTGTGATGAATCAAGTAATGCATCAATTGAAAGATCAGGTGTTGCTAAATGCAGAATGTCAGAGACAGCAAAGAATGATGTAACCAGCTGCTCAGTAACTCCTGTCATACAAAAAGTGGATGCGGCAATCAGAAAGGTGAATAAATGTCGGGTACAATCACGAGACTGTGGTGTTGAGACCTGTAAAGCACCAGATGATGGATCGGTTGACACTGAATACAGAGGCTCAGAGACAGATACGCTTGAATCAACCAGTAGTTCAGTGATTCTTGCTACAGATGATGAGGATGCAGATGACAGACCGATAAATGAACATGTGTCAAGTGATGAGGTACCCTTAACTGTTCAACATAATGCATCTAATAATACTCTTATGCAAACTGATCACATCACAGAACATGTTCTTGATACATCATCTGTAACTGAAGCTGAGTCTGAGATAAAGGGTTTCAAAACTAATGATATGGTTGATAAGATAACTTTTGATGAACTTTCAAAAAAATTCTCAAAACTTGAAAAACATTGCATTTCACTTGAAATTGCAATCCAAAGAAAAGAAGAAAGTTTTCAAACTGTGAAACCTTGCAACAATCCGGAATTCCCTGAATTTCGTGATTTTTTTGAAATAAATGACTTAAAAGCTCAGCTTCAGGACAAAAACTTGACTATCAACAATTTGAAGAAACATATTTCTGGTATGCATGAGAAAATTAATTTTGTCAAGACTACACAAGACATTGATGCTATTATAACAAGAAATAATGAACTGTCAATTTATGTAGCTAAATTACTTAAGGAAAATGAGTCTTTGAGAAAGAATCACATAGACCCAAGTGACTCTGTCAATGATACTAGAACTAAGTCTTTGGAACAAACAAACTCTTTGATAGCCAAAATTGATGATCTCAAAGCTCAACTTCAGGAAAAGAGTTTCGCAATTGTTGCCTTAAAAAATGAGCTCAGAATAACAACAGGGAATAGTGTGAACACTAAGTTTGCAAAACCATCAATCTTGGGGAAACCAGTAATTAGACAACCGAATGCGTTTAGATCTGAACGACCAAAATTTTCAAAAACGCGGTTTGCCTCCCAAGTTGATGCGAAACATGTTTTGACAAAACCAGTCACTTCACCTTACTTGCCTAGGAAAAATGCTATGAATGACTTGTATAAGAACTCTTATCTAGAAATAGCTAGAAAGAAGGCAATGATTCGAAAAGACGGAATTTTAGGTGCAAGACCTAGGGTGATGAATTCTTCAAGATTTCAAGGCACTGCTAGTAGTTCTAAACCATTATCTAGGAACACTAAACCTAAGACTAGGGATTGGCTTGGATCTAAGAGTAGTTGCGTTTCGATTAAAGCTATTCCTATAGCAGATCACTCTAAGAAACATAGATCTATTTCTGAATCCAAACAAGCTGTTTGCTCGAAGTGTCTGAAATGTATCTATAATGCAAATCATGATAATTGTTTCACAAAATCCCTGAATAAAGTAAATGCTCGTACAAAGGTTCAACCTGTTAAGTCTAGTGATAAGTCTTCCACTATGCATAAGAAGTCTAACAATCCTAGACCTTGCCATAAGTGGATACCTACCGGAAAGCGGTTTACCGATGGCAAACTCAAGGTTGACCGTGAAACCCCAAAGGGTTTGGATACTCATGTTACTAATCATAATATATGCAATCAAGCTTGTAATGTTAGTGCAGGTAGTCCTTACTCAGTTGCAGGTACATCGATCAATCACTACATAGGAAGACTCAAAGCCTGGATGAATAATGGACGCATATCTCCTGATTCAGGAGGTCAGGCTAGTCAAAATTGATGTACATGCATGATGACGTTTGAATACTTCAGTTCAAACCTCGTACTCTAAAGAAAAGAAAAGTGTACGCTTCAGTGCGCTTTATCTTCGGAAGAAGAGAAATCTTCTTATTATGACAATTCTCATCAACATGCTTCATACTTTTTCCATGCGCTTCAGTCATCAAGTGAACCGGGCTACTGTTGATTGTTTTCTTATTCCACTTGCTCAACTATAATGTCGATGGGGACATCATGTGCTAATTTTGCGGGGGAGAAGTGTGAATAGACTACATTTAGTAAAGATATTCACTTATTCAATCAAGAATGGCAACTCCGTATGCAATTCTTGAGGGGGAGAAGAAGTGTGAACTTACTGCATGGTTGATTGATTTCTGAGAATAAATGGTCAAACGGCTCCAAACTCATGTAAGAACCGAGCTTCTTCTTATCGGGTCATCTTCACATGGATTTTTCTACTAAGAGTCGTTGGTTAACATCCTCACACGGGCTGATTTGATTAATGACAAAGTGCTTCTAGTTGTTGGGCTGATTTTCTTAATGAACATCTTTCTGTTCTTGTTTGATTGGGAGGGATTTGAGTTAAGGGGATTTGCTACTTTCAAAGTTAACGGGAATGCATTTGGTAAGTTGAAGATGTTGACTTTCCATTCCCCAACTATACAATCTTGAAGAAGGTCGAGTCTACAGTCTGTCTTACATTTTCTGCTACGTGTTAGAAGACTAAAAACGAGCTGCATTTAATAATCTAAAGACTTCTTCTTAATCTGGGTTGTTATCAAAAAAAAAAAAAAAAAAAAAAATTGTCGGTTTAGGGGAGAGCACTAATTGGGGGAGATTGAAATGCCATATTTAATCCCCAATTAGACTTGCTCATTCTGTTCTTCAGCAAGTTGATTCTCACAAAGACTTCAAGCGATCTTCTCAACAGATTTCAAGTATTTGGGCTGATAATATGTTGCTGATTCTGAAGTATCAAAACCAGAAAGGGGAAAGGAGACACACATCTAAACGCGAGTAAATATTGATGAGCTTAATACTTCTAAGTGACTGAAGATATCCCGGGAAGACTAATGTGTCATGACCGCAGAGAAAATCAAGGTTTACTCATCAAGGCGTTTAGTGTTCTTATTCCAACTATGTGGGGGAAGAGATGGAAGAGTTAGTTTCTGAAGATGAAAGATGTACACAAGTGTGTGATGATTTTGATGTTATCGCAATCATCAGGGAGAGAGAATTGTGTACATTGGGGATGCTCAGCTGTTTTACTTGAGGGCTTAATCAGTGATTCAGAGATATAATCACTTATTCTGGAGTTGAAGATCCGCAGAGATAATCAGTGATTCGGCCTGCCTCTTCAATGTTATCGGTTATTCTCTCTTTTGGCATTCGGGTACTTCGGGTTCTTGAGCTTCATACACTTTCTTCAGGGGGAGAGAAAAGTATACATCGGGGTTATTCTTTGGCTATTGGACTTAATCTGCTACTTCGATGGTATAAGTTTCTTTGTCTTCGGGTATGTGTATTCGGGTTCGTAAGCTCTAGTCTAAGAGACTGACTGCATCAATTCATCTACTTGGGGGAAGTGTTCTCTTGACAACTCGTTGGGGATGCATTGCTTCAGACTTCAGTGGTAATGAAATTTGAGAAGTGTTATTTATGTGTGGGATGATACGTTGTTGTTCTTGTTGATGATATAACCTCGAACGAAGAATCACGGTGATTATTCTTGAAAGGAGCAGCGGGATTTATGATAATGGTGTGCTTCTTTGTGCACCTGGCTAAGGCAAGCTTGAAATAGAGCTTCGAATCTGCTCAGCTAAAGGATTTTCGGTTTGGGGGGAAGCTGCCAAAGTCTCACTTTCAGTTGGTTCAATTTCTTTCTTCGATTCAAGAGCCCTGGAAGCTTTGGTGGTGAATGTTTAAGGGATGATGACTTCTATCTTCTACAACGGGGTTGCTCGATATCCTTATCTCGGTACTCGTATCATCATCTTCTTTAACTATATCATCTATTCTATCTTTGTAAATATTTATCAGAAAACAAAACACAAAAATATAAAACCAACAAAATCAAAATAGAAAATTATAAAACCAACAAAAAGCCATAAAAATCAGAAAATTTGAAAAAGACCAAAAATATTGTTTTTCTATGACATGTCTTCTGGTATCGATAACATCTACGGTCTTAGAAATGTCATTCAATAATGGCACGGGACTTTAGATGAAGTTCAAGCAGAAGGTGTAAATATTTCTTTCTAAACATGTCTCAAATGATGACTTGCAGTTACTTCAGACTGTAACCCGTGCTTAAACTATGGCTTGCTATTATTTCAGATAGCAACCCGTTCTTCAAGAAAGGAAAGTGCTCCTCTAAATCAACTTTCAAAATATTTCGTGCACTTATCCTAAGTCAAAATGAGGAAAGTATGTCGAAGGACTGCGGTTCCTACACAAATGTTTTTCCGTCTTAAATTCTTCAGAAAAATATTTGGTGTTTTCAAAAATGGTGGTAAATGAGTTGCTTTATAATCAATCAGTTTCAGAGTTTTCGTATAAATTTGCAAACTCAATCAATGACTTCTGCGCTGATGAGTGTCCAAATACTCATCATTTTTGTACAATATAAACTGCAAAATCATCTGAAAACACTCAGAAACACATCAAAATGATCAAAATATCACAAATCAGTGTTTTATGTGTTTTAAATGCAAAAATATCAAAATCAGATGAAAAACATATCAAATTTGCAAAAATTGCAGTTTTAGTCCCTCAAGTTTCTAAAATTGTCAAAAACAGTCCCTGAGCACATAATTTCAAAAGAAAAATCATCAAAGGTCTTTTTTAAATCATAACTTGTCAAATTTAGTCCTTTGGTGAAAAATGTCAAAAGTTTGAGAAAATTACAAATTAGTCCTTCAAGTTTCAAATTTGGCAGAAATGGCCCCTGGAAAATTGGATAATGACAGATTTGGTCCCTGTACTTTTGAAGCTTGTCAGTATTAGTCCTTGGAACATCTTTGATGAATTGGCAGGAGTGGCCCCTCAAGTTTGGAAGAATTACAACAAAGGTCCCTAGTTATTATTATCCATTCACCATTTTGGACCCTTGCACCCATTTGACCCCCTGCCATATAAACATTTTGAACCTTCCCTTTTATTAGTAATAACTGGTCAAATCCAGTCAACACCCCACCACTTGGCGCCCAATTTTTCTTCCCCTTCACCTGTTCCCTGAAACCACTCCCACCATGCCCTCACCTCCACCTCAACAAATCACTCCCTTGTCCCCTCCTCCTCAACACAAAACAAAAACCATTTATTACCTTCACCCTCCTAAACACTCAACTCCTCCACTTGTCAAATCTCCTCTTTCCCGCCAAAAATGCAAAATGGTCAAGATCGACTCAAAATGATCCTAGGGTCCAAAATAATGGTGGGAACTGCTCATATTAGAGAGAGAAAGCAAGTGGGAGTATAAAAAGTGAAGAAAGAAGAAAGTTTGAGGAGTAGTTAGCCTTTTAAATTTTCTTAATGTCGTTTTCTTTATAAATGTCTTAGTTCAATGCAAAATGTTGTAATTTTAAGTTTTATGTATTACATTTAAGTCATAACAGCCTTGTAATGTGTTTTGGTTATCAATCTAAGATTTCATATAAGTTTCAAAAATTCATGATTACTGTTGCACCTTTCAATTTCGAATTCTCATGTACAAGCTTCTAGTATTATATTTTTGAGCTTAAACAAGTTAATTAAAGCTTCTTATAGCTTTCTATAAGCTCACAAGTCAGTTTTAATCAAATATGGTATATGGTCAATGAAAGTCAACTGGGAAGCTAAACTGGACAATGGTGATCTTGGATTGATGCAGGGGTGTTGC
The DNA here is from genome assembly GCA_019973895.1 of Chrysanthemum seticuspe. Classification (NCBI taxonomy): domain Eukaryota; kingdom Viridiplantae; phylum Streptophyta; class Magnoliopsida; order Asterales; family Asteraceae; genus Chrysanthemum; species Chrysanthemum seticuspe. Next base: position 138,639,295 of record BPTQ01000006.1, read on the forward strand.
AGAGGTTGAAATGGACTAGTTTAGGTTAGTATTGGGTTATGGTTTTGGCCTGCATAAGCTGGTTATAGTGGTTAGTAGATTTCTCAATTTCAATTTTAAGTCAAATTGCATATTATGCTTGCATATTTAATTGTGGTCACCAATGGGTAAAAACTGTTTAGATAGTTGTATTTAGGTCATTTGGACTGGGTTTGATCATTAACATCAGTTGGATTGGTATTTAGCCCATTTTTACTACATATCAGTGGTTTTCAAGGGGTGTTTGGATTGAGCATATAAACTGTGCTAGAGGGTTGTGCAGTGGTAATTTCTTGTTTGTTCAAGTTTGTATCACTCATGTATGCTCATATCTGTCCTTAATTTGTGTCTGCAAGGTCTCAAAGTCAAAATCTCATTCCAAGAGCTTTTGCAGCTTTACTGTTGGGATTTTAACAAATCCATTTTTTATTTTGTGTTTAAATGTCCTAGATTAAGCTAGCATTAGGCTTATTACATCTATTAAGTCCATTTTCAGTTCACAAATTGGCTTCAAAATCCATTTTAGTCAACTTTTCCAATTTTTTTTATCAAAAGTCACATTGCAAATTCAGTTTTGGGGTCAAATGGAAAGATTTTTAATGGACTCATTTCTTGGTCAAATCAAGTGATACTTGTTGTTTTTAAAAGCCCTACTGGTCTATTTCCTTATATCTATTTTAGTATAATTTTGTGATTTTTGTTTAAGCTTCAAAATGCTTCTCAATAAGCTCCTAAATGCCCTGTGCCAAAACTCAGCTTATGCTGAGTTTTTCTCAGTTCTTGCAGCTGATGCACAGGGCTCATTTGAGCTTGTCCAAGTCTGAGTTTTGGGATTTAGCTAGTCACCCAGGTCATCTTTAGGTCCCCTTAATTTGTTTTTAGTATCTAGCTTATTTGGTAGCTTATTCATAGGCTGCAAGTTGCCCCCCTATTCACTGTTTTTAGCCATTAAGCTCATACTTATCAAATCTGTTGTACTGGCAATCCAGAGGGTATGGGGTGTTGTTTTTAGTTGCTTTAGGGTTATTTTAGCTTGTTCAAGCTTCTGTATCAGTTTAATGCTTGTTTGGTCCTTCTAGCTTAATCAAAGTGCTTATTTCTTAGCACATTCCACATCAGTTTCAAATCCTTCCACACAACCCCTTTTTTTTCTATTTTTCCTAGCTTCTATATATAATTTTAGAGTTTTCCTGAAATTTTCAGATTTTTCTAAGTTGTTTTGCTATTTTTCTTAATTTAAATTAGTTTTTAATCCTTTTTAAATAGCTTTTAATACAAATAAATTAGAAAAAGCTTAAAAAAATATGTTTTCTATTTTCTTAGGTTAAGATAAATATAAAAGTAATAAAAAGTATTTTTCCATAATTTTCTTAGTTTAAAAAGTATTTTTTAGCATTTTAATTAGTTTTAAATAGTTTTAAATTAATAATAAATACATAAAAAGTCTAAAAAATATATTTTTAGTTTTAAAATTAGTTTTATCATATTTTAGATTTTTTCTAAGTCTTAATTTTATTTTTCTAGTCTTATTTCATATTTTCTTCTATTTTAGAATATTTATTAAATAGTTAAATTAGTTTTTAATTAATAATAATTAAATAAATAGTTTTAAAAATAATTTTCTTTTTTTTTTAAATTTTCTCATATCATTAGGTTTGTAAAAATGTATTTTTCATATTTTTAGGATTTATATTGTGTATGTTTCACGTTTTTATTTGTACGTTTACGTAGTTTTCAATTTAAACGTACGTTTTAAGTTTTAAACGTTCATCACTTTAAAAATAGTGATAGCGTTTATTTAATATTTTTTATCTTTTTAATTTTCTTAATTTGTATTTAAGTCGCTTTATTTTATAACCTTTTTCAGTAGTGTAATTATTCAATCCTAATCCTTTCTGATCGCTATCATTAGTGATCATTCTACTGTCTGAATCAGTGTTTAACACACCATTGAGTCTCCGTGGGACATAACGACCCGGGAATTCATTATATTCTCTGATCTTCATTGTATCTGTGTCTGAGCTGTTTTAAGTCTGTTTGACTTGACGGTTTTGCGCAGATCATGCGCCTTTAAAATTTTTCAAAAAAAAATGAGTCATTGATTGAGGGGGAGAATGTTTTCAAATCTATATCATCTAACGGGATTTCTTAATTATCCTAATATGCTTAATTAAAAATGATGTTAACCTACGTTGAAGGACTAGGTGCCTAGGATAAGATTGTTAGGATTAGATGATTAGAGTTTGAGAAACACATTATTCCCATACCTTATATGAAATGATTGACATGTTGAATTAGTCGATTGCTGTTTGGGTGATGTCGACCACCATATATCTGTATGTATGTTCACTAACGTATGCAGATATCATGGATATAAGAATGTTCCCGATCCGGATCCCACTAATGAAGATGATTGGATGCCGAAAGGAAAGGGTAACTATTTCTTGGGTTGACAAATGAAGAAACGGAGCTTAATTGGACTTCAATGGAGAGTTGGCATAAATGCAACGTAAGAGGTCTCACTGCATCAGCAGATGGTTTTCTTCTAAGTGATTGAAGAAACGGAGCTTAATTTGACCTCAGTTGGCATTCAAAATGCAACGTAAGAAGAAGTCTCACCGCATCTGCAGACGGTTTTCTTCCAAGCCCTACAGCAACAACGGAAGCTTCTCAACCACCTAACGTATCTTTGTGCAGATACCATTTTTAAACAATTTTGAATAATTTGACTAAATTGTTTTGAAAATGGAAAATATTGTTTTGAAAATTAATTGGACTTAATTTTGAAAATCACCGGACTTCATTTTATCAAAACTTAAGTCACTCAATCATCGACTACGGTCATCGATTGAGGGGGAGAGTGATTTAAATTAAAATATTTTCAAACGATATTTCTTCATAAAAGGTCCGTTTGTGCAATATTAAGTGGTGGTCTAAAGATTTAATGTTATGTCATGGTATGATTTTCTTTAAAACTCAAAGATCTTACAAAATGAAATTTTTTTCTGTTCTTGTTTGATTGTGATATTGTTTTATTTTACTTAAAGATCTCTTAAAACTTTCATACCTGATACTAACAATCTTTAATGTCTTAAAATGGTCATTATCTGTCATTTTTTAAAATCAAATCTTGCCACGTCTTTCCCCAAAATTTTCTAAGTGATTTAAATCTTTTGGGATCACAAATCTCAAATGGTTTGAAATTTTTGATCGGGGGAGAGATCGTGATTTAAATCTCAAATCTGTTTTAATGGAACTGGTTTTAGTCCTTCAAAGGCACTCCTGCCTCCATGTGCCAAACGATTTCAAATACACAATGCACATGTTGAGGAGGAGGATTTATCCAAAAACAAGATGAGTATTTAAACCTGGCCACATATTCTCCCATGTTTTCCTAAACCTTATTAAATCACTTGGGATCCAAAATCTCAAAAGGTTCGATATTTTTGATCGGGGGAGAATTTGTGATTTAATATGAAATTTGATAAAAGGTGATTATTTGATTCAATGTCCTGGCTCTCTCTAATATGTGCTAAACGCTTTCGAATCTCGAAGCACATATTGAGGGGGAGCGAATGGTTTCTTAAATGGCTTTTGTGTTCGTGGATGTGCTTCAAAAGAACTCTTGCCTCTATGTGTTAAAATGATTTCTCTTATCCTATGCACATATTGAGGAGGAGAATTTTACCAAGAAAATCAAATGGCTTTTTCTATGAAAATAGTGATCAAAGAAAATATTTCAAAGTCCTCTTGCCTCCATGTGCTAAACAATTTCTAAATCATATGCACATGTTGAGGGGGAGGTTTTCTAAATGATCAAAACTATTAAGGTACAAAATGCTTTGATCTCGTATCACAAGTACCTTGATTGTTTTTCCAAATGATTTTTCTATTGGTTTCGAGAAGGAAAGAACAATACCAAAAAGACCGACCAATTTATTTTATGCATGGTGTTATAAAGATGGTTAAGTTAGGTATTAGTTCCCACGATCCGCCAGAACCGGAGGGATCTACCCAGGGACAATCCACTAGATAGTGTAGAGTCTTTAGGTATATTGAAAAAATGAGAAAAATGAGAAATGGTAAGAATGCGGACTGAGACAGAGCTAGTACTGGAATAAACCCAACAAGGTTCTAGTTATGAAGTCTCGGTAAGCACTGAAGGGGTTGAAGAATGAAAAAGAAATGAGATGTGAAAAAGGGTAAAAAGAAATAGCCCTCCAATAATTCAACCTTAGGGCAGTAACCGGGTTCAATACATATGCTACTGGTGGTTACCAAGGTAACGCCGGTATTGAAGACAAGACATCATGGACCCAGTGACGCACTGCACTAAACTTCCCAAGCTACTCAAGTTCCTCTTAAAAGGGCTTGTTTCATTCTCACGGGGAACCGACATTATCTATCGACTTTCTCTTAGAGATTGTTGATATTGAAGAAGGAGACCCTCTCCCTAGTCTCCGGCATAGGAACCAAATGTGCACTATTGAGTCTAGAGCCAAGAGATCATCCACAATATCTCATTAGGACACAGAATTAATGAAGACTTGCTGTTTCACACAATGTGGAAAGTAATAATATATTAAGAGTCTTACGCATTATCCTTGTGGTATTGCCAGAACATCCGAGTGATATGTAAATATTCACGATGAAGATGGAAATCCTTCTAGAGCTAACATCAAACAAGCTCTTGGTGGGTGACATGTGAGATCTTTTCGTAAGATCAAGCTTGTGACAACTGGATAGAAACGATGGGGAGATTCAATCTTGAATCAACCTTGGTCCAGGAATGGGATTGACTGATACCTTTGAAAAACCGGTCGTTGTGCTCAAAAACTCTTTTCTCTAGCACTTCGACTGTGTATTATCTTCAAAATCAAAAGGGTATTTATGATTGAAAAAATGATTTTCTTCTTCTAAACCTTCGTCATATTGCAAAACTCTTTCTCTTTAGTACGCGATTGTTTTCAAATCATTTTCTATCAATCAGTAAATCTCAATTTGCCGGTTCACTCACTCCGTGTTGTCTTCTTTGAGACGTTCCGGTTTGAGAACGGCTAGAACAGCTGCGAAACCCTGTCAAGGAGATTCTTCGGAATTATACCTGATCACAGGCAGTACTTGTACTGATCAACGGGGAACCGTGGGCCGTGTACCTCAATTCAACGAAAGTGATCAAAAACACTTTCGTGCGATTTATTGCTAACTGTTGCATGCAGGTACACCCGATGGTTGCAGCTGATCAGAATTGAGGAGTCATTCCATAGCCGCATGCTCACAGCATCCACACTTAATTAAAGAAATCATGACTGGTGCATATCTACAGAACCTGGCTCTGATATTTTCATACTATGCTTCTGCTACGCTGCTGCAAATATCATGAACCAGTAAAAGCTTCCGCTACTCTGATGAAAAAATGTCATGATTCAAACGTGTGAGCATGTCCGTCCAAAAGTCACAACATCACATGATGGCAACACAATAAAGGGTGATCCAGAGATTTACTGTGGCTGATGATCTCAATGGAAGCTCGAAGATCATCAATGATGTGGATCAGTTTAAAGGCCTCCACTTAAAGTACAAATCAATGCGGACTTTGAAGAATCGCTACTAAAGCACAAAGATTGCGGAACTTGAAGAATTGAAGTCTACGAGCTCAGAACTAAAGACAAAGATGAATGCTAGGATGCAAAATGTATTTCATGGGGTGACCTCCCTTAGGGGGAGATTGTTAGGAATTGGAATTTCCATGAGGAAGTGTCGGTCACCCCAATTATAGTCTAGCATATGTTAGCTCGTAGACATGTCATTATTTACGTTATCTAGTAGTTAATTAGTTAGTTATTAGCTTAGTGCAACACCGTGGAGGAAGGACGGGTCTTTACCCACTGTATGCCTGATCCACAGTCCGAAGGAGGACGTGTAGTATGTAACTATAAATACCCTCTACCTCCCAAGGTAGAGGGTTGGACCTTTCATTCTAATCTAACCTTCTCTTTGTTTTTCTCTCACTTTCTCTCTCTAGAAAGGCTCCCATCCTACTTTCTCTCTCTAAGTTTCTTCATATCATATGCCCCATTTATGTGCTTGATTGTGTGTTTATGAAAACCAAGATCCTACAAATATATCTCTAAGACTTAAGTGGTATAAATAAATAAAACAAAAGAGAAATTGATAAGCAGGAATCATTACAAATAGTAACTGAAATTTAATTTAACGTTACTTATCGTATTTGTGACGTTTTAATACTTTAAAAACCTTTATTATTTTGTCTAATTGTTTTGTGTTGCTAACCAAATAATTTTATTAATCAAATACAACATCATGGAAAAAAAATAACATGAATACTAAAAACCATCATGGTATTGTACATTATCATATACAAAATATTCTAATTTTTTAATATATTTGGCGTTGTGATATTCCTCAACTGGTAAAATATTGCTATCATGAATGTTTTTGATAATTATGTTGATTATTAAGTTTATGATTCTAAATATTCAAATAAAAAAAGTACTAATTTAAAAAATGAAATCAAAATTGTGTTTTCAAATATAAGTTGCACGATTTTAAAGGTTTTAAAAACAATAAATATATTCGTCGAGATCTTTTTTATTTTTAAATTACGTCATTCATTAAAATTACGTTTTTCATATGCTTTAAGCTTTTTCTCATAGATGGCTTAATAAAACATAGATGTGATAGGAGAATGTATTAAAAAAACACTTTTATTTAAAAAAAAATTGTTTTTTTATATTTTCATTTTTTAGAAATATTAATGATCGTGATTTTTGACATTTTGACATTTCATACTCTATAGATACATATGCTATTAACTTTTTTACATTCCCTCATTTATTAGATATCTCTAAACTTTATTCAAATACATAACAATGTTAGAAACTATTATCATTATCAGCAATGACGATGAATTTGATTTTGATTCTGACGAGAGTGACGCTTACAACAATTATAAGTGTGGTTCTACTTTTGAACAGCCAGATGATTATTATGAAGAAATGGTTGAAATAAATGAAGTGGAGGTATGATAATTTAAAAAAATAAATTATTGGTTATTATTTTTTTACAATGTATTAAGATATTCTTTATAATGTTTGTTCAAAAAGTTAAAACTCTTTTGGCTCGTAAAAGAACCTTCAAATCTCTTATTGAAGTTCTTAAGATATATCATAAAGCTATAATAAGATTTGCGTTTAATCAGACCATCCATAATATGAGAGAACAAGTTTGGGATGAACTTGATGATCTTGAAAAGAAAAAGAAGAAGATGATGATGAAGAAAGATGGTGGTAGTGTTGATGAATAATTGGGTTGTTTATGTATTATATATCTAACGGGTTAATGTAATAAATAAGTTTGTTTCTTTAATTCCAATGTCTTGTGATAAAGTTTTATTTAATTGTATAAAACATCTAAAAGCAACAATAACATAAATACAAGTACTTGTTATCGTGTCAAAGTTAAACAAACTTTCGACGACAGATATTCTTCATGTTTAACTGATCAATAAACATAGGAATAACAAAACATACAATAAATTGGCTTGAAAGCTGATTTCATTAAGAGTTCAGGGTTACAACACCCTAACTAAAAACCCAAGCCTACATGAGCCTGGTCACATACATACAGTAAATTGGCTGGACAAGCCAATTTCACAAAGAGTTCAGGGTTGCAACATCCTAACTAAAACCCAGGCCTACACGAGTCTGGTAAATACAAAATAATAAATTGACAAACTGTTAATTTCATTACAAAATCAGGGTAAACCACCCTATTACAAAACCTAGGACTCTACATGCTTGGTGCATTCAACAAAAAATCATGATACATCACGGATTACGAACAACCGGCTACAAGTCCTATAGTAGCTAATACGATCTGAGAAACACCAGACTCAGAACCTACTAAAAAAGGTGCCTTAAAGGGGGAACCTGGTCCATGGACAAATCCAAGAGCTCTAGAGGAATTCCAGGCCCTCCCATAACGAGACCCTTTTAGACATAACAGCAGCCCACCGTAAACATGTATCTCATCAATCGAGAAGATGGGTGGAACCCGAAAAGAGAAACAAGGAATGAGAAAGCAAGGAGTAAGTGGTATACCGCTCCCAGGATAGGATTGCCCAGGCACGGGGTCGATCCCTTACGAACGAGTAAAGAACAGACTCCGTCACCTGGAATCCGCATAGCCTGCGCCAACGATAACCAACAACCCTTCTTTCACCGCTGTGATAGTAGGACAGGCTATGGCACATAACCAGTGAAATTGCTTCACTTGGCAAAAACCCCCAGTGCGAGATCCACACCTACCATGAAAGGCCACAACTATCACCATGTCGATACGATGGGCACTACCATTACTCTAATATACGTTGTAACATTTAAGTTTCTCATCAGGACGACCAAATCACCCTGATAGGACTTAAGGTATGATAGAAAGTCCGATGCAAGACCCTCCACGCCTTCCATCCTAATAATCACTTGCAAAACTCCAACGGGGTCAACATACTCCCATGAAATAGCAATGTTAGACAAGGATGAAAAAGGAGAAAATGTCCCCATATCTAACCCCCGTACATGGGTAACGGATCCTAGACTACAAGCGTCTTCGCCATCAAAACAACTACTCTTCATCTCACACCACGAAAACCGAAACAAGACAAAATTCCCTTCGTAAATAATACAACGAAAAGCCTGCGAAAAAACCTTCTTGGAAGAGGTTTTTAATGTTTGGGAATGATGTGAAAACTGGAGGAAAAGGCTCTAAGTATTCCAAGTTGTGACCCCCCAAACTTTCTAGCCTTATTTATAGGAAATGAAAATAAACAAGCGAGTTGCACTTGGCAAGCGCTCACTGGGGCAATATACATTTAATGAAGTGCGTGAAAAACACCCTCTAAGGCGCGAGTACAGCTGACGTTAACACACACGTCAGGCACAGTCGAAGGGACACGTTATACACACCGCTCAACAAATGTCAATGTGACACCGTCTACAGTCTCCAAGGTAATAAAGACATGTCAAATTCCAAAGAAAGTGAATAAATCCGAAGCAGGATATTCCTACACTTCCCCATGAAAACATTAAGTACACACATTTTCCAATCCAACTTACAACCCTGATTGAGGCAAAAATCTTGCATCTAGCCATCATCAAAAAGACAAATGTGACCATCAGCCTGACAATAAAGGGCCTGGGCGAGCCCTGGTAGCACATGCAAGGCCCGGGGGGACTCAGGTACAATAAAGTCCAGCATCACATCATAGTGCATGATCTAATACTGGACTGGTGAGACTTGATAGCGTATCAATATTAATGGCCCAAGCCCATTAATCACACGATCAAATCAAGCCCATAACCAAGGCCCAATCAACACTTGATAAAGGCCTGACTAAAATCCCAGGCCACGTAGAGCCTGAAAAGACCTCTCAGGACTGACTGACTAAGGAAAAAGCCTCTGCTCCCCAATTGTCACTAGCGGTTAAGATGTACCATCTGACATCACACAGTGGGGACGCACGACAAGCACCATTACGAGCTAAAGGACAAATGACTTATGTCCTTCTTATCTGCTCTCGGATGATCGACACTTGGCACTCTGGCGCCCGTCGATCACTCCCGAAGGGTTTATCTCTAAACCCTACAAGCCTCTCTATAAAAGAAGAGCAACACACAACATCACACAAGTTTTTCACACACTTGGACAAATACTGCCTCACAACAGTGAAGTATGGTTCTTGTTTAAGTGTTACTCGGGCTTCTTGATCTATATCAATCTTATCGGGTTCTTACCGTTTTACACGAGAAACCAAACAACAAAACCATTCACATCCATCTCTAACCGATTTACGTACGCATAAGTAAATAGTAATTAATCATGATGCCATTTATATAGTTCATAAGTTGTAGAATTTTGTATCTTTGATCCAAGATACTACATTCACACCAAATTGTGAAAATCATGCCATGGTCTTTTTCATCAACTATATAATTGCATCGTCGTTTTATCATTTCCATGTTGAAGGATCATCCAAAACCAAAACCCAGGGTTTTAGTCAAGTACCCAAGTACTTAACTTTCAACATCCCAATATATATCGCAAACACAAATTCTTGAGCCATATTTTAGTAAACTCACATCAGTAATTACACACACCGGTCATTAGACAACATGCATGTCGACCTAATCCATGTGAACTATCAAAATCCATGATATGAATTACTCAGAGTGTCATGATATTAAATGACTAATACGTATGCATCAAAACACCTTGATCAAGAAATAGAAATAACTTTAACAATAAACAAGAAACTTTGGACATACGCTACAGCCTATTGTTAATGTTATCAAAATAATTAAATAATCACTTTTAATAAAATTGTTACTGCAAGTTAACAAACAGCCAAATTTTGGCTTTACCGCTAGAAAACTTGCATCATCAAGTATACCATAATCAACAAAAAATATACATGAAGCATATCACTTCATTGTTTTATTATAAGCAATAATAATCAATCCTCAAAACTTCCTTCACACCACGAATATGTATCGCATATGAACTAAATTTTGAATGTGTTGGGTTTGAGTTTTGTTTTGAATGTTCTTGATTAGCTTAAAAGAAAAAGAAAAAAAAATGTGACGTTTTTTTTTACTACTGAAGATGTAGATGAGTACCAGATTTAAGGTGGAATATGTATTGATATTACCGTGTTCTTCATGTTCATATATAGTCATTGTTGAAAAAAAGGTATATAAATTCAAGTAAAAATCAAGAGAAAGAAAATAGGGTTATTTTAATCATTTAATAATTGCCAATAACAAGCCTATGTGTAAAAAAGGTAAATTATGTGCAAATGTTTTTATGACGTGGATTCTCCTCCGGTAATGTTTCTACTTATAAAAGTTACAAGAAGTTACAATGGTGGCAATGATATTAAAATGGGTACGTTTCTAATAAGGTTTTTTTAAATTTGATATATATAAAATATAATATAAATATTTAAATATTTTCATATTTTGTGCCGTCTTATATCACGTCTTAAAAAAGCAAAAGGTTTACCTTGACCGCTAAGACGTGAGGCTTGGTCCTGTCGACGCTACGTCTCGCGCTATTTATAACCTTGGTTTTTGCTAAAAATGAATGATGATGTAGAGCTCATATAGCAATGCAAAGTTCAATCACCATCAAAAACCACAAGACGTTTATGTGACACCAATGACCGAAAGTGGTTAAAATTACCGAACACCCTGTAAAAAGCAACTGTGCCGTACTCTACTAGTGATTCCTATCCCAAACAACCTCTTAATAACTTTGCATAAACAGTAAACTCACCCAACAAAAAGTAGTAAAAACTAGGCCTGGTAATAATAAAAACCATTTCTGCTGACTTTAATCACCATGGACATCAATGACGACGACATGATGCTCCTCCTGACAAAGCAAGGCCGTGAACTCACCACTGCCATCGTCGCAGACTCCAACCTCGATTTCACATTTATCTCCAAATGCAAGAAACCATATCCGCCTCCATCTCTTCAACCACCAATTCGTCATCATCGTCACAAAAACCGTTACTCATTTTAACCGAAGTAATAGACTCACCGTCGGTATCGCACACATACTCGCAAACGACGAGGTTACCTTTTCACCAAAAAGTGAACACAGAAGGCCAAAAGTTACTAAGGACAAGGTTGAAACCATTATCCTAAAACAAGTTACAGTATATATCACTCATTCATCCAAAACCACACACAGCAATGACAAAAGTTGTATGTTAATTCCGATTTTGACCACAATGATATGCAAAATGTGGACTAAAAGTTGTACGTTAATTCCAATTTGACCACATGCCAACATTCATTAACAAAAGGATCCCACGAGGCATGACGTCTAGCTAGTACGTAGTAGTAAGTAGTAACATCAACATAAAGATTAATTTCAGCGCCTTTCATCTATAATGTTGCGCTCATCCCAGATTGGACAACTGCAAGTTGCTTTCTTGTTAATCCACTCAGCTCCACACGTGTAGCAAAACTGATATCCACATCTGCAATGGCATTCCAAGTTACAACCACAGTTTACAAGTAGCAACTAGAAAGTGCTATTTTTTATATACTTCCAGCAATCAAATCAGCATTCTCATCTTAATGGATCTATGTAGAACTTTTGCATATTAAAGGTTCCAATATCGTATGTATAACTTTTAGTCTAATGCTTTTTGCTCGTATCACAAAAGTGGGGGCTTTTTAGATCATTTCAGGTACTGGTGGTATTGGACAAGAAAATTTTCAGTTACCAAATTGAAGTGTTTATGTTTATTACTCGTACTTTCTTAGACTACCCAACCTATAAATATTACATTTAAAGAAATTCCAGTGTTTTTACTTTATATACTAGTTTCCAATGTATACCCTCAAGTATGAATTACATATATTACATAATGATACTTAACAGCATCATCAAATATTAATAGAACAAAAAGAAAGTCGTTTAGTGCATGTCTCGAAATTAAGGTGTAATGATAGAAACAATAATTATTAACTTAACTCATCCATATATGTCATACTGTTACCAAATCAAATATAATTATGTGAAAAAATAAGAGCGAAAAACAGGTCGCATAATTCAGCCCAAACATACAGAGATAACAAAAGCAATTAAGGAGCTATTAATCCATGAGTATATAGCCACATTTGATGCTTATAAACCAAGGAAAACTAATATAATTTACATTTCTTTTATCGCATATGAGGGGTCACAGGTTTGTTAATACGACTTATTTCGAAACTCAAAAGGTATATGTTCAGCTTTAAAAAGAGTACAAGATGGTCGAAACTCAAAAGGCAACTGGACAATGCAGGTTTAGGTCAAAACAATCAGTCTTAGTGTTGGTCTACACAAATAAGATCTGGTTGGGCCGACCCACTTCATCATATTTCACTTTTTAAACAAAAAATGTGTTAAAATATGATTACAGAAACCTATATTACAATAACAATCTACAGTTTAGTAATAAAGCGATGTCAAAGGTTTTATTCATTTGAGTAAACTTAGGATGACTCGCATCCTTTTTGGTAGATCTTTTAACTTAACCCATTTGTCTGATTTATAAAAACTCAGATAAACACACATATAGGTAAATGGGTAGCAATTGCCATGTCTTGTAATTCCAGAAAACAAGTAAGATGGAGATAGATAATACAAATACCTGCAATAAATATGATAGCACCCTGCTGCAAGTTCAACCAGATTCTTGCACTTGATACACTGGCGCCAACTATTTTGTGTTGCAAGAGACTTAAGTTTAGCTTCATTAGCAGATCGATTTGGGTAATACATCTTGTAGTCAGAGCAGGTAAAGTTAGCATGCCATGGTACGTTGCAATTGACACAAAAAAGGCGACGACATTTAACACATTTTCTCATTCCAGTTCCTTGTGCAGCAGCAGATGAACTAGCAGTAAATTCTTGAACTTCGCTTTTTGACATTAAAGTTGAGCAATTAGAAAACGGGCAATAAACTTTTTCTGTTGTAGGAATAGAAGCTTCTCTTATCCGTAAGCTCATAATATCATATAATTCCGGATTCAGAAACTTCTTGCAGCTCTCAAGTTCCAGGTGAGATTTGCATCCTTCATGTGGACATTCAGGCAGCTGTCCTTGAAGCAACTTTGCTTCCACGTGCTTTCTCATACACGAAAAGCAATATTTGTGTAGACATTTGTTAACAGAAAACATTTGACCATTGTGAACAGAATCAAAACAAATTGTACATTGCTCGAGTAATGTCTCGCCAGAAGTGTTTTCTGCAAATTGGGTGGCCTGAGAAGTGATTGCTTCTCTTGCCAGTATATAAGCAAACTTGATGTCATTTTGCCTCACAAGGTATGCACCACAATAAGCAAACTTTCTTTGAATAAGGTTCAATTGGTCAACCAATGTCACAGTGGTGCTGTTTGTTGGTCGCGCTTTACCAGTGAGCTGCATTGCCAAAAATAACATCAATTAAAATGTCATATAAGTCCGTACTACATGTGAAGAACAGATGTATGACATGTTACAATCATCAATAGTGTGAGCGGGACATTATACTGTAATTACACGACGAAACCTACAAAATGAAGAACAGGAAAGACAATATATGTTGCAGATTGGGAGAAATGAAGTGGCATTACATCAATTAATTTAAGGAGTTCCTATAGTATTATTGTCACCCGAAATTTCTACATGTGGTACCAAACTCCCCATAGTGGCTATTTGTAACAAACAAGAGCAAATATTTCAGTCGAAACCACTAATAATTGGCGCCAAAAAGTTAAACTTTTTCAGGTAGCATGTGCACACACTCAAATTGCCCAATTTACCAATCCATAAATGATCATACAACACTCATAAACCTCACATAATGTTTGGTTTGTTATGTAGTTAAAAGCCAGAGTCAAAACATAACATCAATCCTGAAAGTTCAGATATTTGTACCTAAATTTTACTTTCCTATCACCAAACAATGAATTAAGGTGGTGTTTGGGATTGCATGTTAGGGGGTGTTTGTTTAAGCTTATTTATGGGCTTATGAGCTTATTTGTTTACGGCTTCTTTCACAAGCTCAAATTTTTCGGCTTATTTTGAAACTAGTGAGCCCATAAGTCCTAAAAATAAGCTTGAACAAACATCCCCTTACATCAAAATTGCTTATTCCCTCACAAAATCGCCAATAAGCATTAATCAATCAAAACACTTAATTCTTTTCAATAATGCTCTACAATCATCCAATAATTAAGCACCCTCAAGTTCCCTAACAACTCAATAACACAATAACATAAGAAACACTAGTATATGACCAAAATTACGCCCAAAACAAAAAAAACTTACATATCCATAAACAGCATTAGTATCACAAAACACACGAACACGTCTCAACCCCAAACTAACCGCAACACTCAACCCTTCAATCACACCTTTAAGTTCCAAAATATCTTCACCATTAACCGTAACCCCTTTCCTCACCTCAAAAACGCAACAATCACGGGTATCACATATCGCCACACCAATCCCTCCAACTCTGACCCTCCCAATCCCCCCAACACTCTCCTCACTCACAATTCCCTTACAATAAACCCGAAAAACCTCCTCACTAATTTCCACCCCCTTCCCATACGGTTTCTCAAACAAATCACCAGTTTCGCGCCACTCGTGCTCATTCACATCCATAACCTCCCTAGCAAAAGCCTGATCATGCAACAACATGTTCACATTCTCACGCATTTTCCTCATTTCGTTTTTAGCAAGCTCACTGTCGTTATAGTCACGGTTGAAGCTATCTATTTCGGCTGCGAGTAAGTGAGCGATACCTGACGGTTGTGAGTCGGTTACTTCTGTTGTTATGATGGTTTGTGAGGGTTTGGTGGTTGAAGAAGAGGTTAAAGAGATGGAGGCGGTTATGGCTTCTTGCATTTGGAGATGGAATGCGAAATCGAGGTCGGTGTCGGCGGTTATGGCGGTGGTGAGTTCGCGGCGTTGCTCGGAAAGGAGGAGTAATGTGTCGTCGTCGATGATGTCCATGGTGATGACACGTCAGCGGAAATGAAACGGTGTGATGCTAATTGTTTTTTTTTTTTTCTTTTTTACTTTGTTCAGAACTTGAGACTATATAGGACCCGTGGATTGACGGGTTTTTTTAAAAAATAATTCAGAAGTTGAGTGTGTGAATAAATAAATAAAAAACAAAGAAATTAAATAAGGACCATAATTATTTAAAAGGAACAATTAGTAATGCTTCAATGATATGATAAATAATTTGGTTTTTAGCTATTAAGAAAATAAACGTGCATGTATCGTCTTCTCCAACCGGTAGATAATCTTGAAAAGCAAAGTAATGCGGTCAACGTCAAACACTCAGTCCATGTTAATTCCGTGAACACCTAAATATGGAGAAAAAAATCAAACTAAAAAAGAAAGTTGTTGATAATAATAGTATATGTAAAGTTAAAAAAAAATAGTATAAAAAAGCAAAAGTCAAACTAAAAATGTTCTAAAAATGTTGTGAAAAATTCTCATCCAAACACCCCCTAAAAATATCATCAAAAAGAATTGGTACACTACCACTTTGTTATATAACAAAAAATAAGTACCAACGCTTAAAAGCTTTAAAGAATAGCATGAAATGCTTAAGCAATTATAAGTGAACATGGAGAAAAAAATGTTTCAATGGAGTTCTCTACTCTTAGTTGGTTGGTCGATTTAGATGGTGTTCTCTACTCTTAGCATAACATAGTTGGATTTTCTTGAGCACCAAACAACTTTTTGTAAATTGCATATCAACATTCCTCCAATGATACTTGCTCGACCTGGCTGAAGCTCATGTGATGTCAAACTCTTATTCTCTATATTTAACTTCATAAGGATATACCTACATATATATATATATAGGTAACCACAACATAATAAATTGTGTGACAAACAAAGTTAAATTAAAGAAAGCACCTATTGCAAAGTCCTTTTGGCATCCAAGTAGAATAATGCTACACGCATAAAGCAATTAGAAAGACACATTTATTCATACTAACCACTCATAGCGCCTAATAGTACTTCTTACAATTGTCAGTTACGGTGGGTCGAGCGAATCTGTTAAACATCAGATGTTAAGATAAAGGGGAATTCATAAAAGCTTTGCAATCGCACTACGACCAGTTAAAGTTTGACATTCAAATGTGCACTGTATACTTGTTATAAGAACATAATCACACAAGCTTTTCAAGTACAAAGATCACGACACTCATACGTTAAACTTATAACTCCGGCATCACCAACATCCAATCATCCATACACCAATCATGGTTTCCTTACACTCACTATAGTTATAGTACACATCCACACAGGTGAAAAGTTTCATCACAAGATACCAAGTACACAAATGTAAACGCGTACCACACCAGGTTTTTTAATAGGATGGTTATGTATTTTACACCAATATTCGAGTCGACTTTTTGAACCATTACTTGAATTTTTTGTCGCCAATTGACCATTGTTCTTTGTGGAATTGACCCATATAAATGTTTACATATGCAAGTAATATGGAATTTTTTGGAGAAGCTGTAGTAAAACAACTGGAAATATCATTTGATTAGTAAAACTCAAAAGACCAATAATTCTCTAATGGCAGGGTTTGCATGCCATTTTGCATAAGATAGTTTGTTTAATCATAAAAATACTACACGTAATAGTTTAAAAGGTTGATCACAAATTACCATATTTAAAACTCAAAGAATAAATAGCAACTTACAAAAGTGATTGTTAACTATTTGGTATTGACATTGCCCAAATCACTCTCAACCCCAACTCCGTTACGTGCTATTGATGACAATTTTATATAAAGTTTTATTAACTTCTGTCACACCCCCAAATTACATGTTTTGCAGCGGAATGAAATTCCTGGGGGTTGACTGTCATAGCATCACAATCACAGTTATATTGAACGACCTAAAGTGTCGTTTGGAAAACACATCGTTTGATTTAATAAAATAATCAGAGTTACAAAGATAGGTCCCCAAATGGAAATCAACATGTGCGGAAAATAAGTTTGGTACAAGTCAAACGATGTTTTTAAAGTGTAAAAATCCCACGTGAGACGCGTCGTCACCGCGACTCTATGATATGTCCACATGCATACCATGATGTGAATGCCCTAGTTACCTGAAAATACATTGCTAAAAGTGTCAACACAAAGGTTGAGTGAGTTCATAGAGTTTATGTAAATGTTTTATACGACTACCACAAGTATAGGCCATGTATGACAAATATGCCACATAAAAATGTTACAATTGCTATAAGCACATGACACTGAAGCTAGACTGATCATGATGTTCGCCCCAACAGAGTGTTTTGCCAAACAACTCAAATAATGATATTAAATGAAATGCATCCGTTTAACCAGTTGGAATCCACCAACCCGGATGGAGGAGTCACCCTCGATAGATCTATCCACTCACCCTCGCTTACCCAGTAATTAACGGTTCATGATTTCTGATATGGGGACATTCAATTGGCAATGAAGTAACTTAAGCAATGTAATGAATTTGAATATACTTGGGCTCGTAATAAAATGATGTGCAATGTATTCTCCCCCGTAGGTTTGAAATAAAGTAAAAACTTGAATAAATCGGGGCTATGAAAACTCACATGGTGCAATGTTTATGATGATACAATGGCAAAAGTGGATACACTGAAATGAGGCGCAACCTCTAACCGTGACCTATTATGAATGATATGTTCTACAATAAGTTATGATGTAATGTTATGCATGCAATTCGTATGATATCTATACCACTTGTACATTTGAAAATAATGTTTAACGTCGAAATGTATGTTTATGACATCTCGTCATATTATAAAATACTTTATTAGCATTTATGTTGAAACAACCTCCTACAATAGTCGTTTAGTGATTTATTAAGAAATTATAACTTTTCGTCGTAAAATAATGTCATTTGACAATTTCATGAAAGTGACTAAATGGCCTCGAAAAGCTAGTCGTAAAATGGTGCACATCGAGTGTTAGGAAACAAACTCAACGGTTTTGGGAAGCTTGTAGCATTATCTCAAAGTTCTAGCATTTAAGTTTTCATCATAGAGGTCTCGATCATGGAGAAAAACATAGGTAAAGTAGGGTACTTGTATACAAAATATTGTTTAAGGGTGGTTTTCGGCAAAGTTTAAGTGACCGTATTTTACTCGTTACAACTCCGCTTGACGAACGGTTGGACATTTTGGAAAATACGCTAGGCGAACTTACTTCTACTAGAAGACATCATTTTATAAGAAAAAGTACTCCAAATTAGTTCTCCAAATTTGTTCTCCAAATTAGTTCTCCAAATTTGTTCTCCAAATTAGTTCTCCAAATATTTTAACTACTTTACAAACACTTGTCCATATACTTTGTTTTTACAAATATTCTTGACCCGTTTGACCCAAAATGGGTCAAAAGTATATAAAAGGGATACGCAGAAAAAGGGGGTGTTTGGTTTGTTTAAACGCGTGTAATTTAATCGTTACAAGTCCGTTTTCTACATTTTATATGTCTTTAGCTTCGCGTTAAAGTATACTAATATATTTTTGATAAGTCGACACGTTTAATAACGCTCAAGACTTACTTTTGACTCGTAAAAAGTGGAAACAACATGCTGAATTTTCTAAAATAATAGTTTCGTCGTTAAACTTGAAAATAGCATAACTTCTTCGTTATAACTCCGTTTTAACCCATTCAAGCGGCCACGTTTTCGTTTTAAAGTGTATTTTCTAAATATCTAGCCCAAAATATTTTACAAACTGTCGAAATTTCCAGATTTCACAAATAAGATCAGACCACTATTTATAGTTGTCGAAATGGATTTTTCTCGCGTAAAACTTATTCTAACCACTTCAAACCAACGCCAAAGTTATTCTAAACCTACCATACACCTTCTTAGGGTGTCATGGGTTCCTAGACATCATCAAAAGTGGTATATTTCAAGGGATAATTATAGGATAATTATATTTCATAATAAGTAATAAAAACAACAAAAGTGCTATAGATTCACATGTAACTTGCATGTTTTCTTGCAAAAATGATGAAATAACATAAATATGAATATGAAAGAGTTATGAAGATCATGAAATGCTTACTTGAATGATTATGTGAAAAAGATGATGAAAACCTTATTAATCTATAGGTTTTTATTTCAAAACCTTAACATAGATCACTAATTGAACTTGATAAACACATGAGCTAGAAAAATTTATGGTTTCCCCTTGGTGTCTTGCCATGGCCGGTTCTTCACAAACAAGAAAGGAGAGAATGATTTGTTTTACACCTTGAGTATGTGTGTTGTATGTGTTTAGATAAGATATTAACTAATATGTAACAAATATCTACAAGTAAATGTATATGTGTACATGAAGTAGAGAAAATGAAATTGGTCACTTAAATGACCAAGGTGGCCGGCCATGAGTCAAAGGAGGGGGGTGAGGTGTAGTTTTTGTAATTAAATGTATTATTTGTTAAATGTAGTGTATAATTGATAAGTAAAATCAATTATTTAGAGTAGCGTTAGCTAAAAATAGATTTTAACGAGACAAAATAAAATGTATTGAAGTCATAAAAATTATAAAAATACATTTCTTACAAGAATTGAGTGAATAAATATTTATCGTGTTGAATTTACGAAAACCGTCGTAAATATTTATACATAACAATTTATATACAAAATAAATTGAAAACATCGGGTAAACTAATAATATAATTTTTATAGTCTTAAAGTGAGTATAAAAATATATTAAGATTATTTTTGGAAGTGGCGGATCAATATTTCAAAATAATGTTTACACGATAGCGTTTATTTAATAGGAAAATAAACGTTTAATGAAAAATGCAAACTCATGCATAAATTGATATGAAATGATGTTACTAATGATATGTAGACTAATTCTAGTCTATATGAAATGTCCTCAATGATTTTCCATGAATACGCAGCTAAACCCTCAAGGTTACGCGTATTTGATATTCGTTTACGAAAAAAAATAATGAATAGTGACTCATGAATAGTGATTTTCTCCGGGAATGAATAGTGTTTCGTGAATAGTAAAATTTTGAAATACCCTTTCAAAATATCAAATCGACTTAAAAAACGATGAATAGTAAAATGATGAATAGTAATCAGTGAATAGTAAATTCCCGAGATGAATAGTGAAATTTTCAAAGTTTGTAAAATGACCTGAAATTACGAGCTGTCACAACTTCATTTGAAGAAACACTATAAAAGGTTTATCAGGTTAACCGACAGAACCTAATTTCTTATAAGGTTGGGTTTATGGTTAAATAATTTTGAGGTTTATCGGGTTCGAGTTTCTGATACCCAACCTACCCATCTTTGTCTTCATAGTGAAAGAGAAGTAATCTACAAACATACCAGGCATGATCTTGTGAATGTCTCCTCTGATAAAGCTAAATCCACTAATCCTGAAAAGACAAACAACTAAGTAAGAACTATTATATGATGCATAAATGATCAGTATCATTTTCAACAGCTTAATTCTTTTAGAAGGAAAATAGAAAAGTTAAAGCAAGCAATTAAATCCAAGTGAGCAATGTTACAAAAAAGTGCCTTATAATGGAAACATGCTAATTAATAACTTACCATCATCATTGTCTATGTTATCAGCCTCTTAATCTGAATGAAAACGTTTCAGTATGTCCAACATCTTCTCCTTAGTTTCATCACCAGGTTTTAGTTGTTGCGTCTCCCCCATATTATCTCATAAACGATTATGTGCATATGATACTATGTGACTGAAAAAGAAGTTTACAAATTAAACACAAATCTAATGTACCAATTCTGAAATCTACCATTTTATAGTTTGAATAATAAAAAAAACTAAACAATATAACATTAGCAAATCACAAAAAATGTAACAATAAAAAATGTATATGTTGGAGCTACCTTAGACATGCAATATCATTGCTTCAAAGATAGTTTTTAAAAAATTTAACATAAGTTTCTATCTTGAATTTTCACCACAAGTTTCTATTTGATTATTGCATTTCTCTAAATTTGATGAACCAATTATATGGTTAACTAACAATAATGACTCCAAAAATGCACATTGAGGGTTGTTTGGGATTGCTTAGATTGATCCAGAAATAACTAATAAGCTGTATTTTGAAACTATCCAAACGCTTATCTAATCATAAGTGTAACATAATGTTCTTAAGCACACACCCACACAAAAATAACAGTATAGGGCTAATAACGGTTCTTAATCATTAAGATTAATAAAGCCAGCTAACTTAAAATATTGTTATTGTCCAAGGCTTATAAGATAAAGCCTTTAACTTGAAGATGCTAGTTCTAGGTTTTTGGCTTTTTTAAATGAGCTCGAAAGACAAAATAAGGTCCAAAATAAGTAGAAATGAAAATTCGGAGGTAGCAACACAAATGGACGTGTGGGTTGAGCAACAGGCCAAAAAGAAGAATCATTGTATCGATAGGTTTAGTTTATTAATAAAACACTCTATTTAAAAATCCAGAACCCTCAAAATCGCAAGCATACTTCATTGTCATCACAAGATTCATAATCAACAACTTGAGGCTCCCTTATTAATTAAATTAGGCTAAATCGAAAAGACATTGATTCGAGCTTCCAAAAATGTTTTTAATTTACCTTTGGAGTGAGTTCGCCTTTTTAAGACTCCTCGTGCGCTGCAACCAACATCATGTAAAAGCCAAGTCATGAAAATGATCATTGTTATGGTTTATTCTTGGAATGATTTCAAGTTTTAACTGTTAATAAAGAAAGTGTGTCATGTACATGAGCAATATAAATGCAGATGTATGTAGTTGCATATACACATTACGCACACAATAGGTACCTAGTGCTGGAGAGCTATGACCCAATGCAGGAGCTGCACTATAAACCATTTTCGGATTAAGGTCTGGTTTTTGCCGCTCACATAACAATACCTGTAAAAGTGCAAGTAAACATTATATTCAGTCTCATTATTCATTGATTCTATAACTAATTGAGGTAAATCAAGACCATGGATAATAGTCATTAGAATATAAAATCTTAAAAACAAAAGAATAGATAATCAGAATATACTTCATCTAAGAAATGTCACACGGTTCAATTTTGTATCACTTCACAAGTAAAGATAGTGAAAGGCTCTTGAGTAGTTATTGTCCAAAATACCATATCATAAGGTAGTAGTCAAAAAAATCCACAACTATATATCAAACGAAACAGGCATAGAAAAATGAAAAACCGAGCAATATTGAAGAATGCCATAAATGATAATCAAATGCATTATTTGGACACAATGAGCTTTCAAAAAGTACATTAAATGGTTTATTATGCGTACTGAAAAAGTTTTGTAGTGTATACATATGGGTTAGGAATTGAAGAACGTAGTGGTGTTGTACTGATAACTGTTGTTACTGAACAATCCCTTAATAAGCACCATTAATAATCCCAAACAGCCTCTATAAATATACGAAAACAAAAAAAAACAAAGGTTTCTATTTTACCTGTTAGTGCTACTATTCCTTTTCGCATGTCTGACAATATCTTTTCAGCTTCCTACTACATAATACAAAATGTAAGTCAACAAATAACAACTAAAGTATGTAAATATAATAAGAATTAAGACCAAAAAACCAAATAATTACATGGAATATAAAGCATAAGGTGTCATTCTGAATTTGTGATCAAAGAGCTCATTCCATAATTTTTGAATGCTTGACTGCAAACAAAGAAAGGTATCTTACCAAACTCCTTGAGCATTCTCTTGTGCCTTTCATTAAAATAAAGCTTTAGGTCATGGATGGGATTAACAACCTAAAACATGAAGACACAACATTTACATCTCTAAATGCACATAAGGTAATCTTGTGTATTCATTAAACACTTGGTTTCATATTGTCAAGTAATCATAAAATTTACCTCATATGAATTAACGATACAAAAACATATGAAAAAAATCAACACTTTACCTTTATCTCATCCATCAAACCCAATCATCATTCCAAAGAACAGTTACAACCTGAAATGCAAATAAAGTAGATGAATAATTAAAGCTTTAAATGAATACGAAATTCAAAACCAAACCAAATACATGAAAAAAGTAGATAGTGATTACATAAATCATGCACATGAGTGATTTCCTCGAATTGTTTTCTAGGGTTCTAGTAAAACACAATTAAATCTGAATATAATCAATGGAAAATATCTTATAATTGAATTGAAACCAAATAATTTCAAAATCTAAACTAATAATTCGAAACCCTAATAGTATTATTAAATCGGTACTTACCAATTCTTCCATTGCCCGATTTTTGAATCTATAGAATCATTGCTCGGTTTTAATTTTGGAACAATGAACTGATTTGAGATGAAACTGTTGTTTTTGATTTTTGAATCGTGGTGTGTTTGAGATGAAACTGGTATGGACTCGAGATACAATCAAAAAATTATAACTTATTTTTGGGATGATTTGTATAACGCGTATGGTCATTATGTTTTAAAAACTGAAATGAAATGAAGCAGTTTTGAATAAGTGTACCCAAAGAAGCTTTGGTGGAATATTGAAGAAGCGATGTTGTACTTTCCAAAGTCAAGGACCAATAATATTCAAGACACGTCATTGTATTAATTATTTGGCCTGCTTCAAAGAGTTGTGCAAAACTCTTGTTTATTATATTAGATAGATTAGACGAGAAATATATTTGAGAGGAGAAGAATGAGAAAAAATCACAATCACAAATATTAGATGCATATATAAAAAGAAATGTAACTTCTTATTATTTATTTATTTTTATTTGTAATTTATAACTACAATACTTTTCACTCTTTTTATTTAAATATTTCTACTCATTAAATCAATATTGAACTTTCTCTTTGGAGAACGTATTGTTTCATAGTTAAGTGGGTGTTTGGGAACTGGGATCGAAAGAGAAATGACTTTGATCACTAATAATGTGGCTAGTATGTTTAAACTTATGTATGTTTTTTTGTCTGTTGCATATTTTATGAAATTACTAGTAATAAACTATTGACATATTGTTTTGGATACAATCAGACATTTTTTTAACGAGGTTTTGGAGGCTATGTATTGTCGCGTGCATATTGTGTCGAAGCTTATGGTGTTTATGTTGATTTGAAAAGCTCACATATGATTATAACATAAATATATACAAAACTAAAAAGTTTAGAGTTATCATTCTATCATGTTACTCTGAACAGTCACGTCATTTCATCTTTCACTTTAGTGTCACATCACTAACCTCTCACCCCCTTTCATTTTTTACTTTTAATAATCACCACTCCATCAACCTTCATTAAAATATTTGAGTAAAGTCCTAAAAACATCCCTGTGGTTTGCCCCGTGGTGTTGTTTTCATCCCTAAACTTTTTTTTGGCACAAAATCATCCCTCCGTTAGTAAAGTTGGCACAAATACATCCCTCCGTTAGTAAAGTTGGCACAAATACATCCCTCCGTTAGCAAATTCAGTTAATAAGGACTAACGGTGCAAATTTTTCTCCGTTATCTGGACTGTAAAAAAATAAATAAGTATACCGTCGGAATCTTTTTTTCGTGCTCCTTCCAATGGTATGCTCGGGGAATTTTTTTGACTTAGTTTGAACCTCGAAAAATGCGAAAATCATCGTTTTTTCTTTGTTTTTGCATTTTTCGATTTCCAAACTAAGTCAAAAAAATTCCCCGAGCATACCGTCGGACTCATTTTTTCGTGCTCTTTCCAATGGTATGCTCGGGGAATTTTTTCGACTTAGTTTGGACCTCGAAAAATGCGAAAATCACCATTTTTTCTATGTTTTTGCATTTTTCAAGGTCCAAACTAAGTCAAAAAAATTCCCCGAGCATACCGTCGGACTCGTTTTTTCGTGCTATTTCCAATGGTATGCTCGGGGAATTTTTTCGACTTGGTTGATACCTCGAAAAATGCAAAAACAAAGAAAAAATGGTGATTTTTGCATTTTTAAATAAATAAATACTGTCAAAAAATAAATAAATACACCATCGGACTCGTTTTTTCGTGCTCTTTCCAATGGTATGCTCGGGGAATTTTTTTGACTTAGTTTGAACCTCGAAAAATGCGAAAATCATCGTTTTTTCTTTGTTTTTCCGTTTTTTGAGGTCCAAACCAAGTCGAAAAAATTCCCCGAGCATACCGTCGGACTCGTTTTTTCGTGCTCTTTCTAATGGTATGCTCGGAGAATTTTTTCGACTTAGTTTGGACCTCGAAAAATGCGAAAATCACCATTTTTTCTTTGTTTTTGCATTTTTCGAGGTCCAAACTAAGTCAAAAAAATTCCCCGAGCATACCGTCGGACTCGTTTTTTCGTGCTCTTTCCAATGGTATGCTCGGGGAATTTTTTCGACTTAGTTTGGACCTCGAAAAATGCAAAAATCACTATTTTTTCTTTGTTTTTGCATTTTTCGAGGTATCAACCAAGTCGAAAAAATTCCCCGAGCATACCATTGGAAATAGCACGAAAAAACGAGTCCGACGGTATGCTCGGGGAATTTTTTTTTGACTTAGTTTGGACCTCGAAAAATGCAAAAACAAAGAAAAAATGGTGATTTTCGCATTTTTCGAGGTCCAAACTAAGTCGAAAAAATTCCCCGAGCATACCATTAGAAAGAGCACGAAAAAACGAGTCCGACGGTATGCTCGGGGAATTTTTTCGACTTGGTTTGGACATCGAAAAATGCAAAAACAAAGAAAAAACGATAATTTTCGCATTTTTCGAGGTTCAAACTAAGTCAAAAAAATTCCCCGAGCATACCATTGGAAAGAGCACGAAAAAACGAGTCCGACGGTATACTTATTTATTTTTTTACAGTCCAGATAACGGAGAAAAATTTGCACCGTTAGTCCTTATTAACTGAATTTGCTAACGGAGGGATGTATTTGTGCCAACTTTACTAACGGAGGGATGTATTTGTGCCAACTTTACTAACGGAGGGATGATTTTGTGCCAAAAAAAAGTTTAGGGATGAAAACAACACCACGGGGCAAACCACAGGGATGTTTTTAGGACTTTACTCAAAATATTTACTTTTATCCAAATATGTCTCACAAAATACAACACACACACACAAACCAAATAATTAATAATAAAAACATTAAAAGAGGCCCACTTTGCACACTTTCTTACAAGATGAGCTAGTCACCTTTGGGTGTGTTTTTTTTCCTCACCTCACACAGCATAACAACACCTCTTTGCAAACAAAACTAACAAATCTATGAAGTTTAAAGTTGGTTTCCTAGTAGCATGACTATAAGATCACTATTATGTGTCATAAAACAAGCAATGGTTCCTTGAACCTAATGATGAAGCTATTTTTGTTTCGATTCCTTGCAATAAGTGCAGTTCCTTGTGCATCATCCCAACAAACTTAATGTAATCTATACGACCATCCATGATGTATATCTTGTTATTTTGAATGAATGACCAAAACCATGTTTATATAGTAAGCAAAGTGATTTTTGGTGAAAAGTCGCAACCCTTCATAAATGGTTACAATTTTTGATCGAAAGTAACCACTTTTCATTTAAAATTTAGTTTCATTAGCGACAGTTTTTTTTGTTACTATTGAGAATAGTCACATCTATTGAACAATTACAACACCCTAGTGATGATTAACATGTCATTACAAGTTTTTACCATTCGTCATATCCAAAATCAAGTTATTTATTTATGCAAGTGTGCACTTCATACCTCTCAACTCATATTATAACTTAACCTAAAATATCTTTGATCTTCGGTAATATTGATTACAAAAGAAATGCTTGATGAATAAACATGGTTTTGGTCACCATTTCTGGTGACGTCATCACCATGGACATTGAATTTTGGTGACAGAAACCATGTTTATATAGTAAGTAAAGTGATTTTTGGTGAAAAGTCGCAACCATTTATGTACAAAGAAATCATATAAATAAAGTATGTAATGAAAATTTGTTAAACTTTTTGCAAATTAAAAGTAGACTTGTAATTTGGTACTAGAATGGAAGGAATAGTTTTTGGAAATGGTGTGAGACATCATAGAGAGCTAGATGCAGTCGCAACCTAATAAATGTTATTGAGTTACTATCTCAGTACATACTCAATAATACCGGTGTAACTAAAACAATCTTTTCAAGTATCAATACTACATTATAAAGCATTTGTAACTTTCTATAAAAGGAAGTCTTAACATTTTAAGACAAAAAATATTACTATAAAAGGAAAAGTAGAAAATTAATGTAAAATCTGAAAATTTAAGTCTCATTTAAGCTATATGTAACCGCCATCCAATAATGATACATTTTAATGTAAGAAAAACTCACTAAACTTATAACCACCAATTTAATGCTAAAATTTGAAAAATAAAAATGTTAATCATTTACTCTATTAATAATTTAGACGTTTTATTGAAAGACATATCTCTACTACTTTATAATATTTGGGACATGCTAAATATAGAAGTTTAAAATAAAAAAACACTTGTTCGCTATAACAATAGTAATAGGGTACCTTTCTATAAATGTTATAGACACAAGTGAATTCTATAATACACTACCAAAAATACTTTTCTCACTAAAACAAATAAAAATAAATAATAAATAATAAAAACTGCCAAAACACACGCAGAGGCTGAGATAAAAGGGGTCGGGGGTCATATGACCCCAACGAAAAAAATTATAGTGTAAATTTTTAAAATTTTCTGACTATTTTTTTAATTTACCCCCACCAAACCAATTTTTAATGTACTTTTTAATATTCTCATATTTTACCCCTTCTATAAAAAACTTTGCTCCGCCCCCGACACACGACACCGGGACACTTACAAGCACGAGAAAACCACTCCTCGCCGATACCCACCCGTTTTGGGTAAATAAGCAATGCCAAACAACCTCTCAAAAAGAAAAAAACAAAAACCCTCTTAAAACCTTTGCACAAACAGTAAACTCACCATTTCCGCTGACGTCATCACCATGGACATTGACGACGACACAATGCTCCTCCTCTCCGAGCAACGCCGCGAACTCACCACCGCCATAGCCACAGACTCCGACCTCGATTTCGCATATCATCTCCAAATACAAGAAGCCATAACCGCCTCACAAACCACCATTCCCTCACAAACCGAACCACCTTCAGGTATCGCTCACTTACTCGCAGCCGAAATAGATACCTTTAACCGCGACTATAACGACAGTGAGCTTGCTAAAAACGAAATGAGGAAAATGCGTGAGAATGTGAACATGTTGTTGCATGATCAGGCTTTTGCTAGGGAGGTTATGGATGTGAATGAGCACGAGTGGCGCGAAACTGGTGATTGGTTTGAGAAACCGTATGGGAAGGGGGTGGAAATTAGTGAAGAGGTTTTTCGGGTTTATTGTAAGGGAATTGTGAGTGAGGAGAGTGTTGGGGGGATTGGGAGGGTCAGAGTTGGAGGGATTGGTGTGGCGATATGTGATACGCGTGATTCTTGTGTCTTTGAGGTTAAGAAAGGGGTTACGGTTAATGGTGAAGATATTTTGGAACTTAAAGGTGTGATTGAAGGGTTGAGTGTTGCGGTTAGTTTGGGGTTGAGACGTGTTCGTGTGTTTTGTGATACTAATGCCGTTTATGGATATGTAAGTATTTTATTTTATTATTTAGGAATTCGATATTTAGATTACTTAATTCATTATTATAATCTGTTATTGGGTTATTTTAGAGGTTATTAAATAGAGAAACTCAATAACACAAGGTTTAAGTTGTTTGGCCTATCAGTGCGATTGATCTAGTCCGTACTAGTAGCAAGTTAAACTTATTAAGTAGTACAAATTAGGTCCAAGAGTTACATTAGGGTTGTATATCGAAGTTGCAAACTTGGCTGAGGACTGAAGTATGATTTTCCTTCTAGGGGCACTCTTGGACTACCACATTGTAGTGGGAGGTAGATCATTTGGCAACAATCAGTTCCCGTAACTTAAACAATTGGGAATTTTTATAAGTGAATGGCTTAGACTCTTGGTACATGAGTTGTTGAAAGTCTAAAATGCAAGGTTTATGATCTATTATGGAATGGTGAATTGGATAATTTGATGGTTTTGTCATCTTACCTGAAAGGCCGAAAGTCAAATTCATGGCACTAAATATGTTGTCGGTTAGTGCACATTATATGTGGTTTGGATTGAAATTGTTGCTCTCGTTTCTTACAAACAGCCAAAACATGATTTTGCTACCACATGTTAAATATTCAGGTGAGAAGACCATACGAACTTTTCAAATTATCAGATGTTATGCCTTTCGCTCCTTTTAATATGCAACAGATGTGGTCTTTCTTGTACTTCATTTTGTAAAGAGTCTTAAAATAAAGTTTGTTTTTGTTCTATTTCTTTATTCTATGTCTCGAGCTAGATGTTCTCCATTACAATATAATGTCCTGCCCACCCTATTGATGATTGTAACTTGTCTGATGTGGTAGTCTATATCAGCAATCTTATGTTATATACGTACAGGACCTAAATGACATTTTGATTGATGCTTTTTTTGGCATTGCAGCTCAGTGGTAAAAGGCGACCAACAAACAACACGACTGTGGCATTGGTTGACCAATTGAACCTTATTCAAAGAAAGTTTGCTTATTGTGGCGCATATCTTGTGAGGCAAAATGATATCATGTTTGCTTATAAACTGGCAAGAGATGCTATCACTTCTCAGGTAACCCAATTTGCAGAAAATGCTTCTGGCAAGACATTACTCGAGCAATGTACAATCTGTTTTGATTCTATCGACAGTGGTCAAATGTTTTCTGTTAACCAATGTCTACACAAATATTGCTTTTCGTGTATGAGAAAGCACGTGGAAGCAAAGTTGCTTCAAGGGCAGCTGCCTGAATGTCCACATGAAGGATGCAAGTCTCACCTAGAAATTGAGAGCTGCAAGAAGTTTTTAAATCCAGAATTATACGATATTATGAGCTTGAGGATCAGAGAAGCTTCCATTCCTCCAACAGAAAAAGTTTATTGCCCGTTTTCTCATTGCTCAGCTTTAATGTCGAAAAGTGAGGTTTTAGAATATACTGCCACTTCATCTGCTGCTGGTCGAGGAACTGGAATGAGAAAATGTGTCAAATGTCGTCGCCTTTTTTGTGTCAATTGCAAAGTACCATGGCATGATAACTTTACCTGCTCTGAGTACAAGAGGTATTACCCAAATCGATCTGCTAGTGAGGCTAAACTCAAGTCTCTTGCATCGAGAAACCATTGGCGTCAGTGTATCAAGTGCAAGAATTTGGTTGAACTTGCAGCAGGATGCTACCATATTAGTTGCAGGTATCTGAATTCACATATATTCATCTACTTATTTTCAAAAAATACGGTTTAGAACTCTGACCCATTTACCTATAAATGGGTCAATTTGCGTTTTTTTTTACGTCTAATGGGTTAGAAACGCTAAGCTAAAAGAGTTAATAAAAAAGAGTATGGGTCAGCCGAAGTGTATTCAACTCTATAATACCTCCAAATTTACTTCTTGAGAGAAGTATAGATCATTAATAATAAAAGTACTTGTAATCATAATGAACACATTAGTTGTTTTAAAATTGGAAAAAAGATGGATAAACAAGTGTTGCAGGTCGGTCCAACCCCTTTAGTTTTGACCCGCACTAAGATTACTTTTATAGACTTAAATGCATATTGGCCTGTTATCCAGTCAGCCCAATTTGTGTTCTGTATAAAGCTAAACATGACCTCTTGCGTTTTGAGATAAGAACCATTATGAAACCTGGGACCCACCAGCTGCGATTAAAATATGTGTGAATTCTATTATTTTCTTGGTTTATATCCATCAAATATTGTTATTGTGATGGGTAGATTGTTCTTTCCTGATCTGTATGCTTTTTCAGTAGTACTAAATACTAATCACCTAAAAACCAGTGTAAGGTGCTTCTGCTATCTCGTTATGTTTGGACTAGATCATCGTTTAGTCGTATGAACTAATATTGCACTTCTTTAGTTGTCATATATCAAATGTACTTGGGTATGTTCCAGTTTTCAAAAGTTGCAATGTTTTTCTTCGTCTTTCCTCGATCCTTATATGGTCCATGAAAGGAGAATGCAGGGTGAGGGGAAAATGACATTAAGGGATGGACCAAGTTTTTTAGAATTTTTTCATTTGTATCATCGTACTTGATTGAAAGACATACACTAACCTTCCTTTCTTTTTTGTTGACTGATGTTCGTGAGTATCATTTTCTGTAAGATACACAATCAATAATGTATGGATACTTTTATATAGTGACAACACTGAAATATTAGTGTAAATATATAATACCGAGGTTGGTAGTCTAGCTAACAGAAACACTTCAATTTGTACTTTACTTTGACATGACTAAACAGAATAATAATAAAGGTTAGATATTTGACTTATTGAGACTAAAGAACCTTTATATCTATGAAGAAGACAATGTTGATTTGATGAGATGCAAAGTATAATAGGATTTTCTACTTGTAAACTATGGTTGTAACTTAGAATGCTATGTTGCAGATGCGGATATGAGTTTTGCTACACATGTGGAGCTGAGTGGATCAAGAAGAAAGCGACGTGCAACTGTCCAATCTGGGATGAGCGCAACCTTATAGATGATGGGCGTTGAAATTGATCTTCATGTGAATCACTGAATCATATAACCTAACTCATCTTATGTCCAATCTTGGTTGTTTAGGATTTAATAGTTGTTGATGTTACTACTTACCACTTGCTAGCTGTCATGTGCTCCGTGTTGTTTATGAATGGTGGCCTATGGTCAATTCGGAATTTATGTACAACTCTTGGTCCACATTCTGCATGCCATTGTGACCTTTTTTGGATTTGACCAGGTATTTGGGAATTTGTTTTTGCCATTCTGCGTGGTTTTGGATGAATGAGTTTAGATGTCTGACTTGCTTTGGGATGATTTTTACCGTTTCAACCTTTTCTACAGCAAGCTTTGGCTTTTCTGGTTCACTTTTTGGCTAAAAGGAAATTTATCTATTTTTATGAAGTTTCTGAAACACAACTGTTTAACGAACATCAGTATCTAACGTATGTAGCTCTCTGTTACATGTGTAAATTGGATTGAAACCACCTGGCATAATGTACACGCCTTCCAGCTAATGAACCTGACTTCTTAAACGCTAACTGCATAATGTTTGTATGGAGAAAAGGGAAACAAACTTTTCCGCAAATTCTACCTATTGGTTTCACCGTCAACATGAATAAGTTAAGTCGAGTTACACCGTGATTAAATCGACAGGCGGACACAATTTGAACACATGACCTCCGCTTTATGTTGCATGTCCTTTAGTTACACAACCAGTTTTAACCACCTCATCAGTCCTTTTAGGTTCCACCTTGCTCATAGCTAACTTTCCCGCCTCTTAGCACCTCTCCGTGGTGTTCTCTTTAGCGGAAATCTACTCTGGTGATCAGCATTGTAAGACGGCTTTGGTCCAAAGTGTGGATGAATTTTCATTAAACCCTTTCCTATCTACCACTTTCGTTTTCAATTTTAACATCTTTTTTAGATCCCCCAACACCTTTAATTAGTTTCAAATTGTTATCGTTGCCTTAAAGAAAGTTTATATATTTTTTGGAAATTTTTTGATCTCCTAATATATCAAGAGATGAGGCACTTTATTTTGCTTACTTAAAAATTCATGCTTACCAAGGGATAAATCCCCACCATCCATTTAGTATAATCTAATGGTGAGGATTAACCTAAGATTTAATACTTAAATCTAAGTCCATGTTTTTTTTATTGTCTTTTTTTTTTTTTTTTTTTTTTTTTTTTTTTTTTTTTTTAATTTATTTTCCGTCTTTTTATGAATTAACTTTTTTTTTTTTTTTTTTTTTTTTTTTTTAAATTTGCGTTATTCACGTTTATTTTTTTCGCCTTTTTTTTCGCTTTCATACGTTTTCGTCCGTTTTCATCTGTTTCGTCCGCTTTTCAACGTTTTCGTTCATTTTCTTACGTTTTCATCCATCTTCATATGTTTTCGTCTATTTTCTTACCTTTTCGTTCGTTTTCATACGTTTTCGTCCGTTTTCATACGTTTTCTTGTATTTTCGTTCGTTTTCGTCCGTTTTCAGACGTTTTCGCCCGTTTTTATACGTTTTCATCCGTTTTCATAGGTTTATATACGTTTTAGTCCGTTTTCATACGTTTTCGTCCGTTTTTAGACGCTTTCGCCCGTTTTCTTACGTTTTGGTCCGTTTTCATACGTTTTCGTCCGTTTTCTTAGGTTTTCGTTTGTTTTCATACGTTTTCGTCCGTTTTCATACGTTTTCGCCCATTTTCATACGTTTTCGTTTGTTTTTTTACGTTTTCATGCACTTTCATCCGTTTCTATACGTTTTCTTCGTTTTCAGACGTTTTGGTCCACTTCTATACGTTTTCATCGGTTTTCATAGGTTTATATACGTTTTCGTCCGTTTTTTTACGTTTTCGTCCATTTTTAGACGCTTTCGTCTGTTTTGAGACGTTTTCGTCCGTTTTCATACGTTTTTGTCCGTTTTTATACATTTTCGTCTGTTTTAAGACGTTTTTATACACTTTTCATTCATTTTTATACGTTTTTTCCGTTTTCAGACGTTTTCGTCCGTTTTTTCTAGTTTTTTTTATACGTTTTCATCTATTTTCATACGTTTTCATACTTATTATTAAACTCTATTATATTACATGTCTAATATCAATTGTGATATTTTATAAAAAAAAAGTTAATGTCTAATATCACTTGTAATATTTCATAAACAAACAAGCATGTTTTTTTAACCTTTAATATCACCTGAGATATTTCATTGCTCTGTATATTTTTATATATTATCACCTATGTGTTTTCTAATATTTTTATAATTTTCAGTTACATGATAGTTTTTGTACATTTCATCGCAATTGACAAGCGTATATTTTTTTAGTGCAACCAGTGTTATCTATCACTTGTGATATTATACTTTTAGTAGAAATAAAATGGTTAAAGTCTCTTTAGGTGAATTCTTATTTTGTTCAAAAAAATGCTAATTTAATGCAACACTTGTTTGAATTTGAGAATATTTCAAATCTCTATTTTCATAGTTTGCTTCATTTTTATTCATTTTGATATTTTTAAGTGGCACTTATTATCTCTTGTGATATAACACTGTAAGGAAGATGAAGAATATTA
The DNA here is from genome assembly GCA_019973895.1 of Chrysanthemum seticuspe. Taxonomy (NCBI): domain Eukaryota; kingdom Viridiplantae; phylum Streptophyta; class Magnoliopsida; order Asterales; family Asteraceae; genus Chrysanthemum; species Chrysanthemum seticuspe. The sequence goes on from BPTQ01000006.1 coordinate 138,674,065, forward strand.
CATTCTTCATCATGTATGTGTTATCAATTTTGATACTCAACTAAGAATGTGAAATGTTACATTCTTACCAGACGTGATAAGAATTTAGTATTTTACCAAGTATATATGAAAGAAATAATAATATACATCACTTATTATATCACTGTGATGATTCTGTTCATTTTTTTATTTGTGTTTTTGAAAATATTTAGGAAGATTTTTGTGTTTTATGATAATATGAAATATTAAAAAAGGTGTTTAACAGAAAACAAGAGATGTTATGATATTTTGGTTAGACTTGTGGTGACATCACTTATTATATCACTGTGATGATTCTGTTCATTTTTTTATTTGTGTTTTTGAAAATATTTAGGAAGATTTTTGTGTTTTATGATAATATGAAATATTAAAAAAGGTGTTTAACAGAAAACAAGAGATGTTATGATACTTTGGTTAGACTTGTGGTGACATTTTCTTTTTAATAGATACATTGTGCATGTTTCGATAGGTTTTATAGAGGGATTTAAAAATATCTATCGTTGAATCAACAAACTAAAGAAGCTATGCTTGAAGAAAGCACAACAAACTTAGCAAGCTCAAACACCTGTGATATCACACATGATATCACAGGTGATATCACCTCGCTTTTGATATCACATGATATCACTGGTGATATCACAAGTGATATAAACTATGATATCACACATACTACCACCGGTGATATCACACATGATATCACAGGTGATATCACCTGTTTTATCACACATGATATCACGTGTGATATCATGTGATATTACAAGTGAGGTGATATCACCTGTGATATCATGTGTCATATCACAGGTGTTTAAGCTTCCTTAGTTTGTTTATAAAGATGTGTGCTTTCTTCAACCATAGCTTATTTAGTTTGCTGATTCAACTATAGATATTTTTAAATCCCGCGATAAAACCTATCGAAACATGCACAATGTATCCATTAAATAGAAAAATCCACCACAAGTCTAACAAAAGTATCATAACATCTCTTTTTTTCAGTTGAACAACTTTTCTAATATTTCATAATATCATAAAACACAAAAATCTTCCTAAATATTTTCAAAAACACAATCATCACATTCTTAGTTGAGTATCACAACTGATAACACATACATGATGAAGAATGTAATACTTTTCATCATCCTTACAGTGTTATATCACAAGAGATAAATAAGTGTCACTTACAAATATCAAAATGAAAACGTCTGAAAACGGACAAAAATGTATAAAATCGAATGAAAAACGTATGAAAACGGACAAAAACGTCTGAAAAACGTATATAAATAGACAATAACGTATAAAAACGGATGAAAACGTATGAAAATTGCCGAAAACGTCTAAAAATGGATGAAAACGTAAAAAACGGATGACAACGTATGAAAACGGACGAAAACTTATAAAAACGGATGAAAATTACATGAAAACGTAAAAATACAGACGAAAACTTCTAAAAACGGACGAAAATACATGAAAACCTAAAAAAACAAACAAAACGTATGAAAATGGATGAAAATGTAAGAAAACGGACGAAAACAGACGAAAACGTAAGAAAGCATAAAAACACGTCTGAAAACGTATGAAAAATGGACGAAAACGAAAGAAAACGGACGAAAACGTATGAAAACGAACGAAAACGTAAGAAAATGGACGAAAACCTAAGAAAACAAACGAAACGTAAGAAAACAGACGAAAACGTATGAAAACGGACCTAAACGGGTGAAAACGTAAGAAAACATACGAAAACGTATGAAAACAGACGAAAACGTATAAAAACCGACGAATACGTCTTAAAACAGACGAAAATGTCTAAAAGCGGAGGAAAACGTATGAAAACGGACAAAAACGTCTAAAAACATACCAAAACGTATATAAACGTACGGAAACGTCAGAAAACGGACCGAAACGTAAGAAAACGGATGTAAACGTACGAAAACGGATGAAAACAGACGAAAACGTAAAAAAAATGACGAAAACATATGAACACGAACGAAAACGTATAAAAACGAACGAAAACGTATGAATACATATGAAAACGTATGAAAGCGAAAAAAACAAAAATAAACAAAAAAAAAAGGAAAGAAAAAAAGGTGAATTTAAAATTAAAAAAAAAGTAATGAAAAAAACGTGAAGTTAGAAAAAAATTAAATAAAAACGTGAATTGAAAAAAAAAAAAAAAAAAAAAAAAAAAACGTGATTTTAAAATAATAACGTGAGTTCCACAAACAAAATAAAATAATAATAATAAAATAAAAAAATAAAAATGTTAATAAATAAGAGAGACAAAAAGACAAAGAAAAAAGATAAAAAAAAATGGACTTAGGTTTCCATATTAAATCTTAGGTTTATCCCAACCATTAGATCAAACTAGATGGATGGTGGGGATTTGTCCCTTGGTAAGCACCAAAATAAGAGTAAGCATTTGAAAATTACTCATCAACGGATATGAGTATCACTAATTTATTTTACTAAAAACTAATGCATAATTGCATAGCCAAGTAAATGGGCCGGGTAATTATTTATCATGTCATAAACTTTATACATCGCATAACATGGTAAAAAAAGGTTTAGCAAAATCTTTACCTTTTTCATTTGAAAAGTTATTCCTATTTTCACCCTTTTTGAATATATATTTTTGTAAAGTCAATCTTAAAATTTATCCCATTTTATAGATTACTCTTGTATCTATTTATACGAATCAGTCAACATGTATTCATTGATACACAAGCTTATGTTAATTTTTTTCTTTACAATATGGGTATCAGTTACAGTTATTTATTCGAGGCTGATGACTTGGCCTACCAATGTCAAATTCAAGATGTCGAAAATTTTGAGCTCGAAAGCCAGCCTAGCCATTATCCTAACGTATCCGAGAATGAGTATTATAAGGTATATTGCAAGGGTTTTTTGCTTGATCTTGAGACAGTTAAAACATCGTTTGGTGAGATTGGTGTGACGATTTTTGATAGTAATGATCGTCAAGTGTTAAAAGTGCAGAAAGTGGTTTCGGTTAGCAGATATATGGAAAGTGATGTGGTGGTGGAACTTGAAGCCTTGATTGAAGGTTTACATGCAGCTGTTAAGCTCGGGCTAAAACGTGTTCATATTTATTGTGACAATGTTTTGGTTTATCGATATGTAAGTCTTTATGCTCTCCTACTTATTTGTTATAAGTTTTCGCTCACCAGTTTTTATTGTGCGTGTTTCGGGCTATTATTATTTTTCAAGTAAGCGCCTAACAGCATTGCCAATTCAGAAACCAAATAGTTACATCATGTACAAATAGCATGTTTTTGGAATATGGGTACAATAAAGTAGTTCAGCTATAATTTGAGCTCCAAAATTTTACATCAAATTGATACATAATGTTTTCTTGAACTATTTTTTTCTAGTTTGAAGGTAAACTTAGAATCTCACACTTTATAAACTGCAATATCTCACACAATTTTCTCACGAGACTTGAACCCACCACCACTTGATTGCATAGCATTTCACCCCCTTTGGTCATAAAATTTAGTTCTCATATTAATAAAGTGATCAACTTCTAAACTCTAATCATTTTAAATGAGTGATAATAAAGTCAAAAAAAATACATACTATTAAATATGGTGCTTATTTTAAGCATCTCAAGAACGCTTGTTTTCTTTAAATTTTTTTTTGAGGGTGTTTGTCTAAGCTTATGTTTTGGGCTTAGGCTAAAATGAGTGATAAGCATCTTATGGATAAATGATAAGCTCCTAAGCCCTTGATTAATGTTTCGGTTAGCTTATAAAGTTATAATAGGTAGTGAGGTAAAGTTACAAAAGAAATGCATAAATATCTAGAATTGTAAGTGTTGTATGAGGGTATAGTTCTTTTTATTTTTTATTTTATTTTTTTTCCCTATAACATCCATACATAAGCTCACTTCTCCTCAGATAAGCCACAAAATTTGGGCTTATTAAAACCCTCTCATATAAGCTCATAAGCCCAACCATATAAACTTAACCAAACACTTGATTGAAACAGCCTAAATAAGCCTAAAAAAACACCCCCTAAATATTTTTAATGAATTATTGCATCTTATTTTAACAGTTTTGAACCGATTTTTACAGGATTTTTATGTTTTACTGCATGTGTAATGAGCTAATCTCCTTCTATCGATGTTATCGTTTGTCAATGCAGCTTATGGGTGAGATATGGCCAACAACCAACACGGTTATAAAATTTGTTGATGAGTTTAACCATATTCTAAGAACATTCACTGATTATGGCTTATTCAGCAAGTTTGCTTATGCAGAAGACGCTTTTGGCAAGACATTAGTTGAGGAATGCACAATTTGTTTTAATGAAACTGAGAGGGATAAAATGTTTTCTGTTAACCAGTGTCGTCACACGTATTGCTTACGGTGTTTGAGAAAGCACGTAAAAGCAAAGTTGCTTCAAGGGCAACTGCCCGGATGTCCACATGAAAATTGTAAATCTGAACTCCAAATTGAGAGCTGCAAGAAGTTTTTAACTCCAAAGTTATATAACATTATGAGCATACGGGTAAAAGAAGCTGCTATTCCTCCAACAGAAAAGGTTTATTGCCCGTTTCCAAATTGTTCAGAATTGATGTCTAAAACTGAAGTACTAGAATATACTTGCGAGTTATTCATTGCTGCTCGAGGAACTGGTATGAGAAAATGTGTTAAATGTCATAGCCTATTTTGTATTAATTGCAAAGCACCATGGCATAAAAATATTTCATGCTCTGACTACATGAAGAAGAATAAATCTGGTAATGAGGCCAAACTTAAGTCTCTTGCAGCATGGAATCGTTGGCGTCGGTGCAGTAAGTGCAAGAATATGGTTGAACTCGCCGGAGGGTGCTACCATATAAATTGCAGGTATTAATCTTCTCATATATGTTATCTGACTTGTTTTTTGGAAATACTAAAGATATGAATTTTGACCCGTTTACCTAATAGTGGGTTGATTTAGGTTATGTTTTATCTCTAATGGATCAAACAAGTTAAGTTAAAAAATCTAGCACAAAATGATATGGGTCTAATAGGTCAAAATCTGTATTGGAAAGTACTATAAAATATTAAAAATCACTTTATTAAAAAAATTTAGATTATTCTTCTAATAATGTAGGTTTTTGTAATCATATTCAACACATCAATTGTATATAGATTGTGTCAACCCAATCAGACTGATCCGGTTGGACCGATACTAAGATTATTGGTTTTGACTTTGACATTTATTTGCCACTTATATGATCCGCCCATTAAATATATCCTTGCTTTATATCTATATAGTTCGCTACTGGCATGGGTTGACACTTGATAGTTCATGATCTATGTATGCTTTGTCAGGAGTACTAATATGGAGTAACTTAAAAGTCAGTTGCATCTGTTTGGCCTAAATATTACTTTAGTCACATGACCTCATTTTTCTTTTATTTGTTTGTCAAAATATCTTCAATATGGTGAGTGTATAAAGTATAAACCAATGAGCTTAGGTTTGTTGCTATCCTATTTTCAATTTTTTTGCACAAGGCCACACATATACTTCTTCTATTTGGTAATTCAAAAGCTAAAGCAAATCCCCAACTTCCCTTTGACTTGATTAGAAAGCATAGCATAAGATAATGAGACAATATAGAATAATGAACATATGTAGAAGAAAATTTTGATTTGATTTTCTGTATGTAAACTATAGTTGTAACTTAGAATGGTATTGCAGATGTGGATATGAGTTTTGCTACGCCTGTGGAGCTGAGTACATTCATAAGAAACAAACCTGCAAGTGTCCTCTCTGGGATGAGGGTAACATTATATACCGCCAGCGGCAGCAGAATAGGCGGCTTCCAAACTGACCTTCATGTGGATCATATAACTTAACCTAACAAAGATTCTCTTTAGTCTTTGAGTCTAATTAATTCATGGATTAACAATATTAGTTGCTAGTATACTACTTACTAAACACATATGGTCAAAATCGAAATTAATGTACAACTTTCAGTTCACACTTTGCATGTCATTGTGGCTTCTTTGGATGCGATACTTCTATCGGAGAACATTTTCACCATCTTTTTTTGTATGAATTTAGGTGTTCTATATAATTTTCTGGGACCAGTTATAATGTTTAGGCCATTTCTACAGTAAAATTTGGCCTTTTGAGTTCACTTATTGGCAAAAACACACTTAATCTATTGTTATCAAAACACTTTATAAATGTAAATGCAATATCAAACATTTTTTCATTGTAATTATATTCTACATGCATATATCAACAGTGTCATCATAAGAGTATCCGTAATGAAGGTTTATAAGAGAAGTTTATGGCGTTTTGCCGTATTGGGTGGAGTCCATTCCATTGCGGGTGTGTTTGGCGCAAAGCATTTAGGAGCGGTGAGCGTTGAGCATTGTGATCTTTAATGCTCATTTGGCAAGCACGGAGCTTTATCTATTTTCTCGGAATGCTCATTTTTTCAATGCTCCATGAAGTAGCATTTACGAGCGTTGAATATTTAAGAGCTGTAAACAGTAGCTATGACCGGTAGCAGTTTTATATATAAAAAAGTTTGATAAAGTAGTTGTAGGTGTGCTCACTGTAATGCTCACTCACTGCTACCGCTATTTTTGTCAAACACACATATATAAAAATAAGTAGATGGGTCTCGTTTATAGACATTCTAGTATTATGTGGTTAAATGAGCAAGTTTATAGAAAACAAAGTTTAAGAAAATAATAATGTGGTAATGCTATAAACTCGGCGATGTTTATTAACAAGTATGTGTACAAAGATTAAACGAAAATGTTTTTCAATATGAACCATGTATTATTGTGAAAAGCTAACAAAATACTATGATTAAAACGAAATCCAATGATACGCACGTATTAAGTTTATATGGTACGTACACATTGTCAACCAAATCTAAAAAAAGATGCTGTATACGATATCATATTACATGGTGAAAAAGATTTAGCAAATATTAGAACACTGTTTGGTGATGTATATATGGATATAGTATAAGGGCGTGCTTGGTTAAGGGTTTAAGGGGGGTGGGGAATGGGTAAGGTATTCAAAAGGGCCCACATCACTCATAATATGGTGCTTGGTTGGGGAGGGGTAAGGTATTGATTACCCCGTAATGGGTAATGAACCATTATAGAATAAATTGGGGGGTAAGGGATTGATTACCCACCTCACTCATTCCTTTGCATTCCTTTCCCTTTCCTTTTCCCTTTACCTTTCCCCACTTTAAACCAAGCGGACCCTTAATAATGTCTATATAACAAAATCTTTACCTTGTTTACTTGAATGTGATTCCTATTTTTTTTTATTTTTTTTTATATATTTATATTTTTGTAAAGTTAGCAGGATCTTTAATACACGCATTATTCTTGTGTTTATTTATCGATTTTTTAACTTGTGTCGTAGTGGCACATCGTTAGATGTAATTATTGAACGTAATCATTTCTGAAAGTAAGTTTATTCTATATTAAACGAAGTTGATCATGATTTGAAGAAACTGAAATGCGGGTGTAAATTGTGGGATGAAGAAAACCTGCTTAGATATATCCGTCAGAATCCACGCTAAATTATTCATAATGGATTAACATTTATGGTTAAACCGAAAGTAACAATATACAATATCTACTGCTTGAGTTGCATTTCATCGTGGCATCTCTTTTATATGATCACTTCTTTAACATTATTTTTTTTTTTTTTTTTTTTTTTGATTTTGAATGAATTGAGTTGATATATATCAACTCTTTGAGAAAACTTTTTTTTTTTTTTTTTTTTTTTTTTTTTTTTTTTTTTTTTTTTTTTTTTTGTGGATGAATTGAGTTGATATATAACAATATGAATCTTGTTTTCTTTATTTTATTCTTAGATTAATCTCTATACCGTTTTCATCTTGTCTTTAATTCCTACAGTAACTTTGGCCTTTTCGGTTTACTTAGCATATTGGCCGGCTAAACCTACTTTTAGTTAGGTTCTCTGAACATAGTATATGTTAGAAAATGACTTAAACTCTAAGGTTTGTTTCGTAAATTTTGTTTTGGATAAAAGCCACCTAAATCATTAGTCTTTTCAGTCAATGAACTGACTCTTAAAATCGTTGACAACATACCCAAAACTTATGATTTACAAGGATTATGTTTACGTAGTTTCTTATACAAAAATTTGGTATAGCCAACAATAGGTTTAACTGAAAACGCAATGACATGCGTGCATCATCTGAACCAAATTAAATCACAAGTAACTTAAGTTAAACCTATTATTGTTGGCTATACATTATTTAACCCATGGCCATGTGATTCTAAAACGTATTATTGTTGGCTATACACGTATCAGCCGTAAGCTAAGCAAGGGGTTAGGATTCTAAAACCGATTCAAGTCAAATCGAAACATGATCCATCTATTCGTTTCATGGTTTCTGAAATGTATATGAAATTGAACCTTGTGGAGTAACAAATTCTAGGATTATATGCATAAATATCATATAAGAAACAAGCTTAAAACATCCGCTATGATAAACCTATTAAAAGATTATTAAATTATCACATCATGTAGTGTCATTAATTTACGGGAGAATTGCATATATATCATTCCAAAGCTTAAAAATTGCATATATATATCCAAGTCAAAATCATAATTGCATATATATCTTTTCAAATAATCAAAAGTGACATATATATCTAAATAATTAAATTATTTATAAATAAATATCATTTTATTTTAAATTGTCTATTATACCCTTTTTTTTTTTCTAAAACAAATCATTGTCCATTTTTCTATCTTCTTTCAAACATCAGTTACTCCTTTTTCTATCAACCTACTTTTTTATGTGTTTGCATTTATTAAGGATAATTATTATATTAAGATTCCTACTTGTTTTTCCCTAATCGTGCTACGGCAAATCAAGCGAGAACTATCTTGGACTGCCTATGCCTTTTTATGACATTCTTTTCATTTGGATATAATATAATCATATTAGTTTGATTTTTTGTAAGTTTGCTTCATTGTATTGCTCTTCTTCTTTACAACCCATGGTGGTTTGATGTTTAGGTTGGAAACATGACTTGTGGTGGTAGAGAACATAATTAAGGATATAATGGTCAAGACATATATAAAGTAATAAGTGCTACGTAGTATTTATTTTTTGGTTTTTTTATTCATAATTTAATTATTTGAATATATATGTTATTTTTTGTGGTTTAAAAGGATATATATGCGATTATAATTTTAACTTGGATATATATGCAATTATTGATCTTTGAAAAGATATATATGTAATTCCGCCACTTAATTTACAATCCTTTTCATATTATAAACATATTCTCACTATGGATAAAACTTTTTGTAGCTATTAAAATTGTCATCTCATGCTCATTAATTTATAAACCTCATCAAACTGTTAGGCATTTTTCTGCACCTAAAAATTGTTTCACTATGGTTCAAATTTTTTTGAACTCTTCATTTTAGACTTATTTTTAAACCTCCTTAGTGTATGCTATAAGTAGTAAGTACATCCACTATGTTAGACTTTTAAAAAGATTTATAATTGATTCCTAATTTCCTATCACTAATTCTTAAACGTTTTGGTTGTATAAACCTATTTCCTCTACACATAAACTTCTTAAAGTTTTATAAACATCACATATATCTTAAGTACATTAAATTGTGAAGATGTTCAAGATATTATACATTTTGATGCCAAGTAAGCATGAAATAAGTTTCCACTATTGTTAACAAAAGTATAAAACTTTTCATCCTATTATAAACCTATTTATAAATGGATTTTGCTAAACAATGCCTACTAGACCATGCTTAAGACAAAAACTAATAAGAATATAACATAAAACTTTGATTTTGTTAAATAAAAATGACATATATTTAAGTTAATTTTTATGTTCATTTATTGTTCATTAAATGCATAGACTTAGGATCAAATGAGAAGAAAACTTAAAATGATAAAGATGTGAAATAACTATAAATATATATTAGAGATGTGTCGATTTAAATTAGATGCATCTTTAATCTTTTAAATGCATCATAATATATTTTCTAGCTAAAAATTAGATGTATATACATATATTAGATGCATTTCATCAAGTTAGAAGAATCTTATTTATTTTTTTATCATCTACGGTTTAAATTTGTTGCTAGTACTACTTTGCATCTTTTTCACCTCAAAATCACTTTTGAACTAAATGGGATGCATATAATTGAATCGAGATGCGTTTAATTCAAGTTGATGCATCTTAAATATGTGCTTATAGTTATTTCGCATTCTTCTCATTTCAAGTTTTCTGAGCACCGGATCCTTACCCTGCATGCATAACTAATTTAAATATGGACATAACAAATTATTTAATGTATCTTAAATATTGACCAGTGAGCATTGTTTAGCAAAACCCTTTATAAATCACCATAGTAGGTACTGTAAGTTTTTAAGGTACATCTTGTCAACCAAATTTGAAATAATAAATAACATTAATTCATAATTATGAATGACGAATCTATTATACTGAAATGAACATTTTTGCATGCCACAAATAAGTTAATCCTTCCATCAAAATCTTTACCTTGTTTATTTGCAAAGTGATTCCTAGTTTTTTGTTTCTATTTATGTTAAGTTAAAGTCAAAATATATATCGTGTCTTAATAGATCAATCTTGTTTTTATTTATATGGATCTCACAGGATCAATGAAATTGTATTTATAACAGACAAAAGGAATAGTTAAAAAAAAAAAAAAAAAAAAAAAAAAAAAAAAAAAAAAAAAAAAAACAACATATATCAATATGGGTATGATATTCAGTTGTTTAACATTGGCCAAATCCGACAAGATTGAGCGCGAAAACAAGCTTCGCCATATTCTAAAGGCTCCTGAGGAGTATCATGAGCCCTATAGGGTATATTTCAAAGGCTTGCTAGACAATGATCATGAGACAGTTGAAACGTCGTTTGCTGGTATTGGTGTGGCGATTTGTGATATTGATGACCACTGTGTGTTCGAGGTGCGAAAACAGGTTACGATTAGTAGAGAAACGGAAGGCGATGTGGTAGAACTTCTAGCTTTGATTGAAGGATTAAATACTGCTGTTGAGCTTGGGATAAAACGTGTTCATATTTTATGTGACAACTACTCGGTTTATCGATATGTAAGTCTTCATATTTTTATAAATTTTGTCAAACGTTTTCATATATGATCGTTTCCATTATATGCATCAAAATTTTACATCATATAAGTGTAAGAATAGTATCTTTTTGAATTATGATTAATTATACAAAGGATTGGGATCCTCTCCAGGGACGGATTTGAAAGGGTGTTGCACAATTTTTATTTTATCATAATTACTAAAAATCGTGCTATAAAGAATTTTTTAGTCAAGCTAAAGTTGCACTACAAAGAAAATAGCACAAAATCAGGGGTTGCACATACCAAAAAACGACACATTTTGAAAAAAATTACACTACATCACCGAAAATTGGGTGTGGCCCGTGCCACACCCGGCATCCATGTAGGTCCGTCCCTAATCCTCTCATGTTCAAGTTGAACATAAGAGGATCTCACTATTTTGATTTAATGTCTTGGTTAGGCATGGCTTTGCTATATATGTCTGACGGTCTAATACCATTTTTATCGAAGTTATCTTTTGGCAATGCAGCTCATTGGGGTGGCGCGACCAACAAACAACACCATTATGACTTTGGTTAATGAATTCGTCTTACTTCGCAAAAAGTTTTCTATTTGTTTTCCATTTCTCGTCAGTCAAAAGAGTTTCAAGTTTGCTTATAATCTTGCAAGAGAGGCAATCGCTCCACAAATCACCAAATATACAGAAAATGATTCTCACAAGACAATGGCATTGCTCGAGAAATGTAAAATTTGTTTTGAATCTATACACAGCGGTCAAATGTTTTCTGTTAAAAAGTGTTTACACAGATATTGCTTTTCATGTATGAGAAAGCATGTAGAAGCAAAGTTGCTTCAAGGGCAGCTGCCAGAATGCCCACATGAAAATTGCAAATCTAAACTCCAAATTGAGAGCTGCAGCAAGTTTTTAGATCAAAAATTATGTGAACTAATGAACTTGAGGATAAAAGAAGCCTCTATTCCTCCAACAGAGAGAGTTTATTGTCCGTTTTCTGATTGCTCAGCTTTGATGTCGAAAACTGAGGTGAAAAAGTACACTGCTACATCATCAACCAAAAGAACTGGAATGAGAAAATGTGTCAAATGTCAACGTTGCTTTTGTATCAACTGCAAAGTAGCTTGGCATGATAACATTATTACTTGCAATGGCTACATGAAGCATAATCTATCTGGTAATGAGACAAAATTTGAGTGTCTTGCATCATGGTATCGTTGGCGTCAATGTATCAAGTGCAAGCATATGGTTGAACTTGCTGAAGGATGCTACCATGTTAGATGCAGGTATTATTATTATCATCTATCTCATGAACATATGCCTTTATAGTTCTAGGACAATTATGAAATCAGGGAATTACAGCTTATATATATGCTATGAAAATAAAGGAAATCTTAGACGGAGTAATAGTTTTGTGGTTTTTATGTACGTATCCATAAAATTAGTTATAGTCAAGGATTGATAGTTCATTAAAAATCGCCAATTCAGTAATGGTGCGTTTGGTAGAGAGAAATTCAGAGAAAAGAAATAAAGTAGAGAATAGAATCTCAGAGAATAGAAATCAGTAGAGAATTTTGTTCAATTCTAATGTTTGGTAACAACAGAGACTTGACCCGAGAAATGAAAAAAAAAAAATTTATTTAAATTATTTAAAAAAATATATCTTTTTTTTAAATTTATTTTTTAAAATTTTTTGTACTTCTTTAATAAAAATTATTTTTTTAAAATGTATTTATTTAAAAAAAAACTTGTTTTTTTTTTAAATATTTTTTTAAAATGTATTTATTTAAAAAAAACTTATTTTAAAAAAAATATATTTTTTTTTAAAATTATTTTTTAACTTTTTTTTTTTAATTATTTTTTAAAAATGTATTAAAAAAAAGACTTGTTTTTTTTTAAAAAAATATTTTTTGAAAATTTATTTATTTAAAAAAAACTTATTTTAAAAAAAAAAACATTTTTAAAAAAAAATATTTTTTAATAATGTATTTAAAACAAAACACATTATTTAACAAAATTATAGTTGGAAAAAAAAATGCCATGGACCAATTCTCCGAATTCTCCGCCAAATGGAGTGGAAATAAAGTTACAAAAAAATACAAAGGGATGGTTTCCAGAGAATTCAGAATTCTCCGCTTCCCAAATTCCCTGCACTACCAAACATGGGAAATCAGCCAATTTCCATTTCTTTGCCCCATTTCTTTGTACCAAACACACCCTTAGTTTTACCTTATTTGCATTATTCGTCGACTAAGGAACTTCTAAGCGGAAATTTCCGGAAAAGCAACTCAAAATTTTTTACCCAAAATGGAATGGGTTGAGATTGCCGGTTCTAGGTTTTTTTTAAGACATTATTCATTTAATAAAAATGTTGGTTTTAAAATCATAAAGAATAGCATTTGGTTCTTGTTAATTATGATTTTGATGAACATGGAATGGGATTGCAGATGTGGATTTGAGTTTTGCTACAACTGTGGATCTCAGTGGATTAACAAGAAACAGACATGCAAGTGTCGTATATGGGATTTGCAAGACCTTATTCATCCCGAGCACATTGGGCGCTGAAATTAGTGTATGTTATTGTCTATGTTACGAGTCATAACTTATGCCTTATTACTTCCTATCGTCATGCATATAAAAAGTAAGAAGTATTGCACAGCTTCTACTGCCCAAGTTGGATGTTATTGCAGCATTTCTTTTAGGGGGAAACCTTTATGCTATTTTGTGTGGTTTTGAAAAGATAAGTTGCTAACCATATGATCTTGTCTTGGTAGTTTTTTCTACTCAGATCTCTTTAGTCTTTCCGCCTTTCTTGCATTAATATTTTGCCTTTTGGGTCGTTTATCATTTGAGTTCTTTTGGTGTTGTGCTCTTAGGTGTTGCTGGTTTCGTTGTTCCCAGTTGGGTATGTTTTTGTTTTAGCTAGCTTTGATCTCCATTTTGGTGATCCCCTCTTGACTGTGTATTCTGTTGTGGTCCTTGTGGAATAACCGCGATAATATCCCACTGACTAGGTAAAGGGTGTGGATGTTTCAACACCACCACTATACCCCAAACTAGCTTATTGAAAATTATACACTATAAAAGGAACCAAGAATGAAACACCAAACTTTCTTATATATTTCTTATAGAAACATATTACAAACTAGAACAAGAAAGAGAGAACTAATTATAACTACACAACAAGAAGTGCTTGTGTGTTTTTGGTGTGATTGCAAACAAGAAACTAATGATCTATTTATAGGCAAACATGTCCTTGCTAGTTCATGCACTTTGAAAGCAAGTGTCAATTATTTAATCAACTTGTAGCAATCAAGTTGTCAATTATTTAATCTTTCATCCAAGTTGATATTAGCCATCTATTATAACAAATCTCCACCTTGGCTAATATCAATTCTTCAATCTCGTCATCAACCGTCGTTGGTGGAGTCTTCAAACCAATCTTTATGTTTTCACAACATTAATCAAGTCCAAACAATAACTGAACTTGATCCCAGCTACTACTTTAGTCAACATATCTGCGGGATTCTTAGAAGTATGGATCTTCTGGATTCTAACTCCACCTTCTTCCGGTATCTTTCATATGCAATGATACCGAACATCAATGTGCTTCGTCCTTGCGTGATAAACTTGATTCTTCGCTAGAGGGATTGCACTCTGACTGTCAGAATGCATCGTGACAAATTTCTGTTTGATTCCAAGTTCACCAAGCAACCCTTGAATCCAAATTCCTTCCTTTAAAGCCTCTGTCATCTCCATATACTCTGATTCTGTAGTTGACAAAGCAGTAGTTGACTGTAATGTAGATTTCCAACTAATAGAAGCTTTCGCCAGAGTAAACACATAGCATGTCGTAGATCTTCGCTTGTCTAAATCTCCGGCATAGTCTGAATCACAGTATCATTCTACCCACTGACTACTTCCATGTTCGAATACTAACCCTACATCGACCATGTTATGGATATACCGTAATATCCATTTAACAGCTTGCCAATGTCCTTTACCAGGGTTATGCATATACCTGCTCACCATCCCAACAGCATGACTAATATCTGGTCGAGTACATATCATAGCATACATTAAGCTACCAATAGCATTTGCATAAGGCACTTTCTCCATGTATGCCCTCTCTGCATCATTTTTCGGTGACACGGCAGCACTAATCTTAAATTGAGAAGCGAGTGGAGTACTAACTCGTTTTGTTTGCTTGTCGAACCTAAAACGCTTTAAAATCCTTCTCAGATATTGTTTCTGAGTCAAATAGAGCTTCCTCAATTTTCTGTCTCTGACTATCTTCATGCCGAGAATCATCTTTGCTTCACCGAGATCCTTCATCTCAAATTCGCTTTTCAACCGAGTCTTTAATTTTTCAATCTCGTCTAGACTTTGAGAAGCTATCAACATATCATCTACATATAGAAGAAGATATACGAAGGATCCATCTTGTAGCTTTTTCAAATAGACACAATGGTCGTATTTGCTTCTTGTGTACTTCGACTCCGTCATAAACTTATCAAATCGCTTGTACCACTGTCTTGGGGATTGCTTCAATCCGTACAATGATTTATGAAGCTTACATACTTCATGCTCTTTTCCAGCAACTTTGAATCCTTCTGGCTGAACCATATAGATTTCCTCTTCCAACTCTCCATGTAGAAATGCAGTATTCACATCCATCTGAACTAGTTCCAAATCCAACTATGCTACCAAAGCCAACAAAATTCTAATAGAGGAATGCTTTACCACTGGAGAAAAAACTTCATTATAATCAATTCCCTCTTTCTGAGCGTAGCCTTTAGCTACCAATCTTGCTTTGTAGCGAACATCATCCTGCCTAGGAAATCTTTCTTTCTTTGCATACACCCATTTGCATCCAATTGCCTTATTCCCTTTTGGGAGGTTGGTTAACTCCCATGTCTGATTCTTCTCAAGAGATTGCATTTCCTCGCTCATGGCAGTCCTCCATTCTCGCTCTCTGAGTCTCGAACCGCTTCAGAGTAAGTAGTAGGAACATCATCAGCTGCAATTGAAGATGCACAAGCCACCGTATCATTAAGGCGAGCAGGCCTTTTAGTGTTTCTTTTGGGCTTGTTGGTAGCAATTGATTCATATTGTTGCTGTGGAGGTTCTTCGGTTTGAACCTCCTTCTTCATAATCTCCTTCTACCAATGGAGAATCATCAACTGTTTCTCTATCATCTGGTACAATTATTCTTTCAAACTCCACCTTTTTGGAAGTTCCATATAACTGCTTAGCATTCACCTTCTTCAACATGGTAGATTCATTAAAGGTGACATCCCTGCTAAAGATCGTCTTCTTCGTCTCTGGACACTATAGACAATAGCCTTTGATTCTAGAGGTAATCCCCATGAGTAATGCTTTCTTTGCTCTGGGATCCAACTTTGATTCCTTCACATGATAATATGCAGCGGAACCAAAGACATGCGAGGAAACATAATCTGTAGCAGGTTTTCCATACCATTTCTCAAATGTTGTTTCCAATCAATAGCAGTAGATGGCAAATGATTAACGAGGTGACACGCATACGTCACAGCTTCAGCCCGAAATTCTTTACCCAACCCAACATTGGATAACATACACCGAACTGTCTCCAGCAAAGTTCGGTTCATGCGTTCTGCCACCCTGTTCTGTTGTGGCGTATGCCTGACAGTGAAGTGTCTGACAATGCCTTCGTCTTCACAAAATTTTATGAACTGATCATTTTTATACTCTCCGCCGTTATCTGTTCGGAGATGTTTGATCTTTCTGCACGTCTGAGTTTCCATCATCTTTTTTCATTTGATGAACACTCCTAGCACTTCATCCGTTGTCTTCAACGTGTACACCCAAAGTCTTCGAGAAAAGTAATCAACAAAGGTCACATAGTAGTGTCTCCCTCCTAAAGAGCTTGTCTTTGAGGGACCCTATACGTCAGAGTGGACATAATCCAAGATACCTTGTATCTTGTAGATAGCAGTCCCAAATTTCACCCTTGTCGTCTTTCCATTGATGCAATGCTCACAGAGATCAAACTTACAAGAACTCACTCCTTTCAATAATCCTTGCTTTATGAGCAAATTCAAGGATTTCTCTCCTGCATCTCCTAAGCGCATATGCCATAACTTCACAGCTTCTGAATTTCTATCACCAGCGGTAACAACTGCTATAGTTCCAACAACTATTCTACCCTTGTAGTGATACGTGTTGTTTATTTTACGAATACCCTTCATTACTTCAAGTACGCCAGAGATGATCTTTATAACCCTATACTTTGCTCTTACTTCGAATCCTTTAGATTCTAAGGTACCGACTGAAATGAGATTCTTCTTCAACTTTGGCAAATAACGAACACCTTTCAAGGTTACAATTGTTCCATCTATATTCTGCAATCGAACGGAACCAATCCCATGAGTAGTGAGGGGAGTTTCGTCTGCCGTATAAACAACTTCGTCATGTTCTTCAAAATTACTAAACCACTCTCGATGTGGTGTAATATGATGGCTACATGCGGAATCTAATAGCCATACATCAGAAGCATTCTTGGTCATTCTTGGTTGACGATGTTGCAAGAGAGATCTGATTCTTCATCATCACACTTGGTGACATTCGCCTTAGCTACAACTTTCCCTTTGTAATGATTGTCCTTGGTTTTCAACTTTGGACAATCTCTCTTCCAATGACCTTTTTCATGAAAAAAGGCACATTCATCTTTGCTTAGTCTCTGCCTCGACTTGGATCTCCATCTCTTATCGGTGCCCTTCTTCAGTGAACGACCTCTGACCAGCAAAGCCTCTGCGTCTCTACTTGAACTAATCTCCTTGTCCTTCCTTCTCAGTTCTTTACTATACAAGGCGGCACAAACTTCACTAAGAGACACATCATCCTTTCCATTAAGTAGAGTTGTTTCAAGCAACTCGTACTTCTCTGGAAGCGATCCCAACAGTATCAATGCTAGATCCTGGTCTTTGAACACCTCATCCATATTCATCAATCGGTTACCAGCTGGTTAAAACTGGTAATGCGATCATTCATCGTGGTACCGGGTACATAAGTGAAGCGAAAGAGTCGCTTCTTCATAAAGAGCTTATTCTGAATTTTTTTTTTCAGAAATTTCTCTTCCAACGCCACCCACAGTT
The DNA here is from genome assembly GCA_019973895.1 of Chrysanthemum seticuspe. Taxonomy (NCBI): domain Eukaryota; kingdom Viridiplantae; phylum Streptophyta; class Magnoliopsida; order Asterales; family Asteraceae; genus Chrysanthemum; species Chrysanthemum seticuspe. The sequence goes on from BPTQ01000006.1 coordinate 138,692,347, forward strand.
TATAGGCGGATGTTTCTTTTGAGAAAGCATATTGTTGCTCTCTCGAAAGACATGAACGAACCGTACCACAAGCTAACCGATTGATGGTTAACCAATTCCTCTCTTCTACATCCTCTGGTTTACTTTCTTCAACGGCAATGTCTAGACCTTTCTGAAAAGAACGTCTAGAACCTCACTTTGCCACATACCGAAATGGCTTGTGCCATCAAAAACCTCCACCGCCAATCTTGCATTCGTCAATACTGGTCTAGCCCAACTTGGAGATGTTGGATCCACCGATGTGGAAGATTTGTCAACTATGCCATCCACCATTTCATGTACAAATTAATTTTCAATAGCTTCAACCAAAAAACCAACGGAATTCTTTTCTGATGTGGAGGATCAAATTTAATTGCAACCACAGAGCATACTAAGAATAACTTCGGCTCTTGATACCACTTGTTGTGGAATAACCGTGATAATATCTCACCGACTAGGTAAAGGGTGTGAATGTTTCAACACCACAACTATACCCTGATAAGGATTTAAAAGGTACACTTTTGAGGGGTCATTTAAGCCCTTAATTGATCACTTTTGTATCCGTTACTACTTAATTTCGTTCCTTTTTACTTTTTAGGTCTCTTGAAGGAAAATTGCTGGAATGACACTTATTCGGACGAAAAGGCGCGAATATATGAAGAAAATGGCCAAAGTCAAAAATCGAGACACTCAAGCTGCTGAAATTTAAGGGGACGGCGCCACGGCTTAATTGCGATGCCGTCGCGACACACCTTGAGACGACTCAGAGAGCAAATTGCTATTTTACAAATGACGGCATCAGGTTTTAAAAGAGTAGGGCGTCACAACTCAGATGGCCTAGATTTGATCCCGACGGCGTCACAAGCATAAGGTATTGTAACTCTATATATATAATTCGAATTTTCAGTATTTGAAAGAGGTAGTTTGTGGAGTAAAACCTAAACCGAACATAGGTTGTCTTGGGCAGTATCTTAGGGTTCCATACCCTATTTTACAACAAGATAAGTGATTTACTTCATTAATTCAATTATGTCTTCGATTGTTTGTGTGTATGCTTGCATGTTTTCCATGTCTGTCTAATTTACTTGTGTGTTTGCTTAGATCTATGAAACCTAGGTATTGAATATTGATTGGTTGTCTCTTATCTTAATTGTAATTGGCTTAGGAGTGCTTAAAGTCATCGTTGTGTGTTTAATGCTTGATTAATCTTTGTTGAACCTTAGATTATAGTTACTAGTGGAATTGTAGGCTAAATATCCAAAGATAACCTTAGTGTTAAGTTTATGAATCCTAGAGATTTCGTAGTCATTAACCTTAGGTAGATTCAAAGAGTTAGGGATCTACGACCTTAGAAAACATAACGCGTTAAGAATAAGGACGTGATAATTCAACCATCAATAGGAGATAACTAGGGAGTAATAGCATCTAAGTAAACACATTTTTAATCATCATATGAGCACATAACAATAGACATAAACTACACTCACCTTAGATTAGATAATTAGATAATTAGAGTAATCAGTAGAAATACCAACCCCCCAAATCAAATACCCCGAGATTCGTACCTTTCAATTTTCTAAAAAACATAAAAAATATAAAAAATAATCTTCCTCAACCCCAACCTTAGCGTAGTAACTTCTCACTAGCATTCCTATTCCCCTAGAGAACGATATCAATTCCCGAGGCTTACCGTAATACTACACTACAACGATTAGGTTCACTGCCTAGGGTGTTGAAAAACTTGCTCGACGAAAAAGAAGTTCCTTTGACCCCGAACGCGCGTTGTACGCGTATCATACCCCAAACTAGCTTATTGAAAATTATACACTATGAAAGAAACCAAGAATGAAACACCAAACTTTCTTATATATTTTATATAGAAACATATTACAAACTAGAACAAGAAAGAGAGAACTAATTATAACTACACAACAAGAAGTGCTTGTGTGTTTTTGGTGATTGCAAACAAGAAACTAATGATCTATTTATAGGCAAACATGTCCTTGCTAGTTCATGCACTTTGAAAGCAAGTGGAGCAAGTGGTAACAACTTGTAGCAATCAAGTTGTCAATTATTTAATCTTTCATCCAAGTTGATATTAGCCATCTATTATAACATATTCTTCTTACTATAACTAGTTATAATACTTATGCACGCACGAGTTTTTTTTATATATATCTTTTAATTGTGTATCATTATCGATTAAAAAAACAAACAAATCGTGCCCTAAATGATTATTCTTGCTGAATTAAAAATATGAAATATTATGTATATAAGCTTTCATTTATTTATGTGACGCATAATTTCATTAAGTAATAATATTCTAGTTATTGATATTTAGTAAAATATTTTTCATTGATATTCCAAATATAGTTCTTGATGTGCATAGGGTGTTGGTAACGATTATAATCCAAGTTGGGTTATATTAGTTTGAATTTTTGTATTACAAATTTAGTCACTTGCACTCAATGAGTTTTCTATAACCATTGATTATTACTAGTATTACAATACTTCGTAACAATTTAACTATTTCAAATCATTCAACATTACTTTCCCTTTATTTCTTTATAAGAAATTCACGGCTGTGAAACAAACATCAATGAATTGGTTAAAGGCTAACTTTTGTGTCAAATATGTGTTTTATTTTACATGATTTCTATTAGGATTATAAAATGTTTTTATGACATCATTCGTTGATGTATAAATTTAGTTTTTAATCAATTAGCTACATATGTATTAGATAATCTTGTGTACCCGTATACGTACTCAGTTTTAGCATAACGCAAATCTAGTGACTAGCATTGTTTATTTATGTGTATATATGAAATTGGAGCTAATTCTGAAAAGGAGACAAAAATTAGGGACAAGGTCACCATCTAAGCCAAAAATAACACATCTTTTTTAAATGGTCATGTGCGACCGTGCTACTGTGTTACTTCTAATGTGCTACTCCATTAAATGTGCGACACGTGTACAATGGTAGGTGGATGTTTTCCAAAAGATTCATATTTTTTTCTTATTATTAATAGTATTAAAAAACCATAATACCCTCATCTTTTATATAAAATAACTACACTCACCACACTCTCTCTCTCTCTATCTCCTCTCTTTCTTCTCTTTTCCGGTCATCACCACCACAAATATATCCCCACCAACACCACCTCATATCTCTTTTCAGCATTAGCTCAAATATTATTCCTACCTTCTTCTTCATCATCATCCACCTCTAGATCCTTCTTTCCATCTAACCGAATATTAATTTAAAGGTATAACACATATCGTCAATCATTAAGCTATGAGAAGCTGGATGAGCTAATATGTGAGATTGCATGGTCCGGGTATGTCCCAGATACTAATTTTACATTCGATGATGAGGGTGCACAAGATGAACCACAGGAAGTGCAACCCCTCTATGTAGTCAGATAATACATGGGTTAGTGCAGAGAAGTAGGGGAAATAGTCTGGCAAACTTTCAAGCGACAGATTACAGAGTAGCAAGGAGAAAACCTGTGAGAAAGTCTTGAAGATGCTATTCGTGCAAAGGTCATTTCCCAATGTGATTTAACACAAAGGCAACAGACACAAATGGCTCGTAATGAATAAAACAAATTCCCATATATGTTTTCCACATTTTAGGTTGTTTCTTTACTCTTATTTTCAGTTTTCTCTATTATGACTTTCTAAATTTATAGTTCATTGACGCACCTTGATTTATGTTGAGTAAATTATGCACAATATTTACAGTGATGAAATAGAACAAGGAAGAAACCTTCTAAACACAAGGGTGCAGACAAATGGCCAATTAGTTGAAAGTTGAAACATCTTATTCTCTTTTGGGCAAGAAAGATGCATCAATAAACCACTCAGATTTAGTGGTGGCTGGCCGGATTTGGTGGTGGTGGTGGTGATGAGGTATTTGTGGTAAACGTGTGTTTTAATATAAAAGATGAGAGTATTATGGTCTTTTAATACTATCAATAATAAGACAAAAAAATGAATATTTGGGAAAACATCCATCTATTACTGTACAAGTGTCGCACTTTTAATGGAGTAGCACATTAGAAGTAGCACGGTAGCACGGTCGCACATGACCATTTAAGGAAGAGATGTTATTTTTGACTTAGATAGTGACCTTATACCTATTTTTTGTCCACTTTTTAGAATTACCTCTTAAATTTTAAGAATTTATGCATGTGGTGCATGTAGACATTAATCAAATTTTGTTTAGTCATTGTAATAAGTTTTGCTTTTTCAATACTTCTTATATCATTGTTTATATGTGATGTGATTTTCTTTATGTGGTCATCTGGGACGCTAAAATCTAACTTCTTTTAAATGTCGTAAAAGTCTAAGTTAGATAACCAAGTTATGAAAAAAGTATAAATTACTTAACTATGTATCACATAAAGTAACCCAAATATATCTTTCACTTTATGCATACTCTTTTACCACACGGTAAATATTGTTGGGGTTGTGTCCAGAGCAAGGTGAAGATAATTAATAGCTTAACTAATTACTAACGAATGGTTATTGGACATCACTTGGAATTGTGTAATCACTTTTCAAAGTAATTATTAGACCTTAATGTCTGGGTATCACGAATATCTACTTGGGATAAGACCAAATGTATGTTAATGATTTAGGCACAAATCAATAACCTTTTTACATCCAAGTGTTTATGTTTTCTGTCTCTTTTTCATGCATGATATGATTTCATATTTATAAGAAAATACTCATTGCTAGTCAAATGGAATTATAAGAATTAATCGGCCCATTAATCGCCTCATAATTATCCCCATTATAGCTAATAGTGGTTACATGACCAATTAAACGTGAACATTAAGCAGTTATAATTGCCACTTGAATAGGTCAAAGCCTGTTCCAAGTTGATTCCAGCAGCACTAGTAGTAGTAACTCTGCCTAACAGTACTAACATTAGTACTAGCAGTATTAACTCTGCCTAACAGTACTAACATTAATACTAGCAGTATTAACTCTTCCTAACAGTACTAACATTCTGAATCTTACCACTATAGAGTCAGGGTGTTCAGAGACCTTATGGGTGTACACTTCGTACTTCCTGACCCTGTTAATACAAATAAGCCGTAAAAACGTTTATTTATATTTTACGATCTTCTAATGTTTTGTCGATAACAAACATAAAATCATTTTAACGAAACAAATAAAATACGTAAATGGTTTGAGCCAATAGTTTTCTAACACACTTACGTTTTCACATAAAATACTAAAACAAGTATAAGTGATTTTATGATTTAATAATACATATGTACAACAACTATTGTTTACATATTGGGCAAATATATACATAACTAGTATGTCTTATATTGGGTAATACAATTGGGTAGAAACTTAAGTATTTGACCCATTGACCAAATACATTAAATGTAGTTGGGTACAACCCATGGAGCTTGACCCATAACCCATTGCATGACATCATGCTTATGTCATATATGGATATTATCCATGACCCATGGTTTTAATCCATGGCCCATAGTTTTAATCCATGTACCATGGACTAGATGCATTGCATCTTATAGATACATTGTATCTACTTGATATCCCTGATCCATAACCCATGACCCATGACCCAAAACCCATGGGCAGAAGGGAGCGTCCCACGGATCCCCAGTAATACACTGGACGGATCCCTCAAGTGAGGGATCCGTGGGATCCGTGGAACAGTAGTTGTTTTTCTTCTATAAATAGTGAGCCATTTCTTCCTTTTGGTTTGCCACTCCAACACATACTTTCCCCAAGTATTGTACCCTTCTAACCACAGATCCTAAGGGATCTTTCTATGTAGTTTTTCTTTTGTTTTTGTGTGATTCTCTAGGTTCCTCTTAAAGGCGAGATCACCACTTCTTGAAGTCGAGCAAGCTCAAGTCCATGAGTTGCCATGCTTCGTCATCATCAAGACTACTGAGGTTCTCTTGTTGACACTTTTTTCTTCCTCCATAGAAGTGTTGTGTCCAAGGCATTAGTGAAGGATACCGAAAGAGTCAAGACGAAAGCATTAGTGAAAGGTGCTTAACGTTCGTGTCAAAATCATTAATAAAGAATGCTAAAGGAGTCAAGACGAAGGCATTAGTGAAAGGTGCCAAGCGTTTGTGTCAATGGCATTAGTGAAAGATGCCTAGGAGTCAAATCAAGTGGCATTAGTGAAGGATGCCAAGGTCATATAATCGATGAGGTGCATCGTTATACAAATAGTGATAGTTTGTTTCCAAGGATGTTGATATCCTTGATGGTGTTGTAATAAGGAGTGGGTCTCCTTTGGGGTTAGGTGTTGTGTAGTGTTCGGTAGTAGTTCCTCCATTGTAATGGAACTCGGTACTTAGCCTAGTACCGGATAAACGGTAGGCGACGTTGTGATAGGTGTGGTTCTCCTTGGTGAAAGAACCCGCTGGTTAGCCTAGTACCGGAAAAAGAGTAGGCGACGTTGTGAAGGCTTCTCCGCCATAAGGAGTTGGTATCGTGTAGTGATTACGAACTCTCGAGTAGGTGACTCGAGGAGTGAAGTAGGGAAAGGAAGGTGTCCTTGTAGCCGAACCACTATAAATACTCGTGTCGTGGTTATGTGCTTCTTACTCTTTATTTTTCATTACACATTTATATACCTATCTATCAATGTCCAACATACACATCTAAATAGATTGACATAAGTCGATCTAAATATCTTAAAACGAAATTTTAATTGGTAAAACTATTCAACCCCCCCCCCCTTCTAGTTTTCCACAGACCCATTAACAGATGTGAACTAATCCCACAAATGCACTAAATTTTTCGACAAATATGTTTTCAAAAAACAATATTTCAAGGAGAAAAAAGTTTGTTTTGGCTTACTTTCTTACCATAAAAGTTTCCAAAGATTTTTTGCTAAAGCTTTTTTACCTCCTAAATCATATCAAGAAGGCTACTAATATTGATAAAACTATTTTGAAAAAATTGCAATAAATGTGGAGTGTTAAATAGAGAGTTGTAAAACAAATAATATACATACGTACATAGATTTTTCTTGAACGACGATTTGCATTAAAAATCTAGCAAGAAGCTAGAGCGAAGCTACAACGAAAAATTGATACGATTAAACAGTGCAAGCCACTCTAGGGGTGTTGATCCGTTCAAGCCAATTCAACCGGATGTTTTTGCTTCTATGAGTAATCCAAAGGTGTGAGAGAGTCTTGATTTCTTTCATGAGAGTGTCCCGACGAGGGGGTTTCAAGTCAAAGCAAACTCTATTTTGAAAGCGCCAAATGACCCATGTGGAGGTGTTGACAACGACATCTAAGAAAATGTTTTTCTTTCTGTTTAGATGCGTTGATTCATGCCAAGAAAGATTGCCATCGAGATCATTTGGGGTGCAAATTAGCCCCCACCAATCTTTAATCCTTGACCAAATATCTGCAGCAATAGTGCACTCGACAAAGAGGTGTGATGTTGATTCGATGGCATCGTTACAAATCGGTCAACGAAGAGAATCTATATCAATCCCACGAGCATCCAAGTTCGCGCGAGTAGGCAATCTGTCTTTGCACAACCTCCATGAGTGTATGTTTATCTTAATAGGGAGAGTTTTATTCCACTTCACCTTATCACTGGTGGAAACCAATGTCGAAGAATCAATAGCATATCGCATCGAGTAAATAGTGTATGTGTTGAGGGAATTAAGGGAACAAGTCCATGAGTCCCTCACATCAGTAGGTTTGAAGCCCACAAGTAGATTTACTAAATCATCGAACTGTGCCTTTTCTATGCCATCTCTTGGACTTCTACGCCATGCCCAGACATGTGATGAGAGGTCCATTAAGCCACCACTAAAGCATCTCTCGGATATCAAGCAGTCTTTGTGAGTTTCCAAAGCATACATTCTTGGAAACAAAGACAAACCAACAATCATGCCAAAATTTAAACACCGAACCATCGCTATTTTTCTTTAAGAAAATCGAATCAAGGTTAATGTTAACCTTTAAGAGATCCTTGTTTAGGCCGTAGATCTCTTTCCATGGGCTTACATGAGAATGACAGATAGGAATTAAGATATTGGTTTCAAGATGTCCATGAGTACCAAAGATGGATGTGGTGACTTGGTGCCAAAGAGAGTTATATTCTGATTTGAACCACCACCACCACTTAGTTAACAGTGCAAGGTTTGATGCAAGTAGACTACCTATCCCAAGACCACCGCAATCTTTTAAAGAACACACTTGCTTCCAAGCTACCCATGCCAATTTTTTATTGTCTAAAGAACCTCCCCAAAAGAAGTTGCGCCTAAGATTTTAAAGATAACTAATTACACATTTTGGAGCTTTGAATAAGGAGAAGTAGTAAGTACCAAGAGCTCCAAGAACGGATTTGAGAAGTGTAAATCTTCCGCCAAACGAAAGCGACCTTGCTTTCCAAGAGGAGAGACGATTGTGAAACTTGTCAATAATCGGCTTCCAATTGCAACTTCTATTCATGTTTGCACCAATGGGTATCCCAAGATACGTAAAAGGCAAGGAAGAAGGTTGACAACAAAGGATTGAGGCAAGCAAATTAGTATCGTCCATGGCAGCCCCAACTCCAAAAATCTTGCTTTTAGAAAAGTTCACTTTCAAACCCGATGCCAAATGAAAACATCTTAGAAGACGACAAAGGTTTTTAGCATTTTCATGCGACCATTCGTACATAGATACTATATTGGAATAACATTACCACAATTATGTGGCAAAATGTCACTATACTCACCACCTACCAATACTGGAATAACGTTATTAATAATCGACGTAGATATTGACCTACATCTTGTTACCACAATTCAACACCAAACATAAAACTCATTTCTAAATCTCATCTATCCACTCTAAGAGCAGTGGGTGTCGTGAAGCCGTTCGGCTCGTGCCGTTCTAAAAAATCACTGCCACGTCAGCAAAACACTCAACGGCACTAGAAACTATTTGGCATCACATTTTGTGTCGTTACCATTAGCATCAGAAAATGTGGTGTCGTTGGAGTAAAAGTGGTTTTATGGGTCCACACATACCCAAAAAAAATCCCTAACCGCATGGGCTGGTATTTACCAGCCAAGCCTCAATGGCATGAGACAAGATATGATGAGTCGTTCGTTAATTTGGGCCGGTAGAATAACACCACCCTTTGGCTTGACGGTACCCCCTTCTCTAAACACAAAACACCCATCATGAAGATATAAACAAACCACACTTTTTCATAATTTCTTCAATAAAACTAAATCAAATCTTCAAAAATCAAAAACTAAATAACACTGTGATTGTACAATAATTCGTACGACCAGGCCTTCGATGGTGATCGAAGGGTATAAGGGGTGATATGCTTGCGCCAAACTTGTAGCCAATCTGCAATAAGAAATAGTAGACACTTCGTTAAGTGATTGCGCAAGGGTTGGGCCCTGCGAACCACCTCCGGCGTGAGAGTAAGTATGTGATATGTGTTGTAAGTAATGTGAAATACTGTGTTGAGTGAACATACCATTGAAATGACTCGTCCAACCTATTTATAGGTGAAGAAAATAGCTTGGAGAGTGTTAGCACACGTTTAGGAGATCATGGGGGCGTCCCCTGATTTGTGGTAACTGCTATGGCTTCATCCCCACTATCTCTGCCTTGGCGGGGAAGCTAAGGAAATAGTGGGAACGTGGGGGAAGACCAAGTCAAGGTTCTCCTTTGTCTTGGCGCCTTCAAGAGAAGACCCCGAAGGGCATAGGCCTTCGGCTGGCGAATTCCCAACTGGTAACCATATCAATGATGAATGGTTTTACGCCACCAATGACTTATGAAGAAAGACTTGGGTCTTCGTAATGCAAATTCGACTGAGGCCGAAGGGGGGTCCTTCAACCTGATCGGAGGGTACGTCATCAAGCCCCCCAGTCGAAAGTGATATGTACGAACAAGAAATATTACTTACGACTCAGAAATAGAAACGAAACCTCCCCTTCGTCACAAGAAATGAACGAAGATGAAAAGTCTAGCAACCATTGACCGTAATTAATGCTTACATTTATCCTAACTACTCCCTTTTCCTCGGTAAAATAAAACGTCATTTCAAATTTTAAAAAAGGGTTTGAAATCCGGTGGTAAGGGGATAAGTCAGGACACGTGTAGGGCCAAGATTTACCATATGTGAGGGTATATAATGTTAAAAACAGTAAAACCCTAACATTATTTTATCTCACGCCCAAGTTTTCACCTACTAAAACCTCTTCCGATCAAGCTTTCGATCAAACAAGGTAAAGTATTCCTTCGTATCTGTTTTCAAATACTTTATTGTAGATTTTAGAAGGATCAATGTCTACAAATAAAAAATTTGTAATCAAACAACAAGGTTGAACCTTGACAAGGGAGGAGCTCAAAGCGTTCCTCACCGATTATCCAATTCCCAAAGAGCATAAAGTCATGTTACTTGGTAGAAATCAAGGGATTTTTGATGCCCCAGAAAACTATGTAGGCTTATACACCCATGCATTCACCACCTCCAACCTTAGGATACCCTTGCACCCTTTGATTTTAGAATTCCTCCAGTACTATGAGGTACACATATCTAGGTTTAACCCTTTTGGCCTAGCCAAGCTTACGACATACATTGTTATGTGTAAAGCTTATGGTTTTGAACCATCATTAACTGTGCTTAGGGGTTTTCTGAATTTATACCCTGGAGGAGATTAGTTGACATTAGCCAAGAAGGGTGAAAGGGATGTGTCGATTCTCATAGATAGGCCGTTTACAAACATCAGGAACTGGAAAGGCAAATTCTTTTACATCCAAAACACCATTATCCCACCAACTTTCCCTGCATTGTTAAACCTAGAATTTTAGTATGATGAAAAAAGGTTCACCGATCCCTTGCCCTACACTGTGAGGAGGAATCCTTTGTATCAGCGCTTGGCTCGTCATCCAGCTGATTGCCAAACATTTCCTGAGCCAATTCTTTTCATGGCTGGCCTTGCTGAAAGATGGGAGGGATCTCCTTTGGTACCTGAGATTATTTGTGATGGAGAAAGTATGTATTTTTTTGATTAAAATAAGAGATAAAAACTTATCTTTCTGATATTTATCTTATTTGCTCCTTCGTGCAGAAATGTCATTCAGAAACTTTGTGGTGGCTGGTGGTGCAAAGGAGGTCAGCTTTATTCCGAAGAATCCTCAGGAGACGAGCTATGGTGTGGGCTCTCCATCAGTGTCGATAAATAATAATGATGTGGAAGCCCAGCCCATCGAACCTGTTTCCTCTGCTCCTCCGTCAAAGGAACCCATAGATGTTGAAGACCAGCTTCTGGAGAATGTTGCAGAATCTGATGAACCCGTCTCCGAAGGACAGTTGGCCATCGTAGGACCCTCGGGCATTGATGAGAGGGTCCGAAGCAGGAAAGGTACCAGTGCTAAAGCTGCGAAGTCTGCTTCGAAGAGGAAGCTTATCCTGCCTACTCCTCCCTCTCGAACTACCCGGAAAAAGAGTGCCCAGGGTAAGGCTGTGGTGTTTCCAGCCATCGAAGGGCCCAACGGAGATGACATCTATGGTAATGTTTCTTTCCTGTTACAAAAAATGTGATACCAGTAATAATGTATTAACAAGTTTATATATGCTGCAGGACTTCCTGATACGAAGGAGCTTTCCTCTCCTTTAGCTTGTCATCTACTTGTGGACCGTGTAATCCCACCCAGCTGGAAGGGGGTGATGGACAACATGTCCATGGAAAGGCTCTGCGATCTTCATGACAAGAGTTATGTCCGACAATGCATGCTAGACAACCAACTCAATACTAGGACAAGGGAGCTGCTCTGTGCTGTCACCAAGGCTCGAGAAGAAATGAATGTTATGCTTGCAAGGGAGAAGGCTAGGGATCAGAAGTATGCAGACCTGGAGAAAAAATGTGAAGATGCATTGGAGGATTTTGACAAGAACCCCTTGGTGCAAGATCTCAGAGCTGATGTTGAAAGGCTCAAAGGTCAACTGGCAGCAAGCAAAGCTGAATATAGCAGGTTAACTCTCGAAGGCTCAAAGGTTGTAGGCTACAAGGAGCAGATATATGTTCTTTCGTCCAAGTGTGGACGCCTCAAAGGAGAGAGAGCTAAGCTGATGGACCAAGAGATCAAGCTCAGGGAAAAGGTAGATGGGTTAAACCTTCATCTGAAGATGTTGAAGAAGGATAGGGTGGACTTGGTAACCAAGGTCATCCCCTACATTGCCATAGAAATTTACCATAGTGATGATGTGGGGATTGCAATTGGGAACCTGGTGAATGCGGCCATATTTCATGGCAAGTGTACCACTTTGGAGGAGATAGTTGCGACAGAGGAACCAGTAAAGCTGGAGAAAGTTCCATACTACAGGGCAACTCATGAGAAAGAGTATGATGATGCAGGTAATAACTTAGCTGCTTTAGAGTTCCCTTTCCTTGCCGAAGTGATGAAGGACCCAGCGGCCTCTATTGAGGACCTGCTGGCCAAGAAGCCAAGGAAAGTCCAGCCCCCATCTCTTTTGAAGAAGACTCCGTCACCGAAGGCTCCATCCCCAGGTTCAGCTGATCCCACTCATTTCAAAGTTTGATGAAGGCAACCATGTGGTTGTAATTTGATCCCCAGGGTGGTATGCCCTGTTTTAAAACAATTTGTCTGTGTTCCTTTCCAGGCTCTGTGCCTGATGAAACAATTAACATTTGGTGTGTGTGATGTAGGATTCGGCCTAAGACAATGTTTTGCTTGGTTGGATCGTTAAGGCTACGGCCTGTTTAGACTAGTTAAACTAGTCATTAATCTACATTAAAGCCACTAGGGCTTGTATTTTGCCATGTGTGATTCTTCTCTTTCCATTTTACTTGCGTAAAAAAAAATTTACAACCTAAGGCGTATGGTAGATGCATAGTGATCTGTGCTGAAAACAGTCAAGCTACCTCACACAAGCCGGCCACTTGTGAATGGCCGACCGTAACAGACTTAAAACTGCTTAAAACACAAATACAATGAAGATCAGAGAATATAATGAATTCCCGGGTCGTTATGTCCCACGGAGACTCAATGGTGTGCAAACATTTGATCAGACGATAGAATGATCACTAATGATAGTGATCAGAAAGGATATGGATTGAATATTACACTACTGAAAAAGTTAATAAATAACAGCGACTTAAATACAAATTAAGAAAATTAAAAAGATAAAAGATATTAAATAAACGCTATCACTATATTTAAAGTGATGAACGTTTAAAACCTAAAACGTACGTTTAAATTAAAAACTACGTAACGTACAAAATAAAACGTGAAAATAAAGAAGGAAAATACCTATGTATATAGAAAATACATTTTTACAATCCTAATTATATAAGAAAATTATTAGAAAAAAGAAAATTATTTTTAAAACTATTTATCTAATTATTATTAATTAAAAACTAATTTAACTATTTAATAAATACTCTAAAATTAAAGTAAATACAAAATAAGGTTAGAAAAATGAAATTAAGACTTAGGAAAATCTAAAATATTATAAAACTAATTTTAAAACTGAAAATATATTTTTTTGACTTTTTATATATTTATTATTAATTTAATACTATTTAAAACTAATTTAAATTGTGAAAAATGCCAAATAAAAGGGAAAAAAATAAGGAAAAATCTTTTTTATGCTTTTTATATTTTTCTTAAACTGGGAAAATTGAAAAATTATTTTTTGGAAACTTTTCTTAATTATTTGTATTTAAAGCTAATTAAAAATGCTTAAAAACTAATTTAAATTAAGAAAAATAGCAAACAAGCTTGGAAAAATATGAAAATTGCAGGAAAAGTCTAAAATAATATTAGGAATATAAGAAAAATGGAAAAACATGTGCTTATGTGTGGAATTATGGAACTGATGTGGAAGTGCTTATTGAAATAAGCACTTGATTAAGCAAATGGAATCCAAAGGCTACCAAACTGATAATGAAGCTCTAATAAGCTAAAACAACCAAAATGCAATGAGAATCAACAAGCCACAACCACAGAATTGCAATCAAGCACAGGTTTGATGTTTGAGCTTTTTGCTTAAAATCAGATTCTGAGTAGCTACTTTAAGCCCAAGAATAAGCACTCAAATAAGCTACAAACCAAAAACCAATTATGAAGACCTAAACTAGACCTGGGCCCAGAGTTTATGAGCTAAAAACCAGACCAAGGTGAGCTAGGAGGAGCTCTGTGCAACCTCTGCAATAAACTGAGAAACACTCAGTGTATCATGAGCCTGTGAGCAGGGCATTAGACACCCAAAAGAGAAGCTTGTTTGAAGCTTCTAAGAGATTTGTAAAATTATGCTAAAATAGTGATAAGCAAGAACACCAACTGAAGTTTTTAGAATACCAAGTGTCACTGAAAATGGCTAAAAAATGAAACCATGAAAAATCCTTGTAGTTGGCTCAAAAACAGATTTTTCCAACTTTTGACTTTTGAAGAAACATGGACAGTTGACTATTATGAACTTTGGATTCAATTTGAGGACTGATCATGATGTTAATGATTGAAATAAGGGTACTGCAACTTATATCTATGAATTTTAAACACAAAATGAGAATTTGTTTTGACAAAATCTCAACAGTTAACCTGTTGAGATGGTTTTTATGTAAAGTTGACTTTGGTGGTTTTGCAGACCCAAATGAAGACAGATATAAGCTCCAATATGCTACACTAACTCAAACCAACAAGTTTCCAATCCAAAACAGACCTCCAATGCAGTTCAAGTCATTGATCCAAACACCCTTTTATCCAACTGATATGTAATTAAAATGAGATAACAACTGAGCAATCTTGAATTAATGATCAAACTACATTCACTTAACCTAATTACAACTTTTTAAACAGATTAGGACCAGTGTTAACTACAAATTCAGATAATGCAAAAGGAATTTGAAATTTACTTACAAGAGTCCCTAGCCACTATGGCTTGAAAACAGTAACCAAAGGATCTCTAACCTATTTATATCAACCCACTAGAACTAAATCAACCCACATCCAGCTCTGCTTCACCCATTGATCATCTCCATTACCAAATTGACCATGTTTGACTTTCTTTGACCAATATCCAAATATGCTTAAAACTTGAATTTAAGCTTATAAAAAGCTATTATAAGCTTGTATAAGCTTATTAGAACTGAGAAATGAGATATTTGAAGCTTGCATACAAGACTTAGACTTGGAAATTTGCAACAGTGGACATAAACTTAGAATTGTAATAATAAACTGAAATTGGTACTTGGAATGAGTTTCAATACATTTAAATACTTAAAGTTGATACAATTTAACAAAAGGTTACAGGTTTCATACTGAACTAAAGCTTTAAGATACAAAACGACATTAAAGAAAAAATAAAAACTAGCTACTGCTCCTCTAGCTTGCTTCTTTCTTCCACTTTTTACACACCAAACTTCTTTTTCTCTCTCCTCATAACAGTTCCCAGCAATAATTTTGGCCTTTGGATGGCTTTAGGATCATCTTGGCCATTGACTCCAATTTGGCGGGAAATGGATATTTTGACAGTTGTGTGGATTGAGTGTTTGGGGAGGAGTTAATTAATGCCTTTTGGATTGTGGTGTTCGGAGGGGGGACATGGATGTTGATATAATGAGGTGGAGGTGAGGGTGGACATGGATGTGCAGGGAATCAGTTGAGAAGGAGACTTTAGGCGCCAACTGGTTTGACCAAGGGGGTTTGACTGGGCAGTAATATAAAAAGGGGATTCACAATTCAATTTGACAGGGGGTCACAATGGTGCCAAGGGTCCAAATTGGCTTAAGGGCTTATAATAACAAGGACTTGTTATGCAATTTTCTGAAAATCAAGGACCAATCCTGTTAATTATGCAAAGTTATTTCCAAGGGCTGAAAATGACAATCTCAAAAAGTACAAGGACCAATTTTGCCATTCTCCAATTTTCCAGGGGCCAATTTTGCCAATTTTCAAACTTGAGGGACCAAAGTTGTAATTTTGCAAATTTTAAACTTTGAAGGGTTTGTTTTAACAACTTTTGAATCCCATGGACCTTAAATGACATTTTCCTTTATTTAGATTTACCAGGGACTGTTTTTGACAACTTTTGAAACTTGGGGGACTAAAACTGCCATTTTTGCAAATTTGATACGTTTTTCATCTGATTTTGATAATTTTGCATTTAAAACACATAAAACACTGATTTGTGATATATTTATCATTTTAAAGCATTTTTGAGTGTTTTCAGATGATTTTGCAGTCTAGATAGTACAAAAATGATGAGTATTTAGACACTCATCAATCCCCCACACTAAGATATTGCTAGTCCCTAGCAATGATTTGAGAAAACTTAATGGATTTGAAAAACTCTTTACCAAAAGCCATCACTTCTGGAGTAGCCAAATGTTTCAGTTCAAGTAAGAACCTTGGTACACTGATAACCAAATGATTTTGAGCAAATCATAAGCTGTAAACGGATTTGATTAGTCTTTACCAGAAGCCGTACCCTTCTGGACTAGCCAACTCTTAGATAAATTATCAGAATTATCTTTGGTGAGCTGAATACCAATTATGGTTTTTCCACTGCCTTTACCACAAGCCATAACCTTGCGGGCTAGCCAACTCTTCACTTTTTAGGATATGGTGAGCTGAATACCATACAATTTTGGGCAAATTGCAAGCCGTAAACGGATTTGATATATCTTTACCAAGAGCCGTTTGCTCCTGGATTAGCCAATCCTTTTGTCTTACAGACAAGGCGGACTGATAACCAAGCTGAGTAAGTGTAGAACACTTACTCCAAAAAAAAATTTTGGCCAAAAACGGGGGAATTGAGTAGATAATATATGAAATTCGTGAGAATTCCCCCCCACACTTAGAAATGAATATTGCCCTCAATATTCAAAGTACCGGCGGTTATGCCGAGACAAAGAACGTAAAAGGGAAATACTACGGCCATTATTTAGAAAGAAGATTTTTTTTTTTTTTTTATGAAAACTTATATATATATATATATATATATATATATATATATATATATATATATATATATATATATATATATATATATATATATATATATATATATATATATATATATATAACATGTGGGGCACTCCCCCACACTTAGGTGGTAGAAAGGGGTAAGAAGACAGAAATATGGGTGAAAACCCATATGGTGTGTGCTACTGTTTTTGTTTTCCGAGTCGCTAGCTTGACTCGACCCCGAATTCATTGGTTCATGGGGAAGCAAAGTGGAAGAAACAATCTCCATCGGACTTTCATTCAAGATGTTTGGACAAACATTTGAAGCGCGTGAAAGTTCCACACCGATGAGATATAGAGAGAACCGGCTCAAAAATGATAATTGAAAATGCCGGGATCAAAAATAGTGTCCTCATTCCCGAAGGAGAAAAGGGAAAGAGCAACCACACCATTTGTGAAGAATGGAATAAATATGTGCATTACAATGCATGTCCATTCCTCATCAGAAAGAAGCAAATCACCATTTTTGACATTTTTAAGCTTAAACTTGAAGCTTGTATGGTGATTGGTAACAAAATTTCCGGGAGGGAGAGCTGGAAACGGTTCTTCAATCAACAGATTTTGAAGAAAAAGGATGTCTCCCTCCGAATCAAAGTAAGTATTGTCAATTCCTGTTGGAATCGACTCATCACTAAGAAAATCATCGACCTCCTTCCAAAAGTTGTCATCTTCCTCATTTGGAGTGAGAGAAGGAATGGAAGAGTCGGAAATGGGATAAGAAATGAGTGGATGATCATTATATAGGAGATTTCTAGTTTCTCCAAGATCGGCTTCAAAATCAAAGAGATCATCGTCACTTTCTGATGAAAGTGGACTGATGTGAGTGAGTTCATCGGAGAACTCCTCAAGAAGAGGATCAGACTGTGGGAGTGATGCCTCAACATACTCGATGTCTCCATAAGATTTAAAATCATCGCTAAAATCGGAGAAAGTCTCAAAATGATCATTAGAACACTCAAGAGGGAAAGGGATATCACACATAAGATCAGAAATTCCCTGTGACTCTCTCGGGATTGGGACAAGGTTCTCAACACTAGACTTTATAAATTCGTCCGATTCCTTTTCAGGAACAGTGTCAAGATGCTCATCCCCCATGTTTAGAGAGTGAGTGGGAATATCGGGTGTGATAACAACAGACTGAGGGAGTTTAGAAGGACTAGCATACATATGTTTTATACTTAACATTTGTTCTTCTGCTAGTAATTCCATCATAGTCTTTTCTCCCTGATGGATCATGGAAGGAGTCTCAACTGATGAACTTGATGAACCGTTATAAAATTGTAGGATATCAAGGATATCTTCATCATCATCGTCATCAGGAATGAAACGGAATCGAGAGCTAGATTTGGCCGCCTTTTCTTTTGCAATTGATTCCCTAATAGATTGTTCAAAGGCAATTTGGGAATCTAATTTAGCAGCCCGCTCTTCGGCTAACAAAACTTCCATGGATTTTTCATTTGGATTATCTTGGGGATGTTTAGATTCCTTCAAATCTTTCACTAAATCCAACAGATCAAGGAGAAGATTTTGAGGAAGTGGGTCAGGCTGGTACTGTGGAGGTTGGTCTTGATACGAAGAGTCGTAATTGTTACAAGGAAATGGGTTCCCTGATTGACAATCCGAGCTAGGGTGAGAACCTCCACAATACTCACAACAGTAGAACTGATGTGGCTGAGAGTGGTATGTGTTGTAGTCATAATTGTTATCAGGAACCTGCTCATAGACAAGCGTGTTTCCTGATTAACAATCAGAACCGGAATGTGAACCACCACAGTACTCACAACAGTAAAACTGCTGAGTCTCACAGTGTGGTAGCTGATGGAATAAATCAGTCGTGTTATGGTAGGAATAGGGATCTTGGTTATAGACAGACCCGTTTCCTGATTCCACCATGCTACAACTGGGGCAATTGCCACCATTATAAGGACCACCACACCATTGACAACCAAGAGGGTGAGGATAAGACATAGAAAGAATCAAAGGTTAACAGAGGGTAAGAAATGAAGAATCAAAAAGGTAAGAGGGTAAAGAGGAATATTTTTGGTATTTTTGAAAAACATGATGATAAAAACAAGGAATGAAAATATTTTTGGCGTTTTTAACATTTTAGGAAAAGTGCTAATGAACTTT
The DNA here is from genome assembly GCA_019973895.1 of Chrysanthemum seticuspe. NCBI lineage: Eukaryota > Viridiplantae > Streptophyta > Magnoliopsida > Asterales > Asteraceae > Chrysanthemum > Chrysanthemum seticuspe. The sequence goes on from BPTQ01000006.1 coordinate 138,711,525, forward strand.
TTGGATTTTTGAAAACTTTACAAAATTTTTTTTACAAAAGATGGGGTATGTGCAAGAATGGGTCTGAAAAAGGCTAAACACATGCTAAAGCCTCCCCGGCAGCGGCGCCAAAATTTGATCTGTGCTGAAAACAGTCAAGCTACCTCACACAAGCCGGCCACTTGTGAATGGCCGACCGTAACAGACTTAAAACTGCTTAAAACACAAATACAATGAAGATCAGAGAATATAATGAATTCCCGGGTCGTTATGTCCCACGGAGACTCAATGGTGTGCAAACACTTGATCAGACGATAGAATGATCACTAATGATAGTGATCAGAAAGGATATGGATTGAATATTACACTACTGAAAAAGTTAATAAATAACAGCGACTTAAATACAAATTAAGAAAATTAAAAAGATAAAAGATATTAAATAAACGCTATCACTATATTTAAAGTGATGAACGTTTAAAACCTAAAACGTACGTTTAAATTAAAAACTACGTAACGTACAAAATAAAACGTGAAAATAAAGAAGGAAAATACCTATGTATATAGAAAATACATTTTTACAATCCTAATTATATAAGAAAATTATTAGAAAAAATAAAATTATTTTTAAAACTATTTATCTAATTATTATTAATTAAAAACTAATTTAACTATTTAATAAATACTCTAAAATTAAAGTAAATACAAAATAAGGTTAGAAAAATAAAATTAAGACTTAGGAAAATCTAAAATATTATAAAACTAATTTTAAAACTGAAAATATATTTTTTTGACTTTTTATATATTTATTATTAATTTAATACTATTTAAAACTAATTTAAATTGTGAAAAATGCCAAATAAAAGGGAAAAAAATAAGGAAAAAATATTTTTTATGCTTTTTATATTTTTCTTAAACTGGGAAAATTGAAAAATTATTTTTTGGAAACTTTTCTTAATTATTTGTATTTAAAGCTAATTAAAAATGCTTAAAAACTAATTTAAATTAAGAAAAATAGCAAACAAGCTTGGAAAAATATGAAAATTGCAGGAAAAGTCTAAAATAATATTAGGAATATAAGAAAAATGGAAAAACAGGTGCTTATGTGTGGAATTATGGAACTGATGTGGAAGTGCTTATTGAAATAAGCACTTGATTAAGCAAATGGAATCCAAAGGCTACCAAACTGATAATGAAGCTCTAATAAGCTAAAACAACCAAAATGCAATGAGAATCAACAAGCCACAACCACAGAATTGCAATCAAGCACAGGTTTGATGTTTGAGCTTTTTGCTTAAAATCAGATTCTGAGTAGCTACTTTAAGCCCAAGAATAAGCACTCAAATAAGCTACAAACCAAAAACCAATTATGAAGACCTAAACTAGACCTGGCCCAGAGTTTATGAGCTAAAAACCAGACCAAGGTGAGCTAGGAGGAGCTCTGTGCAACCTCTGCAATAAACTGAGAAACACTCAGTGTATCATGAGCCTGTGAGCAGGGCATTAGACACCCAAAAGAGAAGCTTGTTTGAAGCTTCTAAGAGATTTGTAAAATTATGCTAAAATGGTGATAAGCAAGAACACCAACTGAAGTTTTTAGAATACCAAGTGTCACTGAAAATGGCTAAAAAATGAAACCATGAAAAATCCTTGTAGTTGGCTCAAAAACAGATTTTTCCAACTTTTGACTTTTGAAGAAACATGGACAGTTGACTATTATGAACTTTGGATTCAATTTAAGGACTGATCATGATGTTAATGATTGAAATAAGGGTACTGCAACTTATATCTATGAATTTTAAACACAAAATGAGAATTTGTTTTGACAAAATCTCAACAGTTAACCTGTTGAGATGGTTTTTATGTAAAGTTGACTTTGGTGGTTTTGCAGACCCAAATGAAGACAGATATAAGCTCCAATATGCTACACTAACTCAAACCAACAAGTTTCCAATCCAAAACAGACCTCCAATGCAGTTCAAGTCATTGATCCAAACACCCTTTTATCCAACTGATATGTAATTAAAATGAGATAACAACTGAGCAATCTTGAATTAATGATCAAACTACATTCACTTAACCTAATTACAACTTTTTAAACAGATTAGGACCAGTGTTAACTACAAATTCAGATAATGCAAAGGAATTTGAAATTTACTTACAAGAGTCCCTAGCCACTATGGCTTGAAAACAGTAACCAAAGGATCTCTAACCTATTTATATCAACCCACTAGACCTAAATCAACCCACATCCAGCTCTGCTTCACCCATTGATCATCTCCATTACCAAATTGACCCTGTTTGACTTTCTTTGACCAATATCCAAATATGCTTAAAACTTGAATTTAAGCTTATAAAAAGCTATTATAAGCTTGTATAAGCTTATTAGAACTGAGAAATGAGATATTTGAAGCTTGCATACAAGACTTAGACTTGGAAATTTGCAACAGTGGACATAAACTTAGAATTGTAATAATAAACTGAAATTGGTACTTGGAATGAGTTTCAATACATTTAAATACTTAAAGTTGATACAATTTAACAAAAGGTTACAGGTTTCATACTGAACTAAAGCTTTAAGATACAAAACGACATTAAAGAAAAAATAAAAACTAGCTACTGCTCCTCTAGCTTGCTTCTTTCTTCCACTTTTTATACACCAAACTTCTTTTTCTCTCTCCTCATAACAGTTCCCAGCAATAATTTTGGCCTTTGGATGGCTTTAGGATCATCTTGGCCATTGACTCCAATTTGGCGGGAAATGGATATTTTGACAGTTGTGTGGATTGAGTGTTTGGGGAGGAGTTAATTAATGCCTTTTGGATTGTGGTGTTTGGAGGGGGGACATGGATGTTGATATAATGAGGTGGAGGTGAGGGTGGACATGGATGTGCAGGGAAGCAGTTGAGAAGGAGACTTTAGGCGCCAACTGGTTTGACCAAGGGGGTTTGACTGGGCAGTATTATAAAAAGGGGGTTCACAATTCAATTTGACAGGGGGTCACAATGGTGCCAAGGGTCCAAATTGGCTTAAGGGCTTATAATAACAAGGACTTGTTATGCAATTTTCTGAAAATCAAGGACCAATCCTGTTAATTATGCAAAGTTATTTCCAAGGGCTGAAAATGACAATCTCAAAAAGTACAAGGACCAATTTTGCCATTCTCCAATTTTCCAGGGGCCAATTTTGCCAATTTTCAAACTTGAGGGACCAAAGTTGTAATTTTGCAAATTTTAAACTTTGAAGGGTTTGTTTTAACAACTTTTGAATCCCATGGACCTTAAATGACATTTTCCTTTATTTAGATTTACCAGGGACTGTTTTTGACAACTTTTGAAACTTGGGGGACTAAAACTGCCATTTTTGCAAATTTGATACGTTTTTCATCTGATTTTGATAATTTTGCATTTAAAACACATAAAACACTGATTTGTGATATATTTATCATTTTAAAGCATTTTTGAGTGTTTTCAGATGATTTTGCAGTCTAGATAGTACAAAAATGATGAGTATTTAGACACTCATCAATCCCCCACACTAAGATATTGCTAGTCCCTAGCAATGATTTGAGAAAACTTAATGGATTTGAAAAACTCTTTACCAAAAGCCATCACTTCTGGAGTAGCCAAATGTTTCAGTTCAAGTAAGAACCTTGGTACACTGATAACCAAATGATTTTGAGCAAATCATAAGCTGTAAACGGATTTGATTAGTCTTTACCAGAAGCCGTACCCTTCTGGACTAGCCAACTCTTAGATAAATTATCAGAATTATCTTTAGTGAGCTGAATACCAATTATGGTTTTTCCACTGCCTTTACCACAAGCCATAACCTTGCGGGCTAGCCAACTCTTCACTTTTTAGGATATGGTGAGCTGAATACCATACAATTTTGGGCAAATTGCAAGCCGTAAACGGATTTGATATATCTTTACCAAGAGCCGTTTGCTCCTGGATTAGCCAATCCTTTTGTCTTACAGACAAGGCGGACTGATAACCAAGCTGAGTAAGTGTAGAACACTTACTCCAAAAAAAAATTTTGGCCAAAAACGGGGGAATTGAGTAGATAATATATGAAATTCGTGAGAATTCCCCCCCACACTTAGAAATGAATATTGCCCTCAATATTCAAAGTACCGGCGGTTATGCCGAGACAAAGAACGTAAAAGGGAAATACTACGGCCATTATTTAGAAAGAAGATTTTTTTTTTTTTTTTTTATGAAAACTTATATATATATATATATATATATATATATATATATATATATATATATATATATAACATGTGGGGCACTCCCCCACACTTAGGTGGTAGAAAGGGGTAAGAAGACAGAAATATGGGTGAAAACCCATATGGTGTGTGCTACTGTTTTTGTTTTCCGAGTCGCTAGCTTGACTCGACCCCGAATTCATTGGTTCATGGGGAAGCAAAGTGGAAGAAACAATCTCCATCGGACTTTTCATTTCCTTTAGGGACTTAGGAGGCTGCAAATCCGTGATGGCCTTAACCTTCGAAGGATTGGCATTAATACCTTGCTTGGTGATTAGATGTCCCAAAAATTGTCCTTCTTCTACACCGAAGGAACATGTCTTGGGATTTAACTTCATGTTGATGGCTCGAAGCTGGTCGAAGGTTTCCTTGATGTCGGAGAGCATATCCTCCTCCGTTCTACTCTTGATAACCATATCGTCTACGTATGCCTCAAGATTCCTACCTATCTGCTTGTGGAAGGCTTTGTCCACTAAACGTTGGTAGGTAGCACCTGCATTTTTCAAACCAAAAGGCATCTTTTTGTAACAATAAACGCATTTTCCTGTAAAAAAGGTTGTCTTTTCTTCATCCTCTTCCGCCATTTGTATCTGATGATAACCCTTGTAAGCGTTCAGAAAACATTTCAGCCGAAACCCTGACAAGGATTCTACTTTCCAATCGATTTCTGGGAGGGGATAGCAGTCCTTCGGACAGGCTTTGTTGATATCTGTGAAGTCCACACACATCCGCCACCCTCCGTCGTGCTTCTTGACCATCACCGGATTGGCTACCCAAGTTTGGTACTTCACCTCCTTGAGTATGCCTGCTGCTACGAGCTCATCCACTTCTTTGCGTGCTGCGGTATTTCTTTCAGGATCCAGGATTTGACGCTTTTGCTTGATAGGTTTAATATGTTTGAACTCATTAAGCTTGTGTTGAGTGTCGAAGGGCTTTCCATCTATGGTGAGAGTTCTGGGGACCCCCGTCATGTCAGAGTAGGTCCATGCGAAGACATCTGCGTTCGCTCGTAGTACCTTTGCTAATTCAGCTTTAAGAGAGGTAGGGAGCTGATTCCCAATTTCCACCGTCTGGTCAGGGTAGAGATCGTTTACTACAATACGTTCTTCGGCATCAGTACAAATGAGAACATCTTTCGGAGGCTCTTCCAAGACTTGTTTGACCCTTTTGCCTACTTCCGTAGGCTTCTTCACGTTGTAGCTGGAGAAAACCGTTCCGATACCGAATGATGTTTGGAATTTGACTGCGGCATGTATAGTGGAGACAATGATACCCATCTTCTGCATTTCGGTTTTTCCTATTAACAGGTTATAGGGAGATTCAGACCTTACGATCGCAAAAACCAGGGTTTCTGTTCTTTTTAGCCTTCCTTCTCCAATCGTAACCTCTAGAGGGACTTCTCCCAAGGGCCATGAGTGTTCCCCCGAGAACCCTACTAAAGGTACCTTCGAATCTACTCTCTTTGACCTTATCGAAGGTTTGAGCTTTAGAAAACAATGTTCGTAGATCACTTCACAAGAGCTACCACAGTCTAGGTAGGCCCTGTTTACTTCTCTGTTGGAGATCAAGACCTTGATGACCACGGGGTCATTTGAAAGAACTTTGCCTGTGATTGAAAGAAAAGTGACATCTCCTACTCCACATAATGCTTCCTCCGCTTCTTTCCTTTTTAAACCAGAGTCATCCTTGTACACCATGAGGATGGGTGCTTCGGCGGGTGTGGTGTCTCTCCCCAACTGTGTGTCGGAGACCTTTTCTTTACCTTTCTTTATACCCTTCACCAAAAGTCCCAATTGGACAGACTTCACGGCCTCTTCTATCTGTTTCTTGAGCTCTCTGCAATTATTGGTGTCGTGCCCGTAGTCGTCATGGAAATAGCAGTATTTGGTGGTATCCCTGGTCCTTCCTCTGCTTGCCAAACGAGGAGGAGGATCAAAGGCCTTCGCAGCCTTTTCGGTAGCGAGTATCTCCCTTGGAGATTTAGACAGATTAGCCAAGAGCCCATGGTTGATGTTTTTGTGGTAGGGCGTAAACCTGTCCCTGCCTTTGTGTCTGTTCTTTGACCCTTCCCACGAAGGATGCTTCATGACCTTACTGTGACTTTCTTTAGTTTTGACCGGAGCCCCGTTGGTAGACACTTCTTTTTCTTCGATCCATGTGTAAGCCTTATCCACTAAGCCCTTGTAGGTTGCAGGAAGGTCAGTGGAGAGGAATTCCACCAAACTTCTGTTCCGTAGGCCATGCACGAACCCTGAGATGCGTTGGTCTTCGTGCAGACCCAGTATCTGTAAGGTGTCATCGGTGTATCTGGTGATGAAAGCCCTGGTGCTTTCGTTTTCCTTCTGCTTGATGTTGTGCACTGTTAGGTACGTTCTTGTGAACTTTTTCTGCTGACTGAAATGTGATCTGAACTTGGCCTTGAGATCATCCAAGTTTACAATGCTGCCTGGTTTTTGCCCGTTCCACCATATACGAGCAGAGTCTCGTAGGGTATATGTAAACATGTGGCAAGCAACGGGCATGACCCACTTCTGCATTCTGATAGCCCCTTCGAACAGGTGTAAAAAGTTATCCGGGTCCCCCTTCCCATCATAAGTACCAATATGCGCGGGCATTTTCAACCCATCAGGCAAAGGGTAGTCTTCTATCCATCTTACGAAGGGTGTTGTGGAACCCATGGGCTCCGAATAAAGGCAGTTATAAGGTGGCATGTAGGTAGGGGCAGCATTGTACGGGTTATGATTTGGAGGTATTCCAACAGGGTTTTGGTTAACATTATGAGGGTAAGCAGTATGTATATAAGGTGGGTGACTTCTGACAGGGTACGAAGGATATACCATAGGTTGTTCGTAGGGCATGCTTCCATATGGTTGAGTAAAACTCGGGTTGCTAGCCTGCCCATTAGGTGGGGGATAGACCCCTTGAGGGTAAGATTGAGTCTGAAAAGGAGGGTACATACCATGAGGAGGAAGATTTCCTCCCCCATTCATTTGAGATGGATTGCCTTCTACGCCGGATGCGTGAGAAGGCTGCAACGGAACCCCTGCCTCAGTTCTTCCCAGATGAGCCGCCAAAAGTGGTGGCAAGTTAACCTCCGTAGTTTCCCTTCGGTGACTCCTTCCATTGGAGCCTTCCATTGTTCCTTCCCTTCTCGTCGGAGCCCTCTCCGGAACATCTTCAAAACCAACCGACCTTCCACTCAGCCTTCGACTGCTCGGAGACCCTATCCTTAGCACTGAGCGTGTAGCCCCAGGAGCCAAAGGCCTGGCCTCCATTTGCAACTCTTCGTCATACTCATCGCTTGAGTATTCTAACTCCCTTCGCATCTCCACATTCCGAGCTTGCCTCCTTCGAGCGCTCAGTAAAGATTCTAATGCTTCGATGTTAGCTTCGACAAACGCTGGACTGATTACCGGTTCAGGGTTGGCCGAGGTTGAAGCATGGTTGTTGGGAGTTATTTCAGGGTGAGATCGTGTGGTAAAGGTGGATGCGGTTATATTGGGAAGGTTGTTAGGATCATTGACTGGGATTGGTGTCAAGGTCGAGAAACCCGGAGGGGGTGTATCCTCTCTTCCTTGATTCATGCCATAAAACTAGTGAGCGTGATTGACTGGGTGTAGGTTTGGAATAACGAGACCAATAGTAGCGGGTCCCACGGATGCCGCCACTGATTGTACAATAATTCGTACGACCAGGCCTTTGATGGTGATCGAAGGGTATAAGGGGTGATATGCTTGCGCCAAAATTGTAGCCAATCTGCAATAAGAAATAGTAGACACTTCGTTAAGTGATTGCGCAGGGGTTGGGCCCTGCGAACCACCTCCGGCGTGAGAGTAAGTATGTGATATGTGTTGTAAGTAATATGAAGTATGTGAAATACTGTGTTGAGTGAACATACCATTTAAATAACTCATCCAACCTATTTATAGGTGAAGAAAATAGCTTGGAGAGTGTTAACACACGTTTAGGAGATCATGGGGGCGTCCCCTGATTTGTGGTAACCGCTAGGGCTTCATCCCCACTATCTCTGCCTTGGCGGGGAAGCTAAGGAAATAGTGGGAACGTGGGGGAAGACCAAGTCAAGGTTCTCCTTTGTCTTGGCGCCTTCAAGAGAAGACACCGAAGGGCATAGGCCTTCGGCTGGCGAATTCCCAACTGGTAACCATATCAATGATGAATGGTTTTACGCCACCAATGACTTATGAAGAAAGACTTGGGTCTTCGTAATGCAAATTCGACTGAGGCCGAAGGGGGGGGGGTCCTTCGACCTGATCGGAGGGTACATCATCACACTGTTGGTTAGATAATTTTTTACACATATAAACCAACTCCTCCTTACGTATACACTACATTTTGGGCATCACTTACACTAAGGGCACAAGGTGTAGTAAATTGAGTTAGTTCATAACGCTGTGTCACGTCAGCGCCACATCAACTTAACATTTCAACATTAACACCACAAAACACCCCTTATCATAACACCACCATCACACTACATTTTGGGCCTCACTTTTCTTTAAAAAATAAAATTACAAATTCAACCCCTAAACTAATACTTCATTTAATAAACAACCTATCACTTTATTAATAACCATAAAAATATTACATAAACATTAAATAAACATTACATAAAATACAATACGAAATACGATACGATACAAAATACAATACAAAATACGATATGAAAAAAAACATACGAACTAAAATACACTACGATACTAAATACATAAACATAGCTTAATCTGAATGCTCCCCGCATGTAGAATCATACTATGGAGACTCCACATACCCAAATTCCAACTTGAACGCCGCGTTTCTGCTTCTTCTTTCCTGAGTCTCTCCTCCCACTCTTGTTGAATCCTTGCTTCTTCTGCTTCAGCTTTTCTTAAAGCCTCTTCGCCACACATAATTTCATAATGTTGTCTCGGAGTTAATCCATGCTCATCAACTCTCTTCTGCATAACCCGTAAATTGATAATGTTTTTTTTCTCAATAAATCCATGCACATCAGCTGAAGTTGATGCATTTAGCCCAAGTTTATTCAGCTGTTGTGATACCGAACCAACAATTTTATTTTCTTCATAACTCAAACGGATTTTGTGGCTGATATTATCTTTTATCTGTGAAACACACTTTTACAACGTTTCATTAATTTCGTCATCTTTCGTGGCTTCATCACTAAAAAATTGCTTATCTTTCCGGCGAAATGTCTTTGCATTTCGCGTATTGTTTTCTCAATTATTCTTTCTTTGCCTTTGCATGCTCAAACAACTTGATAACTTCGACAATATCCTTCTGTCGAGCCGCATCCCCTTGATCACATTGTTTCTGAACATAATCAAGGTTATAAATAGAGCGAGACGTGGCGTAGCGGCATGACCAAACCTCACACCTTTGCGGCTAAGCCGAAGCTTTTGTGTTTGTAAGGCGTGATATAAGGCGGCACAAAATATGAAAATATTTATATATTTATATCATATTTCATATATATCGAGTTTACAAAAAGACGTGACATAAGGCGGCGTGGCGGCATTACCAAGCCTCAAGCTTTTGCGAGCCTTTTAGAACCATGTTTATAATGATTAATAGTGTTTGGGTTAAATGTATGCATGGAAAGTGTATAAAAATAATACGTAAATATGGGTATTTATAGAAGGTTTTGAAATATATATATATATATATTTTTTAAACCCAACTAGCCGTTTAACCCAAAGGGGTGTTTTGATTTTTATTTTTTTTTTGAATTCAAATATGAAACTAGCCGTTAGGGGAGCAGTACAGCACCAAGCCATAACGCCGACATACGGTGTAATGATGTCGTGATAACGCGCTCCACATCAGCAAAACGCCGAGTGGAGAGTTATCATACCTCATGCTCTAAATCACAAATTACCTATCTCCTAGTAACAACAATTTGTCGCTAACTGATAATTTTATCCAACTACTCCTTTTCAATTCATTTCAAGATTTGGTTATAAGCTTTTTTGGGTTTTGTGGAAAAACCATTTATCACTTTTTTCAGTTAACAAAAATCAAAAACAAAGATTGAATTTGTGGTGCTAATGCAATAATAAGTCTAACCCATAACAACCAAGGTTTCAAAATCTACAACTGCGCCCCTTTTCGCGAGATTATTCAACGCAGTTTCGATACTAGAGGGGGTATTAGCATCGTTTCGATGCTTTCAGGTGTAATATATTAGCTTTGGTTGGTGGTGGGACCCACCCCCAGTATCTGGTTAATAAAGTCATGATTTGGGATGATAATCAAGGGAGGTTTATAGGGGAGTTTTCATTTCGCTTTGAGTTTCGGGGCATGAGGTTGCGTCGCGATCAAATTAGATTTCTATGCCGCATCATCAAACCATCAGCTTCATCACCGTGTGCATTATAGCAGGAATAATTTTAGAAGGATGTCAGAAATAGCTATACCCTGTTTATGCACACTCATGGTTTTGATGAAGATGACATAAAGTTATAAAGTTTGATACACTGGAACATTGTGGGGATATATGGTTGAAGCATTTGAAGGAATTGGAGATTGTAGATTTTTCAAATAAGGCATTATGTTCAATTTACACATACGAACGTATTTCTGGTGAAACTAATCGCATATTAGGTCATGGGCCATGGTGCCAATATACTTCTACCAATCTATAGCGTATGATTATTAAGTTAGCCAAAGTTACGAGAAAGTAAGACTTATGTTTATAATCAAGGGAGAATTTCATATATATTCTTATTTTGCATCAAAATTACGTATATATCCAACCCATGTTAAAAATTACATATATATCCAATCTAAGACTTAAAATTACATATATATCCAACCTAACTTAAATTTTTTATATATATTTAATCTAAAACTTAAAATTATCATATATGTCCAATAATTAAAACCTTAAAATATATATTAAATATCATTTGATTTTAAAATGACCCCACTATACCTTTGTTTTTTCTTTTTCATTATAGTCACATATAAGGGTGTTAGTTGGGTCGGGTTGGTCGGGTTTGGATCAATTCAGGTCGAGGGTAAAAAAACATACCCGAACCCAACTCTATTTAGAACCTTGGTTAGTCGGGTTCGGGTCTATTTGGACGGAGTTTTAAATAGAATCGGGTTCGGGTATGTTTTTTTTAGCCTCAGCCCGAATTAGCTCGAATCCGACATGGCTAACACCTCTATGTGTGCTATGTGTAATTATAATGAAAATAGAAATAAGGGTATAATTGTCATTTTAGAACCTCTATGTGTAACTCTATTTAGAACCTTGGTTAGTCGGGTTCGGGTCATTTAGATCGAGTTCTAAATAGAATCGGGTTCGGGTATATTTTTTTAGCCTCAGCCCGAATTAACTCGAATACGACCCCGCTAACACCTCTATGTGTAATTATAATGAAAAGAGAAATAAGGGTATAATGGTCATTTTAAAATCAAATGATATTAAATATGTGTTTTATGGTTTTAATTATATATAGATTGAGTATTTGGACATATATGATTATTTTAAGTTTTAGATTGAATATATATATGAATATTTTAATTTAGATTGGATATATATGAAATTTTAAGTTTTAGATTTGATATATATGTAATTTTTTATGTTAGGTTGGATATATATGTAATTTTAATACAAAAGAGCGATATATATGAAATTCTCCCTATAATCAACGATAATACTTAGTAAATTGTTTTAGAAAAAACTTCGTGTATGCACGAGTATTATAACTAATTATATATGAAAAGAATTCCTTGTTACCTGCGAAAATGCTTTCATTAAAATTTTCGACCTTATTTCTCACAAATTTGATAAGAAAAAGTAGAGTAATGATGCAGGTTTAACTGACCAGGTTTTAATATTTATAAGTCTCGTTATACCTATGGTACCCTAATGCACTAACTGACAGTGTACCCGGTCGTGTGTAGTGTAGTACTCGGTAAAACCGAGGTCGTCCCAAGAGCTATGTGTGCGGATTTAAACTAAGTCTAGGTGTCATAGATTTTAATATGATTATGATGTATGATTAACTAATTAACTACTAAAGCAAATAAAGGCGATGGTTGTGATCAATAGAGGAGAGTGGCGTTAACCTAATTATTCATCCTAACTAGTTATGTTTATGTCTAATTACTTCCAATTACTTCAGGTGGGGTCAAAGTCGCTAGGACAACATTTGGTCAGTTCGTCCTAACCTATCAGCAAAGGGTCCCACTGGAGAAATCAGGTGACCCGTCATAAGTTCAGTTGTTTTTAGTCCCCTAAGCCAAGTCATTAAGTACCGCTACATGCTAGATTCATAACAGTGAGTGCCCGGGCGCTAGCATCTTAAACACTCACCCCCTACTTCTTAAGTTCATCCAAACGGTAGGTGATCAGTTGATCAAATCGCACAAGCAGAAAGGGTCGCCAGTTGGTCATATCTTACCCTTCCAACTCAGTCTACCTACTTAGGGTCGGTTGGTCATATCTCCTAAGTAACTAGCCACTACCGCCATTCAAAACTACCGAAACAAGGGTAGCTACCAACAAACTATGCATGCATACACTTAGAAATAATTATACGGAAGCAATGTAAACGCAAACAAAACAATTAAGGAATCATAACTAGGCCAACACCAGGGGTGCTTAGCCGCTCATATTAACTAAAATAATCGATTCAATGTTTAACATTTAGAAATACATGAAATGAAAGTAAAGAAAAGATAAAAATATAATGCTTATCGTAGGGAGATAGCTCCGTATGCTCCTCTAGATCTGCCTTCGACTTCTGTTCACGTTCACTTTGTGTTGTGTGTGAAATGGGATGCTTTGAAATGCTGGAAATCGTGGGGTATTTATAGGCCAGATCTGGTTACGGCGTAACTAATTAAGAGTTACGCCGTAACATCCAATTCTTCGTATTTTGCACTAAAACTGCTGGTTACGGCGTAACTATGGAAGGAGTTACGCCGTATCTTCAATAAATCTTGGTTACGCCGTAATTGATACAATAGTTACGGCGTAGCTTGCAGCGGCGCGGAAGCTCATTTGACCTAGTTGGTTACGTCGTAATCTTTGGGAGAGTTACGCCGTAATCTTCTGTTGAGTTGGTTTTCTGAGCCACGCTTTAGTTACGGCGGAATGTGAGAGAGGAGTTACGCCGTAACTACTTCAAAATGAGCATACTATGATATATCTTTAATAAATCTCCAAATCCACGTCTCTTTAGCTCCAATGCTCGTAATTTACGTGAAAGTGAAATATAGAGGAAAACAAGCGTAAATCCATATAAATGATATAAAATACGAGCATTATCGGGGGAAATTGACACTTAATATTCAGGACTATTTGATGTTATCAAATATCCCCCCACTTGAACTCTACTTGCCCTCAAGTAGACCTTATTAGATAGATTCCTAAAAAGATATCTCATATTACCTGGAAAATATAAGTGTGGAAAACTAGAAGGGGGGGGGGGTTGAATAGTTTTGCCGATTTTACGTTAGTTTCAAAAACTTTTAGATTCGTTAATATGTGAGATCTTGTGGATGTAGAGAAAGTATAGATCTAATGATAAAGCAAGTAAATAAAGTAAAGCGAAGGGAAAGAAAAGACACAACCGATGTATAGTGGTTCGGCTACAAGGACACCTTCCTTGCCCTACTCCACTCCCCGAGTCACCTACTCGAGAGTTCAAGCACTATGTCAACAATCTCCTTCACTTGGCGGAGAAGCCTTCACAACGTTGCTTACACTTTTTACGGTACAAAGCTAGATACCGAGTCCGTAACACGGTGGACCAAACCAACACGACTATTACACAACAAATATGTGAAATATCAAATACAAGATCTTCGCTACAGAAATCTTGCGGAGTGACAAATCAATCAAGGACCCCTTGCTTGGATGACTTGTAGAATGCTCGTGATCTCGCCTTAGAGAAAGACCTATATGAGGATCACAATAGAAAGAAAGAAGAACAACTCTCTAGATCAAGTGATCTATATGTTAGAAGAGAATGAGAGTGTTTGAGAGATTTAGTAAGAAGAGGGTGAGTTAGAATGAAGAAATGGCTCTCTATTTATAGATAAATTCCTTCACTGTTCCCCCGGATCCCACGGATCCCTTCCACTTAGGATCCGTCTAGTGTAATCCTAGGGATCCGTGGAACGCTCCTCTTTGCCCATGGGTTTTTTGGTTATGGGTCATGGGTTATGGGTTGGTCCATGGGTTATCTTTAGATTCAATGTATCTAAGTATACATTGTATCAAGTCTTCTTGGGTATGGGTTAAGATCCATGGGTTATGATTTTTACCCATCCTAATAAACTATTACAACAAATGCTTAATTACTACATTTTTGTATTTAAATGGCTATATGTAAATGCTTTACAAAACTAACATGTATCCTTTATAATTATACTTAAGATAACATTATATTTGTTATCAACAAAACACAAAGAGATCGCAAAATATTAATAAACGGTTTTACGGTTTATTTGTATTAACAATCTCCCCCTTTTTGTTGATGACAAAACATAATGTTATGATGAGTAAAACTTAAGTATAGATGTAAATTTTGAAAGCCGAAAGCCCCTAAGTTTTACCTCTTCTCCCCCTTTTTGTCGAAACAAAAAGTTAACCCTTGGAAGAAAAATAGTCTACGTATTTCTTACTCCTCCTTGACGGTAGCTCCCCCTTGTTTGGGGCGTCAAGTGAAGAAAAATAAAAATCCTACAAAAAGAAAGGTTAGTAACATGCTTAAATAATCTTGTGATTACCGAGAATCTAGATTGGGAGCCAAGGTATGTAAACAATGCCTTGTAATAAAACAACAAATTGCAGTGGTATTTATACCACTTACAAGCATGTAAAAATAAGAACAAGACTTGTTCTTGAAAATGACATCAAAAATAAAAAAATACTAAAAGTAGAAAATAGTAGTAGCGATTCCTTCCATTCTTGCATAAGGTTATGGATGGAGGTTTTGATGAGTGATGGTATTGATGCGATCAAGGATGAGGTTGAGTATGAAACGCATTTCTTCCCTAACTTCTATTGCGATTTCCCTAGTGGATTGGCAATGTTCACAATGTAAATGATGTGGGTAATGAGTGCGGAAGTTTTCCGGGGTGTTTTAATTTGAGTTATGCGGAAGTTGTGGTGGAAAAATAGGAAAATATGGATCAACATCCGGAATATTTGTGAATGGTGGTGGAAAAGAACCTAGATGTTCTTGTAATGTGATGGGAGCTAATGATGGTGATGTTTCAAGATCTTGAAAGATATTATTTGGAGATGTGGGTGGTGTTGAAAAGACTATTTCTTTTTGTTTAGTTTGTTTAGATCTTGTTGGAGTCTTAAGGAGTTCCAAGAGAGTGACTTTGGGTGGTGATGAAGTTGGTGTACTTGTTGGAGATGAGGGAGGTGCTATTATGGAAGCATCTTGTGGTGAGTTATTTGTTGAGGATGAACCATTTGAGGTTGTTTTTGCTAAGCAACAAGATCGTATACTAATCCGTGTGGATATCCTAGAGTTTGATTGTGGTATTTTGGATGGTGGAAGTACAAAGGTTTGGATATCATGATTGTTTGTACTAGATGATTCTCCTAAAGGGTTTTTGGATGACATGATGTAATGTGTTTGTGAGGAGGAGATGGAGTATGCAAGCATTTTGAGAGTTCTATATATAAAAAAAACAAAGCATTGTAATGAATGCTTGAACCAAAATGTGGATTAAAATCTAATGATTAGATATGAATTCAAGGCATGTGATCATGAGAACACAAGCATTAAAGAGCATACTCCCAAAAATGAAACAAATGTGGGTTTTTCATCCAAAGTGAAAAAAATAGAAGGTAAAAATAGCTTCTGTTTCACGGATCCCACGGATCCTTCCCTTGAGGGATCCTTCCAGCATGAAGGCTGGGATCCGTGGGTCTGGTGATTCAGGCAGCACAAAATTTTCCTTTTGGAAACATTTTTGCCTAGTGTGTGCCTATATGCAAACTATTTGGAGTTGCGGTTTTCTCGACCTCTAAAAAGAAAAGGAAAATAACTAGAGGAAAAAAATCCTATTGATATAACCCGAAAACACACATTTAGTACATAAGTACGTAATATTGTGTTATCAATGCTCCTAATTCATTTTTGCTTAAATGAATGTACCCGAAAACACATATTAGTTATGTGTTCCCTTTAGCATTCAAAAGACATGAGATGCAATGAAAACGGGTTTTTACTTTGTATTAATAATGAAAAAGCGATTTGTCCTAGACGTGAGAAATTGCTTTTGTGAAATTGATACGGGAAGGTATCATTCTTTTTAGAAAACATTTTGAAAAGAGATTTTCTTTGAAAATGTGTATGTGTTTAAAAAAAAATAACTAAGAAAGCTTATAAGTTGAAAACTCATCTTGGGTTTTGAAAATTCCCGTATTGTTTGTGAGTTGTGCGTGAAATAGAGATCCTAGACTCAGAAAGAAGAAGGCTAGTGTTTACATACCTTGTAGAGTCAAATAATTTACAACGTTTGTTCCATTAGACCAAGACCAAGACGAAGTAGGTTGAATTGTTCCCGCTTCAACGGTTTGGTGAGGACGTCGGCTATGTTGTCTTTGGATGCTACCTTCTCAATAGAGATGTTCCCCTTTTGAACATTGTCTCTTAAGAAGTGATGTCGAATCTCTATATGCTTTGTGCGAGAATGCAATACCGGATTCTTGCTTAAGTCAATGGCACCTTTGTTGTCACATAGGATGGCTATGTCGCTTAGATGAATGTCGTAGTCGACTAACGCTTGTTTCATCCATAGTGCTTGTTGGCATGCTTTGCCGGCGGAGACATACTCGGCTTCGGTTGTTGATATTGCTAATGCCGTTTGTTTCTTAGAGAACCAAGATGTTAAACAACATCCCATGAAAGTACATACCCCACTTGTACTTTTTCTATCAACTTAATCACCTGCATGGTCAGAATCTGCATATACAATTGTTTCTACTCCCGTGCCCTTAGGATACCATAATCCTAATTGTGTTGTACCCTTAATATATCTAAATATCCTTTTTACGGCTTCTAGGTGTGATGTTTTAAGGTCTTCTTGAAACCTAGCACATAAGAAAACACTAAACATGATATCCGGCCTACTTGCCGTGAGGTAGAGAAGACTACCTATCATGCCACGATATTTAGTATTATCTACGGATTCTCCGTCTTCATCTTTTGTGAGTTTGGTGTCGGATGACATTGGAGTCCTAATTGGTTTTGACTCTTCTAGACCGAATTTCTTTAACATCTCCTTGATGTATTTAGATTGATTGAAGAAGATACCATCTTCTACTTGTTTTATTTGTAGACCAAGAAAGAAACTAAGTTCTCCCATCATACTCATCTCGAACTCGTCTTGCATGATTTTATAGAAATCATCACACATGTCTTGACAAGTGGATCCGAATATAATATCATCTACATATATTTGTACTATGATTATATGTGACTCTCTTTTCTTAGTAAAAAGTGTGTTGTCAACTAACCCCATGGTATAGTTGTGTTTAACTAGAAATGACTTGAGTCTATCATATCAAGCTTTTGGAGCTTGTTTAAGACCGTAAAGGGCTTTCTTTAATTTATAAACATGTTTGGGTTTTTCAAAATCAATGAAGCCCGGAGGTTGAGCTACATATACTTCTTCATTTATGAAACCATTTAGAAAAGTGCTTTTGACATCCATTTGATAAAGCTTTAGATCATTAGCACAAGCATACGCAAGAAGTATTCTTATAGACTCTAATCTAGCCACGGGGGCGTAGGTCTCATCAAAGTCTATTCCTTCTTGTTGGTTATACCCTTGAGCAACGAGTCTAGCCTTGTTCCTAGACACGACTCTGTTTGCATCTAATTTGTTTTTATAAACCCATTTGGTTCCTATTATGGTTTGATTACTAGGTGGAGGGACAAGTGTCCAAACATCATTAGAAACAAATTGATTTAGTTCTTCTTGCATAGCCATTACCCAACTCTCATCTTTTATGGCTTCTTGTGTATTCTTAGGTTCTAAGGTTGAAACGAAACAAAACAAGTTACTTTGGTTTTGAACTTGAGACCTTAATGTTCGTTCGTTTAGTTTTCCTATGACTTTATCTACGGGGTGATCTTTGGACTCTTTAATGTTTATTATTTCATCACTTAGAGGTTCTTCTTCTTCACTTATCTTTTTCTTTATTACTATAGCTTCACTTTCTATAATCTCGTCATCTATAAGAGGTGGAGAGGGTTTGGGTGGACTTTCATCAAATTTTATATTTAATGACTCTTCTACCTTTATTGTTTCTTTGTTTAATATGACGTAAGCTTTGCTATTTGGTGAGTAACCTAAAAAGATACCTTCGGTTGATTTAGGATCAAATTTTGTAAGGTAATCTTTAGTGTTAAGAATAAAATATTTACTACCAAAGACTCTAAAGTGATTTAATGTAGGCTTTTTCCCTCGAAGTAACTCATATGGAGTTTTTCCTAAGATTGGTCTAATTAAGACTCGATTGAGTATGTACGTTGAAGTATCAATGGCATTACACCAAAACTTTTGAGGTATGGATTGTTCATTAAGCATGGTTCTACTCATTTCTTGTAGGGTTCTATTCTTTCTTTCTACTACCCCATTCGATTGTGGAGTGCGTGGAGCCGAGAAGTTGTGAGTAATACTATTAGCGTCACAAAAGGCTCCGAATTGCACTTCATTATCGAATTCCCTACCATGATCCGTCCTAATAGACACTATGGGACTTCCTAGTTGTCTTTGGATCTTTTTGCTTAATATTTCAAAATAATTAAAGGTTTCCGTTTTGTTCTTTAAAAAATTTGTCCATGTATACCTAGAATAGTCATCCACTATGACCAAAGTATAGTAGTTGCCTCCATAACTTTGGATAGCGGATGGACCGAATAAATCCATATGTAGTAATTCTAGATACCTAGTTGTAGACACCATGTTTTTAGCTTTATGACTAGAATGAGCTTGTTTTCCTACATTACAAGCATCACAAAAGTAATGTTCATATTTCAACTTAGGTAGATCTCTTACTAGATCTTTGGATGATAGCGATTGAAGAAGTCGCATGTTGGCGTGACCCAATCTTCGATGCCATAAGGTCGAAGTATCATCCATAGAGGTAAGACATAGTTTGTCCTTAGGTTCATTACCGATTTTAATGACATAGACTCCATGTTTCCTAATTCCTTTTCCTATGGTAATGCCATTTTTTAGTATCTTACTACCGGTTTCGGTAAAAAGTACATTGCACTTTTTATCACATATTTGTCCTATACTTAAGAGGTTAAAGTTTAGGTTTTCTACGTGACACACATCGTTAATGGTTAGAGATTTGTTAGAAATCGTACCTTTACCGATGATTCTACTTTTGCTATTTCCAAACACCACATTACCTCCATTGAAGGATTCATATGTGGAGAATAGATCCCTATTGCCGGTCATGTGCCTCGTGCACCCGCTATCCTTGACCCATTCATCGGGGTCTAGATCGACCTTTAAGCACACCTAAAACAATAATAAACTCAAAATTTTGGTCCCCATTTGTTCATGGGTCCATTAGTATTAAACATTCCATTCATGTTAGACATGTATGGATAAGATGAGTATGCATTCCATGGAGCAAAGTTTTGAAAATGAAAACCGTTTTGCATGTTTGGATTCCATCCCATTTGATGGTTACTTTTTGGGTAAACGTTATTAGGTCTCCTAAATGAATTAGGTTTTGAAAAAGATGGAGCTTTGTTTCTTGCAAAAGTAGGATTATATTTTGGAGGTGGTTGTCTAGTGGTGACATGAGTTGGTTTCTTCCTATTAACTATAACAAACTCAGTTCTATATGAGGAAGCTACGTTATTGCTACTGTTTGCTACAGCAGATCCACGGATCCCTTTCTGTACACTAGTCGGTTCCCTTTTTAGGGGATCCGTGGGATCCGCCACAACAGTGGCTGGTTTTTCTAGTTCCTTAACAAATTTTGTTTCTTTACTTTCACTAGTTGATGGATCAAGTTGTTGACTACCTAGACCCTTTTGATTGTTACCGGTTTTAACACCTTCGAGTATTGTATCTAAAGTGTTCGTACTCATTCTTGCAATTTTAGAATCTAAGTTATCCACTAGTGTTTGAAGTTGAACGCAAAGTTCACATTCAGCACTTGCTATTTTACCCTTTTCTAAACGTTTTAGTTTTGCTTTTAATTCTATTACTTCTTTATCTAAACGTTGATTTTGACTCTTTAAGAGCTTGTTTTTGTTAATTAGTTTTAAGCTAATATTGCATAGTTTGTCATATTCATTATGCAATGAATCGTCATCGAGTGATGAACTACTATAGTATTCGTGACATACCTCGTCATTTGCCATGAGACAAATTTATTCATCCTCCTCGTCGCTCATTCCCCATGTGCCGCTCACGAACGCCTTTTGATCATCCCGTTTGGGACACTTACTAATAAAGTGGTTTGGGTCCCCACATTTAAAGCAAGTACGATCATCCTTTGGCTTCTCGTCCTCTTTGCTTTTCCGAAAGCCTTTCTTATCGTCATACGGTTGTTTGACGTATCTTCCCTTTCTTCTAAAGAACTTTTTAAAGTCCCTTACCGCCATAGCGTACTCTTCGTCGTCACTACTCGAAGAGGAGTTCTCCTCATCGCTCGTAGCCTTTTTGGCTTTAAGGGCAAGAGACTTGTGTTTCTCTTTCACCTTTGAAGCTTCGGAATCTTTAGCAAGGACAAGCTCGTAGACTTTCAGGTTGCCTATGAGTTCATCGAGGGTGAGAATTGTCAAATCTTTTGACTCTTCGATCGCCGTCACCTTGGATCTCCACTTCGATGGAAGTGTCCTTAGATATCTCCTAACATGATTACGGCTAGAAAAAGATTCATCAAGTGCTTGTAAAGATGTAATAATAGTATTAAAGTTAGCAAATGAATGATCTATAGTTTCCTCATCCGATATTGAAAATTGTTCATATTGTTGAACAAATAAATCAATTTTATTATTTTTAACTTGTTGGTTGCCTTGATGAGTTACAACTAAAGAATTCCAAATTTCTTTAGAGGTTTTAAGCATAGAAATTCTTTCGAATTCCTTTTTCGGTAAAGCATTATATAAAACCATTTTTGCTTCACTATTTTTAGAAAGCTTTTTCTTCATTTCATCGTTTAGTTTATCATGAGGTATGTGAACTAAATTTCCTTTATCATCATTTGAGGTAGCCTCAAAATCACCTTCAACAATAATGTACCAAAGATCAATATCTTTAGACTTCACATATGTTTTGAATATATTTTTCCAATATATAAAACCATTAGTTTCAAGTAGTGGTGGTCGTTGCATAGATTGCCCTTCTTTATAATTTTCAGAACCCATAGTGATCGAAAAGTTTTTAAAATACAATTTTATTTTAAAACTTTTATAAACTTAGCTCTGATACCAATTGTGGAAAACTAGAAGGGGGGGTTGAATAGTTTTGCCGATTTTACGTTAGTTTCAAAAACTTTTAGATTCGTTAATATGTGATATCTTGTGGATGTAGAGAAAGTATAGATCTAATGATAAAGTAAGTAAATAAAGTAAAGCGAAGGGAAAGAAAAGACACAACCGATGTATAGTGGTTCGGCTACAAGGACACCTTCCTTGCCCTACTCCACTCCCCGAGTCACCTACTCGAGAGTTCAAGCACTATGTCAACAAACTCCTTCACTTGGCGGAGAAGCCTTCACAACGTTGCTTACACTTTTTCTGGTACAAAGCTAGATACCGAGTCTGTAACACGGTGGACCAAACCAACACGACTATTACACAACAAATATGTGAAATATCAAATACAAGATCTTCGCTACAGAAATCTTGCGGAGTGACAAATCAATCAAGGACCCCTTGCTTGGATGACTTGTAGAATGCTCGTGATCTCGCCTTAGAGAAGGACCTATATGAGGATCACAATAGAAACAAAGAAGAACAACTCTCTAGATCAAGTGATCTATATGTTAGAAGAGAATGAGAGTGTTTGAGAGATTTAGTAAGAAGAGGGGTGAGTTAGAATGAAGAAATGGCTCTCTATTTATAGGCAAATTCCTTCACTGTTCCCCCGGATCCCACGGATCCCTTCCACTTGGGATCCTTCTAGTGTAATCCTAGGGATCCGTGGAACGCTCCTCTTTGCCCATGGGTTTTTTGGTTATGGGTCATGGGTTATGGGTTGGTCCATGGGTTGTCTTTAGATTCAATGTATCTAAGTATACATTGTATCAAGTCTTCTTGGGTATGGGTTAAGATCCATGGGTTATGGTTCATGGGTTATGATTTTTACCCATCCTAATAAACTATTACAACAAATGCTTAATTACTACATTTTTGTATTTAAATGGCTATATGTAAATGCTTTACAAAACTAACATGTATCCTTTATAATTATACTTAAGATAACATTATATTTGTTATCAACAAAACACAAAGAGATCGCAAAATATTAATAAACGGATTTACGGTTTATTTGTATTAACAATAAGTTTACTAATCCCTTATGCTAGAATAAAACAAAGCCGAACACCTCACGAAATGGGAACAAAACACTCAAATCTCTTAACTATTCTAAGTGTCCATTTCGGGGTGATCACTTATTGCACAGTCATAACATGTATTCTATCATAAGCTTGGCGATTACACAAATCTCCACCACTAGAGTTAAGGACAAAATAATTCTTAAAGGCAATATGGGTAGACACGACAAAGGTTAAGGGTGATTTTTCATTACTAACATGTTACGGCGAAGTGGACAAAATCAATGATACATGACCAAATCCATGGCCAAGACACCAAAGATTGCTCACTGCATCACCTAGACACACTTCATGACTAAGGGTAGGATAAGACATGGATAAAATTGGTGAAAAACAAAATCAAGCAAATAGTCTAAATCTACAACTAGGTCATCACCACTTACCATCCGCCCAAAGTTCAAGTTTCGAAGTCAAGAAACCAGATCATGATATTACCAGGTAGATGTGCCATTAGAGGACGTCATAATGGGCACATTTCTAACTTCATTCTTCAAATGTGACCAAGGTGGACTCCTCGATACTAAATCTATATTAAGCTCATAACAATAGTGCTTATAACCTCGCACTTTTACAATAATCAATAACCAATTTTTTTTTCTTTTTTCGAATCACTTTTTTTTTTGAACATAACATAACATCCCCCCACTTGAGATGAACAATATGAGAATTTGGGGGGTCTTCAATGATCTTTAAGGATATGTCGTCGATGAGAGCGTGATTCCCGAACCTTTCCACTTGAACATTGAACTTAGGCAAATAATGACTTCATAATTACAAATAAAGACTACAGGGTAGGCTAAGGTGTAATGGTGTATCGAAACAATATGTTGGGTGAACAAAATGAAAGGAATGCTCAGAAGGGTGTATCTAGGGGTATCTTGCACTAAAGGTGAGTGCAACAAAGGGTTTAACATGGGGGTCGAGAAGTCGAGGTGACTAATCGATAGACACACAATGGTAGGCTATTTAGGTGATAATCCTATAATACTGCCTTCTTAAACTGAAAAGTCCAAATACATCGAGCTAACTCAACATACCTCGTGTATGGTCTCGAAATGATGTAAAGTCCAAGTTCTAAAGTTTACAAGCTACCGGCACACTCATAATTTGGTGGATTTGGGGTAAAAATTTGGAAACGGATAAGGCTAATCTCACCATATAATATCAAGGATTATAATGTGCTCGGCTAAGGTCTAATCTAGTCAGGTTAAGAAAAACATGTCCAAATTTTAAAAATGGCATAATTTTTCAAAATAAACTAGAAAAACGAGGGCAATAAAGTTCAAGAGACAATTCTACTCCCTTCCCCCCATTTGAATTGTACAAAGTCCCTTTTGTTCTAAGCGTTAAATAAAGGTGAAGAGAAAAGTAGAATTAGAGCGAGAACTTCCCTGAAATTTCCTACAAAAAGAAAGAAGGCCCCCGAAAAGAGTCGTGCCTTCGCATAAGCATCCACGAGCAAACTTCAATCCCTAAAATCACACAACCGACAAGCATAATTCTAAAAAGAAAAAGAAAAAATGAAAAAGAAATCTAACTCACTTTCGTAGGAATCACGGTTGCATTTAGCGTATGCAACAAGCCTTTTAAACCACTTGGTGTCCCAAGTGGACGAGTGTAGTCTCGTGAGGGCTTACAGGGAACATACCCACAAAGTTCATTTGAAAACTGATACAAGGTTATTGTGTTTTAAATAAAAGAAGTGTTACAGAGGATAGTTACGTCATAACTCCCATAAGGATTTACACTGTAATTAAGCAAAACCTGACAGGGGTGTGGCTACGGCATAATTATAGCTGGGGTTACGCCGTAATTGGTAATGCTTCTGACAAGTTCTGCTGCACAAAGGCCTGTTACGGCGTAATCAAGATAGTGAGTTACGCCGTAACTCTGGTCGGATCAGAATGCTGCAGCAACAACTTTTCTTGTTTTCCTGCAAAAATGGTTAAAAACACAAAACCCAAAAGAAAGGAAATAAAACAAATGAAAAGGATAATTCGGGTTGTCTCCCGAAAGAGCACTTTTCTTTATTTACGAGTCTTTAAGTTAGACTGATAACATCAAATTAGCCTGATATTTTATATATCAAATTCCCGTGCTTATGGCCTCATTTGCATTAATATGGTACTTAATTCTTTCATATTCGTTCATATTTGCATTTCAGGATAAATGAGGCGTTGGAGTGGAAAAGAAGTGATAAAAGGCCAAGTATATGTTCTGAAGATTGATTTACGAGGGCCTTTGGATTTTATGTGAAGATTACGCCGTAAATAGCTAATAAGGTTACGGCGTAAATATGAGCTTTGAAGGATACGGCGTAACCAATTCTTATGGTTACGTCGTAATTATTTTTGTGAAGGTTACGGCGTAACTTTGCAATTTAGTTACGGCGTAGAGATAATTTCGGAATGGATAATCATGTGTGGACGAAGGGTTACGGCATAACTCGGATAATTTGTTACGCCGTAATTTATTACTTGGGCGCAAAGTTTTGAAGTCCATGGACTAAAGGCGGTCAAAATAATATTAAGTCATTTATCACAAGGACCGAAGGTAAAAATAACAAGAGCGATCAGGGACTAAAGGTGACAACTTATATGAAGTTTATTTACTTCATGGACTAAAATATAAATGAAGAAGAACGATCAGGGGCCAAAAGCGTCAACTAGTGCAATATAGTTTCATGATATTATGGTTACAAGAAAAAGTACGAAGTTGCAAATTATGGCGTAACTACATTGTTCAAGTTACGGCGTAACTTAGTTTCATGATATTATGCAGGAAACGAGGAAGTAATTGCTGCTGCAGTTTGCTGATCTGACCAGAGTTACGACGTAACTCATCTTAGTGATTACGCCGTAACCAACTTTTTAGCAGCAGAATTCTTGATGCATTAATAATTACGGCGTAATACCATCTCCGTGGTTACGCCGTAACCACTCATTTTGCAGCTTATGTCAGGTTTTGCTAGTTACGGCGTAACTCCCTCATAAGAGTTACGACGTAACCTTCCTCTGCTTTAATTCTTTCATTTTAAAACACGATAACCTTGTATTAGTATTTTAAATGAACTTTGTGGGTGTGTTCCCTGTAAACCCTCACGAGACTTCACTCGTCCACTTGGGACACCAAGTGGTTTAAAAGGCTTGTTTCATTCGCTAAATGCAACCGTGATTCCTACGAAAGTGAGTTAGGTTTTTCATTTTCTTTTTATACTTGTTTTTTTTCTAGTATGATGCGTTTGGTTGTCTTAAGTGAATTCAGGTTATTAAAGTTTGATCATAAATCTCAAGGCGGGACACGTTAACTCGTGTGTCTTCGATCATGCCGAGCAAATCCAGGGGAGTTTTCTGTTTCAATTCTAACCCTTCTTATCTTTCATTTATATGCTTAAGTATGACCCATGTGGGGGAAGGGATTAGACATAGACACCCACTTGATTTTACCTGCCCTTATTTTTCTAGTTTTTGATGAAAAGTGTCTCATTAATAAAATTTTGACATGTTTTTCATTACTTAACTGGATTAATCTAGACTGAGCACACCTACCCTATATTTCCATTGTGTGAGGATCAGCCTTTCCGTTTTCCCCTTATACATAATTCCACAAAAATGAGTGTGCCGGTGGCTGTAGTAGACTTTAGAACTTGGCCTTGTATATCTTTTCGAGACCATTATCATGAGCATTACACTGAGGTAACTTGGTGTGATCGGTGCAGCTAGGATTTAAGGCAATTTTAGGATTAAACCCAAATAGCCCACATATGTATTGTGTATATTGACTTTTCACATCGATTAGTCAATCCCCCTGTTAAACCCTGTTTGTTGCACTCACCATTAGTGCAAGATACCCCTAGATACACCCTTCAGAGCCTTTCCTTTCATTTTGTTCACCCTATATATGTTTCGTTACACCCATCGCCTAGCGTACCATGTAGTTTCCTTATGTCCATGGTCCGGGCGCTGTTGGTTAATTTTGGTTCCACTAGTTAAAGTCGCGGGTTTTGAATAAAGGGTTGTGGAAGAAAATCGGGTTTAGATTATAGTTGATCTCAAGTGGGGGGATGCTTTTTATGTTCGTATCGTCTATATACATGTATACCTTGTCTTGCATAAAAAAAAATGATGAAAAAAAAAGCATGCAAGCAAGTGTTTATATATGATTAGTGATCTCGCCTTGTTCAAGTAAGCACAAACTTTTACAAATCCGTTTTGTCTTACGAATAAAATTAGAAACCCGAACATTTCTATCTCGCCTTTCACATTTTAATCATTCGTACAATGGGGACATTGTACATTTCAAGTGGGGGGATGGGAGATAGAAATGGTTGATTTTATAAATTTTTGGTAGAAAATGTGCTAAAATTACCCAAATTTTAAAATTTTTTATATAGCACATTCTTTTTTATTGATGATGAAGGCCGAGTTAATGCATTTATTTGCCTAGTTTATGGAGATTATGAGGCACTACGCTACATTTTATATGCATTGACTCGTGTATTGAAGACCCCTTGACTCTTGACCCTCGATTTTTGCTATGGGATTGAATGCGACTAGTGGTGGGGTGACTGTGGACTTAGAAATCTATTTGTTTCGTGTCTTTCTTTTTACACCCATTAAAATTTTCCCATGCCTTATCCTACCCTTAGTCATGAATCGAGTTTAGGTGAAGAAGCGAGCAATCATTGGTGTCCTGGCCATGGATTTGGTCATGTATCATTGGTTTTGTCCCCTTCGCCGTAGCTCGTTAGTAATGATAAATTAACCCCATAAGCCTGTGTTGTGTCAACCCATTGCCTTTTAGAATAGCTGCATCTATAGACTCTAGTGGTGGAGATTAGTATCTTTGCCAAGCCTATAATAGAATACTTGCCATGACTGAGCAGTTGAGTGATCACCCCAAAAATATTAAACACGTGAATTATGAGAGAGAGTGTGATTTCAATTCCCTTTTCGTAAGGTGCTCGGTTTGGAATTTTCTAGCTTAGGTGATTTTTAGACTCATAACTTTCAATTAATCCTGGGAGATATCTTTTTAAGAATTATTTAAAGGGTCTACTTGAGGACAAGTAGGATTCAAGTGGGGGGATATTTGATAACATCAAATTAGCCTGATCTTTTATATATCAAATTCCCATGTTTATGGCCTCATTTGCATTAATATGGTACTTAATTCTTTCATATTCGTTCATATTTGCATTTCAGGATAAATGAGGCGTTGGAGCGGAAAAGAAGTGATAAAAGGCCAAGTATATATTCTGAAGATTGATTTACGAGGGCCTTTGGATTTTATGTGAAGATTACGCCGTAAATAGCTAATAAGGTTACGGCGTAAATATGAGCTTTGAAGGATACGGCGTAACCAATTCTTATGGTTACGTCGTAATTATATTTGTGAAGGTTACGGCGTAACGTTGCAATTTAGTTACGCCGTAGAGATAATTTCGGAATGGATAATCATGTGTGGACGAAGGGTTACAGCGTAACTCGGATAATTTGTTACGCCGTAATTTATTACTTGGGCGCAAAGTTTTGAAGTCCGGGGACTAAAGGTGGTCAAAATAATATTAAGTCATTTATCACAAGGACCGAAGGTAAAAATAACAAGAGCGATCAGGGACTAAAGGTGACAACTTATATGAAGTTTATTTACTTCATGGACTAAAATATAAATGAAGAAGAACGATCAGGGGCCAAAAGCGTCAACTAGTGCAATATAGTTTCATGATATTATGGTTACAAGAAAAAGTACGAAGTTGCAAATTATGGCTTAACTACATTGTTCAAGTTACGGCGTAACTTACTTACGACTTAACTAAATAAATTAGTTACGACGTAATTTTTCGAGATCCGGATTTCTTTGCACCGACTTTAGTTACGACGTAATTAGCCCTTAAGGTTACGCCGTAACCATGTCGGGGCCTATAAATACAGCCCTAAATCTGCATTTTTCAGTATCTCTCTTCACCCCTCTCCTAGGGGTCGATTAGGGCACCACTCCAGGGTATTTTTCAGCAGTCTGAAGCCAGTTTTGAAGGAAGAATTCACTCCCAATCATCATCATTATTAGCTCTACATCAAGTAATTTGTATCAAACATTATGTTCAATTAATTTATGATTTATTCATTTTTGTTGGTATGATTTATTATATGTTTGGCTAAGCACCCTGGTGCTGGCCTAGTTATGATTCTTTAATTTTTTTATTTGCATTTACTTTACTTCCGCACAATTATTTCTAAGTGTATGCATGCATAGTTTATTGGTAGCCACCCTTGGTTCGGTAGTTTTGAATGGCGGTAGAGGCCAATTGCCTAGGAGATATGACCAATTGACCCTAGGTGAGCGGACTGAGACGGGAAGGGTAAGATATGACCAACTGACGACCCTTTCTACTTGTGCGATTTGACCAACTGATCACCTATCATTTGGATGAACTTAAGAATTAGGGGGTGAGTGTCTAAGTTCCTAACGGCCGGGCACTCACTATTATAAATCTAGCATGTAGCGGTACTTAATGACTCGGCTTAGGGGACCAGGAACAACAGGACTTATGACGGTGCGCCTGATTTCTCCTGTGGTGGCATCTTTGCTGATAGGTTAGGGCGAATTGACCAAATGTTGTCCTCTCGAATTTGACCCCACCTGAAGTAATTGGAAGTAAGTAGATGTAGACATTACTAGCTAGGAGGAATAACTAGGTTAGCACCACTCTCCTTCATTGATCACATCTCTTGCCTTTATCTGCTTTCTTGTCTTATTAGTTAATTTATTTTTTCTATCTTAAAAGCAATTTAAATCATGACTTAGACTTAAGTTAATTTACAATCCACGTAGCTCTTGGGACGACCTTGGTTTTACCGAATACTACACTACACACGACCGGGTACACTGCCCGTTAGTGCATTAGGGTAGACCATAGGTATAACGAGTAATTACAAATATTAAAACCTAGTCAGTAAAACCTGCATCATAGACTTAGAGCCTCGGGGCTTTATGGTGGCCTTTGGACTTAGCCAACTTCCTCCATGTCCTTCATCAAGTTATGTCTGACCCAGGCGACATTAGTAGCAGTGCGTGGGTACTCTTTAGTCCCTATCTTCCGAATTTTGCAAAATTTTTCGTCCGACCCCAATTGATACCTTGTGAATTCATATTTTTCGGCAACTATCGGTGGTGGTGTTTTATATTGAATGCCAAGAAGCTTGCACCTCCTTTGCTCAGACTCTTCATCTTCTAGGTCAGTTATCTTTGCTTTACATTGTGGCTCCTGGTGATCCATGATTCCTTTTATGTCATAATCATTGGAATTGGTCTCAACTGAATTATCAATATGCCCATACTTGCAATCTTCTCTTGTGTCCTCTTTGTCATCATTCATTAAGTTACCCGTATCTTGAGCAGTCTCTTCATCTGGATTATCTTCGTTCATGCAGTCCTTCCAAATTTTATTCTTAGTGGAAGTATCCACTTTTCCATATTTGATTTTAATCCAATCGTTAAATCTCAACCTATCCGACCATTGTATCTCGGTTCTTCTATTGTCAGTGGTCGAATTCTATAGAAATTCGTTAACTCCTACTCTATATGTACTACTTCCTCCATTAAAGTTGTCATCGTAAGGATTGCAGGAGGCCCAAGAATCCCCATCAATGGTTTTTATCTTTTCACACCAATGCTTTTGATCAATTAGCCCATGATCTGCGGTTGAATTATTTGTTGTTTCATGATCATTATTAGAGGTTTCATCGTGGCTAAGATTAGTCCAGATTTTTCTTTTATCAACATGGTCAACTTCCCCATACATCGTACCCAAGCTTCGAATGTTATTTCTTTATCATTAGTTGAGGACCATAGGTACTTGTTGTTTTTTACTCTTTCTTTCTCATGACCACTCACATAAGGGTTACATGAAGCCCAAAGATCATATCCTTTATCGTTGTCAATAGGGATAGCCTTGCACCAATGGTATTTTAATTTGGGAAAGTACTTGTAATCAACTTTCTGAATTTCGTGCCACACGTCTTCAGACTCGTTTTCCTTTGTTTTCGAGTTGTTGCCGCGATGTACTTTTCCACTGTTATATTCTTCAACTTTTGATAAGGTTTTAAAAGGTACCTTTTTGAGGGGTCGTTTAAGCCCTTATTTGATCACTTTTGTATCCGTTATTGCTTAATATCATTCCTTTTTACTTTTTAGGTCTCTTGAAGGCAAAATGATGGAATGGCACTTATTTGGACGAAAAGGCGCGAATATATGAAGAAAATGGCCAAAGTCAGAATCGAGACACTCAAAGCTGCTGAAAACATAAGGTGACGGCGTCAGGTGTTAATTGCGACGCCGTCGGAGGATGTTTGTGACGGGACAGAAGCCAAAACTCCTATTTTCAAGTGACAACGTCAAGTTATAAAAGAGTAGGCCGTCACAACTCAGACGGCCTAGATGTAATCCAGACGGCGTCAGAAGCTGAAGAGGACGGCGTCACAAGCATAAGGTGACGCCGTCGCAAGTCTAACGTGGCCAAGACGAAACCCTAATGACGGCGACACGACGGCGTCACAAAACATAAGGTGACGCCGTCGCAGATGTAATATTATATATAGAATCCGAATTTTTCAGTATTTAGTGTGTAGTCTTTTGGAGTAAAAACCTAAACCGAACCAAGGCTGTCTTGTACAGTATTTTAGAGTTCCAAACCTTATCTTACACCAAGATAAGTGTTTTACTTCATTAATACAATTATGTCTTTGATTATTTGTGTGTATGCTTGCATGTTATTGATTGGTTGTCTCTTATCTTAGTTGATTAATGATCTAGTAATGCGATAGGTCATTCGTTGTGTACTGAATGCTTGATTAAATCATTGTGAACCTTAGAATATGACTCCTTGAGTAGTTGTAAGCTAAACCATCCAAAGAGTGCCTTAGAGTAAGAGTTTATTATCCCTAGTGGGTTTTGTAGACGAGACCCTTTGGTAAGTTCAAAGAGTTAGGGAGAAACGCATACCCTACAACCTTAGACACGCAACGCAACTAGGAATAAGGACGTGACAATTCAACCACCAATAGGAGATAATTAAGGAGTAGTAAAACCTAAGTAAACACATCTTTAAACTATCATACGAGCACACATTAATTAGACATAGACTACATACACCTTAGATTAGATAATTAGATTAGTAGAGTAATCGGTAGAAATACCAACCCTCCCCCCAAATTTAAACCCCGAGATTCGTACCTTTCCTTTCCTAAAGAAATATAAAAAGATAAAAAATAATCTTCCTCAACCCCAACCTTAGCGTAGTAACTTCTCACTAGCATTCCTATTCCCCTAGAGAACGATATCAATACCCGTGGCTTACCCTAATACTACACTACAACGATTAGGTTCACTGCCTAGGGTGTTGAAAAACTTGCTCGACGAAAAGGAAGTTCCTTTGACCCCGAACGACGCGTGTAGCGTTATCAAGTTTTTGGCGCCGCTGCCGGGGAATAGAATAGCTAGTTAGTAGCCCACCTCGTTTAGGTTTCTTTGCTTGATTCCTATCAAGTAAATTTTTCTCATTTTTTAGCTTTCTCTTAGTCTATCCCCTTTCTTCATGACGTTTGTTCGTAATCTCATCACTTTTCATCATGGAAGGTGATAACCAACTGCCACTTCCCCCTACCAACCCCCTTAGACAACTTAGAACCCGCAGTTCCACCAAAACTCTTCTCGAACCTTTTGCAGAACCCGAAAGAGAGCTCAATAGGCGAAGAAAAGCTCTCCATGATTCGGAACCTTATGGCACTTCTATCAACTTTGATGAAGTCACATCTGATGAAGAGTCCCCTCATTCCCCACAATCCCCTGAAACCATCATCATTGACGATCTAAGCCAAAATGACGAGGAAATTCCTGCCACTCCGGTCAATGGACCCATTAATCCTCCTGAAGCAAAATCCCTCGGGGAATACTCTTCCCCCTCTGCATCTGGATTCACCAGTGCCATTGTCTATCCTTCAGAGCAAGTCAATGAGGTACTGCATGCCTCTGACATTTGGCTGATCCAAAATGCATGTCAATTCCATGGATCCCACAGCGAAAACCCAATCCACCACATCAAACAATTTTTAAAAATTTTTGATGCTATATATGCCGACGGGGCATCCAAGGAGACATCTAGACTCCGGTTTTTCCCATTTTCTCTTCAAGGGCGAGCCAAGGAGTGGCTCGATAAGCTCCCTCCAAGGTCTATTTTCACATGGGAACAACTCACAACCAAGTTCACCAAGAAGTTCTTCCCCCTGGAAGAACTACATCAATTAGGAACAAAATTATGCACTTCCATCAAACAGATGGAGAATCTATCACTACCTCCTGGAGTCGTTACAAAGATCTTATTCAACAAGCCCCACACCATGGTATCAACCTTTGGTTGCTTGTTCAAATCTTTTACGACAATGTCTCCCGAAAGGATAAAAAAGGGATTGATTTCTCAACTGGCCGAAGAATTGCGAACCTCACTGCAGAAGAAGGGTGGAACCGCATTGAGGAATACATTCAATACCAAGACAGCCATTGGAATGAGCCAGTAGACGCGCTAAGTATCTCTACCTTCTCGAATGAAGAGTTATCCTTCGACGATCGGATTAAGAAAGCACAGAAGAAACTTGCATACCTCACAAAATCGCCAGAACCAAAAAGGCTAATTAACCCATACCTCATATGCGACATTTGTGGAGGGCCACACGAGAGTGATGAGTGTGATGACACACGCCATGAGAGCGTCTTCCTTTCCAGTCATGATATTTATGATGACCCTTCACTCCTCACGTTCTATCAAAACGATGAATGTGATCCCTGGGGCAATCTGAAATGGAGAACTGAAGGAAGGGAAGGATCTGAATACACCATCTGTGATGCCTTTGAAGAAGAACTTGGGTAGTTTACCATGGAAGGGACCACACTCTTAAAAGGTCTTGAGGAATTTATCCAAGAGCAGCAAGCTGAATTAGAAAGCCAATTCGCCAACCTCCACGAAAGAATAAGCGGATCTGGCCCAGCCCTTCACGATCCAACTTGCGCCATCACCACTCGATCAGGAACTACTACTAAGGATCCCCCGCATCCTGACCGGAACCCCACCACAAGGGAACCTGTGTTAGGAAGTGAGGCAAGTCCTGAACCCCTTTCAACCCCTCACGGTCCCCCTCCACAAACACCAGCTCCGACCCAACGACCAACTCTCGCACGGATTCCCTATCCCTCTCGTCTAAAGAATCAAAAAGCTGAAGAAGACAATGAAAGAATATTGTCTTATTTGAAACAAACATCCGTCAACATACCACTCCTCGATGTATTCTATCACATTCCTAAACATAGCAAATACTTCAAGAGGTTAATATCTAATCGGAAGAAACTTAAAGGGTTGATATCATTAGGAGAAGAATGTTCGGCTATCATCCAGAAAAGCCTGCCCAAGAAGAAAGAAGATCCGGCCAGTTTTACCATTCCTTGCTCTATAGGGGCGCTTTCTATGAAAAACGCCTTGGCGGATCTTGGGGCAAGCATTAACCTGATGCCTCACTCCCTGTTTCTTAAACTCGGATATTCAGGGCTGAAACCAACCAGGATGAGTATCCAATTAGCTGATCGATCAATCAAATATCCCATTGGGGTTTGTGAGAATGTTCTTGTAAGGGTAGGAGAATTCAAGATTCCAGTTGATTTCGTGATTTTAGAAATGGAGGAAGATAACTCAGTCCCAATAATCCTTGGAAGACCTTTCTTGGCTACAGCTCGTGCCATCATTGATGTTCATGATGGTAAACTCACCTTACGAGTGGGGTCCGAGAGCTTAACCTTCGACATCAAGGATTCTATGAGCCATTCCTCCTCCTGCGATCACCCCGTATATTTTGTTGAGGAAGTTGATGACATAGATGGCTGCATTGACGAGTATCTATTAAACGAATTCATGAATAATGATAACAACACAATATACAGCGACGATGAAATTGAGATGGTTGGGGTTGTTTCCTTTTATCCACGTAGGGAAGAAATTGAACCTATTGAGCTTCAAAAGCCAGAAAACAAGCTAAAACCATCAATCAAAGAACCCCTACCCTAGAACTAAAAGATCTCCCGAGTCACCTGGAATACGCCTTCCTTCAAGGAGAGGACCAACTCCCTGTCATCATAAGCTCCTCGCTAACTACTAGTCAGAAAGAGAAACTCTTGGAAGTTTTAAAAGAGTACAAAGGAGTGATCGCGTGGAGTGTTGCCGACATTAAGGGAATTGATTCTACATTTTGTACTCACAAAATCCTCATGGAAGAAGATTACAAACCAACCGTTCAACCGCAAAGACGAGTTAACCCTAATATCAAGGAGGTAGTGAAAAAGGAGGCCATCAAGCTTCTTGACGCATGTCTCATCTACCCCATATCAGATAGCCCATGGGTCAGCCCAGTCCAAGTGGTTCCAAAAAAGGGAGGAATGACGGTTGTGAAGAACGAAAAGGGTGAGTTGGTGCCGCAAAGGACGGTTACTGGTTGGCGTGTCTGTATTGACTACAGAAAGTTGAATGATGCCACCCGGAAAGATCATTTTCCTCTGCCATTCATTGACCAAATGCTCGAAAGGTTGGCCGGGCATGAATACTACTGTTTCCTTGATGGCTTTTCAGGATATTTCCAAATTCCCATTGCCCCTGAAGATTAGGAAAAAACTACATTTACATGCCCCTACGGGACGTTTGCCTACAAGCGAATGCCCTTTGGGTTATGTAACGCACCCGCTACCTTTCAGCGATGTATGATGGCCATATTCCACGAATTAATTGAGGATAGCATGGAAGTCTTCATGGATGATTTTTCGGTATTTGGAAATTCCTTTGACCTTTGTCTTTCCAACCTTAGGAAGATGTTAAACCGATGCGAGGAAACTAATTTGGTCTTAAGTTGGGAAAAATGTCATTTCATGGTAAAAGAAGGAATTGTCTTAGGGCATAAAGTCTCTGGGAATGGAATTGAGGTCGATAGAGCAAAAATCGAAGCAATCTCCAAACTCCCCTATCCTACCACCGTTAAAGCCATTCGCAGCTTTCTAGGTCATGCGGGTTTTTATCGGAGGTTTATTAAAGACTTCTCGAAAATTGCCCGGCCAATGACACAGCTTCTTGTTAAGGATGCTACTTTTGATTTTTCTGTAGAATGCAAGGAAGCATTCAACCGACTAAAGACAGACCTCACTCAGGCACCTATAATGGTCACCCCTGATTGGTCTCAGCCATTCGAAATCATGTGTGATGCTAGTGATTATGCTGTAGGCGATGTGCTCGGCCAAAGGAAAGAGAAGCATTTTCAACCAATCTACTATGCTAGCAAAACCATGAATGTAGCGCAAGAGAATTACACGACCACCGAGAAAGAACTCTTAGCCGTAGTTTTTGCCTTCGATAAGTTCAGGCAATATCTCGTTCTCTCTAAAACTGTAGTCTTCACCGATCACTCCTCCTTACGCTACTTGTTTTCAAAACAAGATGCTAAGCCCCGACTCATTAGGTGGATCTTATTACTTCAAGAATTCGACATTGAAATTCGAGATAAAAAGGGGGCTGAAAATCTCGCTGCTGATCATCTATCACGCTTGGAAAACCCTGATCTTGAGAAATTCGATCATACCGAGATTCGCGACTCTTTTCCAGAGGAACGGCTAATGGCCATTAAGGAAATTGAGCCATGGTATGCGGATTATGCTAACTACCTGTCCAGTAGGGTTTTGACAAATTACATGACCAAGCAAGATAAAAATAAATTCTTCACTACGTTAAAACATTACTTCTGGGATGAGCCCTTCCTATTCCGCATATGCCCCGACCAAATCATTCGACGTTGCGTGGCCGGTAGAGAGGTTGATCGAGTTCTGAAAGAATGTCATGCGGGACCATCTGGAGGACATCACGGTGTAAATGTCACGACACGAAAGGTTTTCGATGCCGGATTCTATTGGCCTACCATTTTTCGAGACGTTAAGAGATTAATTCAAACGTGTGATGCATGCCAACGATCAGGAAACATCTCGCGAAGGGATGAATCACCTCAGAACTATATCCAAGTCTGCGAAATATTCGATGTTTGGGGTATAGACTTCATGGGACCTTTTCCATCCTCCAGGGGAAATGAATACATTCTCGTGGCTATTGACTATGTATCCAAATGGGTAGAGGCTCAAGCCCTTAGGACTAATGATGCGAGGGTAGTTATCCATTTTCTTAAAAAGCTCTTCGCACGATTCGGGATTCCCAAGGCATTGATCAGTGATAGAGGGACTCACTTTTGCAATGCTCAAATGGAAAAGGTGATGAAGAAGTATGGCGTCCCACATAGATTTTCTACTGCATATCATCCTCAGACGAATGGACAAGTAGAAAACACAAATAGGGCATTAAAGCGGATACTTGAAAAGACTGTCCACCAGAATAGAAAAGATTGGGCATTCAAATTGGATGAGGCACTCTGGGCATTTAGAACTGCTTACAAAACACCTATCGGAACAACCCCTTTTCGCTTGGTATACGGGAAGGCGTGCCACCTCCTTATTGAACTTGAGCAAAATGCATATTGGGCACTTAAGGCTTGCAATATGGATTATTCTGAAGCAGGGTCAAATCGGTTCTTACAGCTTCAAGAATTAGATGAACTAAGGCTGGAAGCGTATGAATCATCAATCACATACAAAGAAAGGGCAAAAAAATGGCATGATCAACGAATAAAGAGTCCTAAAGAGTTTTTGGAAGGAGATAAGGTGCTCTTGTATAATTCAAGACTGAGATTATTCCCAGGAAAACTCAAATCGAGATGGTATGGACCCTTTTCAGTAAGAAAGCAGATGAACAATGGAGCGGTGGTACTGCTAGACCACGATGGAAGAGAATTCACCGTTAATGGACAACGGGTGAAGCATTATCAGTTGGATAATAATGAAATGGTGAACGATGAGGATATTGTTTTAGAAGAAGGTGGCGGTAATGAAGTTACATAGGAGCACGACTACGAGTCTAGCTACAAGACTCTTAAATAAAGAAAAGTGCTTCGTGGGAGGCAACCCATGCTTAATTGTTTGCTTGTTAGTGTCATATGTCTTTTATTGATTGTTTATTCTCATGTTTAAATTTGTAAAAATGCTTTATTTTGTTTTTAACCTCGTCTTAATTGCATATAAAGGTATTTTACATAAAGGATAAGTGTAGGGAGGATTACACACGTTTTCAAAGAAACGTAAACATGAGAATAACAATTCATTAAAAGATATATTTGTGTGTTTGTTCGAGTCAAATGCTTGTATCGAGTCATAATGGATGTTTTGCAGAAATTTTTCCAGATTCTAAAGATGTAAATTTTCTAGAATTTTTTTCAGAAAATCGCAGACCAGTTTTTGTCAGGATAACCTGACGGCGTCAGGATCGCAACCTGACGGCGTGAGGAAGGAGTAAAAACAACATGTTACTTTTTTCTCGTTTTCTGAGCTACTTAAAAAAAATTTGGAATTTTCCAGGTCTTAATTTTCCAGAAATTTTGTAAACATCCATTCCACAAGCATTATATCCTAGTTTAAATCGAGTCTTATATATATTATTACCGCCGATTTTACGCAAAGGTTTCGTTTGTTTTCTTTAAGTGTGCAGGTTTAATTTATCAAGTAGAAGTTACATAAGATTGGAAGGAGTTTTTCACGCATAAATTCTTCTTGGAAAGGATTTTACCACTACTTCACACACGGATCCTACCGAGCTAATCAGGGGAGTACTAGTTTCTTTCATTTTTAATTACCTTCCAATTATCATAACTTTGATACTTTCGAGGAACATTGGGGACAATGTTCAGTTTAAGTGTAGGGAGGGAAAATAAAACGGGAACTTTGAAACTATGCTTATCCTTGATTATTTGCTTTGTCCAATTGTATTTGTGTAATAAACCATGAGAAAATGTCGGTTAGGGTAATTTTGGCACCAAATTTAAAATTTTTCATGACATATAGGAGTGGGCCATTAGTCTTAACAAAAGCATCTCACGGATAGGAAGTTGCATGACTAGCACAAAAACCCTTTACCACCTAAATTCCACCCAAAATGTGAGGATCGCCCTTAGATTAGTAGGAATTAAAAGCATTCATCTTCAATGCTTAGAGTGTGAACCGGTAGTATATTAGATTCTAGAACTTGTTTTGTGATGCATTCCGAGATCGCAAGTAAGACTACACTTGTGTAGTTAGGAATAACTAAATGATAAGAGGCATTAGGATAACCCTTGTTTGATACCCGTAATATAATTACTTCTTCCACATTGGTTGAGTAATTCCCCCACACCCTTTGCATTGTACTCATCTTTAGTACACGATACCCCTAGTTAACCCCTCAGAGCCTATCCTTTTCACGGTTCTCGTGATGTTTCGGTTTTTCCGGAATATCAATGAAGAGCATTGTTTACACCCCACCCCCAAATATACACCCAAATCGCCTTAGCCTACCTTGTATGCACTCACTTTTAGTGCATTATTGTTATCACCCTAAACTCTTAGTTCAATTATCTGGTTGCTTGCATGAGTTGCTAAGTCGAGTCATATCCTTTGTATACAATTTTGGGACGATTGGGATTCATGGGAAAAGTTAAAGTTTATGAAATGACGGGAAGGGAACGTTAAATTCAAAATCCCTTTGTTTGCGTAATAATGTACCCCAAGTGTTTTGATCTTTTCAATTCAGGTCAAATTAGTGTTAGAGTAATAAAAACTCAAGTGTAGGGATGTGCCTATAAATCTTTATTATTTTGATGTTACTGTAGAGGATGGTAGAATAAAAGTGTATGAAAAAAAAAAAAAAAAAAAAAAAAAAAAAAAAAAAAAAAAAAAAAAAAACATACTGGCTACCATCCTACATCTATCCTTTAAATTTATGTTTGTTTATTTCAGTTAGCTAGAGTTTAGAGTGTCGAGTCTTGGCTTAGCAACGCCATTCTTCATATGCTTGTACATAAGAGATTTTTGACTTGCCACCACTATATAGCCTATCCCACCAAACCCTTTGTTTCCCTACCGTAAGCCTAACATTACAACCCTTTAAAGACCTCTTTGATAGTCTTTCCTAGGTGCTTACGCCAAAGCGATGTAGGTTTGATCTATTCTCAAGCCTATGGCAATCTATGTACTAGGACCGGTTAATGAGTGTTTATCTTCCATTTCCAATCTGTTATATTTCATATACACCCGAGAGAGATGTGAGTATCCAAACACCCCATGTGAGGTGCTAGTATGTGATTTCCGTGCTTGTTATGACTTTTGCGGGGCTTATATGTGTTGTGGACCGTTTTGAACGAATGCTTCATGACCCCTAACTTATAAATTAATTGGCTAAAAGCACATTTGCTTGAGGACAAGCAAATACCAAGTGTAGGGATATTTGATAAGGTTTTAAAAGGTACCTTTTTGAGGGGTCGTTTAAGCCCTTATTTGATCACTTTTGTATCCGTTATTGCTTAATATCGTTCATTTTCACTTTTTAGGTCTCTTGAAGGCAAAATGCTGGAATGGCACTTATTTGGACGAAAAGGCGCGAATATACGAAGAAAATGGCCAAAGTCAGAATCGAGACACTCAAAGCTGCTGAAAACATAAGGTGACGGCGTCAGTTGTTAATTGCGACGCCGTCGGAGGATGTTTGTGACGGGACAGAAGCCAAAACTCCTATTTTCAAGTGACGACGTCAAGTTATAAAAGAGTAGGCCGTCGCAACTCAGACGGCCTAGATGTAATCCAGACGGCGTCAGAAGCTGAAGAGGACGGCGTCACAAGCATAAGGTGACGCCGTCGCAAGTCTAACGTGGCCAAGACGAAACCCTAATGACGGCGACACGACGGCGTCACAAAACATAAGGTGACGCCGTCGCAGATGTAATATTATATATAGAATCCGAATTTTTCAGTATTTAGTGTGTAGTATTTTGGAGTAAAAACCTAAACCGAACCAAGGCTGTCTTGTACAGTATTTTAGGGTTCCAAACCCTATCTTACACCAAGATAAGTGTTTTACTTCATTAATACAATTATGTCTTTGATTATTTGTGTGTATGCTTGCATGTTTTCCATGTCCGGCTAATTTACTTGTGTGTTTGCTTAGGGAATATGAAACTTGATTATTGAATATAGATTGGTTGTCTCTTATCTTAGTTGATTAATGATCTAGTAATGCGATAGGTCATTCGTTGTGTACTTAATGCTTGATTAAATCTTTGTGAACCTTAGAATATGACTCCTTGAGTAGTTGTAAGCTAAACCATCCAAAGAGTGCCTTAGAGTAAGAGTTTATTATCCCTAGTGGGTTTTGTAGACGAGACCCTTTGGTAAGTTCAAAGAGTTAGGGAGAAACGCATACCCTACAACCTTAGACACGCAACGCAACTAGGAATAAGGACGTGACAATTCAACCAACAATAGGAGATAATTAAGGAGTAGTAAAACCTAAGTAAACACATCTTTAAACTATCATATGAGCACACATTAATTAGACATAGACTACATATACCTTAGATTAGATAATTAGATTAGTAGAGTAATCGGTAGAAATACCAACCCCCCCCCCCCAATTTAAACCCCGAGATTCGTACCTTTCCTTTCCTCAAAAAAATATAAAAAGATAAAAAATAATCTTCCTCAACCCCAACCTTAGCGTAGTAACTTCTCACTAGCATTCCTATTCCCCTAGAGAACGATATCAATACCCGTGGCTTACCCTAATACTACACTACAACGATTAGGTTCACTGCCTAGGGTGTTGAAAAACTTGCTCGACGAAAAGGAAGTTCCTTTGACCCCGAACGACGCGTGTAGCGTTATCAACTTTCCTTCCCTGCATATTACGATCATTAGTAGTACAGTGCTTGTGTGTGATGGTGGTAGGAGCAGTTTTGTTTTTTCCTTTCTTGATAACACAAACAGTTTCGATAGGGTGACATTTTCCAACGTCGTCCATATTTAGGGTAAGTTTTCTATTGTTGATTTTTAATGTAATGATTTTTTTGAAAACATTAATCTTTGCACGTGCGGTGGCCAGAAGGGGTCTGCCCAAAATCAATGGAATGTCGAGATCTTTGTCCATGTCTAAAATAACAAAGTCGACAGGAAAAGTAAAATTATTGTTTGATGAGCACATTCTCAACTACCCCTCTAGGTATGCTCACCGTTCTATCGGCCATTTCAATCGTCATGCAAAGGGGTTTGATAGGACCAAGATTTAATCTTTTGCACATGGAAAATGGCATGATACTAATACTAGCCGCTAGGTCAGCTAAAGCATTGATATTATGCAAATTATTAATAGAGCAAAGGAGAATGAAACTTCCTGGGTCTTTTTCCTTAAGAGGGATTTGATTCAGGACAACTGCAGAGCATCTGGCGTTTAACTTTACTTCATTCTCCATAACAGCTTCTATTTCCGTATGTTGTTCTTCCTTCAGAAAGCTAGTGTCGTCACTTTTTATAATAGCTTGTTTTGGGAATCCGGCAAGCTCCTTTTTATCGTACCTGTAAAAAACGAATGATATTATGCAAACGTAATAGCTTGTTTTGGGAATCCGGCAATGGCAAGCTCCTTTTTATACTAGCTTGTTTTGCATAAAAAATAGCTTGTTTCATAAAAAACTAAAATGGCAAGCTCCTTTTTATTATAGCTTGTTTTGGGAATCCGGCAAGCTACATTGATATTATGCAAACGTAAGAAACAGTCGAAAACGTAAAAAACGAATGAAAACGTATAAAAATGGACAAAAACGTATAACAACTGGCGAAAACGTAAAAAATTGGATGAAAACGTAAAAAACGGACGAAAATGGATAAAAAAAGTACGAAACCGTATAAACACAGATGAAAACGTATAAAAACGTAGAATAATGTATAAAGCGGACGAAAACGTATCAAAACATACAAAAACGTAAGAAAACATAAAATACGAATGAAAACGTATAAAAATAGACGAAAACGTATAAAAACCGACGAAAACGGATTAAAACGTACGAAACGTATAAAAACGGACGAAAACATAAAGAAACTGATGAAAACGTATAAAACGTAGGCAAATGTACAAAACGGACGAAAACATATAAAAACGGACGAAAACGGATAAAAACATACGAAAACTTAAGAAAACGTAAAAAACGGACGAACACGTATAAAAACAGACGAAAACGGATAAAGACGTAAGAAAACGTATAAAAACGGACGAAAACATAAAAAAATGACAAAAACGTATAAA
The DNA here is from genome assembly GCA_019973895.1 of Chrysanthemum seticuspe. NCBI lineage: Eukaryota > Viridiplantae > Streptophyta > Magnoliopsida > Asterales > Asteraceae > Chrysanthemum > Chrysanthemum seticuspe. The sequence continues at coordinate 138,754,650 of BPTQ01000006.1, forward strand.
AATGGACAAAAAAATCCAAGGCAATTGTCACATGTTGTTTTCTTAGAGCATTCCCAACAATAACACAATAACATCAATAACACCGTCCACGTCAGCGCCACATCAGCTTTAACATTTCACCTTAACATCCCCAAAAAACACCCACAAGTCCACAACAATAACATCCCAATAACATCAATAACATTCCCACCAATTTACAAAAACAACCCCTCATTTAGGGGCATAAATGAAAAACAAAAAAACAAAAAAAAAAACAAAACAAAACAAAAACAAATAACGCGCGTTGCCTGCATAACGTGGAGGTTATAACGCCCAAATAACACCGTGGTTCCAATGGCTAACGCCGTTATTTGCGTTTTAACGCCGTTGAGGCGTTGCCTTTGTCAATGCTCTTACAACCCTTGTGCTTCTCACGGCCAATTATATATTGGTGTATCTAAAGTAAAGATCAAGTGTGCACTTAAAGTTCTTTATTACCATAACACGGTAATTACACCGACAAAACCATCAATGTTTTGTACAAGTAAGTAGTACATAAACTTTAAACCGACAAACCACCAATGTTTTGTACAAGTATTAGATAAACTTTAAAACTTTATTGTATTGTTTAAAAACTAAAACATGCTATTTCAATCTTCCAATATTTCACTATAATAATACATGGAACTTTTTATCTAGCTATAAGTTTTCCCGTTCATCGGGCTTGAAGCTATAAGTTTTCCCTTATTTATTTAGCTTTGTAACTTTTAAACAATACACTCAAGATTATTTATATTGATTCCAGATTATTTACAAATGACATTTTGTGCTAACTTTTTATCTTTCAACATTATGCATTTACGGATTTCATAGTTACATCATCTTTGTACTACATTTTTACAAAGTTACAAATAGTTAGAATGGGGGTAAATAAGATCGAGCCAAAGATAATATCCGGTGGTAAGGACAGTTGTCGCAATTTCTCGCATGAATATTAGCTCATCCGATAAGAAGATGCCTTTTCAGCTGAACATGAGATAATTTTCGATATCTATTTGTTTTGCCATGACAATTAACAAACGTCAAGGGCAAACATTTGGAACAACTGGTTTTTTCACACGAACAACTATATGTAGCCGTATCAAGGGTAAAGAGCAAGAAGGGCCTTAAAGTCTTATGTTATGACAAAGATGGCAACCACTGCAACCACACAACTAACATCGTGTACAAAGAAGTCCTTCATCGACTTTAATTCTTCCATTTTTTTTCTTTTATCTTTTTACCTTTTAAACAATACACTCAACGTTATTTATGTTACATTATTTCAGCATTATACATTTTAGCGTATTAAAGGTTTACATCATGTTTGTACTACATTTTTATGTTTAATAATATAACTTTTAGCTAGTCGGCCAACGGCCGGGCCTTAAGCTAGTATATATATATATATATATATATATATATATATATATATATATATATATATATATATATATATATATATATATATATATATATATATATATATATATATATATAGTGTTGTATTCTATGCAGTACCCACATTAGAAACAGTACTTTACAGTACCATTCTTGACCAATCAGAATTTAATAAATTACTTTCTATTTATTTAAATCATCTTATTTTCGAAGGGTATTTATGGTATTTCAGTATATCAATATTATCCAATAATGAATAATATAACAATATATATCCTAAAAAGGTGCTAGAAACCTAGAAACCCATCACAAGGACCTGCAACTTCTAACCTAATAACCGCCACCTTCCTTTCCCCATTCTCTTTTCTCCTTTGCATCTGGAAATCTTCATTTACCTTATCACCATCACTACCTTTATCACCACCAAAACCGAACCTCTAACAACCATAACCGTTTTTATGATATGAAGCGACAGATCTGTTGAGAAAGTGAACCACACGGTGTCATGATTAATTAAAAATAGCACAACCGTCGAATCTACACCCCATATCCTGGATCTATATAACCGACACTCAAACCATCATTTTTCAAGTGGTAGTGATTGTGTTAAATTCTAGATTCAGGGACGGTATTCGGATCAAGAGTGAACAAATAATGAAGGTACGCATTTTAATTTCTATGAGGTTAAGGATGAATGGCACATGATTTTAGTTTAAAAGTTCATGGCTGTCTTTTATTATAATACTTTTTCAATTTTACTGATTGTTTTTAGTCAAATTAAACAATGCATCTAACCTTTGTTTTTTTAATACTAATTCGAGTTCACACGTATCCATGTGATCTGGCATATGGTATTTTTTTTTTTTTTTTTCTAGTTTATGGACTTTGAATCAACCATGTGATCTTTCTTTTTTGTTGTTGCTTAATTGCTGTTTTTGTCCTTTGTTTTATGTTAGTTGTAAAGAAAAGGTGCATAAGTGTTTTGTTTAGACTTGGGATACATAAGTGTGCCATGAACGAAATTTAGTTTCGATACTATTTTCAAATGATTTAACTATTTCGAAATCGAGTTAATGTTTATGCGTTTTGTGATGCGCTAGTTTTAAGAACATTACTTTTTAAATGTTATAATAATCATGTGTGTTCTCTTAAATGTCAAGATCAGGTGCTAGAAAACAATTTCTTAATTGTGCATATCAGGTGCTAGAAAACCATAAATTTTTAAATGTTATAATAATCATGTGTGTTCACTTTAAAACATTCTACCAATTTTCTAGGCATATTATCTTTGAAACATGATAGAAGCTATATCTTTTTGATATTGTGCTATATGTTATGGGTGTGCATATATGTTAGTGTATCATGATTGTACACGGATCATGATTGTCAAGTAAGTTTTGTTTTATACGAATTATAATTTTCTTTCGTACATTAGGATTGGCAATATTAAGATTGGTAGATTGTTTTGTTCGATAATTAAGATTGGTAGATTGTTTCGTTCGATATATGAATTGATGTAAATAAAGATTGTGCATATATCTAGATAAGGATTGTGCATATGTGTTAGGCTAGTTGTTATGTTTATTGTTATTTTCTTGCCCAAGTTGTTATTTTGAAGCCACTGGTCACGAATTTTGGTTTAGAACATACATGTTTTCTTGTTTATTTTTTATTTTACTAACTACTTTTATAGGTAATTTAATGGGTATGCATCATTAAGCAACAATTTTTTGGTATAACTTTGGATTCTTAGTAAAAATTGATGCAAATAATTGGTTGCCAATAAGTGTGCATATGTGTTATGCTAGTTATGGTTAATTCGTTCTTACGTAATTTAATATAAGCAAAGACTGTGCACACATGTTATACTAATTGTTACGTTTTAAAAACAAGTTTGTATACTCTAATATAAGTAGAGATTGTACATATCTAATTGTTGTGATTAGATGTTTGTGAGAAACTATGTGCACATGTGCTATGATAGTTATTACCATTATAAATTTATTTACATCATTAACTTGGTATAGACAAAGATTATGCATACATGTTATGCTAGTTGTTTTGATTTTAAAATTCGCTTACTCATTTTTTGCGGTCTAATTATATTTGAACATGTTTGTGTAGAGATTTATGGAGTTGATTATGACCTTCAAGACATATCAGATGATAAGGATGACGTTGAAGGAATGTAGACGAATGCACACATGCATACAAGAAGATAATTTGTGGAAGCAATACGATTATTACTTATGTGTTTTTTTAGTGCGAGCGCACAAATGAATATAATCAAGAAACAGTATTATTGCGTATGTGTTTTTTTTACTTGTAATCAAATGAAATGTAACGTAAAGTATATGCTTTTTGAATTTTATAGAGGTTTTATTCTCTAGTTTTTGTTTAAAACTTGAAAAGTATGAATTATTAATTTTAGCAATATAGATTATGCAACTCTACACCAAAAACACATGTTATATAGAAAAAACATATATGCACCGATATTATTTAAAACATGCTTGCTGAAACTAATAATAATAATAAAAAAAAAAAGTGTTAAAATTCAGGATTTTAAAAAAACGTTTTTTAATAAAAATATTCAAAAAATAAAATAAAAATATATTTTACTATTATACCCTTTTGAATTAAATAAAAAGTTTAAATATTTACCTAAATGCCATCATGGATTATTAACCATTGATCAAATGATCCAAAGGTCTAGATTGGTCTAAAATGGTACTGTAAAGTACTGCATCTAATATTGGTACTGCATGTAACGCGCCCCTATATATATATATATATATATATATATATATATATATATATATATATATATATATATATATATATATGGTAAAGTTAAAATAAAAAGACAAATATCCGTAAAAAGAATAAAAAAATTTTGTTTTTTTTTAAATTCTCCAAAAATTCCAAAAACAATTCACAAGATCGGGTATGTTGGTGCATAAAACTTTTGTGAAAACTTTTTTTATAATTTTGAGTTGTGATACGGTTTTTTTAATCCATAAAAAACGAATTTTGATGCGCAAAAAAATTTGATGCACAAAATTTTCAACTTGTTTTAGTTAGATGCGCAATGTCATTTTGATGAAAAAAGTCAAAATAAGTTAGGTGCAAAAACCAATTTTTGATGCACAAAAAAACGATTTAATGCGCAAACGTATTTTTTCATAATTTTTTTTCGGAAAAAATATCCACTTTTAGAAGAAAAAAAATTCACAACTTTTTCATGCACCATAATACCCGATCTTATGGAATTCTTTGGGAATTTTTCGAGAACTTTTTTTGAAAAAAAATCTTTTTATCTTTTTACGGATATTTGTCTTTTTATTTGATCTTTATCCTCTATATATATATATATATATATATATATATATATATATATATATATATATATATATATATATATATATATATATATATATACCACATTTAAGGTTTAGAAAAAATATATATGCAAATTATAAGGTTAAGTTGAATATATATGCAATTTTTGAGTTTTTGAGAAGATATATATGCAACTAAAATTTTAAGTTTAATATATACGTGATTTTAAACTTTTAAAATGATATATATGTAATTCAGAAAAAACGAATTCTTTATTGAAAATCAAAGTCCCTTAGTTATCCTTTTGGTGGTCGATACAACTTCTCTTTTTATGCCACAACTTTTTCTCCTTTTATGATTCTATTGGTAAGTGAGAGTCTTTTATGTAGTTATTGGGGCAAACAAAAAAGATAATTAAACTTTTAATAATCTTCATAAGCAATAAATACATGCGATCATGCATCAAAATATAATTAAACTTTTAGTCTTTTTAAGATATCATCATATATCTTCTGGTTTTAAGCAATAAAATACGTATTCGTACAAATTAATTAAATAAAATAATAAACAAATTCCTAAATATATTATGATATTTTAGAAGAATATACATTACCGTAAATAACATAAAATAAAATTATATCCTAACTTGTTACACTGTTACCATTTTTATAGGCGAATCACACAAATGGATTTGTATACGGGTAGGACACTAAAAATATAGGTGATTTTGTTAATCGACTAACAAATACAAGAAATTTGTATATAACTAGAACTCTAATACTAAATGTGATATTCAAAATCTATATTATCCTCGACTATATATTCATTATATTTTACGTGTTTGTAGCTTTAGAAAAGATATCTTAATAATAAAGAAACCCCCCATAAACCCTAGATAAACTCTAAAATATACACAGGATCATTCTCATTGAGTACACAGTGTACTCTTAGCCTTGATCATGGATGTTCATGAGAATGAACGTAAAAAGCCCAATAGTTTTTACGTCGAAAAACCATTTGAATCGATGCAGGCGTCGAGTAATGAGGTATTTAGGGTTTACTTTAAGTACTTGGTGAGTGATGAGACTTTGGCTGGGATTGGTGTGTTGATATGTGATAAGCGTGATCGTTGTGTGTTTGAGATGAAGAAACCGGTTATACTTGATGATGATAGTGAAGATGGTGTTATTGGTGAGGCTGTTGGCCTAAATGCTTTGATTGAAGCGTTGGATACTGCTGCTGGTATGAGGATAAAAGTTGTTCATGTTTTGTGTGATAGCGATCCCCTTTATCAATATGTAAGTGTCTTTTTTTAAGGCGAATACTATATCATGTTCTTTATGTTCTTTTGATTGAAGGGTGATTCGTAAGTTTTTGACAGATATATGGGTGAAAGTTAAGTTTTGGCGAGTTAAAGGACCCGTTTTCTGTTTTCCAAAAATGTTAGTAAATATTTTTTTATAAAAACTCTTTGTTAGAAGTTGATTATGGTAGTGGATACCCACGTTGTCAAATGGAAAAAGATTGGGAGGCCTAAAAGACATGACTAATTTTGTGTATAACTTATGCGTCATTATCTTATTGAATTGTGAAGAAGTGGGTCCGGTTGATACATAATTGTTCCCACACATGTTTAGACATAAAATTAGGCATAACTTTTAGGTGTGACAATCATTTCTCTTGTCAAATTTAGTAATTTGAGTTAGAGGTAATTGCTTGAAAATGCATTCACCTTTTAGGTAAATTGCTATTGTAGTTAGTAGAAAACTGTTTGTGTTAGTTGCTATTGTATGCAACCGCTAATCTGTGTTGACAGCACCGAATACGTTAACATAGCACTTGAATTTGTTAATGGCGTGACTAAAATAACTGATCACTTAGGTGTATAGGTTGATTACATAACCACCGCCATGGAGGCCTAGTGGTCAGACACCTGATGTCCTCACAAGAGGTCGATCTCGAGATCAAACCTCACAAGGTATACATCTTGGGGTGGTAAGGGAAAGAGTTCAGATATGGTCATGTGGTACCCCGATTAGGCTGCGTACATCTAAATCAAAAACCCGCCATCCAAAGTAACCTACACAGGGAAACCTCGTTCATTTACATACGATAAAAATGGATACAATTATTTAGCAGTTACAGTATAATACAATAGCAATTGATATTAAGTTGAATACATTTCCATGCACTTACTGTACGTATATGCTATCTTTCTTGGCCATTTTCTCGATTGGTATACATAGCTTCTATATCCCTTCTATACATAGGCGGAACTTGAACATTTTTTTTGGGGGGGGGGCCGAATTTATTTTGGGAGGGCCGAATCGGAGATTTTTTTGTAACCTCAACTGCATTACCCCTAAAACCTATAATATTTACACTATGTGCCACAAATTTTGGGGAGACCGGGACCCTCCCCTGCCCCTACATAGTTCCGTCCATGCTTCTATACCTCTTAGTTTCAGAGATTTATCATCTTGTTCTACTTTTTGTCCAAAGTTATTAACAAAAACTGACATTTTTTCTTGTTTCATTGATCTATTTCTTGAGCTAGATTTTCTCCATTACCATATAATGTCCATTGATGATCCTATAACTTGTCACACCTCTGTGCAATGATAGTCTTTATGGCCAAAAATTTGGCATTTTATTTGTTTTATTGCTATTTAATATATGTTATTTTTGCAATGCAGATCACTGGTAAAGAGCAACCAACGGACGACAAGATTTCGACATTGGTTGACCAATTGAACTTTACTCAAAGAAAATTTAGTTATTTTAGTGCATTCCGTGTGACGCAAGATGTTAACCTTGCTTTTAAACTCGCAAATGATGCAATCGCTTCTGCCAAAACATTAGTTGAGCAATGCACAATCTGTCTTGAACAATTTTACAACAGCAGAATGTTTTCTGTTAGCAGGTGCCAGCACAAATATTGCCATAGTTGTATAAGAAGCCACGTGGAAGCAAAGTTGCTTCAAGGAATGAAGCTACCAGAATGTCCACATGAAGGATGCAAATCCCGCCTTGATATTGAGAGCTGTATGAAGTTTTTGACTCCAAAATCATATGAAATTATGATCTTGCGGGAAAAAGAAGCTTCTATTCCTCCAGCAGAGAAAGTTTATTGCCCGTTTTCTAGTTGTTCATATTTAATGTCGGAAACTGAAGTTCTAGAATATACTGTCGACTTGTTCGTTGCTGCTAAAGAATCAGGAATAAGAAAATGTGTAAATTGTCATTCCCTTTTTTGTAAGAATTGTAAAGTAGCATGGCATAATAACGTTACGTGCTCTGACTACATGACTTATAATCAAGCTGAAAATGAGGTAAAACTAAAGTCTCTTGCAACAAACAAGCGTTGGCGTCAGTGTATCAAGTGTCAGAATATGGTTGAACTTGTTCAAGGGTGCTACCATATTACTTGCAGGTATGTGTCTTCTATTGTAACTTAAATCTTACTTGTTTTTAGATATACCAAATGGGTTGATTTGGGTAGCGGATAAAATGGGTCAGCTAAAATATATGGGTTGAATACGTCGAAACTCATCCCAAATGTTTCAAATGCATTAAACCTTTCAACTTGCTGGTGTTAAAATGATTTATATTTTCTATAACCACTCCGGGTTGGCCAAGTGGTAAAGAGCTTGTGACTATCATCACTAAAATGTCATAGGTCTCAAGTTCATATCCCGCTTGATGAAAACAACCTTGAAAGTGGCCACGCTAAGCTTCTTAATAGGGAGGAGCTTTACCTATTTTGAGTATGGAGGAGGTTTGCTCAATCCCGGGGATTATTAGGCCAAAAGTTATTACCCAAAAATAATATAGTTCTTTATGTAACACTTTAGATGAATATATACCTTTTGAGTTTTAACTAAGAACTAAGGGGACCTCATATGCATATTAAATCATATGTCATTGTTTTATATTCACAAAATCAGTTATCGTCATGGTTTGATAAATTTATTTTATGATGTAAATGATTCTCATCAGTACTAATAACTTAAGATCAAATTAAAATGCTTTTGTTATCTTTCCTATATGTTTGGACAAACTCATCCTTAAGTGTTGTGACCTCTTTTTTGATCTTTATGTGGTTGTCCAAAATATTTACCTGAAATTTGATTTGCATCGTGTGTTTATCAAAACATTAGACATTAGCTTAACCTTCTCTTCTGTTTATAACTTCTTATGATGGTAAGTATCATTTTTGCAATATATCCGTAAGGAAGAGATTGTTGGTTTGAAAACATACAGAATAATGAAAATAGCATTTTTTGCTAGTAAGCCATGGCTCTAAATTGACTTTGCCATTGTAGATGTGGACAGGAGTTTTGCTATACCTGTGGAGCTGAGTGGATCAAGAAAAAGGCAACATGCAAGTGTCCAATTTGGGATGAGCGCAGCATTGCACACAATCCAATACGCTAGGCGTCGAAATTGATCTTGATATGATTCAGATAACCTAACTCAATTTCACTTGGTGGTTCTGATAGGGTTAATAGTTGTTGAAGTGACTACTTAACTTTATTGCACAATTTTGCATGTCATTGTGGAATTTTTGGATTTGATCACGTCTTTGGATAACTTTGTTTTGCCATATTGTGAAGATTTGGATAAATCAAATGGGTTAATAAATCTGTTTTTTTTTTTTTTTTTTTTTTTTTTTTTTTGGTGAAAATGTATTGTACATGTCTTTACGCTTTCAACCTTTTCGACAGCATACGTTTGGCCTTTTGAACTGATCTTTTGGCTAAAAATACATGAACCAGGTCTCAGCCTGTAGTATCTATTCAGGTGTTATGTTATTGTAGTTTTGTAGCTTTGATGATATGTAACTATTTATAGTTTAAATGTGCAGTGGTTCAGTTAACCAAAATATATGTATATAAACTGTGAGCATCAATCTGCAATGCTCGTATAACCAGAGAGTAGTTGAATATGCAATTAGGTTCAGCATAAGTATGCAAAATTTTGTGTCATTAATTATCCGAAATTTTGCAATACATAGTAAACAGGGAAAGATCAATGTTGAGGATACTTGGGAAACTCAACCCTTTTTTGGCTTTGATGTGTGCGGCCTAAGAGCTTGAGGTGTGGTAACGAAATAAGGTTAGCCACCATGATGTGGACCTTGTTGTTGCTTGTTGTTCCCTCGCCACAACACCAGACAACTTTTTCGTCTTTCGCCACTTTCAAGCTAGTCGTCTGCACTACGAAGCAAAGACTCATCCTTTTTGGTCCTTTTCGTCAGATTGGAACGTTACACAACGTTGTTGTTTTTCTTTTTTTAATAAACATAAATTTCACACTATAAATACTAGCCATTTTTACAAATTTTACACAACTTTTCTTTCAAAACACTACATTATAATAACCAATAAACATGAGTAATTCATCTTATTCTGGTGAAAGTGATCTTGATGAGATATTGGAGCTGGAGATGATTCTGCAGCAATATGAGTTTGAGCAATCGTTGCAACAACAAGAAGCCGAAAGTTCACACCGACGTAGATACATCCCCGTGAACGTGATGTTGCTGAAGCACATCTAATGGCCGACTATTTTGGTGATGACCCAAAATATCTAGACACAAATTTTAGGCGTCGCTTTCGTATAAGCCGCAAACTATTTTTGAAAATAGTCCAAGGTATTGAAACATATATTGAAACTCATCATCCTCTTCCCAAGCATTTTGATTTCTTTAGAGTCCGACCCGATGCTACTGGTGTAATGAGTTTTAGTGTGATTATGAAATGCACATCCGCCATACGCCAATTGGTGTACGACGTAGCCCCTGATGCATTAGATGAGTATTTACAAATGGGGAATATTGTGCACGCGATTGTCTAGATCATTTTACTATGTGCATAATCCAGTTGTATACGCCTGAGTTTTAATAAAATCGGACGTGGATGACATTCACAACTTATACAACGCACATAACGCGGTTCATAAGTTACTGGGAATGTTGGGAAGCATTGATTGTATGCACTAGGAATGGAAAATTTGTTCAAAATAATGGCAAGGCCAATTTCACAGAGGTGATAAAAAGTATTCAACTATAATGCTTGAATTCGTTGTGTCATATGATCTGTAGACTTGGCATGCATTTTTGGGGTAGCGGGTGCAAATAACGATCTTACCGTTTTGAATAATTCTTCGTTATTCGACGACCTGCTTGATGACATCGCCCCCATGGTAACGTTTGAAATAAACAGAGTTACATGTGATCAAGGTATTATTTAGCTGACGGGATTTACCCACAGTGATCATCTTTTGTCAAATCATTTACGGTTGCACATTCCGACAAAAATGCCTTATTTAAATGGAAACAAGAAAGTGCTCCAAAAGACATTGAAATATCTTTTGGTGTCCTCCAAGGACGTTGACATATTATTGCATAACCGGCGTGTCAATGGAGTGTCAACAAGTTACGGAGAATCTTGTACACGTGCATCATATTGCAAAACATGGTTTTGAAAGATCAAAATTTTGCGATATCCAAAATGAGCAAGATGTATATTTGTCCGCGAATAAATATACAACGGGCATGGGTCGAGCGATGCGAAGTGCAACGAAAGAAATCCAAAGAACTCCGTAATAAATGCACACGCGCAAAGCTTCAACGAAATACCATCGAGCTTGTTTGGCAACAACATCTATGGCAAGAATATCTACAACAACAATACAATAATTAGTTTCTTTATAGTTTGATGTTTTTTTTCGTATCGTTTTTTTGGGTATTGTAACACCCCCAAATCTCGGTACAGCGGAAGACTTAAACAAGTTTTCGGGGCGTTACATGGATTGGTACATCACACAAGTATATCAAACAAGATAATCATATTATAGTTCAAAAACCAATACCAAGTTTAATTATCCAAATACAATCATCCCAAAATAGTTAAATGTAAGGCCCAACATGATTTATAAAATAGGTCCGCATAATATTATCAGAGTTTAAATATGATCCTTCAACCATGCCTCATTGCCAAGCTTCCACAGAACAAACATTTCAAACATCACTTAGATACCTGAGAAAAACATGCTAAAATGTCAGCTAACACTAGTGAGTTCATAGGTTTAAGTTCAAATTCAATAGTGGACCTGTAAGAGTTTATTTGCTATGCGAGACTAAGATAGATACACAATATCACACCAATCACATACCAATATCAAAATCAATAACACCATCAATAACATAACCGACGTCATAGTACGGCCCTAAGCAACACTAGCCAGCGAAGTTGTAGCAAAGTCTAGAACAATTGCTACCCTGGACTAGATTGAGGTAGAAGTCTATACTTAGCTAGGCAAGTGTCATAGCAATATGATTGCTACCCTAGACTAAGGCAACAGCTACCACATATCTATCTAAATAGTCAACACATAAGAAAATCAAAGAGTTTAAAAGGTCCAAAAGAGTAGCATGATTTCTCACCCCAATTTAGTTAAAACATAGATAAAAGTGGGGCTATGAAACTCAGCTCAAGCAAGCAACGCACAAACAAACACTAGCAACGAAGATAACGGCTAACACGGCTCAGTAATTACTGACTCGGCACAACCTATTAATATAAACCAATTCTTAATATATAATTCCAAATTCAACGTCATCTACCCCAATGTATTCCTTTTCTTTATCTCCAAAAATATTTTGTTTCACCTTTTAGTCCTAGCGCTTGGTATCGTCGTGTGTGTGCATCGACTTAACAAGACATCATGAATGCACTCAAATAACCACAATGCGACTCAATGCAACACAATGAGATGTCTAAGCGATAAGCTCCATAGTCCAATAAGTTTCGGAATAAATAGTTAGACCTTATTGAATTCGTCAACTCGATAAACTCAATCATTTATTCGTGTCGCTTATTATCCCATAAACCGGTCGCATCCTAATGAGTCATAAGGATAATTCACCCATTAATAACGTTATCCTACGTACCTAACGGGCTCTTATTAGATTTGTCAACCTAATAAGTCCGCTATCCACGTGGATCGATGCTATTAATGTTAGGTCATCCGTAACCCATGCACAAGACGTAAATAGTATTAAATGCTCGAAAATGGCATTAAATGCTCATAAATGGCACAGTTCGATAAACGTGCACTCGAAACATTAAATACTCATTAATTAGAAAATCTTTCCGTTTTTATTCGTTAGTTTCCATTTAAAATAGCGAATAACAAGACAAGTCTTGTTATCAAGGTTTTAGTATAAAAATCATTTATTATTTATGTTTCTTAGTTTTATTAACATGTTTATATACATATATTACGTCAATTTCAATATAAGTTTCAAATCATTATTCGTTTCGAGTACACAAGCATGAGTCATGACCTCTCGGCTTTTATTCAATCTATAGTCCAATATATACTAAAGCCCATGTTATGGCGTTGTCAGGGTCAACTATAACTAAAAAGTCAAAGTAACACCGACATTGCTCAAAGTTGACAATTTATAACATAAGTCCAAGTAAATAATCACAATAGCGCAAATCAATCTCCAATCAACCCATATTAATCTCGCCATCCAAACAAACTACCAAATATACTCGTAACCAATGTCACGGCCCTAATGGTCATGACACGGCCCCGGTTAAGACCACGTGAACCAAACAAGCTCTAGAAGCTTTTCGGCTCCACGCGTCTCATCCAAACACCAACAACAACTACCAACAAGATACCACAACAACCCGACCGGACCCTTGGTCCTTAGGGGTCACGTACGCCACCAACAAGACCCACACGAGGCCCTAGTGGCTCGTTCTATCTACCAAACCCATCCAAACACACCTCAAATGGCTTCTCCAATAACCAAACACAATCAAACAACCTCCAAACAACATCCAATCATCAAACCCATCAACTAATCTAAACCAAGAACATGAAACAATGATAAAAATGCAAAAACACAAATAAATGACACAACACACGATACCATAACACTAGTTACATGTTTTAATTAGTTTTAAACTCGTTTTTAACCCGTGTCCATGAAACCCATCACATGTCGCCACATGTACGAGCCATATAGGGCTCGTACGAGGCTTCTCATGACTCAAACGAGTCGTATTCATGTCCCTTCTATCTTTTCCAAACTTGATCTATAAAACACACTTGAAACCCTAAAGATTCGAATAATTTTTGCAAGATTTAAAGGTGTTAACGGGGTCTATAGGGCGAGTGTAGTATACCACAAGAAAAAGGAGGAAGAGATCTATCAAATGGTGGTTGTGGTGTTGGGTGACGCGCCGTAACGGCGCCAGAATCTCACCGGAAAGTGGCGGTGGCGGCTAGGTTTAGGGTTAGGGTTTTTAGAGAGAGAATTTAGAAAGAGAAAGTAGTGTATGTGTTTGTTTTTTAGTGAGAGAAAGAAACTAGTAAAATGAGATGGGATGGGGGGTATATATATGGGGAGTTGGGCATCAAAATAAAAATGAAAATGTGGGGAGGGGGGCGCCAGCCTAGTGAAACTAGGGGGCCAAACCCGTAATTTTTATAAAACACTCCCGTTTACCCATTCCCGAGCTCATAGATTGTCCTACGAGTGTCCCACGACGTTCCTTCGACTTTCTATCGCTTTTATTTACGTTTTTCCACGAGTTTTGATTATTTATTTGTCAAGTTTCGTGTTACGGTTTAAAAGTTACGTTATTCCTCATTATAGGATTTTATTCTGCCGAATCACATAGTGCTTAACGAAAAAGGCTAAAACTCATACGACGACTCATATGATAATAAAATAAATCTTAAAAACCAATAAACGATATCAAAACAAGTCATGGCTAATCGAAATAGTTCTAAAGGCAAATTACTCGGGTTAACTTAGCGTAATGCGACTTCCTAAAATGGGCTCCCTAATTGCCAGTTGTCACAGCCACCCAGCCTCAGAAGAAACCCGTCCTGGGTTTCACTCCGAGTTTCTTGATGTCACGAAGAGTTTAGGGTACTTCCTACGAAATACGTCCTAACGTTCCCAAGTGAACTCTGGTCCATGACGTGAGTTCCAACGAACTTTGATAATCGAAATGCGGCTATGCTTCAGTCGTTTAATCTCATGATCCATGATCTCAATCGGTTCCTCAACGAAATTGAATTTCTCATCAATACAGATATCTCTTATAGGTACAACTAATTTTTCCTCCGAAAGACATTTCTTAAGGTTACTAACATGGAAGACATTGTGTACACTGCTCAACTCCGAAGGTAGCTCAAGACGGTAAGCTACTGGTCCGATTCTTTCCAGGATTGGAAAGGGACCAATGTATTGGGGATTGAGTTTTCCACCCTTTCCAAAACGTATCACTCCTTTCCAAGGAGAAACCTTCAATATAAGACGATCTCCTACCTGGAATTCTAAGGGTTTACGTCTCCTATCGGCTTAACTCTTTTGTCTATCACAAGCGGTTCGCAAACGATTACAAAACTGAACTATCTTCTCAGTGGTTTCTAGAACGAGTTCGGGACCGGTAAGCTGACTCTCGCCAAATTCCGCCCAACAAACCAGAGAACGACATTTTCGGCCACACAACGCCTCAAATGGTGCGGCCTTAATGCTAGAATGATAACTATTGTTGTAGGAGAATTCGGCCAAAGGTAGGTGTCTCTCCCAGCCTTTGCCAAAATCGATAACACAGGCTCAAAGCATATCCTCTAAGGTCTGAATGGTTCTTTCGCTCTGACCGTCAGTTTGAGGATGATAAGCAGTACTCATATCCAATTTTGTTCCTAAAGCTGACTGTAAGGATTTCCAGAAGTGGGATGTAAAACGGCTATCTCATTCGGAAATGATAGATATCGGTACTCCATGACGCGATATTATCTCCTTGATATACAACCGAGCGAGCTTGTCGAGACTATCGACCTCGCTAATGGCCAAGAAGTGATCAGACTTAGTCAAACGATCTACGATTACCAAGATAGCATCATTTCCGCTAATTGTTCTCGGTAATTTGGTGATGAAGTCCATGGTGATTCGCTCCCATTTCCATACAGGGAGTTCGCTTTGAACTAAAAGTCCTAAGGGTTTCTGGTGTTCGGCCTTTACCTTGGAACAAGTCGAGCACTTACTGACATACAGAGCTATGTCGGCTTTCATGTTTGGCCACCAGTAGAGTTTCTTCAAGTCATGATACATCTTATCGGCTCCGGGATGAATAGAGTATTTTGATTTATGCGACTCGTGCATAATCAACTCACGGATTCTGCCATGAAATGGTATCCAGCTTCTGTCTCTGAAGCATAAGGTTCCGTCGGAACGCTTCAAGAAGCCGTTTTCACTTTCTACCATTCCATGAAGGTTCTCAAATGGACGGTTCTCTTCCGTCAACACCGCAGCTTGGGTGGCTAAGATTTGAGATGGTAGAGGCGAACTAATGGTCATTCCTAGGGATCGAACGAGTAAAGGTGGAATGTTCTCCTTATGGCTGAGTACATCTGCCACGATATTGGCTTTACCAGGGTGATAACGAATCTCACAGTCATAATCACTGAGTAACTCTAACCAATGACGTTGTCTCATATTTAGCTCCTTCTGGTCTAAGATGTGCTTCAGGCTTTTATGGTCAGTAAACACTACACACTTAGTTCCATACAGATAATGTCTCCAAATCCTAAGGGCAAACACTACAGCACCTAACTCCAGATCATGGGTGGTGTAGTTTTTCTCATGCTTCTTAAGTTGTCGGGAGGCATAAGCTATCACCTTCTCCCGTCGCATCAAAACAGCACCTAAGTTTTTATGCAAAGCGTCGTAGTACACGACAAAATCTTCCCTTCCTTCAGGCAAAGCTAGGATGGGCGCACTACACAACTTCTCCTTCAGAATTTGGAATGCTTCTTCTTCCTTTTCTCCCCATTCATACTTAACGTCCTTCTGCGTCAGTTTGGCCAGCGACTTAGCTATTTTGGAGAATCCCTCAATAAACCTCCGGTAATAGCCTGCTAAACCTAGAAACTGGCGGACTTCTGATGGGTTCCTAGGGGCGGCCCATTCCTTAATGGCCTCAATCTTGGCTGGGTCAACATGAACTCCTCGACTATCTATCACGTGACCTAAGAATTGCACGATCGGAATCCAAAATTCACACTTAGAGAATTTGGCATACAACTTCTCTTGCCTCAAAAATTCCAAAATGAGCCTCAAATGCTCTTCATGCTCCTCTCTACTCTTGAAGTATATCAAGATGTCGTCTATGAATTCTATCACAAACTTATCCAGGTATGGCTTACACACTCGGTTCATGAGATCCATGAATACCGCTGGCGCATTGGTCAAACCAAACGACATCACTGGAATTCATAGTGTCCATAACGAGTCCTAAATGCCGTCTTAGGAATATCCTCCTCTCGAACTCTAAGCTGGTGATATCCAGACCGCAAGTCGATCTTGGAAAAGACACTAGCTCCTTGGATTTGGTCAAATAGGTCATCTATTCTAGGTAGTGGATATCGGTTCTTCACCGTCAACTTATTCAAATCCCAATAGTAAATGCACATCCGAAACGATCCATCCATCTTCTTCACAAACTACACCGGTGCTCCCCAAGGTGACGAACTTGGTCGAATGAATCCCTTCTCTGACAACTCTGCCAACTGTTTGGAAAGTTTCTTCAATTCTATTGGAGCAAGTCGATAGGGTGCCCGGGCTACAGGTGCAGTACCAGGTATCAACTCAATTTGGAATTCCACTTGTCAGACAGGTGGAATCCCTGGCAGATCGTCGGGAAACACATCCGGAAACTCTTTAACGACGGGTACATCCTTAAGGTGTCCTTCGCTCTTCTTCTCGCTTTTCTTTTCAGAAATTCGAGCCAAGAAAAGACAACCTCCTCTATCGATGTACTTCTGGGCCTTAATACAAGAGATGATGCTCAACCGGGAGGGACCTCCACAGTCAATCCGATCTCCTTGTATGCTCAGAACTTTTCCGCCACACGGTACACGCACGATCTTCTCATCGCAGATGATGTGTGCACCATTCTTCGACAACCAATCCATTCCGATGATGAAATCAAAACTTCCTAAGGTAACTGGCAAAAGGTCTATGCTAAACGAGTGGTCTAGGAAACTTAGTATGCAACTTCAGACTACAGTGTCTATCCTTTCCCTATTTCCATTAGCTAACTCCACATCATAACTTAACCCTAGAAGTGTTGGGGAAATTCTTAGTAATGGCATTAAGGTAGTGGATATGAAACTCATATCGGCACCAGTATCAAACAGTATGGAAGCATAGCGGTTATTGAGAAGGAACGTACCGGTAACTACGTTCGGGTCCTCACCGGCTTCCTTCTCAATAGCATACACTTGCGCAGCTCCCATGTCTCTCTGTTGATTCCTAGCACCCTGATTTCCCTGGTTCCCTTCAAACTCACGCTTCACAGGGTTATGGCCATTACTTCCCACACCTCAGTTAACAAATCCTCCTCCATTACCGGGGTTTCGTCTCACCTACTGCTCTCGGCACTCATTCTTGTAGTGCCCTTTCTTTCCACATCTAAAACAGGTGACAGTGGCCTTCTAGTCCGCTCCTTGCGCAGTTTGGGCCACAGCAAGGGGACATGACCTACAGTCCTTGGCCATGTGTCCTACCTTAGACCAATTCCTACATACTATTGAGCACGGTCCATGGTGGTGTCGGTTGAAACGACTACACAAGGGTTTGCTACCTTCATAACCCTTCTTCTCTCCATTACCTATGGCGTACATCCTGGCAGTCTCTTGCCGTTTGTTGTCATTCCCCTTAACAGTCTCATTCCTCTTCCTCTTATCACTCTAATCACTCTTACCCTTGTCTCCTTATTCTAACACAAAAGAGTCCATCAAACGCTGAGCCACGGTAACTGCCTCATGCAAGTTAGCCGGCTTCGCAGGGAATGACATCATTCCTAGTAGCTAGAGGTAATCCATCAGTATACCTCTCAATCTTAAGGGCTTCAGTGCGAACCATTTCTGGGCAAAGCAGCGACAACTCTTGGAAATGACAGTTGTAAGTCATTGTCATGTCGTTACCCTTAACTTTATGGTTGCATAACTCAACCTCTAACTTCTTAACTTCATTCCTAGGACAGTAAGTCTTGATCAGAAGAGCCTTAAACTGGGTCCAAGTCATGCTATAGGCTATCTAGCTTCCTACTGATCTATGATAGTTGTTCCACCAAGTCAACGCTTCGTCCTTCAAGGTGAACGTTGCATACTTAACCTTAGAATCCTCATCACAGTTACTAACGGTAAACACAGACTCATTTTTCTCCATCCACCTTGTTAGGTAAACCACTCCCTCGGTTCCTCCGAACTCGATGGGACCACCGAATCAGAACTCTTTGTAGGTACAACCTCGAGCTCGATTAAGCGGCGGGGTTCCACCAGAGGTGTTAGAGTGATTAGACTCAGCTAGCAGTTAGCTACACACTGTGTCACGAGCTGATCAATGTGGGCTTGATTCAAAGGCGGAGGGTTCAGTGGAACAGGACCATTCTTAGCACGGTCATTAACATTCGGGTTCCCAACAACGGGGTTATCAGTGTTCTGGTTCTCAACAGGTGGAGTGGTCGGGGTCGGACGACAACCTCGACAGACAGGGTTAACCACAACAGCAGGAGCTACTCGGTTGGTCCTAGGCGGGTTTCGTCTTGGTGCCATTGATCTGAAAGTTAAAACAATAGTTTCATAAGTTCACAATTCACGCTCTATAAGACTCGGTTTGGTTCCAAGGATTACCGAATAACGCACGAATACATAATGAAGGCCAACAAGGATAACATTACATCATAACGAAATAACTAGAGATCGGATCGAAACTAAAGGATGTACGTTCTAATAACCATAACTCATAGGTTTCGAAGTGGAATACATGAAAGGATGCAGAGTAATCAAAAACGATACTAACAAGATAACTAGGATAGATCTACATCTCGAACTAGAGACTACTCAGTTTCAAGATGGTACAATGCTATGAATCTAACATAATCTAGCCACGATCACGAACACTCTTAACTGGTCTCCTAACATCGTCAACCTCCCTCCATAGAGATGAAAGCTCAACACGCTAAGCATCGCGATCACTCTTTAGATCCACGACCTCCCTCTCCAACTCGCCTACCTTGCGCCATAGCGCTCTGTCTGCATCTCGGACTGTCGCGAACCCTCTCAGCAGGTCCCCTACCTGCTCATGGAGCTCTGAAATACCCTCTCTCAAAATCGTAGTCCTCCTAACTACGGAACCCATATCTTCTCTCAAATCCTCTACACTATCCCTCGATACTCCAACTAGTCGATCTATCAACTGACTAAGCCTAACACCCTGAGATGTAATCCTCTCCCAAATCAGACCTGTCTCCCCATACTCTTCGGGCTCTAAAGCAATATCTGATGGTATCTCTGAACCTAGTGGGCTACCTATCTCAGGCGAGTGAGGAGGTGGGCCAAAGTCAAAAGGCTGCCCATGAGAACCAGGCTCAGGAAAATGTAAAGGAGAGCCTAGTCCGGGAGAATGCGTTGAATGCACAAGACTCTGCAATGGTGGAGTACCCCATCTAGGATATCCTCATCATCCTCCTTCTGAGGATCCACATCCTCCTCTACATACTCATCCTCTTCCTCATAATCCTCCTCATCCTCATCTACAGAGGAGGAGTCCATGAGTCGGCGTCTCTGTGAAGGTGAATCCTGAGGTGGTACAGTAGGGGATCTAGGTCTTCTAGGACATGGTGATGCAGGTGGTGATGACAGGAAAGAGTGAGCTGACAGTTGAATAGGTGATGATGGTGGTCGTACAGACATACGAGCAGTACTACGAGTAAGTCTAGGAGTCTGGGCTCGTGCTAAGACCTGATGCAATGTGAGCTGCCTAGATTAGCTAGGGCGATCAGATGATGATGAAGTGAAACTAGAATGTCGAGCAATCACATAGGGATCACTTTGCGCAACCGTCATCAGAGTCAGTGCTGGGGAAGTAACAGCAAGGACATCCTCGGACACATCATAAGCTAGTGAAGGCATGGTCTGTGACAAAGGCATAGGGTAGGTATCAGTGTTCGAAAACGACTAGTTCTAATAAGCGCATCAACTCAACCAAAACATATATCACATAATGAAAGCTTTAAAATAGAGGTACCGCATTACTCAAAATATGCCTTTAGACAAAAACGCATAAGTTCCATTCTATCACATAATCTGCGCATCATATAATCCCAAGTCACATCAATCATATAATCAAGCTCATAATCTCTCAAAATCAATAATCATATCCCAAAACATAACATCTCAATAATCAATTCACAATTCATCATATTTCATTAATCAAATCGCAATTCATAACATACTCGAATAAAGAAGCTTCGGCTTGGCAGGCTGGCATGCGTCGGTCGAGGATCAATTTTTCTAAAAAGTGGTTATAGTTTAGGTTTTATTAAATACCTAGTTCTCTATAACCTTGGCTCTGATACCAATCTGTAACACCCCCAAATCTCGGTACAGCGGAAGACTTAAACAAGTTTTCGGGGTGATGCAGGTTTTACTGACCAGGTTTTAATATTTGTAATTACTCGTTATACCTATGGTCTACCCTAATGCACTAACGGGCAGTGTACTCGGTCGTGTGTAGTGTAGTATTCGGTAAAACCGAGGTCATCCCAAGAGCTATGCGTATGGATTTATACTATGTCTAGGTCTCACAGATTTTAATATGATTTCGATATGGAATTAATTAATTAACTATTAAAGCAAATAAAGGCGAGGGTTGAGATCAATAGAGGAGAGAGGTGCTACCCTAGTTAATCATCCTAATTATTAATGCTCACGTCTAATTACTTCCAATTACTTCAGGTGGGGTTAAAGTCACTAGGACAACATTTGGTCAGTTTGTCCTAACCTATCAGCAAAGGGTCCCACTAGAGAAGTCAGGTGTCCCCTTATAAGTCCAGCTGTTCCTGGTCCCCTAAGCCAAGTCATTAAGTACCGCTACATGCTAGATTTATAATAATGAGTGCCCGGGCGCTAGCATCTTAAACACTCACCCCTTACTTCTTAAGTTCATCCAAACGGTAGGTGATCAGTTGGTCAAATCGCACAAGTAGAAAGGGTCGTCAGTTGGTCATATCTTACCCTTCCCGTCTCAGTCTACCCACTTAGGGTCAATTGGTCATATCTCCTAAGCAACTAGCCTATATCGCCATTCAAAACTACCGAAACAAGGGTAGCTACCAATAAACTATGCATGCATACACTTAGAAATAATTATACGGAAGCAATGTAAACGCAAACAAAACAATTAAGGAATCATAACTAGGCCAGCACCAAGAGGTGCTTAGCTGCTCATATTAACTATAACAATCAATTCAATGTTTAATGTTACGAAATACATGAATTGAAAGTAAAGAAAAGATAAAAAGCTAATGCTTATCGTAGGGGAGTGATTTCTCCCTTGGAGATAGCTCCGTATGCTCCTCTAGATCTGCCTTCGACTTCTTCTAACGTTCTCTAATTGTTGTGTATGAAATGGGATGATTTGAAATGCTGGAAATCGTGGGGTATTTATAGGCCAGATCTGGTTACGGCGTAACTAATTATAAGAGTTACGCCGTAACATACAATTCTTCGTATTTTGCACTAATAATGCTGGTTACGGCGTAACCTCTGGAAGGAGTTACGCCGTATCTTCAATAAATCTTGGTTACGCCGTAGTTGTTGCATGAGTTACGGCATAATTATCAACGGCGCGGAACCTCATTTGACCTAATATGGTTACGTCGTAATCTTGGATAGAGTTACGCCGTAATCTTCTGTTAAGTTGGTTTTCTGAGCCACGCTTTAGTTACGGCGTAATGTGAGAGAGGAGTTACGCCGTAACTTCTTCAAAGTGAGCATATTGTGATAAATCTTTAATAAACTCTCCAAATCCGCGTCTCTTTAGCTCCAATGCTCGTAATTGACTCGAAAGTGAAATATAATGGAAAACAAGCGTAAATCCATATAAATGATATAAATTACAAGCATTATCGGGGGAAATTGACACTTAATATTCAGGATTATTTGATGTTATCAAATATCCCCCCACTTGAACTCTACTTGCCCTCAAGTAGACCTTATTAGAAAGATTCCTAAAAAGATATCTCCCATTACCTGAAAAATATAAGTTTACAAATCCCTTATTCTAGAATAAAACAACGCCGAACACCTCACGAAATGGGAACGAAACACTCAAATCTCTCAACTATTCTAAGTGTCAATTTCGGGGTGATCACTCAATCGCACAGTCATAGCATGTATTCTATCATAAGCTTGGCGGTTACACAAATCTCCACCACTAGAGTTAAGGGCTAAACAATTCTCGAAGGCAATAGGGGTAGACACGACAAAGGTTAAGGGTGACTCGTCATTACTAACATGTCATGGCGAAGTGGACAAAATCAATGATACATGACCAAATCCATGGCCAAGACACCAAAGATTGCTCACTGCATCACCTAGACACGCTTCATGACTAAAGGGTAGGATAAGACATGGGATATAAATGGTGTAAATTAAAAAATCAAGCAAATAGTCTAAATCTATAACCAAGTCATCACCACTTACCGTCCGCCCAAAGTTCAAGTTTGGAAGTTAAGAAACCGGATCATGATATACTAGGTAGATGTGTCATTAGAGGACGTCATGATGGGCACACTACCTTTTCTCCAACTGTTGGCGCAATTACCAACTCTAATCTTTAAATGTGAACGAGGTGGCCTCCTCGATACTAAATCTATATTAAGCTCATAACATAGTGCTTATAACATCGCACTTTACAATCAACTAAATAACAAATACATAACTTTTTTTGTTTCGAATCACATTTTTTTTTAAACATAACATTCCCCCACTTGAGATGAACCATGGGAATTCGGGGGTCTTCAATGATCTTTAAGAATATGTCATCGACGAAAGCGTGATTCTCGAACCTTTCCACTTGAACCAGGCAATTGATGACTTCCCAATCACAAATAAAGACTACAGGGTAGGCTAAGGTGTATAGGTGTAACGAAACAATATATTGGGTTAACAAAATGAAAGGAATGGCTCAGATGGGTGTATCTAGGGGTATCTTGCACTAAAGGTGTGTGCAACAAAAGGGTTTCACATGGGGGTCGAGAAGTCGAGGTGACTAATCGATAGACACACAATGGTAGGCTATTTGGGTGATAATCCTATAATACTGCCTTCTTAAACTGAAAAGTCCAAATACATCGAGCTAACTCAACATACCTCGTCTATGGTCTCGAAATGATGTAAAGGCCAAGTTCTAAAGTTTACAAGCTACCGGCACACTCATAATTTGGTGGATTTGGGGTAACAATTTGGAAACGGATAAGGCTAATCTCACCATAAAATATCAAGGGTTGTATGTGCTCGGCTAAGGTCTAATCTAGTTAGGTTAAGAAAAACATGTCAAAATTTTAAAAATGGCATAATTTTTCAAAATAAACTAGAAAATTGAGGGCAAAATAAAGTTCAAGAGACAATTCTACTCCCGTCCCCCCACTTGAATTGTACAAAGTCCCCTTTGTACTAAGCGTTAATTAAATGTGAAGAGAAAAGTAGAATTAGAGCGAGAACTTCCCTAAACTTTGCTCCAAAAAGAAAGAAGGCCCACGAAAAAGAGTCGTGCCTTCGCATAAGCATCCACGAGCAAACTTCAATCCCTGAAATCACACTATCGACAAGCATAATTCTAAAAACAAAAAATGAAAAATGAAAAATAAACCTAACTCACTTTCGTAGGAATCACGGTTGCATTTAGCACATGCAACAAGCGTTTTAAACCACTTGGTGTCCTAAGTGGACGAGTGTAGTCTCGTGAGGGCTTACAGGGAACATACCCACAAAGTTCATTTAAAAGACTAATACAAGGTTATTGTGTTTAAAATGAAAGAAGTAATGCAGAGGATAGTTACGTCGTAACTCCAGAAGGAGTTACGCCGTAATTAGGAAAAACCTGGCATACGCTGCAAAAGTGTAGCTACGGCGTAACCACTGAAATGGGATTACGCCGTAATTGGTAATGCTTCTGGGGTTATGCTGCAAAAGGTCATGTTACGGCGTAACCATGAGAATGAGTTACGCCGTAACTCTGGTCAGATCAGCATGCCGCAACATCAACTTTTCTTCGTTACCTGCAAAAATGGTTAAAAACACAAAACCCAACAGAGCACTTTTCTTTATTTACGACTCTTTAAGTTAGACTCAGAGCCTCAGGGCTAGAAGTGCTTTTTGGTCATTTTGTGGATATGGCAATCTCCACGTTGGATCCAACTGATCAGATTCTCATCCCGTTTGTAGTCCGTCCCTAGCTCTAAACATCCCAAGTAAAAATTCTTGATCTTTTGGTAAGGGTGGTCAATACCTTTGGCCTTATCTTCGTCACTAATGTCGAGTAGTGGCTGAGCATGGCTCAACTGCCTCTTTGTCAATTTTTTAAAATTTGTAACAGTCCGTGGCATTTTAAAAACCATTTTATCATCGCCAATCTTTAACCATACCAGCCCTTCTTTCTCATCTTTGTCTAGCCTAGATAGTTCTTTGAAGGGTTTCCCAAAAATTACCCCGGTTAGCCCATCTTCTATGAATTCGCTAACGTCATCCAAAACCACAAAGTCGACCAAAAATGAGTGAGTCCCAAAAAAGACACTGATGTTAGTTGCAATACCTAGGAAATTGTTTCCTCTGTATTCAAGTTCTTTTTTTCATAACCTGGTTGTAGCATTCCTTAGAAATGATGTTAACTGGGGAATCTGTGTCGATGAATGGATGGAAATCAATGAACCCAATTTTGGATGAAATTTTCAGATAATGAGGGTTCCTATGATGGATTCGAGCTCCCATCTCGTAAAACTTGGGTTGGTCAGATTTTGAAAAAGTTTTTCAGAGTTGTTGTTCCAATGGACCATTTTGATGTCGCTACGGAAATGATCAGCGCTGACTCCTAAGTCTTCTTCTTCAAAATTTACGAACACATTGAAATCCTTCCCTGAAGCTATCTCGCCAAGATTTGTAGGAGTTTTTGGAGAGTCACTAAGAAATTCCTCTAATGCATCACCAAAATCACCAATAGGGTCAATTGCACAAACTTTTTGAGGGGTGGATAGAAGTTCATTAGGTCTAAATGTGTCAATTTCCTCGTTAGCTTCGAGAGTTAATTTTCAGGCGAAGACATCCACTTTTGCATGGGCAGTAGCAAGCATTGGTCTTCCTAAAATAATAGGTATTCTGTTGTCTTCAGGAATATCCAGAATCACGAAATCAACTGGGAAGAAAAATTTCTTTATTTTCACCAACACGTTCTCAACGATTCCCAAGGGTGACTGCATGGATCGATCGGCCATTTCAATCTTCATTTTGGCTGGCTTAAGGTCTCCAATACCCATACGTAGGAACATTGAACGAGGCATTATGCTTATGCTCGCTCCAAGATCAGCAAGGGCGTTACACATATTGAGACTCCCGATCAAGCAAGGGAGAGTGAAACAACCGGGATCTTTTTCCTTTTGCGACAGTTCATTTCTTAAAACTGCTAAACATCTCTCGTTAAGTTGAACCGTCTCATCGGAATCGTTGCTTAACCCCTGCAAAATATTTTTAGGATCAGTCTTAATGGAATTAACAAGAGGAACATTTACCGGGAGGGCTCCAACGTCCAGAAGCAAGAGTTTCTCCTTGCTGATTCTTCGTTTAACCTTCTCCGAAAAGGTAGTGGGCTCCTCAATGATTGTTTCAACTGTGTTGACAACTTCTTCTTCCCGTGCAGCGAGGTAATCTGCTATGGCTTTTGAACATGAGTTCACACTCTTCTCCAAACCCTTTATGCGGTCTTCATGAGTCTTGAGAGAAGAAACTGTGTTTTCCACGAATGTTTTCATCATTTTTTCAATTCTCTCATCACGTTCCTTAGATTCCTTAATATGGTCAAGGATCCTTTTTTCTAAGCTGTTTCCGGTCTTGGTCCCAAATACACTCTTAACCTTCTCTACCCTAGAGGCTTCAATTTCATTTGCCCTTTCCAGCCTTCGCTTTTTGAAAATTTCACCATAATTATATTCTTGCTTCGTCATCGTTTTCATTACCTTATGATCAAAATTATCCCTTGGTCCATACCCTGTCTCCATATGCCATTTATAGCAATGTTCAGAAATCCATTGAATACACTCCAAAGCTTGGTTAGGGGTCATGCTAGGAATAGGTCTAGGAGAATCAAGTAATTCACGTGTCAGTGCATTAATTCCCCTGTAGAAGACATAGACGATTTGATGTTTGTTCAAGTCATGAGTGGGACATCGGTAAAGTAGCTCATTGAATCTTTCCCATGCCTGGTAAAGCTTCTCTTCACCTTCTTGAACGAATTGATGGATCTTACTGAGAAGTTTAGCCATCTTCGAAGGAGGGCAAAATTGTTGAACGAATTCTCTTGTTAATTTATCCCATGCTTCTTTGCATTCGTTAGGGAGTTTATTGTACCATCTTTTCATAGTTCCTATAAGAGTCATAGGAAAAATTCTTGCTGTAACCAAATAGCTAGGGATACTCCTGACGCTAAAAAGAGATGATAGGTAGAGTACTTCTCCCATATGATTCTGAACATCCTCATTTTCATCTCCTGAAAACTTAAGCTCGTGTAACTCTTGAATAAATTGGTCCGGAATAGAGAATTTTTCCACACTAGAGTCTTGTGTGAAGGCTCGTTGACAGTTCACATTTGGTCGTTCCAAATACTGCTCCATGGTTATCTCTTCAATATTGTTTTCATCAATGACTTCCGGTTCTGCATCAGATTGGTCAGATTTGTAAAACGAAAAAATGTTATGAATAGGAACCGGAGAGTAAACTTTTTTCGTCCGAAATTGTTTTTCCAGATCATCGAACGGGGTGGCCAAAATGGCCTTGAGATTCTAGTCTTGAATCCTGACATTAAGAGAAGAAAGAAAATTAAAAATAGACTTAAAAAAATCCTAAAATAACTCCCCGACAGCGGCGCCAAAAACTTGATGCAGGTTTTACTAACCATGTTTTAATATTTATAATTACTCGTTATACCTATGGTCTACCCTAATGCACTAACGGGCAGTGTACTCGGTCATTTGTAGTGTAGTATTCGGTAAAACCGAGGTCGTCCCAAGAGCTATGCGTATGGATTTATACTAAGTCTAGGTGTCACAGATTTTAATATGATTTCGATATGGAATTAATTAATTAACTATTTAAGCAAATAAAGGCGAGGGTTGAGATCAATAGAGGAGAGAGGTGCTACCCTAGTTAATCATCTTAATTAGTAATTCTCATGTCTAATTACTTCCAATTACTTCAGGTGGGGTCAAAGTCGCTAGGACAACATTTGGTCAGTTCGTCCTAACCTATCAGCAAAGGGTCCCACTGGAGAAGTCAGGTGTCCCCTCATAAGTCCAGTTGTTCCTGGTCTCCTAATCCAAGTCATTAAGTACCGCTACATGCTAGATTTATAATAGTGAGTGACCGGGCGCTAGCATCTTAAACACTCACCCCTTACTTCTTAAGTTCATCCAAACGGTAGGTGATCAGTTGGTCAAATCGCACAAGTAGAAAGGGTCGTCAGTTGGTCATATCTTACCCTTCCCGTCTCAGTCTACTCACTTAGGGTCAGTTGGACATATCTCCTAAGCAACTAGCCTCTATCGCCATTCAAAACTACCGAAACAAGGGTAGCTGCCAATAAACTATGCATGCATACACTTAGAAATAATTATACGGAAGCAATGTAAATGCAAACAAAACAATTAAGGAATCATAACTAGGCCAGCACCAAGTGGTGATTAGCCGCTCATATTAACTATAACAATCAATTCAATGTTTAATGTTACGAAATACATGAATTTAAAGTTAAAAAAAAAGATAAAAAGCTAATGTTTATCGTAGGGGAGTTATTTCTCCCTTGGAGATAGCTCCGTATGCTCCTCTAGATCTGCCTTCGACTTATTCTCACGTTCTCTGATTGTTGTGTGTGAAATGGGATGATTTGAAATGCTGGAAATCGTGGGGTATTTATAGGCCAGATCTGGTTACGGCGTAACTAATTATAAGAGTTACGCCGTAACATACAATTCTTTGTATTTTACACTAATAATGATGGTTACGGCGTAACCTCTGGAAAGAGTTACACCGTATCTTCAATAAATCTTGGTTACGCCGTAGTTGTTTCATGAGTTACGACGTAATTAGTAGCGACGCGGAACCTCATTTGACCTAATATGCTTACGTCGTAATCTTGGATAGAGTTACGCAGTAATCTTCTGTTAAGTTGGTTTTCTGAGTCACGCTTTAGTTACGGCGTAATGTGAGAGAGGAGTTACGACGTAACTTCTTCAAAGTGAGCATACTATGATAAATCTTCAATAAACTTTCCAAATCCGCGTCTCTTTAGCTCCAATGCTCGTAATTGACCTGAAAGTGAAATATAATGGAAAACAAGCGTAAATCCATATAAATGATATAAATTACAAGCAGTATCGGGGGAAATTGACATTTAATATTCAGAATTATTTGATGTTATCACGAGGCGTTACATGGATTGGTACATCACACAAGTATAGCAAACAAGATAATCATATTATAGTTCAAAAACCAATCCCAAATTTAATTATCCAAATACAATCATCCAAAAATAGTTAAATGTAAGGCCCAACATGATTTATAAAATAGGTCCACATAATATTATCAGAGTTTAAATATGATCCTTCAACCATGCCTCATTGCTAAGCTTCCACAGAACAAGCATTCCAAACATCACTTAGATACCTGAGAAAAACATGCTAAAAGGTCAGCTAACGCTGGTGAGTTTATAGGTTTAAGTTCAAATTCAATAGTGGACATGTAGGAGTTTATTTGCTATGTTAGACTAAGATAGATACACAATATCAAACCAATCACATAAAAATATCACAATCAATAACACCATCAATAACATAACCGACGTCATAGTAAGGCCCTAAGCAACACTAGCCAGTGCAGTTGTAGCAAAGTCTAGAAGTCTATACTTAGCTAGGCAAGTGTCATAGCAATATGATTGCTACCCTAGACTAAGGCAAAAGCTACCACATATCTATCTAAACAGTCAACACATAAGCAAATCAAATAGTTTAAAAGGTCCAAAAGAGTAGCATGATTTCTCACCCCAATTTAGTTAAAACATAGATAAAAGTGGGTCTATGAAACTCACCTCAAGCAAGCAACACACAAACAAACACTAGCAACGAAGATAACGGCTAACACGGCTCAGCAACTATTGACTCGGCACAACCTATTAATATAAACCAATTCTTAATATATAATTCCAAATTCAACGTCATCTACCCCAATGTATTCCTTTTCTTTATCTCCAAAAATATCTTGTTTCACCGGTTAGTCCTAGTGTTTGGTATCGTCGTGTGTGTGTATCGACTCAACAAGACATCATGAATGCACTCAAATAACCACAATGCGACTCAATGCAACACAATGAGATGTCTAAGCGATAAGCTCCATAGTCCAATAAGTTTCGGAATAAATAGTTAGACCTTATCGAATTCGTCAACTCGATAAACTCAATCATTTAATTGTGTCGCTTATTATCCCACAAACCGGTCGCATCCTAACGAGTCATAAGGATAATTAACCCATTAATAATGTTATCCTACGTACCTAACGGGTTCTTATTAGATTCGTCAACCTAATAAGTCCGCTATCCACGTGGATCGATGCTATTAATGTTAGGTCATCCGTAACCCATGCACAATACGTAAGTAGTATTAAATGCTTGAAAATGGCATTAAATGCTCATAAATGGCACAGTTCGATAAACATGCACTCGAAACATTAAATACTCATTAATTATAAAACCTTTCCATTTTTAGTCGTTAGTTTCCATTTAAAAAAGCGAATTACAAGACAAGTCTTGTTAACGAAGGTTTTAGTATAAAAATCATTTATTATTTATGTTTCTTAGTTTTATTAACATGTTTATATACATATATTACGTCAATTTCAATATAAGTTTCAAATCGTTATTCGTTTCGAGTCCACAAGCACGAGTCATGAACTATCGGCTTTTATTCAATATATAGTCCAATATATACTAAAGTCCATGTTACGGCATTGTCAGGGTCAACTATGACTAAAAGTTCAAAGTAACACCGACGTTCCTCAAAGTTGACAATTTATAACATAATTCCAAGTAAATAATCACAATAGCGCAAATCAATCTCCAATCAACCCATATTAATCTCGCCATCCAAACAAACTACCAAATATACCCGTAACCAATATCACAGCCCTAATGGTCATGACACGGTCCCGGTTAAGACCACGTGAACCAAAAAAGCTCTAGAAGCTTTTCGGCTCCACGTGTCTCATCCAAACACCAACAACAACTACCAACAAGATACCACAACAACCCAACCCGGACCCTTGGTCCTTAGGGGTCACGTACGCCACCAACAAGACCCACACGAGGCCCTAGTGGCTCGTTCCATCTACCAAACCCATCCAAACACTCCCCAAATGGCTTCTCCAATAACCAAACACAATCAAACAACATCCAATCATCAAACCCATAAACTAATCTAAACCAAGAATATGAAACAATGATAAAAATGCAAAAAACACAAATAAATGACACAACACACGATACCATAACACTAGTTACATGTTTTAATTAGTTTTAAACTCGTTTTTAACCCGTGTCCATGAAACCCATCACATGTCGCCACATGTACGAGCCATATAGGGCTCGTACGAGGCTTCTCATGAGTCAAATGAGTCGTATTCATGTCCCTTTTACCTTTTCCAAACTCGATCTATAAAACCCACTTGAAACCCTAAAGATTCGAATATTTTTTGCAAGATTTGAAGGTGTTAACGGGGTCTATAGGGCGCGTGTAGTATACCACAAGAAAGAGGAGGAAGAGATCTATCAAATGGTGGTGGTGGTGTTGGGTGACGCGCCTTGACGGCGCCAAAATCTCGCCGGAAAGTGGCGGTGGCGGCTAGGTTTAGGGTTAGGGTTTGTAGAGAGAGAATTTAGAGAGAGAAAGTAGTGTGTATGTGTGTGTGTGTGTTTTTTAGTGATAGAAAGAAACTAGTAAAATGAGGTGGGATGGGAGTATATATATATGGGGAGTTGGGGATCAAAATAAAAATGAAAAGTGGGGGGGAGGGGGGGAGGCCGGCCTAGTGAAACTAGGAGGGGCGCCGGCCTAGTAAAACTGGGGGGCCAAACCCGTAATTTTTATAAAACACTCCCGTTTACCAATTCCCGAGCTCATATATTGTCCTACGAATGTCCCACGACGTTCCTTCGACTTTCTATCGCTTTAATTTACGTTTTTCCATGAGTTTTGATTATTTATTTGTCAAGTTTCGTGTTACGGTTTAAAAGTTACGTTATTTCTCGTTATAGGATTTTATTGTGCCGAATCACATAGTGCTTAACGAAAAAGGCTAAAATTAATACGACGACTCATATGATAATAAAATAAATCATAAAAACCAATAAACGATATCAAAACAAGTCATGGCTAATCGAAATAGTTCTAAATTTACTCGGGTTAACTTAGCGTAATGCGGTTACCTAAAATGGGCTCCCTAATTGCCAGTTGTCACAGGTATCGATATTTTATGTTTCGTATGTTTTTAATATGTTTTATTGTAATTTTGTTTTTATGAATGAACTTCACTTTATGAATGAAATTTATGTTATTTGAAAAGATGAATAAAAGTAAATAAAATAGAAAGTGGTGGTAAATGAAGTTATTGTATTTAGTTGTGATAAGGAGGGTTGTGTTATGGTTATGTGGCACCCGTGAGGCCCAAATGACAAGCTTTTCATCACACCTAAGGCTCTAATTGGTATTCAGGTGGTCGTTTCACAAACCAAAGAGTTTTATTTGTTAGAAGTCATTAGAAGGGTTCAAGCTAATTCTTTTGAAGAAAAATATTGTAATCACTAAATAGTATGACTATTTTTTGGCTTAACCCGTTTAAGATTAGGAAATTTGTAAAACTGACATTCAAGATGATATTTATTTTCAACTTGACTCAACTTTGTAACATATTGCTAAAACTATGATTTTTTTTTAAAAAATATTTCAAGATTACTCCTAGCATTGTTTACTTTAATAATGTTTTTTTTTTTCTTTTTTTTTAATGTATGACGCCTAACTGCAGCTATGTTTGTAGCTTCTCCAACTACCCATAAGTTATCAAATCTAACCCTTTTCATCGCGAATATCATTTCGAAGACAAACGAAAGTGCTTGATATGGAAATCGGATATAAATGTGATCGTGTTACGAACCCAGTGCGAATTCAATACACGACGTAGGCATATGTATGACAGACCAGTCGATGCACTGTGACGGTATTTACGATCGAATTATGAAGTATTAATATTTCTTTATCTTTGTTTATAGTTACTAGAAAATTTGTGTTCCGTGTTAACCCAACCCAAAGTCTGTTCCAATAAAACTCATCTCAAATGTTAAACCGTGAGTTCCTTAAGAAAGTTTTAACGACGAAGCCTTGGACACTACAAGAGATTACAAACTCAGTGTTCGCCCATACACTATTGTTAATCTATAGATTTCGTCACACTAATCAAAAGTAAGTTGGGTAGAACTCTGGCATGATTCATCTAGTGATAACAAGACATGACTTTAGGAATAAGAAGTAATTGTAAACTTCATGTTTGAAAAACTTATGTTGGTGACTTTATAACTTCATGGTTTATATACATATTTGGTTTGTCTCATCCATTTCTTCATGATAAATCTATGTTGTGTGACAATTTCTCTATGATAGATTTGCGTCGTTGTTAACAATTAAGGTTGTACCATATATGTAAAAATAAACGATTATGTACTCAATTGAATTTAATATCAAATGAATTGAATTAAAGTTTACAACAATCACTTTTAGAAAAAATACAATGAAATATCAAATATGTTAATACAAATAAACCGTAAAAACGTTTATTTATATTTTACGATCTTCTAATGTTTTGTCGATAACAAACGTAAAATCATTTTAACGAAACAAATAAAATACGTAAATGGTTTGAGCCAATAGTTTTCTAACACACTTACGTTTTCACATAAAACACTAAAACAAGTATAAGTGATTTTATAATACATATGTTCAACAACTAGTGTTTACATATTGGGCAAATATATACATAACTAGTATGTATTATAATGGGTAAAAACTACAACCCATGAAGCATATCCATAACCCATGATATTGACCCATATCCATTTGACTAGATACATTGCATCTATTAGATACATTGTATCTAAGGAAATACCCATGGACCAACCCATAACCCATGACCCATAACCAAAAAACCCATGGGCAAAGAGGAGCGTCCCACGGATCCCCAAGATTACACTAGACGAATCCCTTAAGGGAGGGATCCGTGGAATCCGTGGAACAGTAGTTATTTTTTCTCTATAAATAGTGAGCCATTTCTTCCGTTTGTGTTGTCACTCCCACACATACTTTCCCTAAGTATTGTAACTCTCTAACCACTGATCCTAAGGGATCTTTCTATGTAGTTTGTCTTTTGTTTTTGTATGATTCTCTAGGTTCCTCTTAAAGGCGAGATCACAACTTCTTGAAATCGAGCAAGCTCAAGTCCGTGAGTTGCCATGCTTCGTCATCATCAAAACTACTGAGGTTCTCTTGTTGATACTTCTTTCTTCCTCCATAGAAGTGTTGTGTCCAAGGCATTACTGAAGAATGCCGAAAGAGTCAAGACGTAAGCATTAGTGAAAGATGCTTAACGTCTGTGTCAAAAGCATTAGTGAAGAATGCTAAAGGAGTCAAGACGAAGGCATTAGTGAAAGGTGCCAAGCGTTCGTGTCAAGGGCATTAGTGAAAGATGTCTAGGAGTCAAATCAAGTGGCATTAGTGAAGGATGTCAAGGTCGTATAATTGATGAGGTACATCGTTATACAAATAGTGATAGTTTGTTTCCAAGGATGTTGATATCCTTGACGGTGTTGTAATAAGGAGTGGGGTCTCCTTTGGTTTTAAGATGTTATGTAGTGTTGGGTAGTAGTTCCTCCATTGTAATGGAACTCGGTACTTAGCCTAGTACCGGATAAAGGGTAGGCGATGTTGTGGTAGGTGTGGTTCACCTTGGTGAAAGAACCCGGTGGTTAGCCTAGTACCGGAAAAAGAGTAGGCGACGTTGTGAAGGCTTCTCCGCCATAAGGAGTTGGTGTCGTGTAGTGATTACGAACTCTCGAGTAGGTGACTCGGGGAGTGGAGTAGGGCAAGGAAGGTGTCCTTGTAGCCGAACCACTATAAATACTCGTGTCGTGGTTTTATGCTTCTTACTCTTTATCTTTCATTACACTTTTATATATCAATCTATCAATGTCCAACATACACATCTAAATAGATTGACATAAGTCGATCTAAATCTTTTAAAACACAGTTTTAATTGGTAAAACTATTCAACCCCCCCCCCCCCTTCTAATTTTCCACAATTGGCATCAGAGCTTCGTTACCAAGTTCTTAGAGTATGTTGTACTTTAAAAACTTGATATGATCCGTGTATGTTTGAAAACTACAAAGAAGGATTATTTAAGTCATGTTTTAAAATCATTATAGTGTTTAATGTTGGACAATGATAGAACGTTCTAATATTTTCCTTGTTAAAAATTCTCCATACTTGGATTTGGGCATATCAAGAAGATCATGAAGAAACTATCTAAATATTTCTTTTCGTAAAAAGAATGTTTAGCATTGTTTTCCTCACACATGGATCTGGAGATTCTAAGAAGATCACAAAGCATTTCTCTAAATATTTCTTTCCTTAAAAAGAATATTTAGCAAATGTATGATCGTTAATAATTTACATTTTTGATATTATTATTAAAGTCTTAGTTGTATGATTAATCTTTATTAGTAATTACTTAAGTAGTTATCTATATTAAAATCATCATCAAGAATAGTATTCTTCGATTGATTTATATAGACTACACTACTAATCTGTAATAATGATATCTCGGTTATTCGATAGCCTCAATCATTATTCATCACAAAAGGATTATTGACACTTCATCTATGTCAATGAATATCCATGTGAAATTTCTTATATTATGATAAAATGGGATTTTATCATAATCTTTGAAAAACCTCCCAAGAATTGTGACCAATTCATAAAAAAGGAATCCCGTCAAATAGGATTAGTATTAAACCGTCAAAACCCCAAATCACAAGTTATGGAGCTTAAACATCAAACTCTAGGCATTTCAGAACTCCCAAACCAAAGTTATCAAGGAATGCTTAAGCTGAATTTTTGTTGTCATGTCGGATCCCTGAGTTTGAACTAGCCGGATCCCTAGTGAGAGGGATCCGTGGGATCCGTGCAACAGAAGACAACATAAGTTAGAAATGATCACTGTGGAAGTTCCACTATCACTTTCCCTTCAAAGACTCACGAACAAAAATCCAATTACTGTTCACAGGAGCAATTTGATCATTTCCTTCAAGCAAAACAATCTCTTGTGTAAGTATAATCTTCACTACATTGTTAATTTAATTCCTTGATTTCTAGGATTACAATTTTTCATCTTTAGAAGTTGGGTTCAAATGGGGTTGTCATAATTTGTCACCACATTATTTTCTAAGATAATATAAATCAAAGAATTAACATTGTTAATACAAATTATACTCATTTCTTGAATTCAATAAAGATGATTTGAGCAAAATTATGATCAAACCCTTTAGGCTACTATTCACAATTAACACCACATTGTGGTTGTGTTGTATAGGAACAATTATTCCAAGTAACTGATGAGTGTCTAAATACTCATCATTTTTGTACAAAATAAACTGCAAAATCATCTGAAAACACTCAGAAACACATCAAAATGATCAGAATATCACAAATCAGTGTTTTATGTGTTTTAAATGCAAAAATATCAAAATCAGATGAAAAACATTTCAAATTTGCAAAAATTGCAGTTTTAGTCCCCCAAGTTTCAAAAGTTGTCAAAAACAGTCCCTGAGCACATAATTTCAAAAGTAAAGTCACCAAAGGTCCTTTTAAAATCATAAGTTGTCAAATTTAGTCCTTTGGTGAAAAATATAAAAAGTTTGAGAAAATTACAAGTTTAGTCCTTCAACTTTGAAATTTGGCAGAAATGGCCCCTGGAAAATGGCAAAATGGCAAGTTTGGTCCTTATACTTTTGAAGGTTGTCACTTGTGGTCCCTTGGAATAACTTTTCTGAATTGGCAGCAATGGTCCCTTGATTTTCAGGATTTACACATTAAGTCCCTATAGTTATAAACCCTTTAAACCCCATTTGGCCTGGTCAATCAATTTTGGACCCCTGTCAAATTGCATTGTGACCCCCCTGTGTATTATTAGCCTTGGGTCAATCTTGGTCAAACATCTCAACCCGCCAAAGTCTTCACCATTCCAACTGCTGCCTGCAAACTCAGCTACAACCCATCCCCCCTCCTCCATTCCACTCAAATATGTTCCCCACTCCACAACTAACATCCAAGGTTCATTTAATGCACCCCTAACCCCTCACTCAACCCCCAATTGGATAAAAGGGAATTTGGCGCCAAAATCTATTTGAACGGCCATGATGAATCTAAGCAATCCAATGGTCAAGAATTTGGTGGGATTTCATCAGAAGAGAGAGAGAATGACTTTGGGTATAAAGAGAAAGCAAATGGAGCAAGCATGGGAGTCTGGTAGTTTTTAGTTTTATCTTAAATGTCGTTTTTAATTTAAAGTCTTTAAATTAGTATAAAACTTGTTGTAATCTGTTTCTTTGTATCCAACTAAGTGTTTTGTAATCATTATAAACTATTTCCAGTTATCAATTCAAGTTATGTTAAGATTTTATGTTTAAAGCTACTGTTGCAATTTTCCTTCTCAAAATCTCATTCAAAAGCTTCTTAATGCTCATCTCTCAGTTTCAATAAGCTTAAATGAGCTTATGATAGCTTTGTACAAGCTCACATTCAAGTTTCCATTCATTTTGATCCTTGGTCAACAAAAGTCAAACAGGTGCAATAATGATGCAGATTTGGTTATCGGGTGGTGCAGGCATGGATTTGGGTTGAATAATAGTTAGTTGGGTTGGATTTGATAGTTTAGGGGCCCTGGTTTAACTGTTGGCAGGCCATAGTGGCTTTGGACAATTTGTAAGTGATTTCAAGGTTTCTTGTACAATCTTCATTTTTAGCTATAACTGGTTTAAGTCTGTTCCATAAGCTATATTTGGGTTATATAGATGTATCTTGATCATTGATACAAGTTTGAAAAGTGTTTATCTCTTTTAATCTTCATATCAGTTGTAATAAAGGGGTGTTTGGTTTATAGCTTAAACTGCCCTATAGATCTAATCAGTGGTTAATTTCTATTAGTTTATGTTTGTTAAGCATATTTGAGTTAATATATGTCTTAGTTTGGGTCTGCAACACCACTAAAGTCAAGAATCATCAAATCTGTCTTAAGATTGTCCACTGTTGGAATTTTGAAAGGCAAACCACTTGTTTTGTGTTCAAAAGACATAGATAAAAGTTGCTTCAGTGTCATTTCATCAAATAACATCAACATCAGTCTTAAAATTGGATTCAAAATCCATTTTGGTCAAAGTTCATTATTATCATCAAAAGTCAAAATTGTTAAAATCTGTTTTAGAGCCAAATGCAAGGATTTTTTATGAGCTCATCTTTGAGCCAATATCAGTGAATCTTGGCATTTTAGAAACTTAACCTGGTCTTGTTACTTATTAGCATTTTAGTATAATTTTGCAATTTATTTAAAAGCTCCAAACAAGCTTATCAACTTGGGCCTAGTTGCCCTGCTCACCGAACTCAGTTGATACTGAGATTTTCTCAGTTCTTGCAGCTTGTGCACAGGGCTCATAAAAGCTTCTCATGGTCTGATTTTTGGTGCACTTGGTCTCACCCAGGTCTAGTCTAGATTCCAATTTGTAGTTTTCATTTTGAGCTTATTTTTAAGCTTGTGCTTGTGGCTAAAGTTAGTACTCAGATCCTGTTTTTATGCTTATCATCATAAACATCAAATCTTAGCATCTTGTGATTCAGTAGCTGTAGCTTGTTGATACTTGTTCCATTTTAGTTATCTTAGCTTATTATAGCTTGTGTATCAGTTTGGTAGCCTTTGGATTCCATTTGCTTAATCAAGTGCTTATTTCAATAAGCACTTCCACATCAGTTCTGTTTTTCTACACATAAGCTCCTGTTTTTTCATTTTTCTCAGATTCCTTATAATATTTTAGAGTTTTCCTGAAATTTTCAGATTTTTCTAAGTTGATTTGCTATTTTTCTTAATTTAAATTAGTTTTTAAGCATTTTTAAATAGCTTTTAATACAAAAAAATTAAGAAAAGGTTCAAAAAAATAATTTTTCAATTTTCTTAAGTTTAGATAAATATAAAAAGCCAAAAAAGTATTTTTCCATATTTTTCTTAGTTAAAATTGTATTTTTAAATAATTTAAGTAGTTTTTAATAGTTTAAAATTCCTAGAAAATAGAAAAATAATCAGAAAATTACAAAAATAGTTTTGAAAATTCTATTTTGATATTTTAGATTTTTCTAAGTCTTAATTTTATTTTTCTAGCTTTATTTCCTAATTTCTTGTATTTTAGGTAATTATTAAATAGTTAAAAATAGTTTTTAATTAATAATAATTAGATAATTAGTTATAAAAATAATTTTCTTTTTCTAAATATTTTCTTTTATCATTAGGATTGTAAAAATGTATTTTTCATATTTTTAGGATTTATATTGAGTAAGTTTCACGTTTTTATTTGTACGTCACGTAGATTTTAATTTCAGTTTTATAAAAACATAAAAACAAAAACATCATTTTAATTATAGTGATAGCGTTTATTTAATAGGTTTTATCTTTTTAACTTTCTTTAATTTGCATTTAAGCCGTTGTAATTTGTTGGCTTTTCCTGTAGTTATAATATCAATCTAATCCTTTTTCCGTTCAAACTCCTCGATCACTTTACGTTTGATAATCCATTGCATAGCTCGCTGGGACATAACGACCCGGGGAGACCCTATACTCCTCAGATCTTCATTGATTTCGTTCCTGAGCCGTTTTAAGCTTGTTACGGTCTGCCATTCACAAGTGGCAGGCTTGTGTGATGAGGCTTGACTGTTCAGCACAGATCAGTAACCGACAACAAGACTATCAAGATACCGCCCACTACATCCCAATGTACCATAGAAAGGATGGACTTAGCCCGGAAGATAGGAAAGCTTTCAAGTTGCTCGAAAAGAGACTTTTTCATGAAGGTCGTGTAGTAGAACCATCATTTCTTGCCAACACCGACATCCGACAAGTTTTTGAGACTATTGGCTTTGATTGTTTATTGGACATAAACGAACAAATTTGCCCAGTGTTCGTACTCGAGTTCTACAAAACAATGAGGATTGTTAGAAATGATGACGAGACTATCTCAATTGTCTTCATCATAAATGAGCATGAGTACACCCTTTTGCTTGTGGAGTTTGGAAGAATACTACGGGTTCCATATCAAGGAGTTTGCATGTTTTCCAATGAGTGTCTTTGGCGGAGATACACGATATGGTTGATCATCATGAAATCTACCACATGAGAATCCAGGAAGCAACCACGGTGAGGGATACCGTGTTCATTCCAAGGGCATCCCCATCAAGGGTCACTAGAAATTCGAAAGTGAGCTATAGGGATCCTTTCCAAATGGATCTCTCCGAGATGTACGCATTGTATAGGAAATGGGAAGTTGTGGTGAGGGATAATGTGTTGTGCTTAGGATGGAACAAGAATCACCCCAACGCGTGCCTAAGTTTCATGATCTATTGCCTTGTGACCGAGACTCGCTTCAACCTTGCATACTACATGATTAAGAGAATGGCGAGCGTCAAAAGCATGGAACAAATGGTGCTCCCATATGCAATGCTTCTATCCCGTCTTGCAAACTTCATCTTTGCTTTAGAACCTTCTTCGTACTCCTATGATCATAGCTTTTGCAACAAAGTTATGGTGTCATTGACCGAGGGTAGAACTACAAGGTTTATGGTGGAAGGGAAAAGACCTCACCCACCCACGGATTCCTCGGATGAACGGGAGAGGCAAAGAGAAGGTGAAGGTAGTAGCAACCCTCTCAGGAACACCGATCTCGACCCTTTGGATTACATCAATCAATTGCCGGACATTCCTAGCCCATCGTAAGAATGGCAACAAACCAAAGGGATCTTCAAGTGCTTCACCAACTTCTTGAAGAAAAAGAAGTAGATATGGTGTGATGAAGAGTGGAGGAGGGATGAAGACGGGGATTGATGTGGAAGGAGATGGGGAAGTGAGGTAAGGTCATAGGACCTTAATTTGTGATAACAATTTGAAACAATGGTTTGTAACATCTAAAACAATACTTATGTAGAGTAGGATGTAGTATGTAGGTATTGCCATAACTTGGCATTGAACAATCTTAACTTAGGAATGTGTAGGATGAGATTTTACGACTTCTTGAAAACATTCAAGTAGTCTTCGTCACTCATCTTTAGCTACCTTTAGTTCCCCCACACTTGCTATGCGTTATACTTGATGTGTTCTTGCATTTAGCCTTTGTAGAAACAACTAGGAGAAGCATTTGCTAAGAGTGCAAGAATTGCACATTCGCTGAAAGCCTTCTGATCTGCAGTAGGCGGATCCCAGCATTATAACTAGCCGGATCCCTCCCAATAGGGAACCGTGGGATCCGAGAAGACAGTTATCTGATACAGATCACCATACACCTAAGTTATCCCCCAATCACATCATGATGGCTAAACATGATTCTTTAACACTACTTAAGGCCTCCTCAAGCACAGTAGGTCTCATATTCATCCGTAGATAACTTAGGAACAAATCCAAAGTACTTTTGATTTTTCAAACTCACCAATGTCCACCATTTTTCCGCTCCAACGCTCACACATTATTCCTCACATCTTATAACACTTATTTTGATATTTCTATCAATTTTAGCAAATTAATTTTAGTCACTCTTACCTCAAAATAGGTCTAAAACTAGCTTTTTTATTTTTCTTTATTTTTTAGGATTTTCTCAAATTTTTCTTGAGTCATCATCTGATTTCTAAGACTAAGTATCATCAGTTTCCCATTCAAAAGAAATGGTATCCTTCTCAAGCACTTAGTTAGACTTTCTAAAGTCCACTTTCCTACCCAAAACCATCATTAAACATCCTCACTCCTCATGGTTGAGCATTTAAGATATCCACCACTCAAGACATCAAAAGAAAGTCAAATCCTCAAGATTCATAGGTGCTAGACCTTACAAAAAGCATAATCATTTCATC
Source organism: Chrysanthemum seticuspe (assembly GCA_019973895.1). Classification (NCBI taxonomy): domain Eukaryota; kingdom Viridiplantae; phylum Streptophyta; class Magnoliopsida; order Asterales; family Asteraceae; genus Chrysanthemum; species Chrysanthemum seticuspe. The sequence continues at coordinate 138,796,809 of BPTQ01000006.1, forward strand.
ACATATCTGTCTGACAGACGGATCCCTGGTTTATAACCAGACGGATCCTTGGTGAGAGGGATCCGTGGGATCCGGGTCTACAGAAAGACCTTAATCAGCTCTTCTCTTCAAATTTTAGCCACCTTTGGTAATCTAAACACTTTTAGCCACCATTTAATGTTTTCCTAGAGCTGAAAAATATCTCAACTGATCTCAGTGCATGCTTAATCCCCTTAGTGGTCAAGAATTTAATTCCCTAATTCAAAATCATCCTTTATAAACCAAACACTCTTGAGGTTAAGTCATCACTCTTACCTAGCTCTCAAAAATCAGTAGTTAGAAGCTCATATTACATCCTCATCATCACCATGACTATAGCACTCAGCAACAACTCTTCAACCAAAGGATCATCCAAAAGGAATGGTTATATGATTCATGATATTTCATCCACCGAATCATCTCCCGTAAGAGATAATAATGCTAGAATCCCACCTCAACAAACCCATTCAACAATTGCTAAGAAAACCGCAAGAATTAGCATTAAACCTTTTGGGCTAGAAACGAGTTCATCTAGCTCTAAACCAAACATAGCTAGCTCTAGCAAGCCGTCTAAGCCTTCATTCATAGAGTATAGACTACACTCTTTCACCGAGCCTATCTCTTACCCAAATCTCTACTCATTAGAGCATTCACCACCAAGAACCTCCCAGTCACCAACTTTCTCGTTAAATAGGGAACCACCTACAACACCGTCTAGTCCATCATTGGAAACAAGGAACCACCAAGGACTTGATCATATGGAGGAAATTCCATTACCACCACCCTCATTTTTAGTAGAACCTCGTCCTACATCTCTCAATGAAACCCCACCATCATTCGTAGAGCCTCCTCAAAACATCCAATTTCCTCCGGTTCCAAATCAAGACAATAATTGCTCAAATTGTCTAATCACCCAAGGACTTGTTCAAGAAGTACGAAATGAGTTGCATTTCATGTTTAATCATCTTCTTGAAAGATTGGACCAAATCAACAAGTCTACTCATCCTTAGACTCAAGCACATTGTTGCTTTTTAAGTTTTAGTAACTTACTAGTATTAGTAGATTATGTATTGCGTGGCTAAGTCATTCTCTTATTTTTAGAGATTTGTTGATTATCTCTTATGTTTTATTGAATGATAGCTTATATGCCATTTTGGTTTGAAAATATGTGTGTTGCTTGAATACACATCTCACTTTGATGTTTCCATTATTTGTTATATCATCATTGTTGTATTCTGTCACAGATAGACGGATCCCTGGAAATTGGCTAGACGGATCCCTCCAAGGAGGGTGTAACATATTGGATTTCATAAACACACTAAACCATAAGATCAAATAGGCGTACAAAGAGTTCTAGAGAGAGAAAGTTAGAGGTTTAGGGAACTTTAGTGAGAGAAAGAAAAGTCTTATTATGAGCTCCAACTCTCTACCTTGGGAGGTAGAGAGTATTTATAGTCATTACATAAATCGCCACCTAACGGGCTGTGGATCAGGCATACAGTGGGTAAAGACCCGTCCGTCCTCCACGGTGTTACTTAAACTAAATACTACTTAACTTATAATAATCTACGACTACGAGCTTTCTAGCGATTACATATACTTGAGGTGACCGACTCTTTAATACATGGATTTACTAAATCCTAACAATCTCCCCCTAAGGGAGGTCACCTCAAGATCACCTCAAACATACATTGAATACAAACAAATTTTACATAAAGATTGTTCTTCCATTCTTGATGTTGTCCATTGCTCTGAAGCTCGTAGTCATTGATTCTTCACATTGCATGTTAGGTTAATCCAAGTGGAGGTCTTTTTACTGATCTACGTGATAATGAGTTTTGAGCCAGTTTTGAGATCATCAGCTGACAAGAAATCTCTGAGATATCCATTGTGGTGTTGGTATTATGTGATGTTGTGTCTTTCGGACCGACATGCTCACATTATGGATCATGAAATATTATCATCAGAGTAGCGGAAGCTTTCGTTGATTCATGATATTGGCAGCAGCGTAGCAGAAGCATGGAGTGAAAATATCAGAGTCATTGATGCACTAATCATGATTTCTTTTTGAGATGAATGTGTTAAGTGAGCATGCGGCTATGGATTGACCGCTTCATTCTGATCAGCTGCAAACGTAGGGCATACCTGCACACAACAGTTAGCAATAAATCACACGAAAGTGTCTTTGATCACTTTCGTTGAATTGAGGTACACGGCCCACGGTTCCCCGTTGATCAGTACAAGTACTGCCTGTGATCAGGTATAATTCCGAAGAATTTCCTTGACAGGGTTTCGCAGCTGCTCTAGCTGTTCTCAAACCGGAACGTCTCAAAGAAGACAACACGAAGTGAGTGAACCAGTGAATAGAGATTCACTGATTGATGAAAAGAGATTTGAAAAACAATCGTGTATCGCACAATAGAAATTGTTTTTGCAATACAATGAAGGTTTTAATGAAAATCAATTATCAATCATAAACACCTTTTGATTTGAAGTATTCGTACACGGTCGAAGTGCTAAAGAAAAGAGTTTTTAAGCACAAAGACCGGTTTTTTCAAAGGTATCCGTCAATCCATAACCTGAACCAGGATTGATTCAAAAGATTGAATCGCCCCATTGTTTCTGTTCAGTTGTCACATGGTTGATCTATTGAATAGATCTCACATGCCACCTACCAGGAGCTTGTTTGATGATGGCTCCAAAAGGCTTTCCATCTTCATTGTGAATATGTTTGCATATCACTCGGATGTTCTGGCAATACCACAAGGATAATGCGTAGGACTCAAGATATAATCTCTCTTTCCACATTGTGTGAAACAGAGAGTCTTCATGGAAAGTGTCCTAAGGAGATTTATTGATGATCTCGTGGCTCTAGACTCAATTGTGCATATTTGGATCCTGTGCCGGAGACTAGGGAGAGGGTCTCCTTCTTCAATATCAACAATCTCTAAGAGAAAGTCGATAGATTATGTTGGTTCCTCGTGAGAATGAAACAAGACCTTTTAAGAGGAACTTGAGTGGTTTGGGAAGTTGAAGTGCAGTGCGTTACTGGGTCCATGACGTCTTGTCTTCAATACCGATGTTACCTTGGTAACCACCAGTAGCATATGAATTGAACCCGGTTTCTGCCCTAAGGTTGAATAATTGGAGGGCTATTTGTTTTCACCCTTTTCTCATTCAATTCTTTTTCATTCTTCAACCCCTTCAGCGCTTACCGAGACTTCATAGCTAGAACCTTGTTGGGTTTATTCCAGTACTAGCTCAGTCTTAGTCCGCACTCTTCCCATATCTCATTTTTCTCCCTTTTTCAATATACCTAAGGACTTCTACACTATCTAGTCGATTGTCCCTGGGTAGATCCCTCCGGTTCTGGCGGATCATGGGAACAAATACCTAACCTTATCATCCTTATATCACCATACATAAAGTAAAGTTGGTCGGTCTATTTGGTATTGTTCATCTGCCATTGGAACCAATTGAAAACCATTTGAAAAATCAATCCAGATACTTATGATATATTATCAAAGCATTTTGTACCTGAATGGTTTTTGATATTTTTAGAACAAGAGCTCCCCCTCAACATGTGCATCAAGTGTTTGAAATCGTTTTGCATACGGAGGCAAGAGAAAGAATTAACTTCTTTGATTACCATTTTCTAAAAGATATCAACATCACTTCCCTAATCAAATCAAGTAGATAAAGCATTTTGGGTAAGGATGAGGTTTTCATAAGTTTGCTCCCCCTTAATATGTGCCTTGAGGTTTGAAAGAGTTTTGCACATACAAGAGGAAACCTGCACATTGATCACGTTTCAAATCTTAGTGGTTTAAGATAGATGCTCCCCTCAACATGTGCATTTGAATTTCTTGAAATCATTTGGCACATGTCGGAAGGAGAGCTTGTACATCCTTAGAAAACCATTTACCGAATTATCAGATTAAATCTAATTTAAATCACAAATTCTCCCCCGATCACAATTATCAAATCATTTGAGATTTGTGATCTCTTGTAGATTTAAATTGATTTTGAAAGCTTTTAAGGAGAATTGTGACTTGATTATGAAAACGTTTTAACTGATATTGATCGGATTTTAAGAATTTAAACTCCATTGAATAAACATGCATGATTATCTTTTGAAAACAATTGAATGACTGATGAGTGTCTAAATACTCATCATTTTTGTATAATCTAAACTGCAAAATCATCTGAAAACACTCAGAAACACATCAAAATGATCAAAATATCACAAATCAGTGTTTTATGTGTTTTAAATGCAAAAATATCAAAATCAGATGAAAAATGATTCAAGTTTGCAAAATTGGCAGTTTTAGTCCCCCAAGTTTTAAAAGTTGTCAAATCTAGTCCCTGGAATTCAAAAATATGGAATTTTATCATTCAAGGTCCCTGAAGTATTCTAAGTTATCAAAAATGATCCTTGAATGATTCTTTGGTTCATTTGGCAAGAAAGGTCCCTAAACTTTGGAAAATTGCAAAATTAGTCCTTGGACCTTTTAAAATGGATTTTATGCAAAAAGGGCCCTTGTACTATCAATGTTTGTCATGTTTGGTCCTTGTGAGAAGTTTGGAAAAGTATCATTTTCAGTCCTTGAGGTTTGGATATATTACAATTTTGGTCCTTGTTATCTAGTTAAACCAAACGGACACCTTATTATATCAAAAGCCCAAATCCAAACCCCCTGGCCCAAACCCTTGACCCGGCCCTTTGATATCACACTCCGGTCAACAGAAGTCAAATCCAGACCCACGCGCGCAAAACCACTACTACTGTAGCTCCTCCTCTCCCAAGCCAGATATCCAAAACCAGTCATGGTTTTGCATGACTTTCTCCACCCCCCCCCCCCCCCCCATACTATGTCCCCTCCACCTCCTCTAAACACCAAAAATCCTTTATTGATTGAAAACTACCCCAATTAATGATCAAACCTGCTAAATAGAAAATTGGCGCAAAAAATCCAAGTGTATGGTTTTGATGATTTTGTGCAATCCAAGGGCTCAGATTTGGTGGGAAAGATTCAGAGGTCAAGATTGAGTGCAAAAAGTCTATAAAGTGGAGCTAAGAGGCATTGTATCAAGATATCTAGAGTAACTTAAATTTTCTTTAGTCGTTTTTTGTAATCTAAGTTTTCCAGTGTATGTTTTTAATTCCAAGTACTTTGTTTAAGTCTCTCAAGTGTATTTGAACCTCTTTTAATAAGTAATTTCAAGTTTTAAAGTTTAATTCAGTTTATGCAATTTTTCTTTAGAAAATCTCATGTGCTTCAAATGTTGTTATTGGTTGTTTATATGGACTGAGTTAGCTCACATAAGCTCCCATATAGCTTTTCTAAGCTATTAGAAACACTAAAATTCAGTTTAGAAGCAAAATAAAAAAATCACCAAAAATACAAATTAAATAGTTCAAAAATCAAAAATCAGTTGGAAATGGTGTACACAGCTGGAGCAGGGTGAATTGTGGATGGCCTTGGGTTAGAAGCTTTGTGGAAAGCTATTAGGATTGGTATTGGTCATTGGTTCTTTGGTTGCAGTTGGATACCCATTTGTAAGCTTTTTTTAACCATTTTGGCATTTCACTGTTGTAAGTGTTCATTAGTTTAAATATCTGTTTCTTTATGTTTATTAGCTAGAGTTAAGTGTATTCAAGCTATTAAATCAGTAGTTTGTTCTTTTAAATTTGTATTTTGAAAAAATCTTCTTTTCACAGTTAAATTAGATTAGTTGTGATTTCTTGATTTTATGTTGTTATTGTTGTCAATTAGTGTTTCTTTAGTCCTAGTTAATGATTATATGAGGTCTGTCATCAGTTTTATGGTTTAAATTTGAGATTGGCTTTGAAAAACATCAAAACTGTCACCTATAAGGGTGTTTGGATTTGCTTGTTCAAACTGCAATAGAACTTGTTTGTGGTGTTTGTTAGTACTTGCTCTGTGTTACATTTGGTCCAGTTAGTTCAAACAAGTCAAGAAAACTAGTGCTCATTTGGTGAAAAGTCAAAATTACATTTGATCTTAACTAGTGAGTCCACTGTTGAGTTTTCATGAATCATGAGCAAGATTTTGTGTTCATAAGTTGTTAGTGTTGGTTAAATAAGTTTTAATATACCTCAAAACAACATAATCAGTGATTGTAATCAACTCAAAGTTCATATAAGTCAAACTGCTAGTTTTCTTAAAAAGTCAAATTACCAACTTGGTCGTTTTTGAATAAAATAGGAAATTTCACTGTGTGTTTATTAATAAGATTTAGTTCATAAGCTCTTAGGTTATTAAAGTTTGGTTGCTAAACAAAAATACAAAAATACTAGATCTCCTTGAATCAGCTTTTAAAGTGCTTTTTAACTAGCTTCTTGTTGATACCTGTCTGAAAAGAGTGCCCTGTGCACAGTGAATAGACCCATTTTGAAAAGCTTGCATAGAGCTTATTAGTTGCTCAAATCTTGTGTTCTTTGGTTCTTTGGGAAGACAACCTGGTCATCTTAAAGTTTCAAGCTTAAGTTTTCACTTTTGAGCTTGTTGGCCAAGGCTGCAAGTAGCTTTAAGTTTGTCCCATTTCTGTCCTTATCATAAGTGCTTATTACCTTTTCAGTAGCTTTTCAGTGTGCTTCTTTGTATATCTTAGCCTCATTTCTGTTCATATAGCTTGTTTGCATCTACTTTGAGCTTCTGTTTCAGCTAGCAAGCTTGTTTGAGCTTATTTCCACAAAATAAGCTCATTTAAGCCACTGTTGGGATTTTAAGCCATCAAACTGCTTATTTTTTACTTGTAAAATTTTTGTCTTTGTTAAAGTTTCATAATATCAGTATTAAAGTAGTTTTCAAAAAGAAAATCCAGAAAAAGATCAATTAAAAATCAGTGATAGTGTTTATTTAATATTTCCTAGCTTTTTGATTTTTCTTTTCATCTTATTAATAAGCAAATCTTGTTTTTCTAGTTTTCTTAGGTTTCTGTCATCATATAGTATTTTTAGAAAAAGTTTCATATTTTTCTCTATCTTTTTAGTATTTATTATAATTTTAAATAGTTAAAAATAGTAATTAATTAGTAATAAATAATTAAAAAGTATAAAAAATATCTTTTCAGTTTTAAAATTAGTTTTATAGTATTTTAGATTTTTCTGAATCATAAGTATATTTTTCTAGCCTTATTTTGTATTTTCTTCTATTTTAGAGTATTTATTAAATAGTTAAAATAGTTTTTAATTAATAATAATTAATTAAATAGTTGTAAAAATAATTTTCTTTTTCTAATAATTTTCTTTTATTTTTAGGATTCCAAAAATGTCATTTTTATATTTTTAGGTCTTTTATTTCTCAGATTTTACTTTTTATTTGGTACGTGTACGTAGTTTTTAAACTCACGTTTACGTTTCTCTTATCTGATTGTTGTGCTTTCCTACTCTGTATCATATCCCATTCCAATCAATCAGTAGTGTAATATTTCTCATCAAAAACCTTACTGATCACTATCCTTAGTGATCACTCCATCATCTGAGTTTGTTTTGACACACCATTGAGTCTCCGTGGGACTAAACGACCCGGGAATTCACTATATTCTCCAGGACTTCATTGCATTTGTGTTTTAAGCAGTTTTAAGTCTATTACGGTTAGCCATTCACAAGTGGCTAGCTTGTGTGATTAGACTTGACTGGTTTAGCACAGATCAAATTTTGGCGCCGCTGCCGGGGAGGCTTTAGCGTGTGTTTAGCCATTTTCAGACCCATTCTTGCACATAACCCATCATTTGTAAAAAGTTTTTTGTAAAGTTATAAGAAAATCAAAAAGTTCATTAACACTTTTCCTAAAGTGTTAAAAACACCAAAAAAAATATAAAACAACAAAACAATCGTAGCGTTTTCTATCTTGTATTGTCTTTAAGGTGATTCTTAAAACAGTACGATTTGGTTAAACGAGACGATACCAAAAATATTTTCCAAAAGTTTTTGAACCCATTTGCACAAATCTTACCTACGTCTTTTCAGTGGTACTTAATATATACATAAAAATCAACCACCGCAAATCAAGGCAGTGCACTACCTAACTGGGGGTGCGACCATAATAAGTTCCTGAACATCAGATTTAAAACTTGCCTTTGTGTCACTTGTGATTTGGTGTACCTTTTTCAAAGAAGCCATTTCATTTGTGATTATTGGTTAAGTTCACTTGTGTTTTGCCTCATTTGTTTTGAAAAATTGATTTTTATACTTAGTGCATGCGCACTCGTTCTTCCAGTTCTACAAGTCCACTTTCTGAACTTGGAAACATTCCTCGTAGACATAGAGGACGTTCAGCTCCTTCAGCCGTGACTGAGGAACGTCTACCACCACCACCTCCTGTCAAAATGGCAGAAGACAAACCCATGAATGAGCTTCTCCAAGCACCCATCGAGGGTTACGGAGATGCCATTGTTGTCCCAGCCATCGTGGCTGACACTTTTGAGCTCAAAACCGGGTTGCTTAATCTAGTAACCCAAAGCCAATTCTATGGTTTTGAGCGGGATGATCCTCATGCACACATTCGATGGTTTAACAAGATAGCATCTACCATCAAGTACAAGAATGTCCCACATGAAGCTATCAAGCTTCTTCTGTTCCCATTTTCTCTAGAGGGACAAGCCCGGAATTGGCTTGAGAAACAACCCCCTCGTTCTATAGAGACATGGGAAGATCTTGTCACCAAGTTCGTTAACGAGTTCTATCCTCCATCCCGAACCACAAGTCTTAAGAATGAGATAATGAAATTTTCTCAGAGATTTGATGAATCATTCGGGGAGGCATGGGATCGTTACAAAGAGTTGCTTCGCAAGTGTCCGCATCACGGTTTTACTGAGTTAATGCAAATGGATACTTTCTACAATGGTCTCAATCAGACCAATCAAGACTCTTTGAATGCCTCCGCGGGAGGTAATTTCCTGAGCAAGACCACAAAAGAGGCCTTGCAAATCATTGAGAACAAATCTCAAGTCCGTCCTTTCAGAGCAAAGACATATCAGTCTCATGCTGGACCTTCTTCTTCTTCATCCCCAGTGAGTACATCTAGCACCGATGCTAAGATTGATAAACTCACAGACATTGTTCAGGCTTTGGTTCTTGCTAACCAGAAAAAAGTGACCTTCACTCAGACACCCACACATGCTGAAGTGAAGAAAGTTGAAAGTTGTGTCACTTGTGGTGGTCCTCATGCTTACTACAATTGTACTGCCACCGATGGTAGTCCTTTTGAAGCAAATGCTCTAGCCGGTAGTTCACAGCAAGGAGGTAATCAATACCGTCCTCAAAATGAACCACACTACCGTGCTAACACTAATCAGGCACCACCCGGTTTTAACCAGAATCATAACATGCAAAACAGGAATCAAAACCAACCAAGAATGAACCAAGGTTATCAAAACCAAGGTAATTTCTATCCTGGACCCAATCAAGGTTTCCAACATCAAGGAAACCTTCATCAAAACAATTTCAATCGAGGGAATCAATTTCATGGGAATATGAATCCTAATCAAGGGAATTTTGGCTATAATCAAAACATACGGCCTCAAATTGTCCCTCCAGCTCCTCCCATCATTGTTCCTCCAGGACCATCATCTGATGAGTTACTGAAGCAGTTCATGAAATCCCAAGATGAAATGAACAGGTTGTTGGTCAGTCAGATTGCTGATCTTAAGAAGTCTTTAAATGATCAACCCTCGGGCTCAGGAAAACTTCCGAGCAACACGATCGCTAACCCGAGGGGCGATGCTAAGGCGATCACAACCAGAAGTGGTGTTTCATATGATGGACCTGCTGTTCCTACTACCTCTTCTTCTTCTTCTTTCCCAAAGGTAGTGGACAGTGAACCTCCAACACACAATGGACCTACGACTCCAATGCCCCCTCCACCTGTGGCAATGAGTCAAGTTACCAAGGAAACAACGGACAAGGTGCATTATTCTAGCCCACGAAGTACCGCACACGTCCAACCTTCGGTAGTCCAACCTCAAGTGGTCCAGAAACCCAAGTCAAATCAAGGAGTTGTTTTTGAACCTCCTGTAGCTCCTATTGAGAATCAGAAATCCAAATCTTCTATTCCTTACCCATCACGTTTGAATGAGCAAAAGCTCCGCGAGAAAGCTAGTCATCAAATGGATAAATTTTTCCAAATTTTCCAAGAATTACATTTTGACATAAGCTTCGCGGATGCTATCATGCTGATGCCCAAGTTTGCATCAACTCTCAAACACATGTTAAGCAATAAGGAAAAGCTGTTTGAAATGGCAAAAACTCCACTGAACGAGAACTGCTCAGCAGTTATTCTGAAGAAGCTTCCAGAAAAACTTGGAGATCCTGGGAAATTTATCTTACCTTGTGTATTTCCAGGAATGGTTGAATGCTTTGCCCTAGCAGATCTTGGTGCAAGCATAAACCTTATGCCTTATTCAGTGTGGAAGAAACTTTCTCTTCCGGAACTTACTCCTACATGCATGACTCTCGAGCTTGCAGATCGTTCCATATCCCGTCCTCTTGGCATTGTTGAGGACGTATTTGTGAAAGTAGGAAAGTTCCATTTTCCAGCTGACTTCGTGGTTGTTGATTTTGATGCCGATCATCGGGTTCCTCTCATTGTTGGTCGAGGATTCCTGAGAACGGGTCGTGCTCTCATTGATGTATTTGAGCAGGAAATCACATTGCGTGTTGGTAACGAAGTTGTCACCTTCAACCTTGATCAAACTTCGAGGTACTCCGCAAATTATGATTCTGAATCGGTTAACCGAATAGATATCATTGATGTTGCTTCTGACGAGTACTCTCAAGAAGTTCTTGGTTATTCTCATAATTCTGTGAGTGGGGATTCCACCACATCTTCTCAGCCTATCATAGCCAATTCTACTCCTTCTCTCACTCCGTTTGAGGGAAGCGACTTCATCTTAGATGAGATTGAAGCATACTTGGCTAGTGATTCTGTTCCATGGGAAATTGATCACGCTCCAATCGATATTGAGGGGGACATACTTCTTATTGAGAAGTTGCTCAATGATGATCCATCATCAACCCCTCAATCTAGTGATTCAATTCCTAATGAGATTAATCAAAATGAGATTAATCTGGAGGGAGATATTCTTCTAAAGAAGTTGTTAAATCAGGACACTTCTCCTCCTCTCCCTCCCATCAAACTTCATAACAAGGAAGTCAAGTCAGTTGAGAAAACTGAAGAATTTCCTGAGGTTGAGCTTAAGGACTTACCTCCTCATCTCGAGTATGCATTTCTAGAAGGTGATGATAAATTGCCCGTCATTATTGCTCGAGATTTGAGTAAAGATGAAAAAGCTGCTCTCATAAAAATCTTGAAGTCACACAAGCAAGCAATTGCTTGGAAACTCTCCGACATCAAAGGTATAAACCCTGAGTTTTGTACTCATAAAATCTTGATGGAGGATGACTTTAAACCAGCAGTTCAACATCAGAGAAGAGTGAATCCAAAAATCCATGATGTTATCAAACAAGAGGTTATCAAACTTCTTGATGCAGGATTGATTTACCCGATCTCAGATAGTCCTTGGGTTAGCCCAATTCATTGTGTTCCGAAAAAGGGTGGCATAACTGTTATCACAAATGAAGATAACGAGTTAATTCCAACTCGATTGATTACGGGATGGCGTGTGTGTATTGACTATCGTAAGTTGAATGACGCCACCCGTAAAGACCATTTTCCTCTACCCTTCATGGACCAGATGCTTGAGAGATTAGCAGGGAATGAATACTATTGTTTCCTTGATGGTTTCTCGGGTTACTTTCAGATTCCCATTGATCCACAGGATCAAGAGAAGACCACATTCACCTGCCCATACGGAACTTTTGCCTACAAACGTATGCCTTTTGGCTTATGTAACGCTCCTGGCACGTTCCAACGATGTATGATGGCCATTTTCCACGACATGATCGGGGAAACAATGGAGGTGTTTATGGATGACTTCTCGGTCATTGGGGATTCTTTTCAATCATGTCTCTCCCATCTAGATAAAATGCTCAAACGGTGTGAAGACACCAATCTTTGTCTAAACTGGGAGAAAAGCCACTTTATGGTCAAAGAAGGCATAGTCCTTGGCCATAAGATTTCAAAAAATGGGATTGAGGTAGATAGAGCAAAAGTCGATGTTATTGCTAAATTACCTCATCCTACTACTGTCAAAGGTATTAGGAGTTTTTTAGGTCATGCCGGTTTCTATCGTAGATTCATACAAGATTTTTCCAAAATCGCCCGGCCTATGACCCATCTTCTTGAAAAGGATGCTCCTTTTATCTTCTCACCCGAGTGCATCATAGCTTTTGAAACATTGAAGAAAAAGCTTACTGAAGCACCCATTCTCGTTGCTCCCGACTGGGACTTGCCTTTTGAGCTCATGTGCGATGCAAGTGATTTTGCTATCGGTGCAGTCCTAGGGCAACGAAGAAACAAGCATTTTCAGCCTATTCACTACGCAAGTAAGACTATGACTGAAGCTCAAACTCATTACACCACCACAGAAAAAGAGCTATTAGCCGTGGTGTATGCATTTGAGAAGTTTCGGCCATACTTAATTTTGACCAAATGCGTAGTGTATACGGATCACTCGGCTCTTAAATATCTCTTTGCAAAACAAGATGCAAAGCCGAGATTGCTTCGTTGGATTCTCCTCCTCCAAGAATTTGATATCATCATACGTGATAAAAAAGGAGCTGAGAATCTAGCTGCTGATCATCTGTCCAGATTAGAGAAAACTTTCTTTGAAAAGCGGGTTACTGCCTGAAATGACAATAAACCAATTTTTTCTCTTTCTCCCAAAAATATTTTTTGATTTTTTGATTTTTTTTTTTTTTTTTTTTAAATTCGAACAACATCTAAAGTCCCGTGTCATTCTTTGAATGACAACATCAGGACCGTAGATATAATCGAATCGAGAGAAACATGACAAAATGACAATATTTTTTTTTTTGAAGATTTTTGGAAATTTTTCTAATTTTTATGGATTTTGAAAGTTTTATATTTTTCTATTTGATTTTTTAAGGTTTTATAATTTTGTATTTTGTTTTTCGGAAAAAATATTTACAGGGGATAGATGAAGGAAACCTTTTACTCCTCTTCTTCCTCTTGAAGACGTTTGAGAGTTTCTGGTTGTAGGCTCTTAAGACCCAGTCGTGGAAGAATAAACTCAAAACGTTCTCTAGGAAGAGCTTTGGTGAAGATGTCTGCTAACTGGTATTCAGTCCTCACAAAGTAAAGTTCCACCACACCGTTTTCAACTTGCTCCCTGATGAAATGATGTCGAATGTCGATGTGCTTTGCTCTTGAGTGTTGTACGTTGTTGCATGAGAGAGCAATAGCACTTTTATTATCACAGTACAGAGGAATTTTGTTGAATTCAAAGCCATAGTCAGATAATTGGGATCTCATCCATAGGATTTGAGCACAACAAGATGACATGGCTATGTATTCCGCCTCTGTAGAGGAAATAGAAGTACTCATTTGCTTCTTTGAAGACCAGCTCACAAGCTTATCACCCAAAAACTAAGCACCTCCAGAAGTACTTTGACGAGTATCTTGACATCCTGCATGATCAGCATCTGCATAGGCTGTTAGTGACATACCGGTGTCTTTCGGGTACCAAAGTCCCATATTGATGGTTCCTTGGAGATACCGAAAGACCCGTTTAACCGCTTCAAGGTGCTTTTTAGTAGGCTTAGCCTGGTATCTAGCACACATGCAAACAGCGAACAAGATGTCTGGTCTACTAGCTGTGAGGTACATCAGGGATCCAATCATACTACGATATTTTGTTTGGTCTACCATGATCCCTGAGTGGTCCTCATCTAGTTTCGTACGTTCAATCATGGGAGTGTCAACAGGGTCACTAGAATCGAATCCAAATTTCTTTAAAATCTCATTTGCATATTTAGATTGATTTATGAAAATGCCTCCGGGACTTTGTGAAATTTGTAATCCCAAGAAAAATGACATTTGTCCCATCATCGACATTTGAAATTTAGAACCCATTTCATTTGAAAAACGGTCACACTCATTGGGGTCAGTCGAGGCAAAGATGATATCATCAACATAAATTTGAACGTGAATTAAATGTTTGCCTGACTTTCTGGTGAACAATGTAGGATCAACTGCTCCTTTGCTGAAACCGGTAGATAGAAGAAACTTTGATAGCGTATCATACCATGCCCTTGGAGCTTGCTTTAAACCGTACAAAGCCTTCTTCAAATTATAGACGTGAGTAGGATGCTCTGGATTCACAAAGCCTTCGGGTTGGCTGACGTAGACGACTTCTTTAAGATCTCCGTTCAGAAATGCCGTCTTTACATCCATCTGATAGACTACCATGTTCTTACTGGCAGCATTAGCCAAAAAGATTCTGATTGCCTCGATACGAGCAACAGGAGCAAATGATTCTTCAAAGTCAATACCCTCCTCTTGACGGTATCCTTTAGCAACCAATCGAGCCTTGTTCTTTAGGACATCACCATGCTCATCAAGTTTCACTTTGAAGATCCATTTTAGAGCAATGATCATAGCACAATCTGGAGCAGGTACTAGTTCCCATACATCAAGTCGATCAAACTCATGAATTTCTTCTTGCATGGCATTGAACCAGTTGTCTTCATTCATGGCAGTTTTAACATCTTTTGGTTCGATCTTAGAGAGTACGGAGTTGAAGAAGCACCATAAGGCATCGGTTGCAAGTTGTTTCCGTGTTGATACTGGACGAGAGGGATTTCCAATGATGTTGTCTAATGGATGATCGTGAGTCCATTTTCTAAGGTGTTCATGTGGCAGTTGTTGAGGGACTGAGGTAGCAGAGTCGGTGTCTCCTGAAGAAGATGGTTCTGATGATGATATAGGAGCAAATATGTTTTCAAATGGAGCATCTTCAGGAGTAGCAAAGGGATTAACTTCATCATTGATGCCAGAAACAGTTTCATGATGTACATTCGAAGATTGATGATTTGTTGATGAGATTGAGTTATCAGCAGCAGGTGCTTCTTGACTTAATGATATTGAGACTGAAGGATTGACTTCATTCTTAGGGATATGAGCAGCCTCTGTTGTGGGATTTGACGGTTCAATAGCACTTGGCTCATAGAGTTCATCAAACATAGGATCAAACAATTTCTTTAAATGATCTTCATATGGAGGTACATATGGAGTTGCTGGAGAAGAATTTGGTACAAGGGATGAACCAATGGGACTGTTTTGAAGTGCGGGTCCTGAACTGGATTGTCCAGGAGCCATTTGACCGGTCAGCTCATCAAACGTAACGTGAATTGTTTCCATGATATCTCGGGTTCTCTTATTGTAGATTCGGTAACCTTTTCTGCTTGGTGCATAGCCTACAAATACTCCAATGTCTGCTTTGGCTCTCAGTTTTCCTAAATCTTGACCATCATTAGTTGGATAACATAAAGCACCAAACACACGAAGGTATGATAGATCAGGTTTTCGATTGTGGAGAAGTTCGTATGGATTCCTTCCATGAGATGTGTGAATTAGAGATCTATTTTGAGTGTAACAAGCAGTAGCAATAGCTTCAGCCCATAGAAACATTGGAACCTTTGAGTAGATCAGCATTGTCCTTGCAGCTTCTACAAGAGTTCGATTTCGTCTTTCAACTACACCGTTCTGTTGAGGAGTTCGAGGAACACTTCTTTGAGGACTGATTCCAACATTTTCATAAAATTCATTGAGTACTTTATTAACAAACTCAGTTCCATTGTCAGTTCGGACGATTCGAACTGTTTTGTTGAGTCTGATCTGAAGTTGTTTAATGAGTTAAATGATGACATCTGGAGTTTCGTCCTTTGTCTTCAAAAACTTAACCCAAGTGAATCGGGAGTAGTCATCAACCACTACTAACACATATCTCTTCCCATTAATAGTTTGCACTCTCATTGGACCGCACAGATCCATATGAAGGGTATGAAGAACTTCCATTACAGAGTTTGTGGGTTTTGGTTTGTGGGCATATTTCGTGCTTTTTCCCAACTGACAAGCTGAGCAAAGATGATCTTTTTTATATTTTAATCTGGGTAAGCCTCTGACTAGATCCTTTCTGGAAAGGTTGTTTATGGTACCAAAGTTCAAGTGATTGAGACAAGGATGCCATAACCAAGACTTTGTTTTAGAAGCCTTTGACAGCAAGCAGATTGGAGAGGACTTCATCATGTCATCGATAGAGATGGTGTATAGGTTTGAACCTCAGGTACCTCTTAACAATTCTACACCATCAAGTTCTCTAACGAAACACGTATGTTTTCTAAAAGCTACTTCTAGATCGGAATCACAGAATTGACCAACAGAGAACAAATTATGACCAAGACCTTCCACATAATATACCCTGGAAATTACACTTTTACCAACCACATAATCTCCATAACACATAATAGCTCCAAAATGGTCATTCCCGAATCTAACTGTCCCGATGAATTTACTCACGAAGTTCATGAGCCGCGACCGGTCGCCAGTCATATGCTTGGAACAGCCTGAGTCCAGGTACCACAGAACGATTTGAACGATCTGCAGTTGAACACAGACAAGAATGGATAACTGGATATTTGGGATCCCCATGCAAGAATGGGTTCCATTTGGTTAGTAACAGTGATTGGAACACCCACATCAGAAATAGAAACATTCATATCAGAAATTGAGGCAATGGAATCATTATGAATAGATGCAGTACTAGTGTCCGTATTTGCCCTATTCAAAGTATGTTCACTTCTTAAAGGAATAGTTCTACCAGTAGGCATCCATTTTTTAGTGGGCATTGACTCATTAACCTTATAGCCAAAAGGTATCCATTGATAACCTATCTTACTAAATGTTCTTCCTGTGGGTTTCCACTGTTTTCTAACTCTCTTTCGCCTCTGCCTTTTAGCCTTTTTAACATGATTTTTTGCATTAGCAATATTAACTGGGGGTATGACAGCATTAGACAAAACATTTACACCACATTCATGATTAGAAACAGAATTCAAGCAGACATCATTACAAGGTTTGCAAATAGTATCAGAATTCGAATTAATTACAGTACGCCTATGGCTAATACTAGAATCAACACGATTCGTTTTATTCGACTCAAGCTTAAAGTTCCTAGGTTGGTCTTCTACTCTCTTCCAATGCACATTCTTAGCTTGCGAGGTCCTATCATTCCTTGTATTGTCTTGAGACTTTGACCTGCTTGCTTTAATGTCACTGATTACTCCTGTAGAAGGAATGGGAACATTAGTTGGTTTTGCTACTCTTTGCATCTACTGTTTAGATGTGATGGGATCTGAATTACATGCAGGCACACTAAGGTTCACTTTCTTAACACTAGAAGTGCTGGGATTTGTACTCCTAGAAGGCACACAAGAGTTCGCTTTCTTAGCTTTAACAGATCTGGAATCTGAACTACTTGAAGGTATACTACAGTTCACATTTAAAACATCGGGCATCGAATGGATATCATACTTGGCACTAGGCATAGAACACGGAATCAAAGGATTAACTCTCTCACCTAAGGACTTAGGGCATATTGTGATTAAGCATTCTAGAATTTCTTGAGATCGTTTGGCATATGAGCATGCATGCCCAATTGCATTGTCAAGTGGTTTCTCTACCTTATCCTCTTCAACAATCTCACGGAGACATTCTAGACAATCCTTAAGGGATGAGAAATATGTTTGAATAGCAAGTTTGTTATTCCTGAGATGAGGGGGGACATATTTCACAGACAAAGCATATTTATTACAAGAGTGAACCTTTGATACACCATTCTCCCCATTGGTCATTGGCATTTTCCCTTTTACCTGGCTCTTCAGATTCTCAATTTCCTTTTGCAATGAAGCTATTTGTTCGTTGTTTTTGTTACGAGTGACCTTTATTGATTCAAATAACTCATTGAAATGACGTTTAACCTTTTCATTTTCTTTTAGAAAACTTTCGTTTTCCTTTTGTAACGCATTTACTAAGTTTTGAAGATGAAACATTTGAGAATTCTGAGAATCTAAAGGAGGAGGCATTTGGGAGCCAGTCACATTGTTCTTTTGACCCTTTAATTGAGAGATTTGGGCTTTCAACTTTCTGATCGTGTTACAATGAGCTTGAATCTGTTCATCACGTTTGTTAATTTGAAAAACTGCATCAAACTCTGGAGCATCTGAGGATGTCTTGATATTTGAAGTTTTGACATTTTCTTTAAGATGTTGATATTTTAGTTGTAAATTAAAACGCTCAACCTCTAGTTTAGAAAAATGTTTAACCAAATTGTCGTGATCATCCAGTTCAATTTTCTCATTTAGTTTAGAATTAGTCTTTTCAAGCTCAATGACACGATCATGGGAGACTTTCAGGGCAACAGATAATTCATGAAATTGAGAAGCATTAATGGAACAATTTGTAGCAGTGAAAAACACATCTTGAGCAACACATTCAGTAATAAGAGTCTCATTCAATGTATGCAAGTTCTTCCTCTCAATCTCATTATATTTTAGTGCTCACTCATAGTTACTAACCTCAACTATCATTGCATCAAATTCCTTTTCCATTTCTTTAATGTCTAAATTCATTCCCTTTTTAAGACTTTCAAAATGATCTTTTAGTTGTTTAAAGAAAGGCATGACTTCAGTTAAATAACATTCTTTTGTTTGCTCAAAACCCCTTTCCCCTTCAGTTATACCAGTGGGTGTGATCCTTTTCTTACAAGTTTTCTCAAAATCAACAAATAGTTGAAAAATAACATATTGACTGATTAAGGTCTTGCTTTTAGTGGCAATAGTCCTAGAAACTAAATGCATTGGTGTATTGGGAGGATACACAGTCGCTGAAGGCATTTTCCTAAAGGGGGGGTTTGTTACAACCAGATTCTCTGCTTTTTGCTTATCTAAATCCTTTTTCCAGAACACTTGTCCGGGTGTTAACAACGTCTGAGGCTTAAACTTGTTCAGGGAAATCCAATTCTCCTTTTTGTAATCATGGGGTGTGATAATTATTTTCTTTTCTTTACATTTAGGATCATCTAGTTTCTTGTTCATCTTCTCCCTAGTGACTACATCTGATTTCTTATCTTCCTCTGTGCACTCAACGCAACTAAATTTCTGTCTAGGCTTAAGGATTTCATTACCATCATAAATTACCTTATGAGCATTTCTAGCCTTTTTAATGCCTCTGGATTTGGTTCCTCAACAAGGGGAATGCTATGTTTATCGCTTAAGACTCTATGCTTAGTGGTATTTCCTTGTACGTACAACTTATTTTCAAGCTTGTTCTTCAAGGTTTTTAGATTAGAAAAATCATTCAAAAGTTTTGATTCCTTAACACTGAATTCTTGCTTAAGCATTTTAACATTTTCTTGAAGTTCTTGTTTTTGCTTAGCAGTTCTAGAAAGCTTATCTTGTAAGGAGTTTAACTCTTGTTTCAATACTTCTTCTTTAAACCTACTTTTTCAAATAGTTGTACGCATTTGGTCATCCATTTCCTGCTCACGGGAGGTTAATTCAAACTTAGCACGTTGTTCATAAATAGCAACACGTTCTTTATAAGCATTAAGTTCAGAAATAACAGAATCATCAGGGGCACGTGCAGTGTATTCGTCAAAAGCATAGTCATTATTGATTGCATAAGATACATTACTTGGTACAATCTCTCTTTCACTTTGTTTCACATATTGATCATATGGGACAACATTGATATTACCCATATTTTCAATATCTGACTCAATAATTACAGTTGATTGTACTTCGTTATGTATCTTTTGCTCATCAACTTCATCGTATAATTTTAATACCTCAGAAATGATTTTGTCTTTGGAAGGACCAACTTGTGATGATGAAGAGACTTTAGGGGAGACCATTGGAGAAATGCTAGCCATGAAAATGGTTTGTTGATAATGCTACACGCGTCGTTCGGGGTCAAAGGAACTTCCTTTTTGTCGAGCAAGTTTTTCAACACCCTAGGCAATGAACCTAATCGTTGTAGTGTAGTATTAGGGTAAGCCACGGGTATTGATATCGTTCTCTAGGGGAATAGGAATGCTAGTGAGAAGTTACTACGCTAAGGTTGGGGTTGAGGAAGATTATTTTTTTATCTTTTTATATTTTTAAGAAAAGGAAAGGTACGAATCTCGGGGTTTGGATTTGGGGGGTTGGTATTGCTACCGATTACTCTACTTATCTAATTATCTAATCTAAGGTGTATGTAGTCTATGTCTAATTATTGTGTGCTCGTATGATAGTTTAAAGATGTGTTTACTTAGGTTTTACTACTCCTTAATTATCTCCTATTGGTGGTTGAATTGACACGTCCTTATTCTTAGTTGCGTTGTGTGTCTAAGGTTGTAGGGTATGCGTTTCTCCCTAACTCTTTGAACTTACCAAAGGGTCTCGTCTACAAAACCCACTAGGGATAATAAACTCTTACTCTAAGGCACTCTTTGGATGGTTTAGCTTACAACTACTCAAGGAGTTATATTCTAAGGTTCACAAAGATTTAATCAAGCATTAAGTACACAACGAATGACCTATCGCATTACTAGATCATTAATCAACTAAGATAAGAGACAACCAATCAATATTCAATAATTAAGTTTCATATTCCCTAAGCAAACACACAAGTAAATTAACCGGACATGGAGAACATCCAAGCATACATACAAATAATCAAAGAAATAATTGTATTAATGAAGTAAAACACTTATCTTGGTGTAAGATAGGGTTTGGAACCCTAAAATACTGTACAAGACAGCCTTGGTTCGGTTTAGGTTTTTACTCCAAAAGACTACACACAAATACTGAAAAATTCGGATTCTATATATAAGATTACACATGCGACGGCGTCACCTTATGTTTTGTGACGCCGTCGTGTCGCCGTCATTAGGGTTTCGTCTTGGCCACATTAGACTTGCGATGGCGTCACCTTATGCTTGTGACGCCGTCCTCTTCAGCTTCTGACGCCGTCTGGATTGCATCTAGGTCGTCTGAGTTGCGATGGCCTACTCTTTTATAACTTGACGTCGTCACTTGAAAATATGAGTTTTGGCTTCTGTCCCGTCACAAAATCCTCCGACGGCGTCGCGTATAAGCTGTGACGCCGTCACCTTATGTTTTCAGTAGCTTTGAGTATCTCGATTCTGACTTTGGCCATTTTCTTCGTATATTCGCGCCTTTTCGTCCAAATAAGTGTCATTCCAGCATTTTGCCTTCAAGAGACCTAAAAAGTGAAAAGAAACGATATTAAGCAATAACGGATACAAAAGTGATCAAATAAGGGCTTAAACGACCCCTTAAAAAGGTACCTTTTAAAACCTTATCATTTGTGCAGTAGGTTCTTCATCAACATCAGAGTCGTATGCATCACAATCAGCTACTTGAAAGGCATTCTGATGATTATGGCCTATCTCCTGAATTGGTTGCTCATCCACATCTGCATCATATGTCTTAGCATTTCCTTCAGCCAAAAACAACAACTCCTCTTCATCCAAAGCTGCACCATTATCCTGAGCTTGCACAAGCAACATCTTATCCCTGAAGTACTCTGCATTCTGAGGGATTTTTGGCGATGTGCAGTTCCTTGCAATGTGTTCCTCACCTCCACAGTTGTAACATTTGATTGGTTTTGCTTGACCCTGGTTTCCATTCCTTCCCCTATTCTGATTTGCAGCATAACCTCTACCAGCTCCACCTCTTGCTTGTTCGTACTGCCTTTCTTGAACTGGCTGCACCATAACCTTCCCATCTCTGACAGTGGCTTGATTGTGTGGATTGGATGCAGTTCTGAGATTGTTGTTGGTGTGTGGAAGAGAGTTCATGTTTTGACTAATCAGGAGAGCCAGTTGATTAATGAAGTTTCCCACATGTGCATCAGCATCAGCTTGTTTGAACATAGGATCAGGAATGAGTTTGTGATTACCATTACCCATGGGTATGACTTGTGAGGCTTTGGTTGTGATTCCGATGTTTGAGTAGAAGGCAGTTGAATCATTCGATGAGCTTGTCTCTCCCTGGTTGGTTCTGAACTGATTAAGAATCCTTTTTTCAAACATAACATGTCTCTCATTCTGAAGGGGAAGGCATAGAGTTGCTCATAGTTTGTATTCTTCAATCCTTTGGTTAGCTTTACAGAGGTGACAAACTTGTGCCATTCGGGATTCATGTTGTTCACAAACTTTGAGTTCAGCTGAATGTTTGGCATGGTCATTCTGATGTTCCTCATATCATTAACAAGCTTGTGGAATCTCACATAGTACTCATAGACACTCTCATCTGGTTTCATCTTGAAGTGTTCAAATTCATCATAGAGTTGTGATTCTCTGTCTTCCATAGTTAATTCAAAACCTGAGAGAAGCATCTTGACATTATCCCACACTGCCTTGGCTTCGGTGTTGTGATTGATCAGCTTGTAGATATCTTTTGGAAGACCTTGAAGTACGATGTTAGAAGCCCTGATATCAGCGTCGAATCTCTTTTTCTCATTATCATCGAGCTCATCATATGTCTTTGGTCTGTCTATTCCATAGATCATTGTTCCATCTTCAGCTGTATCAATTAGGTCTCTAGTAGTCTCAACCCGATACGGTCCTTCATCAATGGATTTAAGAATGTTGACTCCATTTTCCTTTCCAAGACAGTACAATCTGATTCGTTGAGCCCAAGAGTCGTAGTCAGTTCTGTCAAGCATGGGTGGACGAGTATCTGAACCGGCTGCTTGAACATCCTCGGCAACAGTGGAGATGATTGTAGGAACGTTGGTAGACATGATGACAGATTAAACGGGATTTTATAACTCTCTGATTAAACCGGGAAATAGATTCTTTCACGGGATTTTACTAAATTAAAAGAAAACCGTATTACAGACAGAGTCAACCAAGTCGCTAAGAAAACCTGAACCAAGTCGCTAAGCACCAAGTTGCTAGTAAAATTTTGACAGCAAGTCGCTAAGCACCAAATCGCTAAGTTGTCAAGTCGCTAAAGAGCAACTCGCTAAGAACCAAATCGCTAGCAAAATTTTGACAGCAAGTCGCTAAGCACCAAGTCGCTAAGTTGTCAAGTCGCTAAAGAGCAACTCGCTAAGCACCAAATCGCTAACACCAAGTCGCTAACAAACTTAAGTGCAAGTCGCTAACTTTCACCAAGTCGCTACCCGTAGTGGAGACTCCACTAAGTGTACTGTTTGTCGGCTTGTCTCAATAGACAAGTCGCTAGCTCAACTCGCTAAGGCCTTCAACTACAACTCGCTACCAAATTACAAAGCAAGTCGCTAGCAAGAAAACTTATCCGTGGCTTAAGTCGCTAGCAAGAAAAACACATAAACACCACTTTTCAATCCAAAAACAACCCAACCACGATGATTCAAGCTTAACAAATCAAAACCCAAGCACATACAATGATTCTAAACACAAAACTACACTCAAGTTTCAAACTTTAACACTAGAAATGATCCAAATGATGCAAAAACTACTAAACTTTTTCAAACTCTAAAACCACCTAAAAGTCACTAGAAATCCAAATATATGTAAGAGATGATCAAACCATGGCTCTTGATACCATTTGTAACATATTGGATTTCATAAACACACTAAACCATAAGATCAAATAGGCGTACAAAGAGTTCTAGAGAGAGAAAGTTAGAGGTTTAGGGAACTTTAGTGAGAGAAAGAAAAGTCTTATTATGAGCTCCAACTCTCTACCTTGGGAGGTAGAGAGTATTTATAGTCATTACATAAATCGCCACCTAACGGGCTGTGGATCAGGCATACAGTGGGTAAAGACCCGTCCGTCCTCCACGGTGTTACTTAAACTAAATACTACTTAACTTATAATAATCTACGACTACGAGCTTTCTAACGATTACATATACTTGAGGTGACCGACTCTTTAATACATGGATTTACTAAATCCTAACAGAGGGAACTGTGGGATCCGGCAACAGAAGACCAATTTTCTACTAACTTGAGTCTTATTTTGCAGGAAATTATGCACTATATACTTGTTTTCTAACCTTTATTTTGTAGATTTTCAAAATACACATGAAGACTTTGACACCCTAAGCTAGGGGGAGCTTTGTGTCAAACCGTACATTGCAAAACCAATTGCAATGTAATCCTCATATGGATTACATTTCATTACATCCCATTGCAAAGTTGCAATCTTCAAGGGGGAGCATTTTCGTCACAAAGACGAAACCATTTGCAAATATAGTTGCAATGCATTAGATTATTAGTTTTTATTTACTTGACGCCCTCACAAAGGGATGGACTCGTCAAGGGGGAGTTAAGACAAGAAAGTTTCCCGTCACTTGCTTTCTAGATTTTTTCTCTTTAAAATGTTTTTTCTTAAAACATTGTGTTAATTTCTCTTCGACGCTCTTTTTGTTTCGACAAAAAGGGGGAGAAGAGAGTAAAAACTCCAATTCGAACTTTTACGAAGTTTAGTTTTTCCTTAAAATAATTTTATGTTTTGTCATCAACAAAAAGAGGGAGATTGTTAATACAAATAAACCGTAAAAACGTTTATTTATATTTTATGATCTTCTAATGTTTTGTCGATAACAAACGTAAAATCATTTTAACGAAACAAATAAAATACGTAAATGGTTTGAGCCAATAGTTTTCTAACACACTTACGTTTTCACATAAAACACTAAAACAAGTATAAGTGATTTTATAATACATATGTACAACAACTAGTGTTTACATATTGGGTAAATATATACATAACTTGTATGTATTATAATGGGTAAAAACTACAACCCATGGAGCATATCCATAACCCATGATATTGACCCATATCCATTTGACTAGATACATTGCATCTATTAGATACATTGTATCTAAGGAAATACCCATGGACCAACCCATAACCAAAAAAACCCATGGGCAAAGAGGAGCTTCCTACGGATCCCCAAGATTACACTAGACGGATCCCTTAAGGGAGGGATCCATGGGATCTGTAGAACAGTAGTTGTTTTTTCTCTATAAATAGTGAGCCATTTCTTCCTTTTGTGTTGTCACTCCCACACATACTTTCCCCAAGTATTGTACCTCTCTAACCACTGATCCTAAGGGATCTTTCTATGTAGTTTGTCTTTTCTTTTTGTGTGATTCTCTAGGTTCCTCTTAAAGGCGAGATCACAACTTCTTGAAGTCGAGCAAGCTCAAGTCCGTGAGTTGCCATACTTCGTCATCATCAAGACTACTGAGGTTCTCTTTTTGATACTTCTTTCTTCCTCCATAGAAGTGTTGTGTCCAAGGCATTAGTGAAGAATGCCGAAAGAGTCAAGACGTAAGCATTAGTGAAAGATGCTTAACGTCCGTGTCAAAAGCATTAGTGAATAATGCTAAAGGAGTCAAGACGAAGGCATTAGTGAAAGGTGTCAAGCGTTCGTGTCAAGGGCATTAGTGAAAGATACCTAGGAGTCAAATCAAGTGGCATTAGTGAAGGATGCCAAGGTCGTATAATTGATGAGGTGCATCGTTATACAAATAGTGATAGTTTATTTCCAAGGATGTTGATATCCTTGATGGTGTTGTAATAAGGAGTGGGGTCTCCTTTGGGTTTAAGATATTGTGTAGTGTTGGGTAGTAGTTCCTCCATTGTAATGGAACTCGGTACTTAGCCTAGTACCGGATAAAAGGTAGGCGATGTTGTGGTAGGTGTGGTTCACCTTGGTGAAAGAACCCGGTAGTTAGCCTAGTACCGGAAAAAGAGTAGGCGACGTTGTGAAGGCTTCTCCGCCATAAGGAGTTGGTGTCGTGTAGTGATTACGAACTCTCGAGTAGGTGACTCGGGGAGTGGAGTAGGGCAAGGAAGGTGTCCTTGCAGCCGAACCACTATAAATACTCATGTCGTGGTTATGTGCTTCTTACTCTTTATCTTTCATTACACTTTTATATATCTATCTATCAATGTCCAACATACACATCTAAATAGATTGACATAAGTCGATCTAAATATTTTAAAACGCAGTTTTAATTGATAAAACTATTCAACCCCCCTTCTAGTTTTCCATTAAATATTCATAGAATTCGGCTACTTTTGTGTCGTGCTTTAGTGACTTCAGTCTTATCTTCTGTTTCTCGTGTTGTGCTTCATTGACTGGTGTCAAAATTGATGTAAAATATGAATTTCTGATATTGTGCTTCATTGTGGTGTTTCAGCCCTTTCTTCATCTTCATTGTCAAATAAGAGATAAAATACAATGATATTATCCTAAGCATGAAACGTTCTTCATATTTTCCTTGTCCTTAATTTTTAGAAAAAAAAATCATCCAGCCGTAAGATGCAGAAGAAAAGTAGCAAAGCCTTGGTAAAATATTATGTTACTAATTGTGTAAGAACTAACACATGTTTGACATCATCCCCACGAGCGTTATTTGCAACTTGTGTTTGACATTTTTCATCAAATAAGGATATGGACGCTGGAATGGAGTTTACTTGTGAACCATTTGGCAATAAATATTATCAACCCATATACTCCTCCACTTTAAAGTGCTAGAAGAAAATATAGCTACATGAATATGATCCATGGAAAATGTGAGTCTCATTTCATATTTATGCAAATTGGTTCAATGGAAGTAACTCCATTCGTAACAGAATAACATCATGTTTCAAGGATAGCTTAGAGCACTGTTCCTGAAACCTAATGTCGTCCATGAACTCTATCATTTACCTTTAAATATTAGAACGAAAAGTTCTTCATGGCGTCTATAGATGACCTTTTTTTAGTTGATAGATCAATGGGTGGGGGGGTGTTAGGTAGGAGTGGAACAAGATGGATAAAAATAGTCAATGTATTTGTGAAGGAAGCACTTATTGGTAAATTTATCCAAAGATGAGAAAAAAATGACTCAATTACCAATGAGTTTATATAGGGAAACCAAAAAAGTTAAGGTTATATTTCGCAGATGTTTCATAATTTATGTTTTGCAATGTGATTTCTAAAGAAAAATTGCCAGTTTCGTTTCACATTCGCAATCATTTCGTAATTTAATGATGATTTTTGTATTCTTCCACCTCCCCCAATTCACCTTCCTATAAAAGGTCCCGTACATCGGTTCAATTATAAACAAAAAAATTACAAAAAACACTAAACCTTAAACTAAACAAATATGGAACCATTGGGTTTCACAACACAATCTTGTGTCGTTGAGAAACAAATTGAGAAGATTACGAATTAGTTTGCTAAGGGATAGTACTATAAGGGACGAACTACTAAAAAAGGTATACTCTGTAGGCTGCAATAAAAGAAAACTATGAAAAGATAAAAGAGATCAAACGACTAGAGTATAGCCGTGCAAAATGTTGCAGTGAAGTTGTCTCATTTTTGTATGATGATATGGGCCGAGACGCATTTTATTTTGGAAGAATGTATTAAGCAGTTGAAGAGACTTGAAAAATCCATTGCTGCGAAAAAACAATTTTTTGAAGATTTGTTCATCAACTATGTATAGGTAGCATGCATGTCAATATTTTGTTCATCAGATTTATATGATCTATTGTATTTCTCCCTTCTTTTTTTGAATAAATAGAAGTCATATTTGCTTTTTATCATTGTCCAATATCTTTTTGGGTAAATAGTTGTTAAAAATACAAAACGTCTAATTAAAATGTATAGATTCCAGTGTCTAGAGTAACTTTATTTCTTTTATTGACTTATGATTTGATTGCGATTTCAATGCGAAAAACAATAAAGTTAAATTCACTCCTATTTATACACATTCACCTACAAATACTTTAAACGACCGTATGTATACCAACCCCTTAATTTTCTAAAGGTATAACCTTCATGGCTTCTTCTTTCCAAATGACATTACCAACAAGGCCAAATTATGAATCTCCATCAAGTTCAGATACTGAAAGAAAGTAGTATGATATCGAGTTGGACGTCATAAGAAGACAAGTTTGTCTCGTATAGAAGAGGTATGTGGCGATATTGATGAAAAAATAGCTAAAGAAGAAAAAATGTACGCTACACGATGAGATTCAACGGCTGTAAAGGAACGTTGAATATAAAAAAAGAGACATTGAATACTACACAACTAAAAAATCTTTGATGTTGTAGCGTTATATTACAGATGTTTGTTTCTATTGCTTTTAATTTAAATTAGTTTATTACTTTTATCTAATATTTTTTTAGATGGAAGTTATCATAAATCATGTAACATGACATAACAGCTTCTATACATTACATTACAAACACATTCCATTGAGTCAAAAGAATAGTACAATACAAATTATTACATTACACTACATAATAACGAATAGATCAACAAATCATGAAAAGTGCAATAGTATTTGAGGCATCTTGGAGATAATGAATGAGATCAACAAATCATGAAAAGTGCAAATAACGAATACATCAACAAATCATAAAAAGAAACTTGGTTGTGGAACACAAGACCCAAATCAAACACATGATAAAGGTACTTGCAAAACAAATTTAGATAAAGAGGGAGCGTGCATCAAAAAGCTGTAAAATTTGGCAGGGCCACACAACCCACATGTATGATACTTCACTTTTAGTTAAAGATCTACCCACATTCACGTAGAAATATATCTAGTTGAAGCATCATCGCCTTAATCGTTTGATTCATCTATGATGTATCACACGACAAGGTGTAATCAAGTGGGGAAATTGTTGCAAAAAATGCAGTGAGGGTGCAGTGGTTGTGGTTGATAAAGAGCCATGTACTCTAATAGGGA
Source organism: Chrysanthemum seticuspe (assembly GCA_019973895.1). Classification (NCBI taxonomy): domain Eukaryota; kingdom Viridiplantae; phylum Streptophyta; class Magnoliopsida; order Asterales; family Asteraceae; genus Chrysanthemum; species Chrysanthemum seticuspe. The sequence goes on from BPTQ01000006.1 coordinate 138,825,532, forward strand.
TGGTATGTTAATTTTCTCACACTTGGTTCGTGCGACGAGGCTTGACCAGGTTTATGATGCAGTTGCATCTTGTAGGTAACTTGATACACTTCATACACCAAGAAAACAATCATCAGATGGTCAGTTTTTTAGAAGCACAATACCAATCGTATATTGTCTTCACTGTTATCGCAACCGTCTCTTTTGAAACCTCAAAAAACTTGGACATTTGGAAAACCATTCATCAAAGTTCTCTGTTTCATTGAACTTTATCCTTAACCTTCATAAAGTGGTAAATTTAAGTAGTTGGAAATATCGTAACTAGAGTTTAAGATGGTATTTATAGGTAGCCGAAATTATCATAAGTAGATTTTAAGATGGTTGTTATTGGTATCGAGAGTTTAATTAGAAAAATGTATAGTGAATTTGTAGGGAAAAATCAACTAGATATTGATGATGAAACTGAAGTTCCAAAGTTTTATTAAAAAGGTAAACAATTCTCTTGTCAGCGTTTCCTCTCACACCCATTCACAATATATTCGCAAAGTGTCTGTGGTCTTTATCATAAACAACCCATTTTGTTAAACCACTCGTACTTGCTTCACATGATATCGCAGTGTAGAAATCGTTGGGTGATAACGGGTCCCGTTTGTTTCTCACGTGACCCTAATTTCGTATCTGGATCGCATCATCTTCGATTTTGATCAGGCCAAAGTATGATGTGCATGAAAACGAACGAGACGGGCATAATCGTGGTCGGAATGAGACGAAGATGAAGAAAGTGTAGATTTTGAGAAGAATGGAGGTGAGTGCGAAGAGATATGGTTGATTATGTGACATTGGGTGAGTATAGGCTTAACAAAAAATGGTTTATGCTTGAAAATAAAAAATTATTATAGGCTTAACAAAAAATGGTTTATATAATTCGGTTTGTGCGAAGAGAAAATGGTTTTTTGTTTTTGTTTATATAAGTTGGTTTGGATATATTTATATTTATAACTTTATATTGCAGCCTTACCGGTGCTATTCAGTATCATACTTTTACGCGACCGGATTTGTTCTATGTTGTTCAACAAGTCTGTCTTTATATGCATGCCCCCTGTGATACGCTCTTCACTGCTTTGAAGCTCATTTTGCGCAATGTTCATGGTACTATTGATCATCATCTTCAGCTACATATATCTTCTACTGCTCAGCTTACTGCATTTACTGATGTTGATTGGGCTGGTTGCTCGGTTACTCGTAGGTCTACTTCATGTTATTGTGGATTTCTCGGTGATAACCTCTTGTCGTGGTTCACTAAGCGACATGTTAACTTATCTCGCTCAAGTGATCGTGGTGTTGCTAATGTGGTTGTTGAAACTGCTTGGATCTGTAATTTGTTAGATGGGTTGCATGCTCCTTTTATTTACATCTACTTTGGTTTATTGTGAAAGTGTTAGTGTTGTATATATGTCTGCGAATCCTGTTAATACAAATAAGCCGTTAAAACGTTTATTTATATTTTACGATCTTCTAATGTTTTGTCGATAACAAACGTAAAATCATTTTAACGAAACAAATAGAATACGTAAATTGTTTGAGTTAATAGTTTCCTAACACACTTACGTTTTCACATAAAACACTAAAACAAGTATAAGTGATTTTATGATTTAAATACATATGTACAACAACTAGTGTTTACATATTGGGTTAGCATATACTTAAACTAAGTATACTAAAATGGGTAAAAACAAGTATATACTAAATGGGTAAAAACTAGCAAATGGTATTGACCCATAACCCATGGTTTTATATATACCACTTAACCAAGTTCATTGTATCTAGAAAAGAAAACCATGGATCAACCCATAACCCATGACCCATGACCCATAACCAAAAATACCCATGGGTAAAGAGGAGCGTTCCACGGATCCCTGGCTTTGTGCTAGCCGGATCCCAAGTGGAAGGGATCCGTGGGATCCGGGGAAACAGTAGAGAATTTTCTCTATAAATAGAGAGCCATTTCTTCCTTTCTATTCATCACTTCACACACATACTTCCCTCTAGTATTCTAACCCTCTAACCTCAGATCCAAGTGATCTATGTAGTTTGTCTCTTGTTTTTGTGTGATCTTCTAGGTTCCTCTTAAAGGAAAGATCATCACTTCTTGAAGACGTGCAAGCTCAAGTCCATGAGTTGCCATGCTTCGTCATCATCAAGACAACGAAGGTTCTCTTGTTGATAGATCTACCTTTCTCCATAGATGTTGGGTTGAAGGCATTAGTGAAGAATGCCGAAAGTGTCAAGATGAAAGCATTAGTGAAAGGTGCTCATCATCCGTGTAAAAACATTAGTGAAGAATGCCGAAAGTGTCAAGATGAAAGCATTAGTGAAAGGTGCTCATCATCCGTGTAAAAGCATTAGTGAAGAATGCTAAAGGTGTCAAGACGATGGCATTAGTAAAGGGTGCCAAGCGTTGTGTCAAAGACATTAGTGAAGGATGCCGATGAATCAAATCAAGTAGCATTTGGGAAGAATGCTTAGGTCGTATAATCGATGAGGTGCATCGTTCTACATATAAGTATTTGTTTATTTACAAAGATGGTGATATCCTTGATGGTGTTGTAACAAGGAGTAGATCTCCTTAAGATTAGGTGTTGTGTCATGAAGGGTAGTAGTTCCTCCATAGTAATGGAACTAGGTGCTTAGCCCAGTACTTAATAAAGGGTAGGCGACGTTGTGATAGGATTAAGTTCTCCTAAGGTGTGAAAGAACTCGGTGGTTAGCATAGCACCGTATAAAGGGTAGGCGACGTTGTGTTAGGTGTGGTTCGCCTTGGTGTGAAAGAACTCGGTATTTAGCTTTGTACCGGAAAAAGGTTAAGCGACGTTGTGAAGGCTTCTCCGCCATAAGGAGATTGGTGTAGTGCTTACGAACTCTCGAGTAGGTGACTCGAGGAGTGGAGTAGGGCAAGGAAGGTGTCCTTGTAGCCGAACCACTATAAATAACTTGTGTCGTGGTGATGTGCTTCTTACTCTTTATCTTTCATTACACGTTTATATATTTATCTATCAACGTCCAACATAAACAATTAAATAGATTGACATAAGTCGATCTAAATATTTAAAAGGAAGTTTTAAATTGGTAAAACTATTCAACCCCCCTTCTAGTTTTCCACAAATCCAATTCAACATCAGCGTACGAAACACTGTGAGATTGATATTCACTTTGTTCGTGACTTTGTTGCTTCGAAAAAGTTCGTGTTCTTCATGTTTCGTCCAAGTTTCAATATTCAAATATATATTTACTAAAGCTCTTCCAGTTGCATTGTTTCTTAAGTTTCACAACAGTTTAAACATTCGAAGGCCTCTCGTTCCAACTGCGAGAGAGTATTAGTGTGACATTCTAGTTGGCCCACTTGTTATTATGTTGTGTTTACAATTTGGGCCTAGCCCAGTCGATTCCTATTATGCTTAGAATTGTCATTCGGCTGAACAAGTTTTAGCATGTGTATATATACTTAAAGTTGATGTTTAATAAGATGTATGGGAATTTGTCAAATCTAATACACACAATATTGGCCAATATAAACCTTTTTAATATCACTTACGTGAAACACACCGTGTGATGGCGTTATACCCATTTTTAGTTACCTATGACTTAGAACCACCACACCCTTATAGAGGTACGAAAAATGCTAGGCTCACACAGTTTTTAGAAAAATAAAATAAAAAAATACACACGTATATGCGTCGAATGAGATGTATCAATCAACTTGTTTTGAGTTTTTTCCTTCTTCTTTCTCACTCTCTATAAGTGCCACACATATGTGTAAATTTTCTTTTGTGAAAATTGTGTGAATCTTGCATTATTATAGCATTTTTTTCCTTTGCTTTTTTGATTTTTTTTTAAGTATTTGCGCTTCTGTAATATGTTAAATTGTGGGCATGCGCTTCTCTAACCTCATGTTACTGGTGAATGTTTTTTTATTGTGTTATAAGATTCATTTATAGGTAAAAAAAATATATGTGACAACACTTTTACCTATAACATTATAACTAATGTTTTGAAAACCGGACCGAATCGGCCAGTTGAACCAGAGGTCTAACCGGTTAAGAAAACCCGAGATAAGCTTGTTGTAGTTGAACCGATGCAAACCGAGAAAAACTGGTCAAAACCAGTTATAAGAAAAACCAGAAACCCTGAGCCGATCAAAAATCAGTCAACGATTTTCCCTCATTTTTTTTGTCTTTGATTATTTAATAATTGTATAGAATTTGTTTTATGAATTAGTAGGATTCAAAATGTTGATTTTAAGATGTTTGGGAATGTTTGCTTTAAGCGACTTAATAGCTTGTTGTCTATTGTCTACATATTTGTTGTGATTTTTTCAAAACTACCCAAAGTCGGCAGATTCAACCGGTTAAACTACCAGTTGACCGACCGGTTCACTTGCCTCGGTTTTCAAAACATTGCCCATAACCTATCACTATCACTTTTTGGTAAATGATTCCCTAAAATAAAAAACACATAAATACACAAACTTACCAAAATTTCAAAATTCCAATAACTTAAACCAAAAATTCACACACCACACCACAGTCAAAAACAAAATAATAACCGCACCACATTACTAGTGACGTCACCATGTCCAATGACGTCACCGTCATCTCCGATCACGAATTCGCCTTCAACCTCCAAATCCATGAAGCCCTCAACGCCACCAAACGCCGTAAAACAGTCAAATCAGAAACCAAAATCTCCGGTGACCGGATAATTGACCTAACAAACGATGACGTGGATGCTGACGTGGCAAAAAAGAGTGATGAGGTTTTTAGGGTTTATGTGAAGGGGATAGTGAGTGATGAGAAGGTGATGAATGTGAAGATGAGATTCGGTGGGATAGGTGTCGTGATTCGTGATGCACGTGATATGCACGTGCTTGAGGTTAAGAAAGGGTTTTTGGTTGAGGCTAATGGGAGTGGGGGTGGGGGTGAGGGGGATGGGGAGATGGTGGAGGTTATGGGGTTGGTTGAAGGGCTGAGTGGCGCGGTTAAGATGGGGCTGAGGAGGGTTCGTGTTTGTTCTGACAGTGATTTCGTTTATAATTGCGTAAGTTTTGGATGTTTCGGAGTAATTTAGGGAGTGTTTGTTAAAATTTTATTTTGCGCGTATGATGTTTTGGATTGTTTCCTGCTTTTTGTGTTTTTAATAATGATACAGGAAATAAGCGTTTTTTCGGGTGTATGTATGATAATTTGAATGTGAGTGGAATAAGCGTCGTGGATTAGTAACTTGGAATTTAAAATAGCTTAGTATCTACATATAAGCGGTTAAAGTAAGGAATACCAAATAATTACTTAGGAAATGAGATACTCTGAGATAACTAGTCCTAATATGCAATCGGAAATACCTCCCTTAGAAATTGAGATATGGAATTGGTAGTTTTAATAAGCAATCCTAAACATCGTTAAAATACGAGGAATGAGATAAGCAGCTTGAATGAGTGATCCTAAACAATCTTAAAAATTCGAATCTGTTATATCAGAACGTAATAAATGGATATTAAGAAAAGCAATAGTAGATAAGTAGTTTTAGTGAGCAATCTCAGACACCTCCTTAGAAAATGTATGAGATAGTTTCAGTAAGCAGTCCCAAACATCTGTTAATAGATGAGCTATGAGATAAGTAGTTTAAATAAGAGATACTAAACAGTCTCAAAACTTTTTTTTTTTGCTATATCAAAATGCAATTAATAGATAAGCTTATTAAGTGATCCCAGACACTTGCTATAGTTCGCTAGCGACCTACAAAAATTCTGAGGTGGGCATTTAGGAGATTGCATGCCTTAAAATAGCTCTTGAATATTAATATTCTTTTAGTTAAGGATCATTGACCTCTGTTAAGAATGCAACAAACCGTATTGGTTTGGATGTTAAGAGTTTTAGACCATATTTTGTGTGTATCCTAATTGTTGCCAGCCTCTTTATTTGCAAATCAATGTTATTAAAATCACATGCTTCCAAAACATCTACAGAGTATGGTATATTGGTATATGATCAATCATGGAATGGTTGATGGTCATAGACTTGTAGACGACTCAAGGGCAGCAATGATCTGCATATAAGTAGCATTTCATTGCCAGGCCTTATAAGTCGCATTTCATTGCCACGCATTGTGTCTGCCGTACCTACTTCTAAACAATTGGCTACACATCTAATTTTCATGTTTTAACATATTGCCTGAAAGCTACGTTTCAAGTCACTGTTGATGTTAAATTTTATAGAAAAGAACTAGTCTTTATTAGCAATCTGTTTGATTCATTTTGAGTGAAATAAGAGTATAGAATAAGTTGAAAGTGCTTATATAGAACAGCTAAGCAATACTAGATAACCAGTGTTAGTAAGCAATCTTAAACACCTCCTTAGAAGCTGTATGAGATGGGTAGTTCCAGTAAACAGTCCCAGACATCTGTTAAAAGATGATGTATGAGATAAGCAGTCCCAACAAGTAACCCTGAACATTCTTAAAACTGCTTATCTGCTGTATCAATAGGCAGTAAATAGACGAGCAGTTTTAGTAAGCAATCCCAAACACCTCCTTAGAAAATGAAATATGAGATAAATACTTCTATTAAGCAATCCCAGAAAATGAGACATGAGATATATACTTTTATACTTTTATTGAGCAATACAGTTTGACTAAGTAATACTTAACATTCTCGAAACTGCTGATCTGTAGCCAAATGCAGTAATTAGACAAGGAGTTTTTATAAGCAAATTCCGAAAACTTGTAATAACACATTAACTCGGTTACGAATAGCAACAAATCTGAGTTGGGCAGCTCTAACTAGTGTTTGGCATTAAGGATTGCAAAAGCATTTTGGAACTTGGTGCAGATCCTAAGTAGTAATATTGTTTCCTATTAATGTTTATTAACCTCTGTTAACAGTGCAACAAACCCTTGCATTTATTAGAGTTTTTACTTGTGAAGTTTGTTGACATCTGTCCTGACAGTAGTTAACTCTATATTACCAATCTTTCACTAACTGTTCGATTATCATGCAAACAGTCTGCGTGTATTGCTACTAATTGATTGCATCTTTGGCAATGCAGCTAACTGGTAAAGGGAAACCAACAAACAAGAAGATTGTGACATTGGTTGATCAAGTAAATCTTCTTCTGACAAAATTTACTTCTTGTGGACGACTACTTGTGAGCCAAAACAACGCCAAATGTGCTTATAAACTAGCAAGAAATGCAATCGGTTCTGAAGCCAGCAAATGGGAAGAAAAGGATTCTGGTTGTACATTTATCGAGCAATGTAAAATTTGTTATGAATGTTTCGACAGTGGTCAAATGTTTTCTGTTAACAAATGTTTACACAGATATTGTTTTTCGTGTATGGGAAAACACGCAGAAGCAGAGTTGCTTCAAGGGAAGTTGCCACGGTGTCCACATGAGAAGTGCAAATCTAAACTTGGAATTCGGAGCTGCAAAAAGTTTTTAAAACCAGAAGTATATGATCTTATGAGTTTACGGATTAAAGAGGCTTCTATTCCTCCTACAGAGAGAGTTTATTGCCCGTTCTCTAATTGTTCAGCTTTAATGTCGAAAACTGAGCTTCAAGCCAATACAACTACTTCATCATCCACCGGTGTTAAAGGAACTGAAATGAGGGAATGTGTTAAATGTCATCGTGGTTTCTGTATAAACTGCAAAGTAGCTTGGCATGATAATATTACTTGCTCTGCCTACAAGAAATCGTTTTTATATAAATCTTCTGTTGAGGGAAAACTACAGTCTCTTGCAACCAAAAATCGTTGGCGTGAGTGTATAAAGTGCAATACTTTTGTTGAACTTGCAAGAGGGTGCTACCATATAACTTGCAGGTATTGTATTCTTATCTTCTTTGTCTCACATGGTTTCTGCAGATAGCAATGTTGTGCTTTTGTAAAACCTTGCACTCTACTTAAAGTTGAACATGTGCCATTGAAAAAAAAAAAAAAAAAAAAAGAGATGCAAATAGTTTACTGGTAAATATCCATAAAGTTAGCTATTGTTGTAAGTTGATGGTTTCACCCTGATATATATATGGTTTGACAACTTTAGTACTTTACTAATAACTTGCAATATTTTAATTGACAACTTTTGATGATAGTCTATTGTATAGAGTTTCGCCTCCTTTATAGAATTTAAGAATTTGTTTGTAACACATCAGGAAAAAAAAGGATATATGAAACCCCCCTTTGTTATATGTACGTTCATAATGCAACTGGTAAGTCTCATTGTCTGTAATATTCGTAAACTATTAACTGTGTATGCATATGCTGGATAGCGATCAAATAAAAAAAGAAAGAAAAGAAATGGAAAATATAAATAAATCTTCACCTTGGTAGTGATAAGCTAAAGCAAAGCCCTCTAAATCCTGGTTAAACCATAATTAAGAAAGTATTAGAACGATAATATGCATAAGATGTTGAGATAATATATGTAACCATAAGATTAGACAATGTTGATTTGATGACATAGAGAATATAAAATAGGAGTTGCTGCCGGTTAATTATGGTTGTAACTTGGAATGTCATTGCAGATGTGGACATGAGTTTTGCTACACGTGTGGAGCTGAGTGGATCAAGAAGAAACCGACGTGTAGGTGTGTATTATGGGATGAGCGCAACCTTATATACAGACAGCAGAATAGACGCTGAAATTGACTATGAGTGGATCATAAATATATAACTTGACTTATTTTAGTGAGCCTGGTAGGATTAATAGCTGTCATGTTGATATTTGGTAATTTGTTTGTTTGGTTACTACTTATTAGACGCAAATTTGCATGCTTGCTCTTAATCATGATGGCATATGTTAAGATTGAGAATAATGTTCACCTTCTACCGCACAAGTTGAATGTCATTGTGTCATTTATGGAGTTGAATTGCTTCTGTGAAAAGTTAGTATTATACCCTCTTTAAATGAAAAGTTATTACTAGGTATGTAAACAGAGGGTGTTTGGGATTGCTCATTTTGTTTGCTTATGAAAAAATAAGGGTCTCTTGATTCATACACACCTTTGACTTGATTCATACACATTTATAGGTCAAAAGTGTGTATTAATGATTACCTTTTACCATTAACTTATCATTATCATTAAATAATGATTACTTTTTTTTAATATTAATTAATTAATACCTTTTTTAATTTATTTTTCTCTAGTTTTGTAATTAATACCTTTTATAATTTATTTTGTCTTTACTTTTAGTTTAATTTTTTTTTCAATGTATTATCGGAACACAAATTGTTAACGACAAACTAAATTGTCTATTAAAAAATGAAAACATGTAACAATTGTAATAACTTAATAAAATAAAAAGTCATGAATACATTCGTCTATCATTCTAAATAATTTGAGCATACATGTGTTGTCGACTTAAATACATAGTTTCCCATGCGGACGAGGCCTCAGTTTTGTACCTCCTCCATTGTTGGTGATTTGGCGGGATTGGACAACTTTCATCTAGCGTTACATGAATGTAATGAGCATCCCTCACATGCGCAATCACAATGGGGCCACTTTCTTGTGATGGGTTTGGACAGACCAAAGCGGCAAACATAGAGAATTTTGTGTCAGGGATATAGATATAACTGGTCGGTTATAAAGTGAAGCAATAACCAACCCCGTGACTGGCATGATCATCAATTTGTTCCGCGGTGCAAATCTATTTTCAAAAAACTCCACAGAGTTTCGAATTCGTTGAAAGTCATCACTATGCCACATAGCCGTGTAATTTAGCTCATGAAAATCTAACTCTTCCAACAAATGTTGTCGAATTAGTAACCACCTATTTTCGTTGAGACGAAGACCGACGGCAACTGACCGAAATCCACAATTTCCATCACCTAACACATCATGAAAACTGATGATGTATTGATGGAAAAGCCTTGGAATATACTTCATCAAATCTTTGCTATTAGAATCTGGAACGTATGAAATATGTCTCTCGTATGAACTATGTCTAGCAGGTTTTTGGACGTATGAGTTGTGTCTTACGTATGAACTGTGTCTCGCGGGTTCTTGGACGTATGAGTTGTATCTTGAAGGTTCTTCGTTTAAATCTGGGATTGGATCGCGAGTGTAACTTGTTTGATAATTCGAGTATGAACTATGTCTTTCCGGTTCCACATTTAAATCGATCCCAGCAAACCCGGTTCCACAAATAGCCTAAAAGTTTTTAAGTGTCAAGCTTTTTTACACTAGTTTTATTAGGCAATTACACACTGGCATTTTTATTGCTTTTATACAATTTCATATGAATGCTATTGGTATCTAACCTGGTTTGCAAATCTTTTTTCGACCTGGGCTAAAAGGATGGTTTGCAAATCTTTTCGGACCTGGATAGTAACAACCTGCAAAAAACAAATATACGAAATCAAGAAGTGTGTTAACAAAGAAACTCATTGATAAGCTTTTCTTTATTTCCTTTTTTCAAAAACTAACTCAAGTGTAAGAAAAATATAACACTATTTATCAATTACCTTGTAATTATATATATATTTATCAATTACCTTCAATATAATATGATAGCCTGATTAATTTTTGACTTATGATATGGTGTTGTTTTTACTTTTTACAAACCTTTTGGTAGATTATCAAAAAAAATCCGAGCAAAATTATTGTTCATGGAAGCTTTGAGGTTGTAATCATTCATAAATTGCATCTATATAAACATTGCAACAACGATCCCGCAGCAACGCGCGAGCTACCACGCTCGTTATCTTGTAATTTTGAATAAGTTACTCAAGATTTGTGGTGTTACCGGAGAAATTTTTGTGAATGTAAAATTGATACAGTATTTTATAAGTTGGTATATTTCAAGATCAAAATTAGGCAATTTATATACATGATTATTTTTTAGTTTTAACTGTAATTAATAGTAAATTTGTAATTTTCAAAATACTGTAATTAATTATATTAGTTAGGAAGTTGTTAGTTAAAATTAAATAATGACATCAATACTAGTCAACTAAAACAGAAAAAAATTGTTATATTCCCCATGTATGCATTAGTTATCATATATTTGACCTATTATAGGTATTAAAGTAGTCAAAGTGTGTATTTTGAAGTCAAAGTGTGTATAAAACTAATGACCCAAAAATAATTATAAGTTGCTTCAAAGTAAGCACTTCATTCAGAGTTTTAATTTGCTTATTCTGTAAAAGAAAATGCAGTAACACAAAAATCAGAAAGTGTTGATTTAATCTGTACATAGTGGGTTTTGAAGTAATAATGATGGAGGTGAGTGTCCTGGCCTCATGGGCTGTCGAAGTATTGATGAATGAGTTATATCTTTTTCTTCGTGTTTGATCATTGACGAGATTAATATTTGGCTACATTTTGTGACGGGATTTTGAAGTGTAACGAATTTAAGAATATATTGACATAATCTGTCGAAAGAAACAATACGCAAGCGACGACTTTGGAGTTAACTTCGACACCTATTCTTGGAGCGCAAAAAATCTTATGTGGTCAGGAAATGAAGTACTTTTTGCAAGATAAATTCAAGATTTATCCCAATTCTTACGATCTGCAAGAAATAGTTAGGACATTGCGTCAGATGTGGTCTTTGGAAATAGTCATATAAGGTCCAGAAAGACTCTGGATTAAGGCTACTTGCCGAACTAACATTTTTTAAGATTGGCAAAATGATGATTCTAGTTTTATTTTATCTTATTTATAAAACAAACTACTAAATTTTATACAAAATAAACAAATGCTTAGTAAGAACAAGAATGTTGTGCCCGCTGCGTTGCAACGGGTTTTGGGTAATCATTTTTTCGGAAAATTTACGTTTCTAATATTCGGATATTGTATTATATTTTGTTAAAAAAAGATAGGTTGTATTATATATTTTAGTCAAAATATGGGTAAGTATCTTGACTTTCCACACGTGGCAACTATAGTATTTTGAGGTGTAAATAAGTATTTCTTGACTTTCCATCGTGAAATATAATATGCAAAAAACCTTAAAATAATAATTTGTGAGTAACCAATGAGATAGCAACCTTTACGCTTGCTTTAGTGTATATATAAATATAAAAAAATCTAAAATATTTTAAGTAAGGTGGCCACTGCCAAAGGAGCTCGAAAGTCAATATTGTGGGAGAAATGTGATTTTATAAACTCTAACCAATATCAAAAGTACTATTAGGCAAAGTTTACTAGAAAAACACAATCTGAAGTGAATAGCATTTCTTAGAATGATGCCATCGGAATGAGATTTTCCATCTTTTAAGTTACTCGAGGAATGTGAGTATTTGACTTAGATTTACACACTCTCATTCGGGTATCTCGTGACTATTCTTGGACCCTTTTTTCGCCACCTCCCAAACGTATATCTATATGAAATTTAAACCGGAAACCTTTTGTGAACATTATGAACATACACAAGAAAATACTCTTTTAAAATGGATAGATAGAGTGGCAAAATATAATACAATATTATTTTACTTAAATAAAATTAATATAAAAAAATGTTATATCTTCTTACACATTTTTATGTTGTCACATGCCATTCATCTGAATGATGAATATTAAGAAGATGAATGACTATACCGAAGATACAAATAAATATTTGAATTTCATAAAGATGTAAAAGGCATCTAAAAGGTATGTTATTTTCCGATATTTAAAACTAGTTTTGTTACTATTTTTTTTATTTTTATTGTTTACTTTTTATTTTACTCTGTATGCAGATATTTTTAACAAGGACTACCATCAGCTTTATTTGAAGAGTTTCGTTCCAGTCTCAATGTCCGGTGTCCTCTCGCTTCGACTGCGGACGAGTGTTAGCTATGATTGATATACATTTACTATGATTGTCAAATCATTTATTATGATTGATATGTTGATTAGGTGGATGAGTTGGATTGCTTAATATAGCCCAACCATCAACCATATCCCTTATATATGTTCTCAATTGTAGTCATATTGCATCAATAACAACAACATATTAATATTCGGTGTATATCTTACAGTTTTATGCAAGAATCCCCCAAACGTCGTATGTGGCAATTTCTGACTCGATACGAAACATGATTCGAGATCGACTCGTAAGAAACACGATTCGAGATCGACTCGTAAATTAATGGGTTAGGTAGAGTAAAACCAGGTTTTAAGTTGTGTTCAGATCGACTTACAAAACCCGTTGGTTAGAAAATCGTGTTATAGTTGTAGGTTAGTTAAACGAGTCGACTCACAAACCCATTTATTAATTTATTTTAATATTAAAAATTGAATTTATAATTGACTAAATAGGTTATTTGGGTTAAGCGCGTCGACATGTCAACTTATTTAACTTATTTAACCTGAGTAACATATGTTTATTTGAGTTAAATGGGTTAAACGGATCGATTTGTCAACCCGTTTAACCTGCTGACCTAAACATGTTAAATGGATCGTGTTCATGTTAAATGGGTCGCGTTAGGGATCTTACCTGCGAACCAGACCCGACCCAACTTGCCACCCTGGTAGATAGGGGTAGAGTCTATTCCGTCTATCAGGTTCCGCTTCAGTTTTTAGAGAGAGAAACAAAACACAACTTTTTTAGAGAGAGAGAAAGAAAAAATCAAAAGATGAGCGGAGTGGTGAAGAAGGTGAGTGACGTGGCATTCAAGGCTTCAAAGACAATAGATTGGGAAGGAATGGCGAAAATGATCGTAACAGATGAAGCTAAAAAAGAGTTTTCGTCTCTCCGTCGCGCCTTCGAAGAAGTTAATTCCACTCTTCAAACCAAATTCAGTCAGGTATCTATTTATTATTTATATAGATCTGTTAGATTGTTACAAATGAAATGGTTATTTTCACATTTCTTATTAGATTCAATTGGTATGATTAAGGGGGTGTTTGTTTCGGCTTATGGCTTATTTGGTTTTGGGCTTATGTTTCATAAGCTCACTTTTTCTGACTTATTTTGCAATATTTTTTTTAAAGATAATATAAGCTTATTATGACATAATAAATGTATATAAGCCGAAAAGTTTCAAAATAAGCCACAAAAAGTTAGCTTATGAGTTATGAAACATAAGCCCAAAACCAAATAAACCATAAGCCGAAACAAACACGTGTGCAATTGTACGAGACGCGGAGATGGAACCAGGGTGGGTCCCAGGGTTTTACGGGACATCCATGAATTTACTGTATCTGTAGTTTTGTTTAATTTTTCTTAAACGCACGTGGTCGACTTGCGTTCGGGTTCCGTCCCTGCGTACAGGTGTTTGTACGGGAAGTTTAGTTTTGAAAACCCGGAACGGTTTGGAATGCACTGGAGTAAAACAGTATGGTGACGAACCACGAACTGGACTCGTTTTTGGGCTAGTGATTGAAATGTAACTTTTAAACAAAATGACCCTGAAACCAGTACTTAACTGGACATATACCGAACTATGATGCCGTATATTAGGTTTTCTGTTCTAATTGGTAACGCGTGTAGTAGTACTGGTTTGGTAGAGTAAGGTTTTAGATCGGTTTTATGGTTCTATCCGGATGTTTGCATTTTTCACGCTTCGAATGAGTTCAATAGTTTGGTATTTTGTTGCATTGTCCTATTACTAGAGATTGATCAGTCTTGCAACCTTTTGAGGACGAGGTGTTTATTTTGGTGGATTGTGTTATTGTGTTGATTTGTTAGAAACATTTTTTATGGCTGGAAGTAGTTATTAGTTTAGGTAACATTTGTACTTGGCTATATTGCTATAAGAGGTGGTGATCAATATATATGGGTTAGTGTGTAGTGTAGTGATTCTTTACTTTGGTTTTGGAATCTCATAAGGGAGTATAGTATAGCACTTTACTCCCTTTGTGGTCGAAATCGAAAGAACTGCTTGTTGTCACCTGATATTTGGCTAAGATGAGATGGTTCGTCATTAGTTCTGTAGTTGCAAAAGCCAGTTTTATTCCAGAAAGATCCCCGTGCCTGTCTTTCTTGTTGGTCAAGGATTCTGTACAAAGTAACTGTATGCTGGTTATTTTCACATTGTAAAGAATATTGGGTTCTGTATATATGCCTAGTACTGTTTACTTGAACTGTCTTGGAAGCTGGTATTTAATGGAGGTAGACTACTTCCGTTAAATATGCTTTTAGCAGGACACCTCAAGGCTCTTTATGTGCATGCTTCTTTAATTTGGCCTTAATCAGATGCACAAATATGTAACGCTGGCCTGCTTGAGTTTCTATACTTTTATGATCAACAAACAACATTATTATCTATGAATTAAGTCTGGTATTAATCTTGTGTGAATGCCTACTTTTGGCTATTTCAGGAACCAGAGCCAATTGACTGGGAGTACTACAGAAAAGGACTTGGATCCCGCATAGTTGATTCTTACAAAGAATACTATGACAGTATGTACTGCTTTTCAAATATGTTGTATCTTGTTTTGTCATTATTTTCAATCAAAAGTAAATAAAGCTGGTAGTAATTCAAGAAATTAAAAAGGTCCACTGAAGCTATACAATCTGGATTTCTATAACAGGGTAGTTAGGTCTCTCTTTCCTTTGCACAAGGTGCAATTTGCATGGAGTGCATTGATAGGAAAATCTAATGTTCGAAATGACCTGTTTTAAGGATGTCTCCAGTTGAACAGTCATTTAGGGGCTAAGACGTGCCACTTATTTGGCATCGTGTTCTTATATGAATGGTATGCTATGTTGGTGTTAAGCCCATTTTAAAGATTCTAGGAGCCTTACCATGGTCACTGACTCACTGCTTTTGTGTTAGTGAACCTGATATGTTACTAAATACACCCGAAACAAATGATAAGATAGATTTACGAGATTAATTCTACATAGTTATTTTGTTATTCTCTACATATCTAAAATAAAGATCTGCAGAACTTTGTTAGATTATCTGAGTGTTATTAGTATGCTTTCATATGTGTTTAACGACAGATTACTGGATAAAGAGAGTGTAAATAGTGTGCCACTGCCATTCTGTATGTGTGATGACACTGTCAGAGAGCTTCTTTTTGAGTTTAAACAAGTCTGCAGGCTGTTCCTTAATAGACCATAGGCCTGCTAGGCTCTGAATTTGTTGTAAAACGCAACTGAATATTCACACTAATAAAAATTACAATAAAAGCATTCTGAAAATATGCAGCCTCGTTTTCATCACATTGCTTCTTTTATTTTCTTCCCTTTCCTCGTTAAGAAATACGTTCTGTTAGTCTAATGCAGAAACATTTTTTCTTTGACGGTACTTTGAAAGTAATTCGTTTATTCATGTTGCACCTCCTCAACTGAGAGTTTCACCCTCTATTTTCCTTTATACCCCTAGACATGATAATGGATGGCATGTGTCAAGCTAGGAAACACAGATGCTTTTTACCGTAGCCGATCTTTGTATTTGGTTGTATGAGTGTGCAGTTCTATGAGATTTGGTGGGCATGCGTTCTTATCAATGTTGTTTGTTTCCATGAATGGGGGGGGGGGGGGGGGGGGGTGGGGGGGATATCTAATTGGGCATATAAGAGGGGCACTTTTGGTCATTAAAAGAAGTAGGAGATATGAAGTTTACAAATCTAATAAATAGCTAGTCTTATGCCTGTGAGAGGAAATATACGAGTGAAAACACAATGAATTCTTTTAGTTTGAAGGCTTGGACTAGCACGAGTGCACCAAGTAAAAACAAAGCATGGTAAGCCTTGAGCTTAGATACATGTATCCATAACTTTAGTTTATCTCCTTACACTTGCTGCACTACATTTTAGTCTATCTCCAGTGTTAGGCGATAGAGTCTTCTGATGTTAAGTGTCCTTCAAGGGCATACTGCCATAGTGGGATTTAGAAGGTAGAGCTGTTTGACTTGAATGCATTGGATGTGATGGATAGTTGTGTAACATGTAATTATTTGCAAGCTGCAGTATTCTTTGCATATGTGGTTGTTAATTAATTTTAAAGTTCTTTAAATTCTTGAATCTTGACATCTTCTTACAGTTTGTTGCTTGCTTACTTCTCTTCATACAGGCGTTGAAATCCCCAAGTTTGTAGACACGACCACTCCCAAGTACAAACCGAAGTTTGATGAACTGGTCAGAACTCTTTCTTTGCATCAAGTCTTGCTCTAATTTAATCTCATATACGTTTTCACAATCATGTCAATCATGTCACTTATCGTTGGATTAATCAAGTTAACTAATATAGATTATCAATTGGGGACAAGAGAATGAGAACAACTTGAGGAAAATAATGTTAAACTAGTTCAACCGTTATCAATAATTTATGTTTGGCTGATTTGATTGAAGTACGTCCAAAACACAAGTGAATTATTGTGGGAATTCACATGTACATTCTTTATTAAAAACGCTCTTTAGAGATCCTTTGTTTTTGAAATTACAGTTGGTGGAACTGAAAGAGGCTGAGCAGAAGTCCCTTAAGGAATCTGAAAGATTGGAAAAAGAAATTGCTGATGTCCAAGAACTCAAGGTAACAATATTATGATCACTCTTTTTACTCTTGTCATCCATTTGTTATATATTATTGTCGTTAGTGAAATTAATTTATTAATAATTTTGTTGTAACAGAAAAAACTAAGTACCATGACAGCTGATGAATACTTTGAGAAGCACCCAGAATTGAAGAAGAAATTTGATGATGAAATCAGAAACGATTATTGGGGATACTGATTTTTTGGTTGCTGCTTCGGGAGAAGCTATTCGAGTCCATTCCTTTTTGTTCGGGATTCTAAAAATAAGACGAGAGGAACAAAGATTTGTTTGTTTGGCAGATTGAAAAGAACAAAAACTGTTCTCAGTCGAAGACTAATGTATGTCCTTTGAAGGATATAAGATGATTTAACATTTTTTTGTCACCTATTGGAATATTATTGACAATTGACATATTGCACTTCTGGTAAGAAGTGTATTGCATAAGCATCATGTGCGCTACACTTTTTTCTAATAGGTGTGGTAAGGTGACAGATTTGTTTCCCATTTCCGCTTATAACCACATCAATAAGCATTTCCCATTCATATGTAAATTTGACCCTTGTACTATATGTATTAGTCCAACCTCTGGTCTGCAGCAAGCGTATATTTAATAAGATGATTCCACCTTTGATGCAATGCTTTGTTTTTTTTAGACAAAACAAAGAGGTACCGTGTCAAAGAGGAGCATTATTTAAGATGTTGGAGTAAATTGGAAAAGGAGAATTCTGTGTCTGGTCTTATGACACTGGATGTAATACAAGGTCTCCAAAACAATGCACAACCAGTTGTCAAAAGTCAAAACCAATATGTCAAGCATATGAAAGTTGTTTTGTTGACAAGTATACTTAGGTACTTAAAGTAGATTACCAGATAGTGCCAAAGCTTTGAAAATAAATGTTTATGTATCTTCTTATGTCATTTTGCACCAGTGTTACAGCTACTTTTGTTGTAACATCTTTATAGAACTAACATCTCACAAACTACAAGCTGAACACTTCTATACAAATAACATACTCTGATAAAATTAAGATATGCGCCTCACAAACTACATCACACACAGACTTTCACCTAATTTCAACTCATATGTAGTCAGGGTTGTGTAATCTCAACTCATATGTCCAACATGTTTCACCTAATGCTTCTGCAAATGCTGTCACAGTTCCAGATTGCAATGTTCCGTTGTGTAGTTTTTCTTTTGATTTGTAATCACAATGTTTCAAACAAGATTTAACCACCACAAACGTGTAGCAAGCCATGGGGATTTTTGTTTTAAATGACCCATTCAACCCGAACCCATTTTGACTCCCATCTTTTTTGGCAAAAGAAACTTTAATATAACTTGAATGCGAGTTAAGTACACTGCTTGATAAAAAGATAAATATTCAAGTGATTCACCTTAATGACTGACTAAACCATCGAACAGAGATCTAGGTCAAACCAAAAGATACATTTTATGGTTCCTATAACCTCAATGGTTGTCCAATTGTGAAACTCATGGGACCAACAGAGCTTTGATTCCATGGCTCAGTGAAAGCTATTGATTCTTGAAGCTACAGTAGACGTCCAACAAGATATTTTGTTACTGAAACCAACTCTTTCCGTTTGAACCACATATACCATATAGTGCTTGGCGCAATTAGATTTCAGGCTTTACGAGCATCCACCAACATTCCCTTCATTCCAATCTGGACAAAAAGCATGAAGCATCTGTGGCATCACCCTTTGAGAACCCCACCACCAACAGAACATATTTTCCAAATTCAGTCAGCCCATTGACAATGTAGTAACAGATGAACGGTTGGCTCCGGTTCTTCTTGACACTGAAGGAACAACTGTTTCAACTCCCATATTGCAACAGAAAGGGTGATTGTTAAGAGGTCCTATTAAGCTCTTGCTCAACAGCTTTAAGTTCCATCAATCTAAGATTTTAGTATTTCACAATACATTCAATCTGCGATTTTAAAACTTGTTAGCAACGCACATCCACATAAAGCTTCATTAACAACATACTAACGATAGAACACTCTCGTCTATCACAGTTCAAACTACCAATTAATAACAGCTGCAAAAACGTTAATTCTTTCTGTCAATCAGCTTATTTTCAACAGTGTGAAGTATTCACAAGGGAGAAAAAAAAACCGAAGTTTTTAAGCCGGTTACTCCCCTGCATCACTTACGAGTAATATTTAATTCTTAAAAGCGATTTGAAGCCTTACATCAAATACACAAGTGGCTTTGTAAACCTTCATTAACCAGAATTCCAAAAATCAGCTCTATGCCTTCTCGATCTGAGCTTGTCGTTTTCCAGACCCTTTTTGACTAGATACTCTTGTAAACCAACACCTGCATCCACTATTCTCGTATGAGGCTCTATATCAACCTTCAATACTTTCTCTAATCTTTCGGTTTCCACCTCACAAACCCTACTAACAACATCCATCCAAGTATCATAATGTGGAGCTTCCCCACTTTTCAACATCCCCTCCAAAACCACACACGCGTCCTCAATCTTCCCAACATTACACAACCCATTAATCAAACTATACCAAACCGATACATGAGGAGAAAACCCTTTTGCCATCATCAAATCCAAATAACTTTTAGCCTCGTCATACAAACCCTGACTACACAAACCTCCAACCAAAGTCCTATACGACACCAAATTCGGCAAACAACCATTCGCCGACATATCCTCAAGAACCTTACACGCATCAAGCGCCCGATTCTCCCTACAAAACCCCAAAATCACCGTATTATAATGCACAATATCCGGATTACACCCTTTAACCTTCATCCTACACAATAACTTATACGCCTCCCTAAGCTTCTTCTTCCTACACAAACTATTCAAAACCGTGGTATAACTCAAACAATCCGGCACAAACCCTTTATTCAACATATCATCCAACAACTCAACGGCCCGATTCACCTGACTCTTCCTACACAAACCCTGCATTAAAATCCTATACGACTCCACATTCGGCACAATATCTCTCTTAAACATCTCATTAAACAACTTATACGCAACACTCAACTCACCACTCAAACAAAACGCTCTCATCAAAACATTATACGTTTCCACATTCGCAACCACATCATACTTATACGCACACCTAAACAAATCAAACGCAGCCCGTAAATACGCCCTATCCTTAACCAAAATCTCCAACACTAGATTCAGTTGTTTCGTCCTAGGCCTAATATCAAATTCCAATATCTTATAAAACATACTCACTACTTTATCTAACATATTCGCCTCACCGTATACCTTAATAACCTCCGTAAAAAGCGACGGCTTAACCGCGCAACTCCTATCATTTTTTAAGGTTGTTAAAAGGGTATCCATTTGCGAAAACTGGCGAAAACGAGCTAGTTTAAGGATAAGTGTGTGGTATGTTTGGTATGAGTGTTGATAATTTGGGTATGTTTTTAAGGTTAAATCAAAGATTTCTTTGGCTAAAAGAGGGTCTGATTGTTGGGTGATGAGTTTGGTGATTTGGGAATGTGATGGGGGTGTGTTTGGGTTAGTGTGGAATGAAAGTGTGGTGGGTTTGATTGATGGGTTTTTGGTAATGGTGGTTGTTATGATTTTGGTGAGGTGGTGATGGAATGATGGCATTTTTTATGCGTATGAAATGATGGATTTAGAAGATGATGGATACCTGGTAAGGGTGGAGCTTGAGGTTTTTGAGTTCTTCTGTTACAGGTGAACTTTTTTTTTTTTTCCTCAGCAGGCTTAAACCCGATCTTTTAGGAGAAAAGCACGAAAATAAGTCGATATCTTTTTTGAAGTCTCCTTTATCGTCAAGTTATAACCCGATGTCCAAAATGGTCATGCGCAACCACTCGACTTCGCAGCTCCACTCAAAATTCGCCACGTGTCCAAATGAAAGTACACTTTTTGTACCTTTTTTTATTATTATTTGTACTTTCATTTGGACACGTGGCGAATAGAGCTGCGGAGTCGAGTGTTTGCGCAATGGCGAATTTTGGGTGGAGTTGCGGAGTCGAGTGGTTGCGCATGACCATTTTGGACATTGAGTTAAAAAGTGACCACAAAGGGGACTTCAAAAAATATTTTGGCTTATTTTTGTACTTTTCTCATCTTTTATATAATAAAAGAATTACATCATTTCAGAGTGTTTTTTGCAAAACCCTTCTCATTGAAAAAAAAAATTGGACCAATAGGAAAACTTGATTTTGCCACGTAGACGAAATCAAGCGACATGATTGGTCAATTAAAAGTCAAAATTGAATCCAATTTGGTCAATCTTTGCTTAATTCCGTTTTGTGAAAAAAAATGCTTAAAAACACACGTGTCAAATTTGAAAGAAAACGAAACTCGATAGAAAGCGGAGTTAAGGTTAAGAAGTTTAGGGTAAAAATTGAAATTAAAAAAACCACATGCTTCTATATCTGATTCACAGAAAAAAGTAACCTATTTCTCCTTCTTCTCTTTTACCCAGCGATCCAACCCCTACAAAATATGTTATTACTTGAGTGTTGTTGCAGTGGTTCAATTCCTTCACCTATTCCTCAATGACCAAAAGGTGTGATTTTTTGAACCCTAAATCAATATCACTCGATCTATTAATCTATGGTATGTCTCATGTTTCAGGAATTAAAGGTATATTAATCCTCAAGATATTGTTGTATTTATTTATGCAAGAATAAAAACTTATGATTTTTAATATCTAATTTTTTGATTTTGTTTAAAATTAATATAGGGCTTTTAGTTATATTTTAAAAAGGTTTGCGATTTTTCTGTTAATTTTATTTCAGTTTATGAAAAAAAAATTAGGGTTTGATTGAAACTTTAATTTGATTTTATTAAATTAGGGTTTGATTTTTTTGTTAATTTGATTTTAAAAAAATGGGCTTGAAGATCATTGAGTAAAAGGATCGGTGGTTTTGAATTGGTTATTAAATCTGCAGGTATATACATATTTGAATGCGTCTTTGATTTTATGATTTTATGACTGCAGCAGGTTGCACAGTCACAACAAAAGGTTAACCAATTGGGTCACGCACAAGCACAGTCAAATGGTCAACAAAATCAAGCAAATCAAACGTCAATACTTTTACCTCGGGGAGCATCAAGGTGCGTTTGAGCTTTTGGAATTTATTTAGGTCTTTGCAAATTACTTTTGTTCCATAAATGTGGATGTTAGTTATAAAAAATTACTTCCGCTACCATTTGTAGGAATTTAAGAATAGCAGTCTCGATACATTTTGGATTATGATCTCATTATCATTGTTGTAATCGGATGATGAATCTTTTTATGCTCTCTTTGGTTTTTCATTCCGTTAAGGTACTTATGCAGGGAAAGGTAATCACATCCGAGGAGAAGCTGCGCTTCCAGTTGCAGTAAAAATCTTTCTCAGTGAAAAAGGGTGCAATTTCTTCATCTTTTTATACACATGTACTTTAGTTGGTTAAATTCCCTGTGTTTGTCATTTTTTCAAGCTTATTAATTAGTTGGTTATATAAGTAACAAGTATTATTACTATGAGGCAAGGACTGGAATAATGTTGTATTGCTTCCTTTTCTTAAGCAATATTCAATGGGTCCTTTTGTTACTTTTAACTTTAGCTTGCAAAGGAATATGTGTTTAGTTCAAGTTTATTTCCAATAGTCACCTCTATTTGGCTATTTGCTACATTTTTGTTGTAGCTTAAAGCTTATATCTGCAGATTATCTTTAACTATTGGTTGTCACTTGCCACTATTTTAAAAAAAGTTTCAGTTCCAAAATAAAATAGATCGTTGTATATGGTTCACATGTTGCTTTTATACGACAAATTAGTACCCTCCAAGTGAGACGTTAGAAGGTGACATATCCCAACCAAGTTGAATCCTGGCTCACAGTTATATCATGTAAAAAAATTGTAGAAGCTCTCTAAATTTTATACATTTGCATGACTTTAATTTGATATAATGTTATGCACAACAATAAAATTTTAAGGAAAGATATTCATCATATAACCTGATAAACTAAGTTATAACTCTGTAATGCACAGGGGTGTGGTGATTAAAGGCAACGACATTATTTGGGAGAGCTGAAGCAAATTATTTATCCCTTAAAAGCAACAATCATAAATTGAAGTCAAGTTTTACCTTCAAGTTTACTTCCCTTATGGAATTTGTCTAATATCCTATTTATATATTAACAAGTAGTTGTCTGAGAATGCTTTGTTAAACTGCTTATTGTGTTTGCTTTAAGCACAACTAAATGCACACTTTTTATTTTCAACCAACAGACTTTAGTTATTGTCTAAGTTTCTTACTAAAGACGCTAAAGCTTCTAGACGACATTTTGTTTTCTTGTCATTTGTGTAGTCAACCAGGTATGACTAAGTATTTTTGACATATATAACAGTGATGTTTAATGTTTGATAAATATTAGAGTAAAGTTCGATTTTGGACAAATTTAAGGACTCAAATTTTTATGTGAGGTTGGGTGAGTGTTGCTACAATTTAAGTTGCATTTGCATCATATGACTAGGCATAGGTCACAAACACGTTCTGAAATCTAATGAGGTGTTACTTCAATGTCTGAAATTTCTTTTTCATTACTCAAGTTTGTTGTTCCTACTTACTTAGGTATTCAACTAATGAGATACAATGAAACTTACAGGCTCATTTGTCATAACAGGACACTTGAGGTCCCGAGCTCCCATATTGTGATACTTGAGGGTATCTATGCCTTAATTGAGAAGTTGCATCCATTACTAGATCTTCGAGTATTTGTTACAGGTGGTGTTCACTTTGATCTTGTGAAAAGGGTTTTACGGGACATACAACGAGTTGGGCTGGAACCTGAAGAAATAATTTACCAGATATCTGACACGATTTGTCCTTGCTCTTCTATAAGTAGATACTATACTCGAACAATATATTATAAGAAATTGGTCTAATAGGGTGATAACGCTCAAATTGTGCATGTTTTTAGTAGCGTTATCTGTGCTTTTATGTATGTTATTTGGTTATAATCATATGCTTTTAATGCTTAATCGTACAAAAGTGCGTTTGCTAGTTCATTTTTAGCCAAGTACAGGAAAATGGAGAAAAAGGCGGAAAAAGAAGTAAAACACGAAGATTTCTCCAAATACGAAGAATTCCCGAAAAAAGCAAGACTTGTGGAGTATATTCGAGAAGATAAATTCATCAAGTTAGTGGTCCAAAGACTCAAGAATGAAGTTCAAGAAGGAAAACGAGAAAGAAATGAAGAAAAGAAGCTTAAACGAAGACATATTGGAAGACTCGTTGTTCCCGACACACCTTCACCATTTTGGCCATAACTTTTGCATACGAACTCCGTTTGACCCCCGGTTTGCGGCCACGGAAAGCTAAGAGAAAGATCTACAACTTTGGTTTTTATGGTTTTTTGTCAATTTGCTCCAACCGTTCGGTCGATCCCCGCAACCGGATCCGGTTGGAGAGTAGTCAATAGACCAACCGATTCGGTTGGAGCCCAACCGATTCGGTTGGAGGGCCTGTTTATGCCATTTCTTCATCAATAAGAGTCCAAGCAAGTTCTAATAATGTTCCAAACGATTCTAGGTCCTTCCCACTCAGTTTCTAGTCCCTTCTAAGCTCCTTGGAGGCCAAGTTCAACATTTAATACCCCTAGCCTTGGTTCTAGTATAAATAGAGGCCTTTGCAACCTCATTTCATCATCCCTTCTCGATCCTTCTCATCCCTTTCACCCACCACTCCATCTCTAGGTGTGAAATTCGATCCTCCACCATTAAGGACGAATTTCCACCTAAAACAACATCCCTCTCTCAACTTACCTTCACCAAAGGTGTGAAATTCGATCCTCCACCATTAAGGACGAATTTACACCAACTATCCACCAAACTTATCGTCCCCAAAAGACCACAAACCTCTACCATTTCCAGAAGTATGCTTGGTTAGAAGTTGTAGTTGATTGGAGGCTTGAAGGAGTGCTATAATCCTTCGCCCTTGCCTAATGTAATCTTACTTTGGGTAAACTCTTGTTAATTTTATGATGTTGAATGCTATTGTTCATGTTTGGTTCTTTGATTGTGTTGATTATGTGATTCTTGTGAATGTTGTCTTGATACTTGTTTATTTCATATGAGAACTTGTGATAAAAGGATGTTTGGATAATTGTGGTGTTTGTTTGGAATATGTTGATAACATCATATTTGGTTGAATTGGAACTTGTTCTTGTTTATTGTTTTGGTTGATCATTGTTGAGTCTAATGTTGAAATATTCTTAACAATGGTTAGTTCCAATTCATTAATCGACAAATGATTTTGGTCTTGTACTTTGTGACGATTGTGCAAGAGAATTAATAAACATAACAAGTAAAGGTTTAATTTGGATTAAGGCCAAAAGGAATCTTTTGAATATGTGTTCTCATTATCTTTCAAGTAAATGGAACTTCACAAATTAATAACATCAAAGTCTAAGGCCGAAAGGGATTCTTTGTTGTTGTTGGTATAAGGCTCATGACATGACCACTTGATTGAGGCTTATGCACATTTGATTTATAAAACACTAAACTATTATTATAGGTTCTATCTTTGATAATATGTTTTCCAAACTAAACATCCTAATATCCTTGTGATCATTTGTCTAAACATGTATGTTCTTTGCGTGCTTTTTCTTAGTGGTTTGATCTGTGACAATCATAACCACGACCTTGATATGTGCTTGTTCTTATATTGCTTTTCTTGTTGGTTTGATATGTGACAATCATAACCATCAACTTGTTACTTGCTTAAACAAACAAACGACACTTGTAGTGCAACCAAGTCTCTTGGGACGACCTTGATTTACCATATACTATACTGCAACTCGACTAGGGTATACTTGCCCGAATGTGTTCCTAGTTAACCAGTAATTCTTGTTTACAAATTTAAAACCACGACGAAGCACATCAAGTTTTTGGCGCCGCTGCCGGGGATTTGGTTTTTGTTCTTAGTTGTTTGTTTGTTTGCTTGTTGAATTGTTTGCTTGAATTGATTGCTTGTTTGCTAGTTTGTTCGAATGATATATTGATCTTGCTCATGAATGATTGTTTCTTTGCTCTTGTTTGATTGCTCATGATGTTTGCTTGAATGCTTGTCTTTATCATAGGGCAAGTTGGGTAACGGGTCATAATGGACACTTAATTATGTGGCTGCGTTAATCAAGTTGGGTAACAGGTCATAATGGGTAACTGTATTGATTTGGTTTAAGGGTTCGCGGCAATGGATATAAAGATTCATTCCTATATCATAATGACATTTTATAATTATATTTGGAATATGAGCACCGTATAAGTGCATGTCTAATCACACTTCAACCTTTACATCATACAATATACGATTATAATGAAACTAATATTTGCTTTCTTGGTCTCATTTTTGTAATGGATAGTAGCATATGTGCCAAAAATTATCATACGGAAAAATGCTTTTTGATGAAAAATATTAAACATAATGATTTTATCAACACAAACATTGTTGAATGGGGAAAACGCGAAAGTTTTACTGATTTAGTTCTTATGCATATGCTTGCAGGTTGGGTCTAAGATGATATTCATTCTTTCATACAAAGGAAGTGGCAAGCTTTCAGTTTAATAATATTTCGGAAATCAATAGGTTCTCTAACACACACAAAGAAAATATTGAATCAAGCTGTATGAACATTCACATGTTTTAGATATAATTCCAGGTTATTTGTTTACAAGTTCACATTCCTCTTCTTAAATAATGCATCTTTATGTTGCTTTATTAAAATTTTCCATCTTCTATCAACAATTTTTAAGATTCTTTTTTTGTAAAGCTAAGATATACTTACTTCCTTTGATGCTAGGGAACCTTTGGGGTCATCCGATACAATTAGAATAACAAATAATTTCCTCATTTGGTGTTAAGGTAATTTTTTTTGTATAGGGTATATTTTGTAGATATGGATCATTTATAGTTTTTTATTATGCCTCTTAATTCTTGGTTCGATCTTCACTTGTCCGAGCTTTATCCTCAGATAGTGGTGTTTCTCCTTTAGTTTGATGATGACCTCCTGAGCATTTTTCTCAGGGCCTCTTGAGCATTCTTGCTCAGGGCCTCTTGAGTATTCATTCTCAGGGTCTCCTGACTTTCTCAGGGTTTCCCTTAGGATTTTCTTCATTTAGGTTCTAGCAGAGACCTACCAACATAGATATCCTAAACTATTATTAGTTTGTAAGCGAGCAAAATATGCTTCTTCTTACAAACTCATTTACAACAAAGAAACCATAAATAACACTCAGTAAAAACAAATTTTTTGTTGTCTTGAACCATTTCTCCTTTCTTGAGCTCAGGGTCATGTTCCCTGATGTTTGTTCTATTCAAGCCCTTATATCAATTATTGTGTGTGAACTCAGTCCCTGATGATTTGTGCATCACGTTCACATCTTCAGTTATGGCTATCATAGATTCTCATAAATTCTTACTCCCCCTACAAAACTGCAACTTTAGTGAACGTTTTTGGAGTTCATGCATTTATGGTTATGGTTCAAGTTTAACGAACTCAGTTCCTTTGTTGAATGTCTATGAGTTAGAATGATAGACACTGAGACCTTTAAAAGAGTAATTTTCTCCCTGAAGGGTCCACAGAGAGTGACTTACTGATGCTATGAATAAGCTGTTAGTGAGTCATACTCTCTGGATCACTGATAATCAGTGAGAAGTTTAGACCTTTTTGTTCATAGTTTACATGAAAGAAGAGATTAGTTCACATTAATCTCTCCATGTCTAGAATTACAAGTAGTCTAAACTTAATCAGTAGATCAGATTAAGTTTTTAGTGTGGGTAACTTGATGAGGCTATGGGCTCTGAACAGAGAATAATTATGAATTAAAGTCAATGTTGAACATATATTCTCATCTTCAAAGCAGACTCGAGAGAATGACGAAAGTGTCGTGAACAAGAATTACTGATGGTAATCCATCTAGGCTTTCATTTGGAAGTTATGATAGCTCTTTTAGTAACACAAAAGACATGGAGGTAGAAGCAAATTGCTCATGGTTGCAAAATGAAGAGCATGTACATTGATACCATACCGTACCATGGATCCGAAGTACTCAAGAGTCAAAATAAAGAGAAAAGGAAGAAAATGTATATGTTGGTTTAGTCATTGTGCTTAGATTACGTTGTTACTGTATCTTATTGACAATGATTTGTGTGTTTTATTCATTGTATTAGTGATTTAATACATTATTATAACTATTTTAGATTCTTTATGGTATGATGTAACAACATGACCTCTAACATGAAGTTTTGTTTGATCCAAAATGGTAGTTTTATTTTTTGTAAAGTAGGGCGGTTACTTAGACAACTAATAGTTGAGTTAGCATTGGTAATTTAAAGTTCACATATTAGCGCATTTGCTTTAATCAATTACAAAAAGTTTTAAAAAATTTAAACATAATGATAGACTATAATTATACGCAATTAATTTTGAACTCCCAATATTCGGTATTAATATATAACTAAAAATTTATGTCAAAACCCCGTGCGTGCACGGGTATTATACCTAGTAAAATGAAAGTAAATGCAAGAATTTGGTAATTTATCATTGAGTAAATTACACAAATGGTCCCTTTGGTTTATCGAAAATTTCATTTACTGTCCTTCAAAGTTTAAAGTTGCACGAACAATCTCTATCTTTACAAAAAAATAACATGTGTGGTCCTTTTTTAACTGGTGTTAAGTTAATTCTGTTATCATTTACACGTTAGCCCTTTTGGCTAACGACCGTTTGCATCGTTTATCCTTTATAATAACGGCTGTTTATAAGTTAAAGTTTTTCGTCCGTTTTATATTTTTTCGTCTGTTTTATACATTTCATCCGTTTTTATACGTTTCGTCCATTTTTATACGTTTTCGTCCGTTTTTATACGTTATCGCCCATTTTCTTATGTCTTCTTACGTTTTCATACGTTTTTGTCAGTTTATATACGATTTCGTTCGTTTTTGTCCGTTTTATACGTTTTCTTACGTTTTATCCGTTTTTATTCGTTTTTATACGTTTTCTTACGTATTCATACATTTTATCCGTTTTTTATACGTTTTCACCCGTTTTCTTATGTTTTCATACATTTTCATATGTTTTTGTCTGTTTTTATACATTTTCGTCCGTTTGTATACGTTTTTGTTAGTTTTATACATATTCGTCCGTTTTTCTTACGTTTTTATACATTTTTCTTGCGTTTTATCTATTTTCATCCGTTTTCAAACGTTTTTGTCCGTTTTTATATGTTTTCTTATGTTTCCATATGCTTTCATCAATTTTAATACGTTTTTGTCTGATTTTATATGTTTTCATACGTTTTTATAAGAAAACATATAAAAACGGACGAAAACGTATAAAAACAGATGAAAAGATATTAAAGCGGACAAAAATATATAAAACATATGAATACGGATAAAAAAAAGAAGACGCATAAAAATGGATGAATACGTATAAAAACAAACGATAACATATAAAAACGTATGAAAATGTATAAAAATGGAAGAAAACGTACAAAAACATATGAAAACGGATAAAAATGTGAGAAAACATATAAAAACGAATAAAAACTTATAAAACGTAAGAAAAGAATAAAAACGTATGAAAACGTAAGTGAACGTATGAAAACGGACCAAAATGTATAAAAACAAGCGAAAACAGATAAAAACATATAAAAACAGACGAAAACGGAGAAAAAGTGGGTCCTACCACTTCGGTTTTTATGAAAAAGTGGTCAAGTGTTTCTAACCGTTAATTTTGAGTTTCTAATTATTTTAATTTTCTCGAATTAATATATATGTCATTTCTAAACCGTAAATTATTATGATTTGATCCTTACATGCTCGGAAAGGTTTTTCAGTGAACAACTCAGATTAGTGGGTCCTATTATCTCAAAAGTTACATAGCCTAAGTGAAATTACCAATTTACCCTTATATGTCAAACCATAATTTTGGGCTACACAATTCAGTCCCGGTAAAATAGTGATAAGTTGAGTTCTACAAGTTCGTTTAACGTGGGGCTTGCGACAAAATTTAAGTTAAGGTCTTAGCTACAACTTTTATTCTTTGATCAACAGTGGGGTTATATGTAACTTTTAATAGATTTCAGCCATTTAAATTCCTTACTCAGATTTTGACAAGTTTTACCAAAACATTTTTGTTAATTAATCGAGTATCGTTATAAGGTGATGTACCCATCCAAAAGACCATAAGACATAGATCTAACTCTTTATATTTTTATTTAAGTTTCATAGTCCACTGATTAATTTATTTTATTCTGTTTATACCCCTGATCTGAAACTAGTTTTTTAAATCAAGTCCTTTAAGTGTTTTCTAGTGTTTTAGTCAATGTACAAAGCATGATTAAGCATAGTAAGCATACTGAACATACAAAATACATAAAATGATATAAGTTACAGAGATAAAATAAAAATGGAGGTGATTTCTTACAATACTATGGTGGTGAAAATAACAAGAAGACAACAAGAACACAAATACTAGTCTTCTAAAATCACAGCAAAACCCAAGCTTCCAATTAAAACCCAACCATTACCAACCCTAGATATGTCAAACTACAACTTGCAAACCCATCCAAATCTCCAATAAAACCCTTTATAAACCTTCCAAAAAGACCCAAGATTGATGATATTAAGTGATGTTTTATGGTGAATTGAGTTAGGAATAACAACCAAGGAACACAGAACCTCAACTAATGATCAAGAGAGCTAGCTAAAAATCAAAAGATGGCTGATTTTGGGGTGGTTTTGGTTCGTTTAAGGGGTGAAGAAAACAAAGAAAATGAGTCTTCGTGATAAAAATAAGGTGATAACTTGTTATATGTATAAATGAAAGGGAAGTAAGATGAGACACATTTGCATGGGCTCTAAATGGTTAACATATGTGACTCGGGTATGGGTTTGAGTGAGTGGGGAGGGAGTGATTTATTTTGTGAAGTATTAAGTAAAAACTTGTTATTAGATGATAAAAGTGAAACCGCGAAATCTTAAAAACACGCAAAACATGAAACCGGGTAACGTGAAAATATAAAACTTATAAAAATGTCATAAGTTTTCAAAAATAAATATATTTTTTTATTTTTAATGTTATATGAGTATAATGGAATGTTTAAATATCGTTAAGACGAAAACCGTGAGTTGTAGACGCGTTTGGTGACACCAGTTCTTAACAAAATTGATGTAAACTATAAAAATGACCGGACATGCATAAAACTCACTTGTTATCATGAAAATAATTTAAAATGATTAAAAATGCGTAGAGTGATCATTGCCTATAGTTGGTTCACGTTGTATGTACGTTTAACGACGTACGCGATTGAACTAATCCGATTACTCGTAAAGGTTAATTTTTGCGAAATTAAAATAATAAGTAAAAATAAGTAATTAAATAATGACCTCATAAATGTGAATTGTTACAATCTGTACTCCTTAATGGAATCACGTCCCGAGATTTAGTTTGTTTTAGGTGTCGAAGCGGTGTCGGTGAAGAGGCGTAAGTGTTAGATATTGTGATTTCACCTCCTAAGGGTAGTTTAGTAATTTCAGCACTATATAGTTTTTAGTTTATTTTGTAAGGGCAGTTTGGTAATTTTAGGTGCATTAGTTATTTAAGTATCTGGATATTTCCTTATGTATGTCGGTTGTTTTTTGTATGTCGGTTATTCACATATATAACCAATAGCAGATATAGAACTTTGTAACCCACTTCATAATTTTGATAATAATAAGTACCTGTTTTGCTCCCATGTTCTGATTTTTGCCTTCTGCTGCTATGCTCTGGTCTTGTGCCCCATGAATATCCCTTATAAAACCTAACAAATTGGTATCAAGAGCCACTCGATCAATTTGAAGCAAGCTACAATTTTGTGGGTTATTGAATTGGTTGGATTCAATCCCCTTCTGGTTGATTTCAAGAATCAATTTCTTGATATTGTTTGAATTTGTCTTTTGTTCGGTGGCTTGCTGATTCGATTTGTTGGAAACATCAGGTTTGCTGTTTTTTTGTTATTCTTCAATCAATTCTTGCTTCTTGTTTGATAGATTGAAGTGTTTGTGGATTGAGATTTAGGATAATCAGTTGTTGTTAGTTATTGTTGTGGGAGGTTTGGTTTCAGAATATTAGAAAACCCCTATTAGAAAACCCGTTTGAATAGCTATGTCTTCTCAAAAATCATCATCTGTTAGTGTCGTTGAGAAGTTTAATGGGATATATTCTGCTCGAAGTCTGTGCCTCTATGGTTTGCGTCTGACATAATTAGTTTTGGGCCTTTTGGTAATCTGTTTTGGTGGCGAGTGGGCTTGCATTTGAATTTTGAATTTAAGGTTTTTTGATGTCGCCTTAATGGAATTGGTAGGAATTGTTTTGGAAACTGGATATCGTAGGTTTGAAGGCTCGGTCAGTATTTTTTTTGCTTTGGTATTTGCTATGGAATTTGTTCGTATTTAGACTGTAATTCTTATTGGATAAGTGGGTCGTTGGTATTATTATCCATATCATATTTGGAGCGATTGAATTATTAGGGCTCATTCGTCAAGTTATATATTAGCTTGAGTTTGTTTGATACGGATAATAAGTTTGAAGTTTTGACCGTAATCCTTATCAATAAGTGGGTCGTTAGAATTTGAATTTGAAGATCAATTTGGTGTTTGAAGACTTGGTTATAATCAGGTCGTTTGATTTTTTTGTTTGATCGTTTGGAATTTGTCAGTTTGAAAATTTGGATCTTCGTTTGTCGGGCTTTTGAAGTTTGTTGCCTGAATTTGATTGTAGCTGGTGAAGATCGTTTGAGCCGATTTGTTTGTTCGGTTGGCCGTTTTGAATTTGCCAGCTAACATTTGATTGTTCGTTTTGAAGTCATCGGCATTTGCTTTGGATCGATTTTGTTTCGAATTGCTTTTGGAAATCGATCGTTTTGATTTGAATTAGGCTAGTATCTCTAGCCTTTGGAACTTTGAATTTGATTTGAAGTAGGTGGAGGTGTTTAACTCAGGACCTCTGATGTTGGCCTTATTTACGGTGGTGAACGTGAATATTTGGTTGCCGGCCATTAAGATTTGGATTATGTTATGCATCTTAATGCTAGAAGAACCTTGACAGGTTATATTTTCACCATTGGAAATTCGGTTGTAAGTTGGAGAGCTACATTAGTTCCTTTGAGCAAGTTTCATCATTGTTTGGATTTGCTCAAAATTGGAGATATGGTGTTACTTAGGAGTTGAACTCAAGGTGGAGATTGTTAGATATTGTGATTTCACCTCCTAAGGGTAGTTTAGTAATTTCAGTACTATATAGTTTTTAGTTTATTTTGTAAGGGCAGTTTGGTAATTTTAGGTGCATTAGTTATTTAAGTATCTGGATATTTCCTTATGTATGTCGGTTGTTTTTTGTATGTCGGTTATTCACATATAATACCAATAGCAGATATAGAACTTTGTAACCCACTTCATAATTTCTACAATTTTGTGGGTTATTGAATTGGTTGGATTCAATCCCCTTCTGGTTGATTTCAAGAATCAATTTCTTGATATTGTTTGAATTTGTCTTTTGTTCGGTGGCTTGCTGATTCGATTTGTTGGAAACATCAGGTTTGCTGTTTTTTTGTTATTCTTCAATCAATTCTTGCTTCTTGTTTGATAGATTGAAGTGTTTGTGGATTGAGATTTAGGATAATCAGTTGTTGTTAGTTATTGTTGTGGGAGGTTTGGTTTCAGAATATTAGAAAACCCCTATTAGAAAACCCGTTTGAATAGCTATGTCTTCTCAAAAATCATCATCTGTTAGTGTCGTTGAGAAGTTTAATGGGATATATTCTGCTCGAAGTCTGTGCCTCTATGGTTTGCGTCTGACATAATTAGTTTTGGGCCTTTTGGTAATCTGTTTTGGTGGCGAGTGGGCTTGCATTTGAATTTTGAATTTAAGGTTTTTTGATGTCGCCTTAATGGAATTGGTAGGAATTGTTTTGGAAACTGGATATCGTAGGTTTGAAGGCTCGGTCAGTATTTTTTTTGCTTTGGTATTTGCTATGGAATTTGTTCGTATTTAGACTGTAATTCTTATTGGATAAGTGGGTCGTTGGTATTATTATCCATATCATATTTGGAGCGATTGAATTATTAGGGCTCATTCGTCAAGTTATATATTAGCTTGAGTTTGTTTGATACGGATAATAAGTTTGAAGTTTTGACCGTAATCCTTATCAATAAGTGGGTCGTTAGAATTTGAATTTGAAGATCAATTTGGTGTTTGAAGACTTGGTTATAATCAGGTCGTTTGATTTTTTTGTTTGATCGTTTGGAATTTGTCAGTTTGAAAATTTGGATCTTCGTTTGTCGGGCTTTTGAAGTTTGTTGCCTGAATTTGATTGTAGCTGGTGAAGATCGTTTGAGCCGATTTGTTTGTTCGGTTGGCCGTTTTGAATTTGCCAGCTAACATTTGATTGTTCGTTTTGAAGTCATCGGCATTTGCTTTGGATCGATTTTGTTTCGAATTGCTTTTGGAAATCGATCGTTTTGATTTGAATTAGGCTAGTATCTCTAGCCTTTGGAACTTTGAATTTGATTTGAAGTAGGTGGAGGTGTTTAACTCAGGACCTCTGATGTTGGCCTTATTTACGGTGGTGAACGTGAATATTTGGTTGCCGGCCATTAAGATTTGGATTATGTTATGCATCTTAATGCTAGAAGAACCTTGACAGGTTATATTTTCACCATTGGAAATTCGGTTGTAAGTTGGAGAGCTACATTAGTTCCTTTGAGCAAGTTTCATCATTGTTTGGATTTGCTCAAAATTGGAGATATGGTGTTACTTAGGAGTTGAACTCAAGGTGGAGATTGTTAGATATTGTGATTTCACCTCCTAAGGGTAGTTTAGTAATTTCAGTACTATATAGTTTTTAGTTTATTTTGTAAGGGCAGTTTGGTAATTTTAGGTGCATTAGTTATTTAAGTATCTGGATATTTCCTTATGTATGTCGGTTGTTTTTTGTATGTCGGTTATTCACATATATAACCAATAGCAGATATAGAACTTTGTAACCCACTTCATAATTTTGATAATAATAAGTACCTGTTTTGCTCCCATGTTCTGATTTTTGCCTTCTGCTGCTATGCTCTGGTCTTGTGCCCCATGAATATCCCTTATAAAACCTAACAGTAAGTACAGATACAATATAAGACGAGGCTGACTTTATGTAATAAGGATAGGGTAAGAGTCTTTTTAGTTGTTTCATTCAGTCGTACGAATACCCACGAATTATTTTTACTCACACAAAATTTTTTGCGATTCTCGAAAATCAAGTTGAACATAACCCCAATATAACTACTATTAGTATCGCAAAATTCATTTCTAATTTAAACATATGTGATCAGACTATGTCCTACTATCCCTAAGTTAAATATAGGTGATCATACTGTATTAACCGAGGTTTAATGAATTTTGAAATACTCAACTTAGTTATACTCGCAATATGTCCATTCTTGTGAAAAGTACGGCGTTTATATAAGTATCTTATATATAAAAGTAATATAAGTTCATACATATGTAATAAAAAAGTATGTAGTATAAGTAAGTACACGTGGAAGTGTTTATGACGCAGTGTTTGGTTTAATCAATTAGTTTTATAGTTCTCTGTGTTAAATAGATTTAACCATACTGTTTGTAAATTAGTAGTTGGAATAGTTCATAAGATTATATCGAAATAGCTTATAAGAAAATGGCGAAATGATTTTTATAAGGTGATAAACAAACTGTTTATGAGGTAATAGTATATAAGTGATTTAGTTTATAAGATAGTGATAAAGTAGTTTAGAAGAGAGTAACGAAATAGTTGATAGGATAGTGATAAACAACGTATAAGATATTAGCGAAATGATTTATAAGGTGAAAGTAAAATATTTTCACAAGGTATGACAAAATGGTTTGTAAGGTGATTACAAAATAGTTTATACGAGACTAACAAAATAGTTTATAAGTTGATAGCAAGTCAGGTTATTAGTTTATAAGGTATTAGTAAGGTAATTCTTAAAAGAGTAGCAAATCGGTTTGTAGTTTAGTGAAAGATAGTTTATAAGATAATAACAAAGCTATTTACAAAATGATAGTGAAATAGCAAGTGCAACGAACCGAATTTATCACAACATGTTGATACAAAATAGTAGATAGTTATAAGTCAAATAAATCCCACCGCTCGGGATAAACATATTATAAGATGCTAGGTTAAAGTCGTGTTTAATTTAATTGACGTATTCCTCGATGAAGGGTTACAAGGCAATTTAAGTGTTTCAAAAGTTTAGGACAAATGTTCAAATTCATCTTCGAAGACAGATAGTGAGATAATCAAGGGAATTCGATAGACTATGACGGGTATCATTTAAAATACTGCTGTGTAAGGTCATGAAAAGTTTTTAAAGATCATGGTATCACTCACAATGTTTGAAAAACTAAATGAAATCACTGTATCACTTAAAATGTATGAGAAAGTTTTAGGGAATCATTAAAATGAATAAGTATGTATAACAGTTTAGTAATCCGATGAAACATATACATAATTGGGAGAAGTAGGGTTTGAAACGATACTCTGGAAACTGAGTGTAAATGGTAAGAATCGGTAAACCATTATTAAAAATAACCTCTATATAAATAAGAAGTAACGCTCTGGTAAATAGATATACGTAGTCGAGAGCAAATCAAGCGTATATAAATAGTCTTTATATAAATAGTATCAATAGTGGTGCTTCAGAACTGGAAAATATAAGTGCACGAAGAGTAAAAAAACCAAGAGAAATTGGTAACTTTAACGGGTTTCGTTATCATATGAAATGATATGATATAAGGTT
The DNA here is from genome assembly GCA_019973895.1 of Chrysanthemum seticuspe. NCBI lineage: Eukaryota > Viridiplantae > Streptophyta > Magnoliopsida > Asterales > Asteraceae > Chrysanthemum > Chrysanthemum seticuspe. Next base: position 138,862,834 of record BPTQ01000006.1, read on the forward strand.
ATGAAAAAGTTTAAAGGTCATTGTATAATCCACAGTGTTTGAGAAATAAGAGAGTCTATTGAAATCATTTACAATGTCTTGGAAAGGTTTCATAGATCACAAAAAATATAAGAGTAGGTACATGATCCGGGAAATCTGGTTGTGCCGTAATGCCCTGGAATAGGCATACGCGGTAATATTCAGTCACAAATTTATATAAATAGTCTTTATATAAATAAAACAATGATGTGTTAAAGTGTAAGCATGACGCATGGAATGTGTAAGACAATAATGAGTAAGGCGGGTCTTAATGTAAAAAGTAGTTATAGTCTAGGTTTAAAATGCAACCTGGTTCTCTATAAATGTAGCTTTGATACCAATATGTAACACCCCGAAATATCGCAACAGAAGATAATGTCACTAGATATTACTTCATAGAACATAATATAAATTACAAAAAACAACTCTAAATGAGACGTTTTAAAATAAATTATCATTCGATATAGTATAAAATATCAGAGTTTTACAAAGAGATCCCACAAGTTTATAAGTAATAAACATATAAGTTTAAAAGTTTTATCGAATGATAATGATGCATTGTCTTCAAAATATCCGGGTGCCTTCACATGCCAGCTAATAAAGACCTGAGATAGAACATGCTAAAAAGTCAACACAATGGTTGAGTGAATCCATAGAGTTTAATAAGTAATAAGTAGAACACAAACGTTGTTCATCAATTGACATTGCCACGCATAAAAGTCAGAAAATAAAATTATAGAATTGAGCTCATGATATCGAAGGTTAACCAATAATATAATAGTGCCCTTAGAAGGTATAATTGCCATCTACCTTAATTCTCAATATTATGTGTCCGTTTGACATGTATTCAACTGAGCGCTACTCACCCAGACATGGTATGTTAAACCCAATAGATCTATTCATAATACTAGCGTTTACCAAGTGTGTAATTAACGATTCATGAAATTAGGGATTTTTCAGGCAAGAGGTACTCAATGTTTATAAAGCATATATTCGGGTCAAGCATACCCAACAATCATTGTGTTCAATTTGTAAAACTAGCATATATCTCCCTTGCGGGGTTTTATAAAACAATTAAGCAAGTAAAGGCGAGGCTATGAACTCACCATCGAGCAAAGTGAAAAGCAAGTGAAGAATAAGGTGCAAAAGTCCTACGAGCAACCTAAACATATACGTGTGTCTTAAGTTCTAAAATAGTAATGTAAATATGTCAATATGCTTTATAAGTTATTATTTTAATTATGTTTTGGTACATAGTGCTTGTAAAGTTAAGTAAGTGTTAAGGTTTGGTTTTGACCATTAAAAGTAGTTACGAGCTCTAATTTATAAGTTATTCGGTATTAAAGTTTTATGTCCTTTTTAATATTTCACAAGTTTAAGATCAAGACAAGTCATAAGGCTTCAATATAGTCAAAGAGTTAAAATCAAGTCATATGAGTTCAAAGTATATCAAACGGTTCAAAATTAATCTTAAGAGTTTAAAATGTGCCATAAGTCCAAAACAAGACATAAGTTTCAAAATGGCCAAAAGTTCAATAGTTAATTCAAAAGCCCAATATTAGTTTCAAAAGCCCAATATGAATTCTAAAGTCCAATATCATTTCAAAAGTCCAATTATTATTTCAAAGTCCAAAATTATTTCAAATGCCCAATATGAATCCAAAAGTCCAATATCATTTCAAAAGCCTAATTATTATTTCAAAGACCAAAATTGTTTCAAAAGCCCAATATTAATTTTCAAAAGTCCAATATTAGTCACTTTTAGTTTCATTAGTCTATGAAAGGGTAAACGAGTCCATTTTCCCGATAATGGATCCTACCACTTAGGTTTTGTAAAAAAGTTTTCAAGTGATTCTAACCGTTAAGTTTGAGTTTCTAATTATTTTAATTATCTCAACTTAATATATATGTCATTTCTAAACCGTAAATTGTTATGATTTGATCCTTACGTGCTTGGAAAGGTTTTCAGTGAACAACTCAGATTAGTGGGTCCCATTATCTCAAAAGTTACATAGCCTAAGTGAAGTTAACAATTTACCCTTATATGTCAAAACTCGGTTGCACAATCCAGTCCCGGTAAAATAGCGATAAGTTGAGTTCTACGAGACCGTTTAACGTGGGGTTTGCGAAAAATTTCAAGTTAAGGTCTCAGCTACAACTTTTATTCTTTGGCTAACAGTGGATTATATGCAAATTTTAATAGATTTTAGCCATTTATATTTGTTACTTAGATTTTGACAAGTTTCACCAAAACATTTTTAATTAATTCATTGGATATCGTTATTAGGTGATCTACCATTCAAAACGACCATAAGACATAAATATAACTCTCTATATTTTATCTAAGTGTCACAGTCCACTGATTAATTTATTTTATTCCGTTTATACACCCTGATCAGAAACTAGTTTTTTAAATCAAGTCCTTTAAGTGTTTTTTGGTATTTTAGTCTATGTACCAAGCATGATTAAGCATAATAAGCATACTGAACATACAAAATACATAAAATGATAGAAGTTACAAAGATGAAATGAAAATGGTGGTGGTTTCTTACAATACTTTGGTGGTGAAAATAACAAGAAGACAACAATAACACAAATACTAGTCTTCTAAAATCAACAGCAAAATCAATACCCAAGATTTCAATTAAAACCCAACCATGACCAACCCTAGATATATCAAACTACAAATTGCAAACCTTTTTCCAAATCTCCAATAAAACCCTTTCGAAACCTTCCAAAAAGAACCAAGATTGATGAAATTAAGTGATGTTTTATGGTGAATTGAGTTAGGAATAACAACCAAGGAACACAAAACCTCAACTAATGATCAAGAGAGCTAGATAAAAATCAAAATATGGCTGATTTTGGTTCGTTCAAGGGGTGAAGAAAACAATGAAAATGAGCCTTGGTGATGAAATGAGGTGATAACTTGTTATATGTATAAATGGAAGGGAAGTGGGATGAGACACATTTGCATGGGCTCTAAATGGTTAACATATGTGAGTAGGGTGTGGGTTTTGAGTGAGTGGGGAGGGAGTGATTTATTTTGTGAAGTATTAAGTAAAAACTAGTTATTAGATGATAAAAGTGAAACCGCGAAGCCTTAAAAACGCGCAAAATATGAAACCGGGTAAAGTAAAAATAAAAAACTTATAAAAATGTCATAAGTTTTCAAAAATAAATATTTTTGTTATTTTTAATGTTCTATGAGTATAATGGAATGTTTAAATATCGCTAAGACTAAAACCGTGAGTTGTAGACGCGTTTGGTGACACCGATTCTTAATAAAATTGACGTAAACTATAAAAATTACCCGACGTGCATAAAACTCACTTGTTATCAAGAAAATAATTAAAAATGCTTAAGAATGTGTAGAGTGATCATTGCCTACAGTTGGTTCACATTATATGTACGTTTACGACGCACGCGATTGAACTAATCCGATTACTAATAAAGGTTAATTTTCACGAAATTAAAATAATAAGTAAAAGTAAGTAATTAAATAATGACCTCATAAATGTGAATTGTTAAAAACTGGAATGTAGCTGATCGAGCAAACCATATAAACCCGATTTTGTTCAAAGAAGCCACCCCACCAGAAAGTGAAAATAGTGGAGGCGGACATTGGAATACTAAATAAAAAGCGAAAAGCCAATGTCGAGGATGATGATTTATATCATCCATACAAGTGTGAGGAAACAAACCCCTTCACTCAAAGGATATAAAACTTCGTATGCCAAAAATAATACAAATGCCAGCCAATTTCAAAACATATGATGGCAATGGAGATCTAGAAAACCACATGAAGAATTTTCAAACCGGGACGATTGTGGAAAGATGGGCTATGCCCACTTGGTGCCACATGTTTAATTCTACCTTAATGAGCGCGACCAAATTATGGTTTGATGAGCTACATCTAGAAAGCATAGATAACTTTGTGGAGCTACACAAGATGTTTTTGGCTTATTTCACCACGTTAATCAAAAAGAAGGAGAAACAACATAAGCATTCATGGACCGTTTTAAATCCAAAAGCTACATCCGGAAAGCATAGATAGCGTTTTTGAGCTACGAAGTATGTTTTTGGCTTATTTCATCTGGTAGAAGAAATACAACAAGGACCTTGTAGAACTTTACCACATCAAGCAAAGAGAAGGAGAATCAACAGAAGCACTCATGGACCATTTCAAAGCTGAAAGCTTGCATGTTAAGAGATCTTTTGAATATCTTCGAGTGTCCAGATTCATGCATGGGATCACTGATGTGTCGTTTAGTATATGTCTATTTGTGAATTCAAGTTTTAATATTTATATTTAGCCGACTTAACCTATAACAAACACTAACGAGCAGTATACCCGATCAGTGTAGCCTAGTTGGTAAGTATAGTGTCGATCACTAAGAGTGGAACGTTAACACTTAGATATCTATCAGTATTTTAATTATGAAGTTAGTCTAATTAAACTTAATATAACGCAAAGGTGGGTTTCAGCATGTGAGACTGGCACGATGTTTAGATTAAGTAAAACTGTAAATAAAGCGATTGACACACACGTACACAGATAAGAATACATATACCAGATAAGAGGCCTAGATGATAATAAAGTAGATTTTATTCGCTTAATTGCTTAGTTATATATGATGAGTACTAATTTTGGTCTTTCTCGTTGGTTGTTCACGTGTCTGCGTATATCATTCCTAGACCTAGACGCATCTAGATCTCTAGATTCTTTTGTTAAGTCTTTCAAAAAACTAATAATGTCACGATTAATTAAACCTGCATTAAGATCACCTTAGTGATTACTAAGTTTATGTATTATTTATCCTGTTAGGTCTTACATTAATTATGCAATGATATTAAAGAAGTAATTGTGCGAGCCTAAGGTCGACAGGGCACGATAAACTATGTAAGTAATCAAAACAAACGCATGAACATCTAAATAAACATCAAATAAACTTATAATCGATGGGAAAGCAGATTAAATGCTAGTCAAACGTTGGAGACAAGGCACACAATCATGATGGATTAAAGAGTACTAATACAAATAAAGCGAAATCTACTTATGAATTAAAGTACTAACATGACCTACTTATGCCTCTGAATTCTTCTTCTGGTTGTGTCTTGTGTGGTCTGGTCGTCGCCCTTTTGGTGGTATTATGTGTCTCTTCGAATGTGGCAGTCGATCATGTATTTATACATTCTGGAAACCGAAACGATACGACATATCTAGAGTACCTGCTACGCCGTATCTAGGTAACTTCACGTGGCGTCCAAGATTATTATATTTTGGAATATTCGTACACCGCCATATGATACGGCGGATCTTCAGTCTTGATACCGCGTATGTGTCTTGTAATCTTGGAATTTCTTGGTGAAGTCTTCAGGTTGATACAGCGCATGTCAAAGTATTTATGCGGCGTATCTTGAGCAGATAAGTCAGATATTTGTGCTGACCAAGGTTTCATATACGGCACGTGGAAGAATTATATGCGGCGTATTCTTCAAAGTTAGGCAATGGTCTTCACAGTCATCTAAGTCTTGATGTACGGCGTATCTGTCTAGAATGATACGACGTATCTTCCTTCAGTTCAGAAGACTTTACCAACTTGATCCATTTTTCTTCGATTTACGTCTAAAATAGCTAAATTTCACCAAATGCTTGTTTACAACTAAGATTTACAAAGTAAGTTATTAAGTATCAATTCTCATATAAAATAATACAAAACAAGCAATACACATAGGATAAATGATGCTAATAAACTGTTGTTATTTGATATCATCAATCACCAACCTTGATTTAATTAAGCAACTAAACGACAACATCCCCAAGACGGTTGGTGAAATAATGAGTGTAACAAAAGCTTTCACCCGAGGATAGGTAGCCTCAGCTAACCAATCAAAGAGGAAGATCTTTCCATCCTGGAAAAATCATGATAGCATAGCTAAACCAGGCTTTGATAAGAAGTTGGACTTCAAGAGTTAGCGGAGATCTGGGGGATGAAGAAGCGATCGATTTACGCTGCTCATCAAGACACCTAAGGAAATCTTAGCAATGGATACGCTGAAATTTAAACCTCCCTCACCTATGCAGAGTTTCGTGGATAATCGAAACAAAAACAAGTTTTATGAGTTTCATGAACATAAGGGGCACAACACAGATGATTGTATTCACCTCAAGAAGTAGATAGAGGAAGCTGTGAAATTTGGTCACCTTGCTCATTTAGTAAAAGAAATAAAGCAAGGTAACTCTAAAGGAAACCCTCCAAAAACATTCAGAAAATAGTGAGAACCTCAACAAAGACAAAGGTCCAACCATATTTATGGTGCAACCTTGGAAGCGAATAAATAAAAGAGGGTAAACTTGAACCCACCCCTAGTGTGGAAATTTCATTCCCCCACTGGGAGACGAAGATGGTGAGGACCACCCTATAATAATACAAGCTAGAATAGGGGGCCATCAGGTTCATCACATGTATGAGGATGGAGGAAGTGCTTGCAAAGTCTTATACGAGCATTGTTTCAATTGTTGAACATCATAAATCTGAAGTCGAATGACTCCGGCCTCATCCCCACTCCTCGGTTTAAGCGGTGAAATATCATGGCCTTTGGGGCAAAGTTCATAGGAGGTATCCCTAGGGGTGAACAAAACTTAGCTAAAGTATGAATGAATTTCATGATTGTGCGGTCTCCCTCTCAATACAATTGTATAATTGGTAGGCCAGGTTTTAGAGTATTGCAAGCTATGCCTTCCACAACTCATGGAATCTTAAAGTTTCCTACCAAGGTGGGGATCATTACACTACACAGTGAAAGAGTTAAACCGATGGAATGTAAAATGGTGCCACGTTTTCCCCTCTTCACCATCCCAAGAGGAGGCAATAGTAAAAAATGAAGGGATAAAAGTAGCAATACATCCGGAGTTCCTAGACCAGACGATCACAATAAGAGGAAGTCCAAGTGATAAAGGGAAAACGAATCTATGGGAGCTGCTGAAGGGTAACCTGGACATCTTCGCTTGGAAACCTTGGGACATGACTGGTGTACCAAGAAATGTATCCCAGCATTGTCCAAATGTAAGGGAAGGATGCCCCCTGGTAAGACAAAAAAAGGGGACAAGCTTCGGATAGGAACAAGGTAATACATGAAAAAGTATCAAAGATATTTGAGGCATGTATCTTGAGGGAAGTACATCACCCTAACTGGATTTCAAACCCCGCCTTGGTAAAAAAGGGTGAAAATAGTTAGAGAATGTATGTAGACTTCACAGATCTGAATAAATCTTGTCCAAAAGAATGTTACCCTCTACCGTAGATTGACTGAAAGGTAGAGTCTCTATGTGGGGTATAATCAAATAAAATGGCAGAAGAGGAAGAAGAAAAGATGGCTTTCCAAACCAGCCAAGAAGTGTTCTTTTACACCAAAATGCCCTTTCATCTAATAAATGCTGGAGCCACGTACCAGCGGCTGGTCGACAAAGCCTTAAAAAAACAAGTCGAAAGACACTTGAAAGTATGTGTAGATGACTTGGTTATAAAAATTTATACCGAGCAAGAAACCCAGATAGATATAGAAGAAACATTTCAAATACTCAGAAGGATAAACATGAAGTTAAATCCTAAGAATTTTACTTTCAGATCAGAAGAGGGAATGTTTCTAGGTCATGTTGTAAACACCAGAGGGATAAAGGCGTGTTCGGAGAAGGCTGGAGTTGTGGTAAAACTTCCACGCCAAGGAAGTACAAAGTTGAACAAAAACCTGCCAAGCCTCAACCATTTCCTATTGAAATCCGCGGAAAAATCATTACCTTTCTTAAAACCCTGAAAAGGTGTATCTAAAAGAGCAACTTCCAGGAACTCTGAAAGCAGAACAAGCATTTGGGTGAAATGAAACAACAGATAGCCGCACTCCCTATGCTAACTGTCCCAAACCAAAGGAGACATTGATAATGTATTTATCTGCAGTTTAAAATGTTCGTATGATTAATTAATGAGTCATGGATCATGCCTTACCTTTCAAACTGTGTAATTTCCACAATTGAATAATCAATGTAAACGCAATATAAATCATGTTAAATGATCAAACGGGCTTGGACCAATACAAACTATGCAAATACTAAATACTAGTCGACCAAAAGCCCCCTTCAGTTGGAGCGGGAAGACGCAAAACGCTCAAACTGGTCCAAAATTCATCAAAGAGGGCAGAAGGAAGACCCATAGTGAAAATATTGACATAATGATTGCGTGAAGGAACATACAAAACGCGAACCTGTACTGTAGCAACTTCATCCCAAACAACGTGAATATCAATCTCGATATGCTTCGTGCGTTGATGCTGCGGGGGATTAAAAGATAAATAAACCATAATGACATTGCCACGATAAACAATAGTGGCAGAATGTAGAAGAGAGTAAAGCTCTCGAAAAAGATTCCAAAATCAAGACATCTCAGCCACTGCATTGGCAACACCACAGTATTCAGCATCGGTACTAGAACGAGATAAAGTGTACCGCCTCTTAGATGACCAAGACAATAAATTGTTGCCAAGAAAAATACAATAACCAGAAGTAGAACGACAAGTAGTTGGGATCAACATCCGAATAGGTAATCATAGAAAATGTCAAGGAAGAATAAAACTCAAGACCATAATCCAAAGGCGCGAGCATAACGTAATATCCTCTCAAGAGTAGCAAGATGAGGCTACCGAGTATCATGCATATAGAGACAAACCTGTTGATCTATGTCAAACTGTGTAATTCCTATAACTAAATAATGAGTATAAATACAATATAAATAATGCTAAATGATGAAACGGGCTTTGCCCAATACAAACTATGCTAATACTAAATACTAGTCCACTAACATTACCTTTACTAGCCTTAGTCATTCACCTATTATGTTACAACCAAACATGCAGAGCAATGAGCTATACAAGATTATTAATGTTGTACCAAGCAATAAGGAGAACAACAATGATGCGAACCACCATCAAGATGCAGAAACAAAAGAAGATATAAAATTTTAAGTTGCACCTAAATTTGCATCTGTAAAAGTATGGAACAAAAAACAATTGAAGCCTGTAAAGAGTTAGATAAACATACAGAGAGAAGTGAAGAGAGCGAAGTGATGTGTTTTCTTGGTGAACTAGAGTTTAGTGATGTTAAATTTTTCATAGCAGCTCTAATAGATGAGTAATTACATTTGTTTTGAAGTTCGAGATATATTACCATGTTAAACAAAGCGACTACAATTGTATAATTTACGACTCCAATGTATGTCTCTATGGTGCACTGGCTTAACTACATCAATGACATATTTTGTTAGCTCTTATATATTTAGAAACTGAATCAATGAGTCAATCAGTAGTTTGTCATCATGTTCGAGTTATTTTTCCTTGTGAATACTCTTTTCATCAAAGTGTATGAACCACCATATAAGCTTAGACAAACACCGCCTTAAAGTAACAGAAATGATTGTTGTTGTTGTTGTTGGTCGATTTGTATTACTCCAAACCCTTGAATGCAATATTGGACAAATGCTTAAACTTTTTTCAAAGGCGATTGTATATAAAAAGTGATAGATTATATGTGGTAATATGCATTTGCAAGATATGGATTATAACCATTTTTTATTTGTATTTAGGTTGTGGAAATGAAACCCATTGGATGTGGATGTTTGTGATTCCATAGATTTTTCAACGTTTCGAAGACTTGGTTGACCCGATTACCAGTTGTGTCACTACAAGAAAGTTTGAGGAAAAAAATCGGTTATAAAACCGTTTTTTAGAAGCCATAGTTGACACTGTATTCCCAGTTTAACCGGCAGCTCAAACGGGTCAATTATAAAGCCGGTTTTTAAATATCACATTTTATACATTGATGTAGATGATATTGTTGGAACTAATTACTTTGATAACCTTGTAGACAACTGAAAATGCTTAAATAAGGCAATGTTTAATGTTACTCCAACTACCCAATAGGTATCTTTTACTCATTTTCATTATTTCTTTACATTAATTAAAGGAGATGATATATCGCTTCTAACAAAAGTGACGACCATATTTAGAAGAATACCTTTTGGAGATCAAATTTACGAGGTTGAACTTTTATCCCTTTTAGATATGCAATTGTGCTAACTACTAATATATTTTTGAAATCTAAACTTCAAACGATATCCTCTAAGTTATAAATGATAATTAACCAATTTGGAAAACCTTAACTTCTTGTTGAGACATTTTAACCCATATCCTCACTTTCTTCGCTTTTATGATTGGTGTTTGTTAATCATTTTTCTAGAAATGTTATTACATACATGATACATTGAGCATGTATAAGCTTCAGGAGTTGTTTCAAGATAGCAAGAAAACACTATAGATGACAAAAGAGCTCTAGTCTATGAGTAATTGTCTTTTATGTAAATTTCTAGAAATCTTGTCAGCTAAAGAAGGCAGAGGAAACAAAGTGACTATAAAAGTTGAGTGTATAATTTGATTGAAAGAGACTTTATATTCTCAAGGCCGCGTTGGTTAGTGTTATTTGCCAACAACTTGAATCAAGATTTTTTTTGAACCTCGGGATTATATTTATAAAAGAAACAGACCACCTACTAAGTCATGTGGAGGCCGAGAGTAAAAGATTAGTTACAAAGTTTTTAAATGGGTTATCGAACCAATCGATCGTGTTAAAGTCCATATTCCTAAACCTACTTGAGATCCAATTAAAAGATGATAACTTGATGTCATTAAGAAAGAGATACTTTGAAGGCCGTCTATAGGTGAAAGTCATCTCATTCCAAATCTCCGTAGGAACCAAAGCGTTGTTCCATCTAAAAGGTTGCGGGTTCCACGGGAAGAGGAGATTTGTTAGTTCTCATGTTCTTGACGGTAAACCAATCATCCCGCGCCACCTCAGCGTGTGTGATTCTTTTGGGGATGAATTTGAGGGGATGTAGCATTAGTGAAGTTATAAATGATAATTAACCAATTTGGAAAACCTTAACTTCTTGTTGAGACATTTTAACCCATATCCTCACTTTCTTCGCTTTTATGATTGGTGTTTATAATCATTTTTCTAGAAATGTTATTACATACATGATACATTGAGCATGTATAAGCTTAAGGAGTTGTTTCTTTTTTGGGTAAAGGGAAGTAATCCTGCACCCTGGTAAATATATTAACCAAAAGAAACGTTTAAGTACAATGGATATGAGTGAAATCCCATATCTCAGCCCGTTACATAGGCATAAAGCTTACATAACAAGATACTTCCTATTTTCTAAACAAGAAAACAAACCAATACTCAAATGATAACATAGGACATAACGAAAGAACATTTACTTCCTAGGACCTTGAAGCTTGGTGCCATACATGGCATTAAAGGCATCCAAATTCCCAGGAAGATCAGAAACCTTCTTCGCATAGTCATCGTAGTCATAGTCATCATACTCATCTTCAAACCCTTGGCCACCACCGAATATATTAGCAGACTCATCAAATGGGTTAGCAACTACCTCATCTTCAGAATCAGACACCTCGATCTCTCCTACTTTAGAAAAAGGGTTAACTCTCTTAGTAGAAGAGGCGGGCGGAATACAAGAATCACTAGTTTTAGGAGCCACTTCCGACTCCATCTCTTTCAAATCACTCACAAGGGGTTCTTGTGATGCAGTACCTGTTTTAGTAGACTTATCTTCATTAACTTCCATTGTACGACCATAATCCACATCCTTGTTAGTGTCATTAGAAGGAGTACCAGACGCATCCGTATGTTCCATATTAAGAGCATCAAACTGGTTAGATGTAGCGATCTTAGTTCCACTCGAACTAGCCACATCCGAAGCATTCTTCTTAGTGACTTCCACTTTCTTAGGTTCAGGAGGAGTCTTTTTGGGTTGATATTGAAACTGCTTACCCACAACAGGTTTAAAAAACCCTCCTTGACCCGGAATAGAAGACCCACCTTGCTTTCCCTTCTTCTTGTTATTAACCGTCTTGAAACCATCATTAACACGCTTAGTAGGCTGAGCAGGAGGTTCAACAACTTTAGGACAATCAATAGGAGTATGACCAAAAATCTTACATTTATCACAATGCGGCTGTTTCGACTCATATAGATGACAAAAGAGCTCTAGTCTATGAGTAATTGTCTTTTATGTAAATTTCTAGAAATCTTGTCAGCTAAAGAAGGCAGAGGAAACAAAGTGACTATAAAAATTGAGTGTATAATTTGATTGAAAGAGACTTTATATTCTCAAGGCCGCGTTGGTTAGTGTTATTTGCCAACAACTTGAATCAAGATTTTTTTTGAACCTCGGGATTATAAAAGAAACAGACCACCTACTAAGTCATGTGGATGCCGAGAGTAAAAGATTAGTTACAAAGTTTTTAAATGGGTTATCAAACCAATCAATCGTGTTAAAGTCCATATTCCTAAACCTACTTGAGATCCAATTAAAAGATGATAACTTGATGTCATTAAGAATGAGATATTTTGAAGGCCGTCTATAGGTGAAAGTCATCTCATTCCAAATCTCCGTAGGAACCAAAGCGTTGTTTCATCTAAAAGGTTGCGGGCTCCACAGGAAGAGGAGATTTGTTAGTTCTCATGTTCTTGACAGTAAACCACCTTCCATTGTATAACAACCCGCAAATTTTCAAGTCCTTACTCAACCTCAAACTCAAAATCTATTCTATTTTGGAAGATTTCACATTCACTATTTCGTATAGTTATTTAGTTGAATCGCGTAAAACAAGTAGCACCCTCTTGCGCACTGTGACTTTGGACTAAGTTTAGTCTACATATTTTTGTCATAATATTATTTTTACAGTCACGTTTTAGCATTCATACATTTACGGTAATAAAATACTTACATAAATTATGTAACATGCACCTTTTTGCATTTTCATGAATACAACACATACCTATTACCCAAAATATTATAAACTACACAAGACAATACTTGTACACACCTTATTATATTATCACAAATAAAAATAAATAAACTAACAACCTACTCTACATATCATCTCATTTAAAAACATGTAAAAGTCCTTTTGTGTCTCCCTAAACCCACGACAACAATCATGTTCCACACTCTTCCTTGCATTCTTGTATTACCTAGCCACTTAGAGTGTGTATAAAATTATTTAAAACCATACTCATTTTGAATAAATTTGACCATGACTATGAGAACTAGTGTATAAACTAAGTAACTTTTGGGTAATAAACATATTAAGGAGACAAGTTGACTTGACCCTCTTTTCTTCTTTCTCTTTAGCTTAATAAACAAATAAACATACCATACTCTTTGCAATTTTAAAAGCCTCTTTTCTTTTGTTCCTTCTTGACCCACGACAAACAAAGAGAAAACAAAAAGGATAGGAAAGTAGAACCTAGGAAACATGTCATTGCATTTTTTAATCTAGTTGCCATACTTTGGTCTCCTTCCCCTCTTCTTTCGGCTGAGCACCCCAAAACACAAACATCACTTTCCAAATTTTTTTATTAACTAGCCTACACTAGCATATTAAACTAATCCAAATCCCATACTTTGGTTGCTATATAAAGGGAGGTTACTTGTAGACATTTTTGCACAAAGGAGTAACATTAGTAATCCATTTGACACTTACAAACTTAAAACACTACACATTTCTTTCTCTTGGTCTCTTTGTGGTTTGGCAGCAGTAAGAAAAAGGGAAGAAAGCACAAGTTTTCGGGTATTTAGGGTGGTGGCAATGGAGTCGGTTTGGGGCTCGGTTTGCCTAATGCCGATCGGCAATAGTGATGCCTACGAATTGGCATGATTCGGCATGACAAGAGGGAAAGCAAAATCGGCAATCTTTGCCGATTCTACATGCAAAGAAACTAACCGTTGGACATTAAAGGTCATATATATTTATTAATGTATGGATATATTTAGTTGAGGTATGGGTTAGGCATGGTTGCCACTACAAATCTATTGTTAGGTATGAGATTGGTATGAGGTGAGTTGGCGAGATATTATTGGTAGATGACTAGGCATGAAAAAAATTGGTAGGCATGACTGCCACCACCCTTAGAAGTATTGGAAGCATTTGGGTTTAAGTATTTGATAAGCTAGAGTTTCAAGTTAGATTTGGGGTTTTCGGGTTGAGTTATGTGTGTTTCTTGATCATTACCTTCCAAACCATTGTAAGCATCATAAACTCATTTTCATACACTTATACACTTCTAGTTATCATTTCATTTACATCTTACATCACCTTTATAAGATTTGTTATGATGAAATACTTTGGAAAACGTACAAGCTTATAAAACCTAAAATACTAGTATCTTTTAATAACCAAAAATTTAGTTAGTAAAAAAATTAATTAAAGGTGACAACTTGAAACATATCAAACGGACCATTTTTGAGCAAAATAGGAACCCGATAAGTTGACTTGAGTTTTCTATCACAAGTTTCTAACAGGTCAGCCCCTTTAACGACCCAAATCCCATAGATAAATGTATTTATAGGACCATTGGCCATGATATTTTGATAGTAGACTTTTTTAGCTACATTTGGAGAGTTGAATGAGCAAAAACGGACTTGTAACGAAGGAGATATGGCCGTTTTAAGACCCGTAAAACCTTATTATCAGCTCCTGTCCAGTTATTACTATATTTGCGACTGACCCGTTTAGAGCCTGTTTTCGAGGGCCTTAGGCTTAGATTCATCCATAGAGATAGTTGAACTTTCTATAGTGCTCGCGGCATACTTGACACTGGAATTCGAAAAGGCCCAAACCCATAAGAAACAAAGAACTTATGACCTCCGAAAGTTGAGCAAAACTCACTTTTGACACTTTTTGAAAACTTAAACAATTAAAAGTGAAACTTGCTTTTTATCATGTTTTGAGTCATAAAACCTCATTACAAGTGTATAAAGGTGATTATACATCATAAAACTCATATGCATATAGTACATATCATATTTTCCTAAAACGGTTTAATTACTTTAGGTTGCGGTTAAAGTAGCGCCCATCGAATTTCGTGCACACACTTGATTTCATCGTATTACTCTGTTTGAGGTGAGTTCTCGTAGCCCCACTTTTAACTTGTTTTCCTTGGGGGAAATGGTACTCAAATGATATTTTAAACTGTTTCATGCTGTGATTTACGGTTTTACTTGATTTTGGACATATATGTGATATGATGCGATTATATGCTGTAACAATATCTTGCTTGTGTGTACATAACTGCGTAACTGTTAACTCTCTGCGGAGGGCCTACGTGATGATAGATCTATCGGGGTAGCTCCCCACATGGTTTTGGACATATGGACATATTGGGCTCAGTTGACGCGATACTGGTTGTTTTGTGACTAAGTGCATGTATATTGTCATCATTTTCACTATTGTCCTACATTATATTATTCACAGCTTTGTGGTTTAACTCTCAAACCTACGAGCTCACCAACTTTATGTTGACGTTTTCGAGTAACCATTTCAGGTGTTATGAATGAAGTTCCATTAGGAGGTTGAGTATTGGCCTGGCTTAGAAAGACTTAAATAAAGACCTTCACGGGTTGTATCCGTGGAGTTGGATTAGGTTATTTTCTTGGGATGTAGTTCGGCTTTGAAGACTTATGTATGGATTATCAGACTTAGTACTTATCCCGGTTGTGGGAGTTTCATGACTATTATCTTTAATGTATTACATTCAGTACTTCTCTATTAGACACCTTGTGTTCTTTACTTTGAAGTCATACCCCGTAAATGCTATTCCGCTGGGCCATTTTTGGGGTGTGACACATTGTTTGATGAAACTTGACATGCGTTTCATATTTAATTAGTGGTTTTCTCATTATGATCTTCCCATGGCCACGAGTCCACCACATAAAAATGTAAAATCTAAAAAAATAATATAGGCGTACATGTATTAGTCTGTTAACATCTAAGGCCCAATATTCAAAGCCCAAATCCATATTAGGGTTTTATCTATTGATATATTTGGTACGTACAAAAAACTCGATATGTTGCCAGCAGATATATCTGAAACCTAGCAGCTGTAATATCCTGCATGTTTTGATTGTTTAGTTTCATTTATCTTACTTACGTTGCTCAATCTTCATTTCTCCTTGTTTGTTCATACCTTTGGGTTCTTTCACCGGATTCTCTCCATAGCAGTTCATTTTGCTTTTTGAAAAAAGTCCATCTGTTTCAATCTGTGAGACCCTGGTAGTGCTGTAATAACATTTGAAAACATCCAATTGTAGGAGTCTTTGATCTCTTCACCATGTTCTTTTGACAGGCCAAAAATTTCAGCAATGCATCCAAAATCTTTTGAGAAAATTACACTTAGTATCCCCATAGTGTTTCAACAAGTTTATAAAGATCTATTAAGTAGATCTCTATACCATGGATTCTGGTTGGTATGGGGTCTGGTAAGTCTCTTTTGAGATAAACAGCATAAAACCATCTAAAGACTTTATTAAATTTCCCTCTAAAATTGTCCCATTCTTGACTTATAATGTGATCATCTTTTAATAAATCAAGGAATGAAACATAATCATTAAAAGAAGAGATCTGTGTTGGATAATGTACACCTTTCACATGCATGAAATCTTCTTCATGTGGTATGGTTCCAATCAGTGTCTTTTCTTCCTTGTGGTGAGAACTTTCATCAAGAAGTTTGAAAAAATCTTCCATGTATCTGTTTTGCTTCTGCTTCATTTTGTTCTGATCAAAGTAACATTCTGATGGATCTCTGAACATAGGTACAGGTTTACACCTATTCCCTTTGAATGTTAACTCTAGACCATGTGCTTCTAATTGGCTTGCAGAAAGGATATTCAAAGATACATCTAGTGTACACACCAGGTATGATCATAATTTTTGATCCTATCCTTATTTGCACTTCACCAATTTCATGAACAAATAATAATTTGTGCAGATCTTCAATCTTCTCAACACTAAACTTCTCCTTCAACTTTGCAAACATGCGTGTCAATCTTCTTGCTTATGTACCAAATCTTGTCCCATCCTTCCTCATCTGTGCCTTCTATCATAAAATCAGTAGATAGGTGGATATATTCAGGATATAAGATTTGAGTATGTGGTGTTTCTGTGTCCTTCTCCAAATATGCAACTCCTTTGTTCTTCCCTTTGTTTGGATAGTTTACTGCTATATTCCCTCTGACCCCACATTCAAAACAAATATATCTCTTGTGCCTTTCAACCTTGCTTTGTGATTATGGAAGTGCATGATTAAACCTTTGAATTTCCTGCAGTTTCTTTTTCAACATCTCTTTACAATCCTTTGAAATTTGCTTGATGCATCTTCTAAATCTTGTTTCACTTTCTCTCCTAACTTGTCTCTGTATGAATTCTCTTTGAAATCTGTTGTTCAAGAATCTCCCATGCTTTTGGCTCTGATGTCACTTTTTGGAATGACCAACAGATTTCCCATAGTGGTTTACCCATTTGCCTTGAATATGTTAATTAGTATTCACCATTGTTGTGCAGAGAATTTAAGTGTGATAAGTGCAATAATTGTGCAGAGATATTTTGTGCAGTGTATATGAAAGATGGAGGAAAAAATAAACAATATTTTGTGCATCTTCTAAATCTTGTTTCACTTTCTCTCCTAACTTGTCTCTGTATGAATTCTCTTTGAAATCTGTTGTTCAAGAATCTCCCAGGCTTTTGGCTCTGATGCCACTTTTTGGAATGACCAACAGATTTCCCATAGTGGTTTACCCATTTGCCTTGAATATGTTAATTAGTATTCACCATTGTTGTGCAGAGAATTTAAGTGTGATAAGTGCAATAATTGTGCAGAGATATTTTGTGCAGTGTATATGAAAGATGGAGGAAAAAATAAACAATATATAACTGTAATTTGATATATGATAACTATCAAATACAAGTCCTATAAATAGCAAGTGAACATGTATGACAAATAAGGGATGTGATGGTTCATTTGAACCAACAGACACACCCTTTAATATGTAACTGTCACAACTGTTTTTCTAACTATAATAACTGTCTAAATTCGACCAAACTATGATAATTATCTAAATTTGTTGGGCTATTTACCCATTCTAAGACTTATGCAGTCACATGATCATATATAAGATCATGGCTTGGCTGCTTAAATAAAAGTACATATACCAAGTAGTCATCTATTAGAAACAACATATATACCAAGTAGTCATCTATTTAAGCAGCCAAGCCATGATCTTATATATGACCATGTGACTGCATAAGTCTTAGAATGTGTAAATATCCTAACAAATTTAGATAATTATCATAGTTTGGTCGAATTTAGACAGTTATTATAGTTAGAAAAGCAGTTGTGACAGTTACATATTAAGGGGTGTGTCTGTTGGTTCAAATGAACCATCACATCCCTTATTTGTCATACATGTTCACTTGCTATTTATAGGACTTGTATTTGACAGTTATCATATATCAAATTACAGTTATGTCTTCTTTATTTTTCCCTCCATCTTTCATATACACCGCACAAAATATCTCTGCACAATTCTTGCACTTATCACACTTAAGTGTTCTGCACAACAATGGTGAATACTAATTCACATATTGAAGGCAAATGGGTAAACCACTATGGGAAATCTGTTGGTCATTCCAAAAGTGTGTTATTGGGACATTCTCTATGTTGCAGGGTACGTATGTGAATGAAAACAAAGTAAGAGTACAAATGAAGATTTGTGGTTCACTACAAGAAAAGAGGGTTTTTAGGACAAACTTTTTTGGAACAGTAAAAAAAGAGTGCCTAATACGTGTATTTGGTACCGCTTTGATAACCGTTCCAAATAAATATTTATTTGGAACCGCTGCTAGAAAACCGTTCCAAATACCTATGTATTTGGAACAGTTTTCAATAACAGTGCCAAATACACATGTATTTGGAACTTTTTCTAATAATCGTGCCAAATACATACGTATTTGGAACACTTAGTAAAAACCGTGCCAAAAATGATCAATTTTGTTTAATAATCTTATTTTTGTAGTAGTTTAATTTGACATTTTAACATAACTCAAATTCATTTAATATGAATTATGCTTATATATGTTATATTTAATCATGCATATACTTGATAACATGTAGGTGTATGTTGGTGGTTTTTTGGTATTACGGTCAATTTAATAATAATTATATTATAATTATAATAATAGTATTTGTTTTATGAAGAAAAAGTTTAAAGTATATGTGTTTTATGTTAAATATATAAATTTTCAAAAATTATGAAAACTGAGGATTTTATACTTAAGTGCATAAAATTATATTTAAGATTAGCCTTTCTTCAAAAGTTTAAGGTATGATTGTAAATTATATTAACTAATCAAAATATAACTTTTTTTACACTTAATTCTCAAATTAAGAAAGAGCTCACAAGGCCTTGCGGATTTTTATATATTTTTCTCCACCAAAATATTCAAAACCACTTTGACCAAACTAATTCAATGTTGACTATTATTAGCCAACAGGAGGACTCGATTTTGCAATTGAGCTCTCCTATTGGTCAATAAAAAGTTGGATTGTCACAAAATATTTTCTCTTACTATATAAAAGATGTCGTATATTTGTGTTTACTTTAAAAGCTGATGTGATAATTCATGTGCTTTCTTTATATATTTGTGATAAAATACATGACATGTCGGTATAACTTATGTTAAAACATATGCAAGCCACATTTGAGCTCAAACTCGACTCGTTTAGTATAAGGTTCAAGCTTAACTCATGTCAAGCCTTATTTTATAGCTCCAACTTAACTCGGCTCTACTTGAGCTTGGCTCATTCTTATGATGAGCCTAAACATTTATCTTATGATGAGCCTAAAATTAACTCGGCTCAACTCATGTCAAGCCCACTTTGCTCGAGCTCGTTTATTTATTCTAAGATCGTTGAAGGAACGTACAATCTAAAGAAAACTAAGAGACAATTATACATAGAGAAATTTACATAACGCTCATTTTGGTTCACGGACTAAATTGATCTCTTGGTATGAAGCCTGAGCTCATTTATTAAATTTGATATACACTAAGCTCGACCATGTTTAAGCTTGGCTTGTTTAAGCTTTTACTGATATTTCGAGTAACTTACCAGCGGCTTTTGATAATATTAGATGAATACTCGCGCAAAACGACGGTGTATAGTGATGAACTTTGATTCTAATTTATGAACTGAGATTGATGAAATAAGCTACAATGATACTGAGATAAACTAGCCTATCTAAATCTAAGCCTAGTAGAAGCCATTGTTTGGCTAAATACTAACTCATTTGAACACTAGGAATGGTTTTAACAGGTTTTGACTTTAAGACAGAATAGATTCAATATAATTACTCAAATGACTATAACTAGCCTATATGAGAATGCAGAATCAATACCTAACCAGTATCTAACCCTCTAGCACAGTTTTTCTACTATTGCCAAACACTCTATTACAAACTGAAATGCAATCTAAACTTAACCTAGCCTAATAACTAATCCATGACAGCTATATAATATGATCTAGCTACCATATGGAAAACATTATAATGCAATAACAACAATGATACCCAACAGATTCAAGTTACTTTATTTCTAGAATGGAACAGTAGTGAAAAGGAATTTTAAGAACAAATTACTAGAACTTACAATGGTCCAGCCACTGTGGCTTGCTAACACATGATCAATAAGCCACTATCCTACTTATATCAACCCAAATTAACTGATTCCACCCCATTTCCAGCTCTGCATCACTAATTCAATCCCACAGTTGACTTTTGTTGACTGAGGTAATTTTGAGAGTAAAATCTGAGTAGAGATTTTCTGAGTAAATAATAAGCTAAAGTGAGCTTATAAAAGTCTTGAGCAGGTTTCTTGCATTTAATGAAATTTGGTGGGATGTGGAGGTGTTAGGGAGTGGGTAGACAGGTGTAGAGTGAGCTGGAAAGGTGGTGGTGAGGTGGTAGGCAGGTGGAGGTGATGGAGTGGTAGCAGGTGTTGGGAGGGAAGGAGGTGAACAGTAGGCGGGTTTTATATTTTAAAACGTGGGTATAGTTTTGGGCCAGCTGGGTATTGGGCTTGGGGATTGGGTTTGAATTAATAAAAGGTCCGGTTTGGTTAGTTTAATACACAAGGACCATTCATGTAATTTTCTGAAAATGAAGGACTGAAAATGTAACTTTCCCAAAGTTATTCCAAGGGCTTAAATTGTAACATGTGAATAGCACAAGGGTATAATTTGATAAGTTTCCATTTTTTAAATACCCAAGGACTATATTTGACACTTTTCAAAGTTGAGGGACTAAACTTGCCATTTTTGCAAACTTGAACTTCAAGGGTAAAATTTGTCATTTCATGATTCCTAGGGGACTATTGTTGATTTTTCTTCAAAATATTTTATCCAGGGACCATTTCTGACAATCTGTGAAAGTTCAGGGACTGAAACTGCCAATTTTGTAAACTTTGTTGTTTTTCATCAGTTTTCAATCATTTTGCATTCGTAACACATAAAAACACATTTCAAAGATATTTATAGTATTTTGTGGCAATTCTGAGTGTTTTCAGATGTTTTTGTGGGGTTAAACAATATAAAATATATGTGTTTTTAGACACATATCATATAGCGGCAAATAATTATACTTGTGATTTGTGAATTTGTGTTTTTGGTGACTTTGATGCAACACTTACGAGTTTATTTTGTAGTCATTGCGAGAAAAAAAGAAGTCTATTGGTTATGAAAAATGATACAGTAAAAGTTTGAAAATTTAAACAATATTTAAATTATTATTTTAGTTGTGGATGTTGTTACTATTTTTAATTAAGGGTATTTAAAATGTGCCATTATTGAAAATAAATGGGTAATTTAAGCAAAACATGTTACTCAATTTTAAATCATATTAAGTTAAAGGAATGAACATACACTCTTTATGGGTGTGTTTGGTGAAACTAGTAGTAGCAGTTAGCAGTAAGCAGTTAGCAGAAGCAGTTAGCAGTAGCAGTTAGCAGTAGCAGTTTAATTTATAAAAGTATTTGGTAGAATAGCTGTGGCCATAATTTTATTGTGTAAAATAGCATAATGCTAAATGCTTATTCAAAGAGCATTTAGCGTTTAACATTTTTTTTGCTTATAAATGCTAACTGCTAATCATTGAAAAAATCTTTTTTCAAAAACGCTAAATACTAAATGTTAATTGCTCCATTTATGCTCTTACCAAACACACCCTATAAGTAGTAGAAAGATACCACTATTATTTTTCTCCTATTGAATACACTATTTTTTATGCGCTATATAGATCATAAATTGAAAATTTTTAAATAGGCCGGGTATTCTTAAAATTTACCTCCATCCCAAATTTCGAATTTCATAACCCATTATTCCATTAACATAACCGACTCTCCAAAATCTAATCCATCATTTTTGCGGTGCCGTTTGGAAATTAAGTCTCCCTTCCAGTGACTTTTTTTCTTTGTCTTCTTGCCTATGGTTGTTTTACAAACGTGGGGCCTCATTCATCTACAATATTTGTAAGTAAACCTATTAACTTATTTTTTAGCTATTATTGTTAATGTTGATGTTTAATCTTAAAAGATATCGCTTCATTCCATTCTTTGAATTAGTATTGATGTGTTCAGTGATTATTTATTCTCTTTGGTTATTGAAATTCTATAGACTAATTATTTACTAAAAAAAAATCTATAGACTAATCAAATTAAATATTAGTTTATATAGTAGATGGTTGCTAATTTGAGTTTTCAATGTTAGACCTATCTAAATTATTGTTAGGCTAGAGACACAATGGGACTAAATAAATCGGTTGGTAAAAATAAAAATAAAAAATTACGACCGACTTTATAGTTGGTCAAGTCGAGTGTGGTCATGAGGTCATATATCGGTCGAGAAACGAAAAAACAAACTATCGGTCTAATTTTCGACTGACTTTACGCACACATTCTTTTGTTTTTTGTTTTTTTTAACTTTATTGGTCGTGTCTAGTCATCGGAGAGAGAAAGCTGATGTGGCAAGGGATGAACCGGGTCACGACTGTGTCCAGCCTTAGAGAATGGCTGTGGATTGATAAATATGCAAGACTTTCAACAAGCTATATGGTGCATATCTCGTTTGTTGTATATGTTTTTAAATTTTATATGAGGTTACCACAAGCTTAACGATCATGATTGGACTGCTAAAATGTTCAAATATTTAGAGAGGAGATGTTAATACTCAACATATTAGATGCTTAGATATATAAAAGAAAAGAAAAATAAGATTGTTAAGAACACTGTAAAAACATTATTTAGAGATTTGATGTGTTTTATAGGTCCATGTGCACCACCCTAATGCTTTATCCTTTCATAGTGAACATTATTCTAATTGTTGGAAAATGTATATATTTACAAGTACGTAAATGTCCGGATTCGAACTCGTGACCACGGGATTGCACACTTTACGTATGAGACTCGATGTTTAAATAATTAATATAAAATATTATGTTTAATTATTAAATTCACAATAAACGACTTAACGAGCGATATGTACTTATCGGTAGTGACTATCGGTCGTTAAATGTCAACGGGATATGAAGAAAAGTTAACGAGCCAAGAGAAGGTTTAAGGAACACTCTTTTGGGCTTGTTTGTGGCCGAAACTATGGAATCCCACATCGGAAACCATAGTAAACTTGACATCTACCATAAGGCTATAAATACATTCCCTTGTATTCATCCTTTGGTACACCAGATTTCAATAGAGGGCCAAACTTCTTCTTTTCTTCCCTTTTGTCTTGGTCGACGAGTGAATCCCCATTGTAAGGGATTTACGAGTGACCTTGAGCATAACAAGGTGTTTGGTTATTCTATTGTGATCAAGAACTAGCATTCGCATCGAATCGCTAATAGTACGTGTGTACATGAACGTGGTTGTAAGACATTATTCTTACACCAATAAGTACTTCTTTGGTTTGCTTTGCTCGAGGGTGGTTTTGCTTTGCTCGAGGGATTTGATATTCGCAAGAGGTACGTTACGCATACTTTCAGTTAATTAATTTATTTGTTATGATCTTAAGTCTTCCGCTGTGTACTCTTGATGTTTACTTGTTTATTGTATGTTATATATATCATAAACTCAACACTAATTCTGGTTAACTATTTTCAGGTTTGATCCTTTAATATCCGCATGCCTTACTGACTATGCGTTCCATGATTGTAAAGAAAGAAGAACATAGTGTGGCAATGTGCTTTAAATTGGTTCTCATGACTCCTGAACAAAACAGGAAGACACGTTTTCAATTGTTAAGGTATTTGCGCTCAAGAACAAGACCTAATTGATTTGTAAACATTATCCATTAATTGCACAATTGTTAACATGTTTATTTTTATTATTAGGAAAACACATTTATTGTTTTTTTTGGGGTAACCATGGTTTCCAACATTTTGCCCTACTAATCTACGAGGTTTGAACCAATCGTCACACATCCAGCTGAAATAAGTGCGATCCTATTTTCATGTAAGTATCCCTTCTAAAAGCTAGCTACTAAGCTTTGTTTTATGCATCTATTCATGCAAATGATACTATGATATTCCAGCTTAAAACCATTTTTTAGCCTCAATTGAATCTGACGACAAGTTTTAATCCATTTGACCCATTTCAAGTAAACGAATTTCAATTGATCTTGTTCCATACATAATTCTAATGCTTAAACTTTATATTATGCAGGGTTTCCAAAGACTTGATTCGATGGGACTTACTCATTTTCCGTTATTAGCAAGGCTGCTTAGTGATTTTCATTTAAGTTCATGTATCACTTTTTGTTAGACGTATCATTTTTTTTCTATTATGGAATTCAAACTTCAAAGTACTGTCTTGATCTAATTTTACTCATGATTAATAAAAGTTGAGTTGAATGTCTTCTTAGGTTGAGACAAAATTTATTTACGCCATATTGTACATGATAGATTGATATGATGTTGTATGAAACTCATTTGGTGTCAGATGCATGTATGCAACGATTACTTAAACTACGTCAAATGATCTTATTAGTGAACGCAAAACCATACCAAATGATTTTAGCAAGACGAATATAAATGTGCCAAATACGTTTGAGAGAAACCGTGACAAAAACATTTGGAACGAGAGATGATATCGTACTAAATACTTTCGGCACAGTATATAAAAAGTGTACCAAATACACATTTGGCACGGAACATGAGCCGGTACCAAATACTCATTTGGCACGTAATATAAAAGTGTCTCAAATGCACATTTTAGAACGAAAAATTACCAACCGTGCCAAATTCCTGACACATGGCACACTAAAGCAAAACTGTCTCAAAACCCGTGCCAAATAGTTTTTGGCACTGTTTTGACCCGACGCAAATGTATTTGGCACCCTCATATTTAGGACAGAGCCAAAACCGTGCCAAAGCTGTGCCAAATAGCATTTGGCACGGTTTTTCGAGTATTTGGCATGGTTTTCCCCCTTCCCAAATACCCGTTTTTCTTGTACTACTCTCATTAATGTAAACTTATGGTTTCCAATTAATGAATCGTATTCTAAATAAATGGGATAAAAACCATTCTTTGTACCTTATTTTGTGATACCAAGATTGTGGCACCTAAAGGCTCGTATGCTTCCGCTAGACCCAAATTTCGGGGTGTTACAGAACGACGAGTAGTTGGGATCAGCATCTGAATATGTAACCATAGAAAATGTCGAGGAAGAATAAAACAGAAGACCATAATCCAAAGCCGCGACATAACGTAAGATCCGATTAAGAGCAGCAAGATGAGGCTCCAGATGATCATGCATATAGAGACAAACATGCTAATCTATGTCAAATTGTGTAATTCTCTTAACTAAATAATGAGTATAAATAAAATATAAATAAAGCTAAATGATCAAACTGGCTTGGCCTAATACAAACTATCCAAATACTAATTCTAGTCCACTAACATTACCTTCATTAGCCTTAGTCATTCACCTATTCTGTTACAACCAAACAGAACAACGAGTTATACAAGATTAATAATGTTGTGCCAAGAAATAAAGAGAACAACAATGATGCGAACCACCATCAAGATGTAGAAACAAAGGAAGACAGAACATTTTGTGTTGCACCTAGATTTGCATCTGTAAAAGTACGGAACAAAAAATAATTGAAGCCTGTAAAGAGTCAGATAAACATAAGGAGCGAACTGATGAGAGTACAGTGATCAGTGATGTGCTTTTTGGTGAACTAGAGTGCAGTAATGTTAAATCTGTCATAGGAGCTCTAATAGATGATTAATTACATTTGTTTTGAAGTTCAGGATATCTTACCATGTTAAACAAAGTGACTACAAATATATAATTTACGACTACAGTGTTTGTCTCTTATGGTGCGCTAGCTTAACTGTGTCAATAAGACTTATTATAGAAACTAAGGGGCTGTTTGATAAAACTGAATGATTTTGTGCTGAATGACTCTGATCTCTGAATGATTTTTAGTAGGGGTGTGCATGGTTCGGTTTGGGTCGGTTTTTGGCTAAAACCGAAACCGAACCACAATGTTCGGTTTTTGTAAAACCCAAAACCGAAACCTTTCGGTTTTTGGCGGTTCGGTTTTTTCGGTTTGTTATCGGTTTCGGTTCGGTTTTTCGGTTTTTTCGGTTTCTAACCGTTAATAATTGGGTATGGCCAAATTATACCAACAAACATGGTTTACGTACAAAATTAGTTATTATTCTTTACTTTTTTTCAATCTAAGCATAATAATGTTTATTGCATAATTCTACAATTACAAACATATAAATGAGACATACACATACAAGTGAACGTACACGTAATCATTCGAATACTTATTGATTTATTCACACAAAGCATGCGACACGACAAACACATATATAAATATAAACATTAAAGATAAATATATTATAAATCCACTAACAAAATGAATATTAATTTATAAATTTGATTTATTTAGTTATTTAATCATATTATATTAGTTAGATATTAGATATTATTATATAATAAAACCGGTTCGGTTCGGTTCGGTTTTTGCGGTTTGGATTTTGGACGAAAACCGAAACCGAACCGTATTTTTCGGTTTTTGAAAAAATTAAAAACCGAACCATCGGTTTTTAGTTTCGGTCGGCTTTTTCGGTTCGGTTTTTTCGGTTTTTGGTTCGGTTTCGGTTTTTTCGGTTTGTTTTGCTCACCCCTAATTTTTAGACTCTGAATGAATTTGATTATGAATCAAAACATGTTGTTTGATATGTGTCATGAATAAATGATTTGAATGATGAGAAGTTACCATTTTATCCTTATGTTTAATCTAATAAAATATAAATGCTATATGTATAACTTTAGTTTAAATAAAATTTCCTCTTTTCTAAATGTTTAAATTTAATTTGATATATATATAAACAGACATGTACAAATACGACTATACGATTATTTATTAAATAACTTTGTCACATGATAATTCAATACCTTTTATTTTTTTGAATACTGAATAGATGTCCTAGATTTATAAATTCATTAATTTAACTTCAAAAATAAAAATAAATGTATTGAACAACTAAATGAAACAAGGTATTGAAATTTGTAAATAAATGCATTGATTAATTAAATGAGGCCTACGTGATAATTGATTACTACAAAGTATTAAATTTTAAAAAAAGACGAAAAGGCTTTCGTGAGGGCAAACATGGAATAGAATGAAGACACGTGCTGAATGATTTTGCATGCCAATGACCATTCAATTCAGTGTGTTACATTTTTGCTTTTCAAACACTTTGGCCTTTGACCGAATCAGAGGCTCCCTCTGAGTTGCTTCAATAAGAGGCAAACAAACAGCCCCTAAATCAATGAGTCAATTAGTAGTTTGTAATCATGTTCGAGTTATTTTTCCTTGCAAATACTCTTTTCATCAAAGTTTAGGAACCACCATAAGTTTAGACAAACACCACCTTAAAGTAAAAGAAATAAGTGTTGTTGTTGATTGATTTGTATTACTCCAAATCCTTGAATGCAATATTGGACAAATGCTTAAACTTTTTTCAAAGACAACTTTGTATAAAAAGTGATATTACCTCCGTCCCATATTTTTTGTCCATATTTCCTTTTTCGATTGTCTCAAAATAATTGTTCACTTTCATAAATAGATAGGGAATATAGATCAAGTTTACCATATTATCCTCATTTGAGATTATTATTACAAACTTTAAAGAAGTTCGAAATTAATTGGTTAAGGGTAAAACTGTCTTTTCGCAAATGGTAAGAAAGAGAAAGTTGTAATGATGATATTTTTCTTAAACTATGTGTTTTTTGTCTCTTGATAATAATTTTGGGATGAAGGTAGTAGATCATAAGTGGTAAGATGCATCTTTAAGAAATGGATTATAACCATTTTTTTGTAGGTAATTCTTTAAAGAGACAAGTATCCCCAAGGAGGTACCCTTTTTAGACAAGAATCTATTTTTTTCTCAAACTAGACATGGGCTACTTTGAGGTTTGGGCTACCATAGTTAAAATCATAACACGTGTCTACTTGTACTTGATGTACTTTTAGTGGACACGTGTCATGATTTTAACTATGGTAACCCAGACCCAAAGTAGCGCATGTCTAGTTTGAGAAAAAAATATATTCTTGTCTAAAAAAGGTACCCCTTTGGGGCTACTTGTCATTTTAGAGAATTAGCTCTTTTTTTGTTTGTGTTTGGATTCTGTAAATGAAATCCGTTGGATGTGGATGTTTTTGATTTCATAGATTTGTCATGTTTCAAAGCCGTGGTTGACCGGGTTACCGATTATGTCACTAGAAAGCAAGTTTTGAGGAAAAAACCGGTATTCCCAGTTTAACCGGCAGCTCAAACGAGTCAATTATAAAACCGAATATCGCATTTTGTACCATTGGAGTAGATGATATTGTTAGAACTGATTACTTTGATAACCTTGTTGACAAATAAAATTGCTTAAATAAGGCATTGTTCTATGTTACTCCAACTACCCAATAGGTATCTTTTACTCATTTTCATTATTTCTTAACATTAATTGAAGGAGATGATAAATCGCTTCTAACAAAAGTGAGAGCCATATTTAGAAGAATACTTTTTGGAGACCAAATTTACGAGCTTGAACTTTTATCCCTTTCAGATATGCAACTTGGTTAACTTCTAATATATTTTTGAAATCTAAACTTCAAAGGATATCCTCTAAGTTATAAATGATAATTAACCAATTTGGAAAACCTTAACTTCGTGTTGATACATTGTAAACCATATTCTCACTTTCTTCACTTTTATGATTGGTGTTCGTTAATCATTTTTCTAGAAAAGTTGTTACATACACGTTACATTGAGATGTATAAGCTCAAGGAGTTGCCTCAAGATACACAAGAGCTCTCTTCTATAGGGTATGTTTGGCGCGGAGCGGTGTGGAATTTTTTAAAGTGATGGGCGGTGAGCAATGAACATTTTAGATTTTGGTGGATGTTAGGCAAAAAAGCGGTGAGCTTTGTTAAATTTTTGGAAAACTACTTTTCCAATACTTGTTTAGGAAGAGATGAGTTGTGGCTACTGCTCACAGCTAATATATATTTAAGTAACAGACCACCTACTAAGTCACGAGGGGCCGAGAGTAAAAGATTAGTTACAAAGTCTTTACATGGGTTATCAAACCAATCAATGGTGTTAAAGTCCGTATTCCTAAACCTACTTGAGATCCAGTTAAAAGATGATAATTTGATGTCATTAAGAATGAGATCTTTTGAAGGCCGTTTGTAGGTGAAAGTCTTCTCATTGCAGAATCTTCGTAGGAACCAAAGCTTTGTTCCATCTAAAAGGTTGCGGCTTCCACGGGAAGAGGAGATTTGTTATATGAGTTCTCATGTTTTTGACAGTAAACCACCTTCCATTCTTTGATGCACCTTGATATGCATTCATATTCAACTTCGTTTAATTAGCGGTTTTCTCATTATGATCTTCACAAGGCCACGACATAAAAATGTAAAATCTAAAAGAATGATATAGGCGTACATGTACTAGCTCAGTCTTTTAACATCTAAGGCCCAGTGATCAAAGCCCATTTAAAATCCATATTAGGGTTTTATCTATTGCTATATTTGGTACGTAGATATGTTGCCAGCAGATATATATCTGAAACCTATGTTTAGCCGACTGGAAAGTGAAACCATCGGCGCTTGTTGAATAAAACACGGCTCCAGCAGCTGTAATATCATTCTCACTGATCACAAGTTCGATACTAATCGATCCGGTCGCATCAAGGTTTATATTTTGATTGTTTAGTTTCATTTATCTTACTTACGTTGCATTATATCCTCATACATAATAATTTTACACTTTATATGAAATATATATAACAGATCGAGTAAATCTTACGTTGATGTACAAGTTGCAGCTGGAACATCATTCTCAGCAATCAAGAATTCCTCACTAGTAGATCCATTAGCATCAAGGTTTATATATCCTCTTTTTTATTGTTTAGTTTCATTCATCTTCTTTACGTTCCATGCGATACTGATATATGCATAATTTACATAATATTAACACTTTTTATATGAAATATTTAAAACATATCAATTAAATCAGGAATTAAATAAATGATATAGATATATAAGTTTGTTGTATGTATATAAATGCTAAAGTTTTATGCAGGACATTATAATCTGATAGAGTATATCTATCTGCCTTATATCAAATTTATGACCTGTACGGTTGTTTCCAAGATTAGACTGTACCATTAGATACATAATTGTAACCTGTTTTGGTTGTTGAAACACTTATTTTTTAATGATAAAAATTATGATACGATATATACATGTGTGGATTTATATGACCTTAGAATGTGATAGTTAAACCTAACATCTGAAAAAAAGAGTGTTTTGATGTTTTAATAATCGGATCGTGTTACTTGAAGCATTAAAAAAAATGTATGGTTGTTTCTATATTTAGATTGTGTCATTAGATACGTTATTGTAACCCTTTTTGATTGTTGAAACACTTGTTTTTTTAACGATAAATGGAAAATGATAACAAGGAAACATTTGTATCAATTTTTGATCGAATAGGAAGGAAGATGATGGTTATGATCATCTAGTGTTTGCTTTTGCTTCTGTTTTGCTATTTGTCGATGGTGTGGTCTTGTCATGATATATACGAGGATCTGTTCTATGTTTTATAGACGTTAACTATACATGACTCATTCTCGTCATTAGCTAGACCATAATCAAAGGCCTTTAATTACAATGTCTATGGGAAGTTGTTGATTTCCAATTAAACTTTTGTTGATTGATCTTATCGTATTGTTATCATCAGATGCATAGATATGACCATATATATGTTTTCCAAAAGGATACTCACATTGTGGATAAAATAACATACAAGGCGTACCTCTACAACGTGTAAGTATCTCAATCTATTATATTATATGTGCTATTATGATACTAAACAATCTTTTGGATAATTGGGTTTCAAAGCGCAAACAGGTACTTGAAACATTCATTTTCTCAAAATCTATAGTTCATCAAAAGAAGAGAGGAAGTGTTTTTTTCTTTCCGATCCATTGGTGGTCGAATTGATGGTGGAGGTAGTGGGCCTTCCAATGGTGACCAGAGGTAATGGTGGACGAGACAATCGTGACCGATGCAATGGTGACCACTGAAATACTGACCTACGCAATTGTGGCTGTCGCACTAGTGACCGATGCAATGGTGGCTTTTTTGCTCGAGCTTGGGGAGCTAAAGGATCTTGTTTTCTTTTGGATCATCGGGTTTCAAAGCCCATACAGGTGACTGCTTACGTGCATAACTATAGTCATAGAACAACTCTTCATCAACTTCAATATGCTCTTTTTCAAATATGCCAGCACGATGATCACCCGTCACTTAAATATCTTCATGTCTCGTCTTGTTTAGTGTCTAAACAAGCCGACACATGCAGAATATAAAGAGGTTAATACAGCACTCACGCGATACCACGATCACGAGTGAAAGCACCAGTAGCAGCCGTATACTCAAACCGACCAAAATAGTCCTTGTCACCCACATTCTTCAGCTTCATATAATTCTTGAAGGAACGCACAATACACTTCCCTCCAATCGTATACGCGCTCTGCCAATCATAATGATCTGACAAAAAAAGCTCCTTTGCACCATGAAACGTTTGCCTCCCTCCCAATGACTCCTCCGCCTGGTAATACCACCTAACCCTAACCTTCACACTATTCTTACTATCAGCCTCTAGCTTCTCTACTCTGGTCACATACGGAAGCCTCTTCGGGTCAACCGGCCTCATTAAGACACAATCACCCGAAGAGGCTTATTTACAGCGGATGATTGTGTGTTAATGAGGCCGGTTGATCCGAAGAGGCTTCCGTATGTGGCCAGAGTAGAGAAGCTAGAGGCTCATAGTAAGAATAATGTGAAGGTTAGGGTTATGTGGTATTACCGGCCGGAGCAGTCGTTGGGAGGGAGGCAGACGTTTCATTGTGCATAGGAGCTTTTTTTGTCAGATCATTATGATTGGCAGAGCACATATACGATTGGAGGGAAGTGTATTTTGCATTCCTTCAAGAATTATATGAAGCTCAAGAATGTGGGTGACAAGGACTATTTTTGTTGGTTTGAGTATTCGGCTGCTACTGGTTTCACTCCTGATCATGTTGTCGTGTGAGTGCTATATTAATCTTTTGTGTCTAAACAAGCTGGAACATCATTCTCAGCAATCACAAATTCCTCACTAATAGATCCATTAGCATCATGGTTTATATATTCTCTTTTTTATTGTTTAGTTTCATTCATCTTCTTTATGTTCCATGCTATAGTGATATATGCATAATTAACATAATAATCTTAACACTTTTTATATGAAATATTTAAAACAGATCGATTAAATCAGGAATTTAATAGATGATATACATATATAAAAACGCGAGTTCGTTTAGTAGGACGGAATAAAATGTCAACTGAATAGAATAAACGATGTAATGGAATGAAGAGTGTAATGTAATGATTCATTGTGGTTATTAATACTGTTTGGTTTATATGATAAGATGTAATGGAATCGATAATAAAAAGACTTAAATACCCATTAATGATAGAAAGTTTATTTAATGTGGCTAATTAATGATAGGGTTTTATGTAATTTTGATTCCATTACAAGATGTAATGAAAAAAAAAATAGGGGACCCGTAAGGAATGGTTTTGATGTAATGGGTCATTACTTGTAATGAATCATTACATTTTATAAATGTAAACAAACAACATTTATTCATTACATTGTGATGATCTTTTCCATTACGACTTTAATTACTACATACCAAACACTACGTAAAGTTTTATGTAGGACATTATAATCTTATACTTTTTATATGAAAGATTGTATTCTGATCAAGTAAATCTATCTGCCTTATATAAATTTGTGAATCAAAATTGTGATTTATTGATTCGATGCACTATTAATTGATGCATGCTTGTGAATCAAATCAAAAAATATTAATTGATATTTTTATCTTTTTTTGCTTGAAGATAACATATGAAAATTTGCATATGTAATTTTATTTGCATATGCGATGAAAAGTATATGTTGACAATTGTTGTATTAAACATGTAAGAAAGTGTAAAACTTTTGTTGGGTCGACTAATGATAACCAGTATTATCATTACTTGGTACTTATTCTTGTAGAAAAATACTTAAGATTTAATATGTAATTTAATTCCTAGACTTTCTTGTAAATCACGTAAATTGTCCACAACTAAAAGTTTTGATATACTTAATAATACAATTATTGTCTAATAAGGAAAGTTCCAAAATTCTCTATTTCAAAAAGATTTTCTTTTATTATATACCCCAACACGCGGTTCTTTCTAAAATTTTATTTATATAATATTAAACAAACAATTTAATGTGTGATAATTTGTTCTTGTCAACTGTTTAGTTTCTTTCCCTAGGTTTTTGTTTGTGTGAATGAAAGTGAGAGATGATAGATATGGGTAACTCGCTCCTTGCTAGTTTCTAATAAAGTTGTTGTTCAAAAAAAAAAAAAAAAAAAAATATATGGGTAACTCTCATGCCGCTTTTTCTTTTTGATATGGGGAAATTTCATATATACCCAACTTAAACCTCATAATTTCATATTTCCCCAACATATGCTTTAAAAGCATTGTATATGTGCACTAAAACTTGTGTTTTGGGTAAATATGAAATTTTGATATTTAGGTTGGGTAAATATGAAATTATCCTTAAGTACTTGTGTATTTTTTCAGATTTTTTCAACATCTCTAAAGAAAAACGAATTTTTAAAACCTTTTGCCAAATCTGGAAATATGTAAGCTTCATTTATTTAACATCTTTTTAAAAAATAATATCAATAATTTAATTATTACTTAATAAGGGAAGTTCCAAAAATCTCTATATCAAAAAGGTTTCTCTTATTATATATATATATATATATATATATATATATATATATATATATATATATATATATATATATATATATATATATATATATATATATATATATATATATGTGTGTGTGTGTGTGTGTGTGTGTGTGTGTGACCTTCGAATGTAATAGTTAACACTAGCATATGAAAAAAAGAGTGTTTTAATGTTTTAATATTCCGATCGTGTTACTAGAAGCATTAAAAGAACTGTATAGTTGTTTCTATGAATAGATTGTGTCATTAGATACGTAATTGTAACCCTTTTTGGTTGTTGAAACACTTGTCTTTTTAACGATAAATGGAAAATGATAACAAGGAGACGTTTGTATCAATTTTTGATCCAATAGGAAGGAAAATGATGGTTCTGATCATCCAGTGTTCACTTATGCTTCTGTTTTGCTATTTGTCGTTGGTACGATCTTGTACGTTATGGTATATAAGTGGATCTATTCTATATTTTTTAGACGTTAAATCTACATGACTCATTCTCATCATTTGATCATAATCAAAGGCCTTTAATTACCATGTCTGAGGGCAATTGTTTATTTCAAAATAAACTTTTGTTGATTGATCTTATTGTGTTGTCTAAAAGGATACTCACATTGAGGATAAAATAACATTGAATGAGCCTCTACAACATGTAAGTATTTCAATCTCCTATATCCTATATGCTATATTGATACTAAACTTTCTTTTGGATCATCGGGATTCAAAGCCCAAACAGGTGAGCCTCACGCATTCATATCTCAAAATACATAGTTCATCAAAAGAAAATAAAGAAGGGTTCTTTTTTTTTCTTGAACGATTCAGTGGTGGTCGAGTTGATATGAAGGTGAAGGTAGTGGGCCTACCAATTGTGACCGAGGTAATGGTGGCCGAGACAATCGTGACCGAGACCGCTGAAATAGTGACCTACGGAATTGTGAATGCTGCACTCGTGACCGATGCAATGGTGGCTTTTTTGCTCGAGCTTGAGGAGCTGAAGGATCTTCTTTTGGATCATCGGGTTTCAAAGCCCAAACAGGTGTCTGATCACGTGCATAACCGTTGTCATAGAACAACTCTTCACCAACTTCAATATGCTTTTTTGCAAATATGCCAACACGATGATCACCCGTCACTTAAATATCTGCATGTCTCGCCTTATTTAGTGTCTAAAAAAGCCGACACATGCAGAATTGAAAGTGACAGTTGATCATCGTGTTGACATATGTGCAAAAGAGTGTATTGGTGCTGGTGTAGAGTTGTTTAAAGATTATGGTTATGCACGTGATCAGGCACCTGTTTTGGCTTTGAAACTGGATGATCTGAAAGAAGGTCCTTCAGCTCCTCAAGCTCGAGCCAAAAACTCACCATTGCATCGGTCACCAGTGATGCACTCACAATTGCATAGGTCACTATTTCAGTGGTCACCGTTGCATCGGTCACGATTGTCTCGGCCACCATTACCTTGGTCACCATTGACAGACCCACTACCTCCATCATCGCCTAGACCACCAGTGGATTGTTAAAGAAATAAAAATACTTCTTTTTTTCTTTTGATGAACTATTCATTTTGAGAAAATGAATGTGTTGCATGATTTAGTTGATGTACGCGCCTTTAATGTTAGACTGAAGATTTGATTCCAAACATCTTGAACGCCTGATTCCAAACATCGATTCTATAATCTGACAAAGTTGTTATGTTTAAAAACTTGACTGGAGTTTTCATTTGTTTTATGATGCATTGGAGAATGGGATATGTTTCTGAACTATTATTGTTGGTGGTTGTGGTTTGGTTGAGGGGTTGAGTGGCTTCTTTACAGTGACAGCCATCATTCCATTCACCTCCTTTGAAACATGAAGGAGCGGAACTTCTCAATAAAACTTGTGTTCATCTCGGGTTTACATTTTTGTCTACCCATGATGCCCAGGTTTTCATTGATTTTGTGAAAGCTGTTGATGAATCAAGATAAGGCAGAACGTTATCTGCTTCCTGATAGTAAGTAATTCACACTTCAACTTTAGGGGTAATATTATTAAGATTTTTAGCAAAGTAAAACTATTATGATCATATACATTCTTAGACACCTTGCGGACTGCAATAGAATGTAGATCTAGATGTGTCCATGCAAACGAATCGGGAATGCAAGTATTCTAACCCCACGTTCAGAATTTAATGTTTCCACGTCTTTGTTAAATATGGTTTGTATTATTGTGAATGGCATTATATTCAGCGATATGTATGCTTTACAAAAATAAATTCTGCAACATTTATATATAATGAATAGCTCTCTGATTTTGATACATCATATGTTTATTTCTCAAAAGTTTGATACGATTGATGAGTTATGGTATGATACTTATACTATGCACTTCTATTCTAAATTTATATATTAACCAAAGAGTTGAACATAAATTCCTTTGTCATTTATGCATCTTTTCTAAACTGCCAGCAGATTATCTGAAACCTATGTCGAGCCGACAGAAAAGTGAGACCATCAGCGCTTTTTAAATGAAGCACGGCACCAGCAGCTGTAATATCATTCTCACTGATCACAAGTTCAATACTAATTGATCCGGTCTCATCAAGGTTTATATTTCCTGCATGTACGTTTTGATTGTTTAGTTTCATTTATTTTACTTACGTTGCATTCTATCCTCATATGTGCACATAACATAATAATTTTACACTTTATATGAAATATGTATAACAGATCAAGTAAATTTTATGTTGATGTACAAGTTGCTATCCTGATTAAGCATGTAAATAGTTACCAACATTTGAAGAAGATCTGCTT
This sequence comes from Chrysanthemum seticuspe, assembly GCA_019973895.1. NCBI lineage: Eukaryota > Viridiplantae > Streptophyta > Magnoliopsida > Asterales > Asteraceae > Chrysanthemum > Chrysanthemum seticuspe. The sequence continues at coordinate 138,900,041 of BPTQ01000006.1, forward strand.
GATTGTTTTTATGATTAGATCGTGTTCCTAGAAGCTAAATATCACATTTTTTGGTTTGTGAAAAACCAGTTTCTAATGTTATATGGAAAAATAGATCTACAAGTTAGCTATTGAATTTACGATACACGATCTAGATATTTCAGTAATCTGGATTAGAATTAAAGATGTAGAACATGTTAGCTATCGACATTAAGATACGTGATATGTGTATGGATTAATGACATTAAGAATGAAGCTGAAAAAAGAGTGTTTTGATGTTTAATGATCAGATCGTGTTACTAGAAGCATAAAAAATTGCATCCAAAAATCTTGCATTAAATATACTAATTTAGGATCTCCCTGCCTTGAACCCTCCATTAGCAATGCCAACCAACAAAATTGCGTCCAAATATACGACATCCGATTAGTATTGAACTTGTGATCAGTGAGAATGATATTACAGCTGCTGGTGCTGTGCTTCATTTAAAAAGCGCCGATGGTTTATGATTGTACAATAATTCGTACGACCAGGCCTTCGATGGTGATCGAAGGGTATAAGGGGTGATATGCTTGCGCCAAACTTGTAGTCAATCTGCAATAAGAAATAGTAGACACTTCGTTAAGTGATTGCGCAGGGGTTGGGCCCTGCGAACCACCTCCGGCGTGTGAATAAGTATGTGATATGAGTTATGGATAATATGATGTACGTGTAAGACAGTGTTGAGTGAACCTACCATTGAAATGACTCGTCCAACCTATTTATAGGTGATGAAAATAGCTTGGAGAGTGTTAGCACACGTTTAGGAGATCATGGGGGGCGTCCCCTGATTTATGGTAACCGCTAGGGCTTCATCCCCACTATCTCGGACTTGGCGGGGAAGCTAAGGATATAGTGGGAACGTGGGGGAAGACCAAGTCAAGGTTCTTGTTTGTCTTGGCATCTTCAAGAGAAGACACCGAAGGGCATAGGCCTTCGGCTGGCGAATTCCCAACTGGTAACCATGTCAACGATGAATGGTTTTACGCCACCAATGACTTATAAAGAAAGACTTGGGTCTTCGTAATGCAATTTCGACTGAGGCCGAAGGGGGGTCCTTCGATCTGATCGGAGGGTACGTCATCAAGCCCCCCAGTCGAAAGTGATATGTACGAACAAGAAATATTGCTTACGACTCAGAAATAAAAACGAAACGTCCCCTTCGTCACAAGAACGAACGAAGATAGAAAGTCTCGCTAATATTGACCGTAATTAATGCAACTAATTATCCTAACCACCCCTTTTCCTCGGTAAAAGAGAACGTCTTTTCAAAATTTGAAATAGTTTTGAAATCCGGTGGTAAGATGATAAGTAATTACACGTGTAGGGCCGAGATTTTCATCTTGTAGGGTATATAAATTGCAAAAATGATAACCCTAACAAAGTAACTCTCGCCCAAAGTTTTTCACCTACTAAAATTCCTTTCGATCAAGCCTCCGACCAAAAAAGGTAAAACGCTCCTTCTTCTTCTGTATTTCAAATATTTTTGTGTTTTGTAGAAGGTGTCATGTCAACCAACAAAAAATTTGTGATAAAACAACAAGGTTGCACATTAACCAGGGAGGAGCTTAAAGCGTTCCTCACTGATTATCCCATTCCAAAAGAACACAAAGTAATGCTACCAAGTAAAGATCAAGGGATATTCGATGCCCCTGAAAATTATGTAGGCTTGTATATCCATGCTTTCACCACTTCCAATCTTAGGATACCACTGCATCCTTTAATTTTAGAATTCCTCCGATATTATGAGGTACACATTTCTAGGTTCAACCCTTTTGGCCTAGCCAAGCTGACAACATACATTGTGATGTGTAAAGCCTATGGGTTTGAACCATCCTTGACTGTGCTTAGGGGTTTTTTAAATCTATATCCGGGAGGAGATTGGTTAACCTTGGCCAAAAGAGGTGAAAGGGATGTGCCCATATTGATAGATAGGCCTTTTACGAACATAAGGAACTGGAAAGGCAAGTTCTTTTATATTCAGACTACCATTATCCCTCCTGGATACTCTGCATTGTTAAACCCAGACTTTCAATATGATGAGAAAAGGTTCACTGATCCATTGCCTTATACTGTGAGAAGAAACCCACTGTATCGACGTTTGGCTCGTTATCCAGCTGACTGCCAGACCTTCCCTGAGCCAATCCTGTTCATGGCTGGCATTGCTGAGAGATGGGAAGGGTCTCCGTTGGTACCTGAGATAATTTGTGATGGAGAAAGTATGTATTTTTTAAATTAACATAAGAAACAAAAACTTATCTTGCTGATATTTATCTTATCTGCTTATTTTTGCAGAGATGTCATTCAGGAACTTTGTCGTGGCTGGAGGTGCCAAAGAGGTTAGTTTTCTTCCAAAGAATCCCCAAGAAACAAGCTATGGTGTGGGCTCCCCGTCGGTGTCTATAAACAAAGACGAGGTGGAAGCTCATCCTGCCGAGCATGTATCTTCTGCTCCTCCCCCAAAGGAACCCATAGATGTAGAAGATCAGCTAGTGGAGAATATTGCTGACTCAGACGAACCAGTCTCCGATCAACCGTTGGCCATCGTAGGACCCTCCGGCATAGGTGAGAGGGTTCGAAGCAGGAAAGGTGCTAGTGCCAAGGCTATGAAATCTGATTCAAAGAGAAAGCTTCTTCTGCCTACTCCTCCCTCTCGAACTACCCGGCAGAAGAGTGCCCAGGGTAAGGCTGTGGTATTTCCAGCCATCGAGGGGCCCAGCGGTGATGACTTCCATGGTAAACTTCTTACCTGTGAAATAAAATTAAATACCCAAGATCATATATTAATGAAATTTACTTTTGTTATAGGACTTCCTGATACGAAGGAGCTTCCTTCTCCCCAAGCTTGTCACCAACTTATGAGCCATGTGATCCCCTCCAAGTGAAAGGAGGTGATGAATAACATGTCTATAGAAAGGCTTTGTGATCTTCATGATAAAAGCTATGTTCGCCAGGGCATGCTTGACAACCAACTCAATGGTAGGACAAGGGAATTGCTCCGTGCTGTCACCAAAGCTCGAGAAGAAATGGATGCTATGCTGAAGGGGGAGAAGGTTAGAGATCAAAAGTATGCTGACTTGGAGAAGAAGTGTGAGGAGGCATTGGAGGATTTTGATAAGAATCCCTTGGTACAAGATCTTAGAGCTGAGAATGAAAAGCTCAAAGGTCAATTGGCAACGAGTGAGGCTGAGTGCAACATGTTAACTGTCGAAAGCTCTATGGGTGTTGGTTACAAAGAGCAGATATCTGTTCTTTCATCCAAATGTGGAGGTCTCGAACAGGAGAGGTCAAAGTTGCTGGCCCAAGAGATCAAGCTCCGAGAAAAGGTAGATGGCTTAAACCTCCGTCTGAAGATGCTGAATAAGGACAGGGTGGACCTGGTAACCAAAGTGATCCCCTACATTGCTATGGAACTTTATCATAGCGATGATGTGGGGATTGCGATTGGGAATGTGGTGAATGCTGCCATTTTCCATGGCAAGTGTACCACTTTGGAGGAGGTGGCGAAGACTGGGGAGCCAGTAGTGCTGGAGAAAATTCCGTATTACAGGGCAACTCATGAAAAAGAATATGATGATGCAGGTAATCATTTAACTGCTTTAGAGTTCCCTTTCCTTGCAGATGTGACGAAGGACCCATCAGCCTCGATTGAGGATCTGCTAGCCAAGAAGCCAAGGAAAGTCCAGCCTCCTTCTTCCTCCAAGAGGACTCCGTCACCCCAGGTTCCATCTCCAGGCTCAGCTGACCCCACTCATTCCAAGGTTTAAAGAAGGCAACCTTGTGGTTGTAATTTGATCCCCAGGGTGGTATGTACCCTGTTTAAAACAATTGTCTGTGCTCCGTTCCAGGCTTCGTGCCAGATGAAACAATTTACTTATTGCATGTTGGTAGTAGGCTACGGCCTAAGACAATAGTTTATAATGTTGGATGTTTTAAGGCTATGGCCTATTTTAGACTAGTAAAACTAGTCATAAATCTACAACGAAGCCACTAGGGCTCGAATTTTGCTATGTGTGATTCTTCTCTTTTTACTTTTACTTGCGTAAAAATATTTTTTACAACCTAAGGCGTATGGTAGATGCATAGCCTCATTGTGTGTAGTTACTTCACCAAGAATATTAGCAATCGTATAATTTGACTGCTGACAGAGGGTCGCGACCCACTCCATCTTGATCCTTTGGGCAGCGAAAGGTTTGAAATACCTTAAGGCCATATAGGAAAGTTAATGTGAAGTTGAGATGGATGTTATGCATATGAGCAAGACATGTTGTTTAGTCTTTGTACATCCCTTCGACATTCAAACTTATAAAGCGACTTGGTGGGAAAATCTTTGTTGTATTGAACGAAACAAGAGATTTGAGGGAAATGTGTTATTATCATTAAGTGGGTAGGGAGGATTACATCATTTTAAGAAATGAATACTAGACGCCTACCATTAATGCTTCTTTCCCCAAGTGAGAAGAATGCAAATACATTGATTGAAAGCAAATAAAATGTGTCCTTAGACATTGTAAGTTTCATACGTAGAACTTACGAAGAGTAGTGCCATTCCAGGTTCTATCAATAACGTCTCCTTCCAAGGTTTCCAGCTTGTAGGCTCCGTTTCCATACGCTTCCTTAATAACGTAGGGTCCCTCCCATGTAGGTCCTAGTTTACCCTGGTACTCAGCTTTGCTTGCGCTATTGAGTTGGAGGACATATTCCCCTGGTTTGAAGGTCGAAGGCCTAACTCGCTTATTATAGTACCTTTCAATCTTTTGCTTGTGGATAGCCTCTCTAATGGAGGCTATTTCTCTCCGTTCTTCAAGTAGGTCCAAGTTACTACGGAGTCTTTCTTCGTTATCTGCTACTTCGAAGTTCATGACCCTTTCTGTTTCAACACTTACTTCTGAAGGGATGACAGCTTCCGTGCCATATGTCAAGCTGAAAGGCGTTTCTCCATGACTTGACTTTGTATGCGTTCTATGTGCCCAGAGCACTTGAGGTAGTTCATCTACCCAACCGTGATGACAGTATCCCAGCCTTCGTTCTATTCCTTGTATGATGTCTCTGTTGGTAACCTCTACTTGACCATTACCCTGAGGATGGTAAACGGAAGTGAATGATTGTCTGACATTCAGGCCTCTGCAAAATACTGGGAATACCCCTTCGGCAAACTGCTTCCCATTATCTGAAATGAGGATGTGAGGTACTCCGAACCTACAGATAATGTGTTCCCACACGAATTTTTCCATGTGTCTTCCTGTGATGGATGCTAAAGGCTTCGCTTCAACCCATTTAGTGAAGTAATCAATGGCTACGACCAAGAACTTTACTCCTCCAGGAGCAACTGGTAGAGGGCCTACGATATCTATCCCCCATTGACTGAAAGGCCATGCGGATGTTACGGAAGTCATATCTTGCTTTGGTAGCCTTGGGACTCTTGAGTGAATTTGACAAGCTTCGCACTTCTGAATGATGTCGACGGCGTCTCTGTGCATCGAAGGCCAATAATATCCGACCCTCATTACTTTGGAGACAACGGAGCGAGGCCCTGCGTGAAGTCCGCAGGATCCTTCATGCACTTCTTGGATGATGTTGGCAGCTTGCCTTGGCCCTACACAACGGAGCCAAGGGGATAGGAAAGATCTTCTGTATAAGTAATTTCCCATGATCCTGTACTGTGGTGCTTTGATGCGCACCTTTCGAGCCAACTTTGCATCCTCCGGCAGTATGCCACTTATCAGATATTCTCTAATTGGAGTCATCCAATTCGAGTCTTCCTCCAGTATAACGTCAGATACCTCCTTTCGAACGATGGACCGATCTGCCAATACTTCGACCAAAACTTCCTTTGTTAAATGAGCAAATGCCATTGATGCCAGTTTGCTAAGTGCATCCGCCTTCTTGTTTTGGTTTCTTCGAACATGCTCTATGTTGTAAGATGTGAACCCTTCGAGCATTTCTTTGCCCTTATCCAGATATTGCTTGATCACAGGTTGCCTCGCCTCGTAGGAGCCTTTTATCTGGTTGGCCACCAGTTGTGAGTCGACAAAAATAGCCAAGTTTTCTACTTCCATAACTGTGGCCAATCGGAGACCTGCTAACAAGGCTTCGTACTCCGCTTCATTGTTCGTAGCATCGAATTCGAAACGAAGTTCATAAGTGTATTCCTTCCCTTTGGGATCAACGAGCATGAGACCTGCACCAGAACCATCGGAGCTGGATGCGCCGTCAATATAAAGTTTCCACCCTTCGATTGTCGTAGCAGGCTCCTTTTCAACAACCTTTTTGTCATGTTTCATTTCGGAGGGTGTTTCTGCTAAAAATTCTGCCAATATTTGCCCTTTGACCGAGCTCCTGCCTTTGTATTCAATATCATGTTCTCCTAGCTCGATAGCCCATTTAGCTATCCTTCCAGATTTCTCCGGTTTTGAAAGTATCTGCTTAATTGGCTTGTCGGTAAGTACGGTTATGGGGTGAGCTTGAAAGTACCTTCGAAGGCGTCTCGCAGCATGAACTAAAGCCAAAATTAGCTTCTCCAATGCTGGGTAATTTAGCTCAGCTCCTTGTAGTACTCTACTAACAAAGTATATGGGGATTTGCTTCTTCTCCCTTTCTGCCAATAACACGGCACTGATGCTTTCGAAAGAGGCTGCAATATACATGAATAACACTTCGCCTTTGATTGGGGCTGTAAGTGTTGGTAGAATAGCCATGAATTCCTTGAGCTTTTGAAAGGCTGCTTCTGCATCTATGCTCCATTGGAACGTCTTTTTGTCCGTGCACCATTTGAGTGTTTTGAAGAACGGCAAAGATCTGTCTGCACCCTTCGACAAGAACCTGCTGAGGGCTGCTAGCTTTCCGTTGAGACTTTGCACTTCCTTTAGGGACTTAGGAGGCTGCAAATCTGTGATGGCTTTGACTTTCGAAGGATTGGTTTTAATACCCTGCTTGGTGATCAGATGTCCCAAGAATTGTCCTTCTTCCACACCAAAGGAGCACTTCTTGGGATTTAACTTCATATTGATGGCGCGAAGCTGATCGAAGGTTTCCTTGATGTCGGAGAGCATATCTTCCTCTGATCTACTTTTGATGACCATATCGTCTACGTAGGCTTCTAGATTCCTGCCTATTTGCTTGTGGAAGGCTTTGTCCACCAATCGCTGGTAGGTGGCACCTGCATTTTTTAAACCAAAAGGCATCTTTTTGTAGCAATAAACGCCTTTTCCTGTAAAAAAGGCTGTCTTCTCTTCGTCTTCTTCGGCCATTTGTATCTGATGGTAACCTTTATAAGCGTCTAGGAAACACTTTAGTCAAAACCCTGACAGGGATTCCACCTTCCAATCAATTTCTGGAAGAGGGTAACAGTCCTTCGGACAGGCTTTGTTAATGTCAGTAAAATCTACGCACATTCTCCATCCCCCGTCATACTTTTTGACCATCACCGGATTGGCCACCCAAGTTTGATACTTCACCTCTCTGAGTATGCCTGCTGCCACGAGTTCGTCCACTTCTTTGCATGCAGCGGCATTTCTTTCAGGAGCTAGACTTCGACGCTTTTGTTTGATGGGTTCAATATGTTTGAACTCATTGAGCTTGTGTTCAGTGCCGAAGGGCTGTCCATCTATGGTGAGAGTTCTGGGGACCCCCGTCATGTCAGAATAGGTCCATGCGAAGACGTCTGCGTTAGCACGAAGTATCTTTTCCAACTCTGCTTTAAAGGAGGTTGGAAGTTGCTTTCCGATTACTACTGTCTGATCAGGGTAGAGATCATTAACCACAATGCGTTCTTCAGCGTTAGCGCAACTGAGAACATCTTTCGAAAGTTCCTCCGAAACCTGTTTGACCCTCTTGCTTTCTGTCGTAGGCTCTTTCACCTTATAGCTGGAGAAAACCGTTCCAATGCCGAAAGGTGTTTGGAATTTGATCGCGGCATGTATGGTTGAGACAACGATGCCCATCTTCTGCATTGCTGTTCTCCCTATCAATAGGTTGTAGGGAGATTCCGACCTTACGATCGTGAAAACCAGAGTTTCTGTTCTTTTTAGCCTCCCTTCTCCAATCGTAACCTCTAGAGGGACTTCTCCCAAGGGCCATGAGTGTTCCCCTGAGAACCCTACTAAAGGTACCTTTGAATCTACTCTCTTTGACCTTATCGAAGGTTTGAGCTTTAGGAAACACCGTTCGTAGATAACTTCGCAGGAGCTACCGCAGTCAAGGTAGGCTCTGTTTACTTCTCTGTTGGAGATCAAGACTTTGATGACCACGGGGTCATTTGAAAGAACTTTTCCTGTGATTGAAGGGAAAGTGACATCTCCTACTCCGCACAAGGCTTCCTCTGCTTCCTTTCTCTTCGAACTAGAGTCTTCTTTATAAACCATGAGGATGGGTGCTTCGACAGGTGTGGTATCTTTCCCCAACTGTGTGTCGGAGGCTTTTTCTTTGCCTCTCTTTATACCCTTTACCAAATGTCCCAATTGGCCAGACTTCACGGCCTCTTCTATATGCTTTTTGAGCTCTCGGCAGTGATTGGTGTCGTGACCGTAATCATCATGGAAATAGCAAAACTTGGAAGTGTCTCTGGGTCTCCCTTTGTTTGCCAAGCGAGGAGGAGGATCAAAGGCCTTCGCAGCCTTTTCGGTAGCGAGTATTTCCCTTGGGGATTTGGACAGATTAGCCAGGAGGCCAGGGTTGATGTTTTTGTGGTATGGAGTAAATCTGTCTCTGCTCTTGTGTTTGTTCCTTGACCCTTCCCACGAAGGATGCTTCGGGGCCTTGTTGTGATTTTCCTTGTTTTCGACCGGAGCCCCGTTGGTGGACACTTCTTTTGCTTCGATCCATGTGTAAGCCTTTTCCACTAATCCTTTATAGGTTGCACGAAGATCAGTGGAAAGGAATTCAACCAAGCTTCTGTTCCGTAGGCCATGTACGAAACCTGAGATGCGCTGGTCTTCGTGCAAGCCCATTATCTGCAAGGTGTCATCAGTGTATCTAGTAATGAAAGCCCTTGTGCTCTCGTTCTCCTTCTGCTTGATGTTGTGCACTGTTAGGTGCGTTCTTAAGAACTTTTTCTGCTGGCTGAAATGTGACCTGAACTTGGCTTTGAGATCATCCAAATTCACAATGCTACCTGGTTTTTGCCCGTTCCACCATATACGAGCAGAGTCTCGTAGGGTGTATGTAAACATGTGACAGGCAACAGGCATTACCCACTTCTGCATTCTAATAGCCCCTTCGAACAAGTGTAAAAAGTTATCCGGATCCCCTTTTCCATCATAAGTACCAATATGTGCGGGCATTTTCAACCCATCAGGCAAATGGTAGTCTTCTATCCACCTTACGAAGGGTGTTGTGGAGCCCATGGGCTCCGAATAGAGGCAGTTATAAGGTGGCATGTATGTAGGGGCAGCATTGTATGGGTTATGATTAGGAGGTATTCCAACAGTGTTTTGATTAACATATTGGGGATAAGCAGTAGGTATATAAGGTGGGTGACTTCCCACAGGATACGAAGGGTATACCATAGGTTGTCCATAGGGCATGCTTCCGTATGGTTGAGTAAAATTGGGGTTGTTAGCCTGCCCTTTAGGTGGGGGATAAACCCCTTGAGGGTAAGATTGAGCCTGAAAAGGAGGGTACATACCATGAGGAGGAAGATTTCCTCCCCTATTTAATTGAGATGGATCGCCTCCTACGCCAGATGCGTGAGAAGGCTGCAGTGGAAACCCCGTTTCCGTTCTTCCCAGATGAGCCGCCAAGAGCGGTGGCAAATTAACCTCCGTAGCTTCCCTTCGGTGACTCCTTCCATTGGAGCCTTCTATCGTTCCTTCCCTTCTTGTCGGAGCCCGCTCCGGAGCGTCTTCGAAACCAACCGACCTTCCGCTAGGCCTTCGACTGCTTGGAGACCCTACCCTTAACATCGAGCGAGTAAACCCCCTAAGCCAAGGGCCTAGCCTCCATTTATAACTCTTCGTCGTACTCATCGCTTGAGTATTCTAACTCCCTACGCATTTCCACATTCCGGTCTTGCCTTCTTCGAGCTCTTAGTAAAGATTCTAATGCTTCGATGTTAGCTTCGACAAACGCCGGACTGATCACCGGTTCAGGGTTAGCCGAGGTTGAAGCATGATTGTTGGGAGTTATTTCAGGGTGAGATCGTGTGGTAAAAGTGGATGCGGTTATATTGGGAAGGTTGCCAGGATCATTGACTGGGATTGGTGTCAAGGTCGAGAAACCCGGAGGGGGTGTATCTTCTCTTCCTTGAGTCATGCCGTAAAACTAGTGAGAGCGATTGACTGGGTGTAAGTTTGGAATGACGAGACCAATAGTAGCGGGTCCCACGGATGGCGCCACTGATTGTACAATAATTCGTACGACCAGGCCTTCGATGGTGATCGAAGGGTATAAGGGGTGATATGCTTGCGCCAAACTTGTAGTCAATCTGCAATAAGAAATAGTAGACACTTTGTTAAGTGATTGCGCAGGGGTTGGGCCCTGCGAACCACCTCCGACGTGTGAATAAGTATGTGATATGAGTTATGGATAATATGATGTATGTGTAAGACTGTGTTGAGTGAACCTACCATTGAAATGACTCGTCCAACCTATTTATAGGTGATGAAAATAGCTTGGAGAGTGTTAGCACACGTTTAGGAGATCATGGGGGGCGTCCCCTGATTTATGGTAACCGCTAGGGCTTCATCCCCACTATCTCGGACTTGGCGGGGAAGCTAAGGATATAGTGGGAACGTGGGGGAAGACCAAGTCAAGGTTCTTGTTTGTCTTGGCATCTTCAAGAGAAGACACCGAAGGGCATAGGCCTTCGGCTGGCGAATTCCCAACTGGTAACCATGTCAACGATGAATGGTTTTACGCCACCAATGACTTATAAAGAAAGACTTGGGTCTTCGTAATGCAATTTCGACTGAGGCCGAAGGGGGGTCCTTCGACCTGATCGGAGGGTACGTCATCAGTTTATATTTCCTGCATGTACGTTTTGATTGTTTAGTTTCATTTATTTTACTTACGTTGCATTCTATCCTCATATGTGCACATAACATAATAATTTTACACTTTATATGAAATATGTATAACAGATCAAGTAAATTTTATGTTGATGTACAAGTTGCTATCCTGATTAAGCATGTAAATAGTTAATAACATTTGAAGAAGATCTGCTTGATTGTTTTTATGATTAGATTGTGTTCCTAGAAACTAAATATCACCTTTTTTGGTTTGTGAAAAACCAGTTTCTAATGTTATATGGAAAAATAGATCTACAAGTTAGCTATTGAATTTACGATACACGATCTAGATATTTCAGTAATCTGGATTAGAATTAAAGATGTAGAACATGTTAGCTATCGACATTAAGATACATGATATGTGTATGGATTAATGACATTAAGAATGAAGCTGAAAAAAGAGTGTTTTGATGTTTAATGATCAGATCGTGTTACTAGAAGCATAAAAAATTGCAACCGAAAATCTTGCATTAAATATACTAATTTAGGATCTCCGTGCCTTGAACCCTCCATTAGCAATGCCAACCAACAAAATTGCGTCCAAATATACGACATCCCGTGGATAAGTACCCTCCCAGATACTTCTCTTGGACAGAACCAGATGCATGCTTCTTGCATGGAGCATTGGATCCTTCATTGTGTCAAACATCTCCTGATAATTTGTTCTCATTTTTTACCTTAAAATCAGTAAACAATTAAATTTTTAGTGAAGTGATCTACAAGCTGTAATCAAATAAAGGATCTATACAAATTAGCTATCGAAATTACGATACAAGATATACACGTGTATGGATCTATGACATTAAGTTGTGATTGGTTGCCTTAATTTTTAGATTGTGTGACTAAAAGTGTAAGAATAACCTTATTGCTTTTAATAATTTATTAGCTTTTGCATCTTCTTTGTCATTCATAAATAGTCCTTTTATGGGATATTAGGTGATTCCTTTTTTGTTTGTTAGACGCGAAGGAATTTAAAAATGGTGGAAGAACCTTCATCTATATCGGACTTATAATAGTCAGTAGATTATAATAGATGTGATCATATGCGTTTTTCAAGGCCGGATACTCACATTATGGATATAATTACATACAAGACTTGTCTCTACAACCCGTAAGTATTTTTATATCTTATCAATTTAAAACTTGGTTTAGCATATGTTCTTTATTTTTATATTTAATTTTGTGAGCTCTTGTTCCATTAATAGTTTTTTAGTTTTAAAATTAACATGACTTACTCAAGTAATGGTGGATGTTCTAATTTCAACTGTTGATTGTCACAAATGTTAGTTTCTTTATATAACGGCTATTGATGGGAAAACTAAAGTATGGGCATATGACAATTTGGATTAAAGTTCGAGTATGAATCACCCAGTTATACTTCTACAAGAATGGCTTACTCAACTGATGGACTGAGGTAAATTACCTATATTTTTTTAATTTAGTAACCGACTAACTGAGCCTTATGTTTGAACGACTTAGTGACTAGCATCAAAATTGTAGGCTTGGTTCCGACCATAACCTAGAATCATACCTCGTAGAATGGATTGAAGGCGACGGTAAATGTCAAACAAAATTACCTCGGTCTGGAAAAGCATTACGCAAGAGTTGTGAAGTTCGACACAACCAATAGGTTCTTAGTTGTTGTTGATGTCTTCGCAATCAAGTTCTGGAATATGGATAACAAAAATCTTTTGTTTAGGACACGTGCAGACATCTTCATAGATCTGTTAATTCGCCGTTCAAATTAGAAAACATATGGAGGTTTTTTAACATGTCTATAAAGATGTTACCGGTAATCCACCGTCTGCGCCTGTATTAAACAAAAGTTGTCTTTCATACTCCAAAACTTGTTTGTGAAGTCATCAGCAACAACTACGAACCTATTGGTTGTGTCGAACTTCACAACTCTTGCCTAATGCTTTTCCAGACCGATGTAATTTTGTTTGACATTACCATCACCCTCATTCCATTCTACAAGGTATGATTCAAGGTTATGTCATTGAACCACATGAGAAAAGCCAAAGATTTTGATGCTAGTCAATAAGTCGTTAAAATATAACGTTTGGTTAGTCGGTTACTAAATTAAAACAAAAAATAAAATAAAATAAAATAATAGATAATTTACCTCAGCCTACTGGTGTTGTAAGCCATTCTTGTAGAAGTATAACCGCATAAATCATACTCAAACTTTGTATCCAAAATGCCATATACCCATACCTTAGTCTTCCCATCAATAGTCGTTGTATAGAGAAACTAACATTTGTGATGACCAACAGTTCAAACTAGAAGAACTTCAACTATTATTTGTGAGCTAATCTTTTTTTAAATTAAATTGTTGAGATGTGATGAACAAAGACCATAGAGAAATAAGGGATTTCATATGCTCTTCCCTCATCACATCATTATAATGATTTTCAACATTTTTCTTGAAACTTAACTTGCGTCGTTTGGCTATAGCTGAATTTACCGATACGCCCTTATGCTTGTTAACATTTTTGGCATGTTTATAAGAAGATATTTTAGAATGAATATTTTCTTTACAAACCTACTTAAGCTGTGTGATATTAGAATCTCAAAAGAGTAAGGAATTTATTCATCATATTATAATGACCATATATATGTTTTTTAAAAGGATACTCACATTGTGGATAAAATAACATAAAGGCGCGCCTCTACAACATGTAAGTATTTCAATTTCTTATATTTATGTGCTATTGTGATACTAAACCTTCTTTTGGGTCATTGGGTTTCAAAGTACAAAACAGGTGCCTAAAACATTCATTTTCTCAAAATGTATAGTTCATCAAAATAAAAAAATAAGTGTTTTTTTCTTTAGCGATCCAGTAGTGGTCGAGTTGATGGTGGAGGTAGCAGGCCTGCCAATGGTAGCCGAGACAATCGTGACCATAGTTATAGAACAACTTTTCACCAGCTTCAATACGCTATTTTGAAAATATGCCAACACGATGATCACCCGTCATCTAAATTTTTGCATGTCTCACCTTGTTTAGTGTCTAAATAAGCCGACACATGCACGTGATCAAGCACCTGTTTGGGCATTGAAACCTGATGATCAAAAAGAAGTTCCTTCAGCTCCTCAAGCTCGAACAAAAAAGTCGCCATTGCATCGATCACCAGTGATGCACTTACAATTGCATAGGTTAATATTTCAACGGTTGTAGCGAATCTGAGTGCCTTTAATGACATATTAGGTTCATGTTCACAGGTTCCTTAATTGGTTTCCAGGATCGAATATAAAAGACAAGATTAAAAAGCATGATTCATTGATAATCACAACATAATAAAGATTATGTTGTATGTATTAAATTGATCAATTAAATGAACAACTGATGATTGATTACAGATTCTAACATCTATTTATACACTTTAAATCAGTACCTTTGGAAGAGAGGAAAACCGATTCACAAAATGTAATCGTTACTTCAATTCTAAACATTATAACCATATAACAAAATGGTTATATTTGATGTTTCTAATCCAACCCATATTAAGTTCGGTTATTTACAGATAACCATAATATATGCTCCAACAACGGTCACCGTTGCATCGTCACGATTGTCTCGGCCACCTTTACCTCGGTCACCATTGACATACCTACTACCTCCACCTTCGCTTGGAGCACCAGTGGATCATTAAAGACACTTCTTGGAATGCTTAGCAAGCTCCAATGGCTGCAATCTTCACCTACCATTTCTTCTTCGATGGGTGACCATCAGTTCTTTAATCTGACAAAGTAGTTATGTTTTAAAACTTGACTGATGTTTTCATTTTTTTATGATGCATTGAAGAATGAGATCTGTTTCTGAACTATTGTTGGTAGATGTGGTTTGATTAAGAGGTTGAGTGGCTTCTTTACAATGACAGCCATCGTTCTTTTCAGCTCCTTTGAAACATGAAGGAGCGGAACTTCTCAATATAACTTGTATTCATCTCGGGTTTACATTTTTGTCTACCCATGATGCCCATGTTGTCATTGATTTTGCGAAAGCTGTTGATGAATCGAGATAAGGCAGCGAGATAAAGCAGAACGTAATCTGCTTTCTGAGAGTAAGTAATTCACCTTCAACTTTAGGGGTAAAGTTATAAGATTTTTAATTAAGTAAAACTATTATGATCATATACATTCTTAGACACCTTGGGGCCTGCAATAGAATGTAGATCTAGATGTGTTCATGCTGCCATGCAAACGAATCGGGAATGCAAGTATTCTAACCCCACGTTCAGAATTTAATGTTTCCACGTCAATGTTGAGTATGGTTGGTATTACTATGAATGACATTATATTCTGCGATATGTATGCTTTACTAAAATAAATTCTGCAACATGTATATAAAATGAATTGCTCTCTGATTTTGATACATCATATATATATATTTCTCAAAAATTTGATACAACTGATGTGTTTTGGTATGATACTTAGATTATCCACTTATGTTCTTAAGCTATATAATAATCGAAGACTTGAACATAAATTTCTGTTATGTATTTGTGTTTACATTAGCAAGAGTCTAGGGTGGTTAAGCGTTAAGTTTACTTTGTCATTAGTCGAATAGAATTAGGAAAGCATAAAGGGTCGTTGGGTTGGTTTGTGTCTAAGCCAACCCGTTTTCTTTTCTACTTGTTATCACAGACAACTAAGAGTCCTAATTGGAGTCAGCTTTCTTCCCCCCTCATCTCTATTAAAGGAGTTGAGGGGGGAGGGTTTTGTACGCGTTTTTCAATACTAATCAACGTTTGGTTGGGGTTACTTACTTGTGCAAAGTTTCTATCTTTTTGTCACGTTATAGTTTTTGTTTGTTGTGTGTTGAACGAAACCTTTAAGGTTTCGAGATGAGAGTAATATGGTTACTTAAGCGTTTGTTGTAGAAGAAGAAGAAGATACTCATGAACCATTGACATACCAGGAGGCAGTTTCTTGTGGAGATAGTTCTAAGTGGAAAGCTAGTAGATCATCCAGCTGGGCCAAAGCTGGTGAGCTACAAATGGCTGTTCAAGGTAAAAGAAGGGATTGAAGGTGTTCAAAATCCTAGGTACAAGGCGAGGTTGGTGCCTCGTGGATTCACAAAGAGGGTAGGTATTGACTACAATGAAGTATTTTCTCCGGTAGTTCGACACACATCTATCCGGGTTATACTTGCATTAACTGCGTGCAGAGCTTATGAGCTGGAGCAGCTTGATGTAAAGACGGAACTTTTACATGGAAATCTTGAAGAAGTTGTTAATACAAATAAACCATAAAAACGATTATTCATATCTAGCGATCTCTTTGTGTTTTGTTGATAACAAATATAAAGTTATCATAAGTAAAATTATAAGAATACATGTTACTTTTGCAAAGTATATACATTTGATCATTTACATAAAATGTTGTAATAATTCATTTGTTGTAATAGTTTAATAGGATGAATATTATCCAAGACCCATGACCCATACCCATGGAGCTAATACATAACCCATAACCCAAGACCCATGACCCAATGTCTAGATACATTGTATCTTGTTGGGTACCCAAGGCTCATACCCATGACCCATGACCCGGTTTGCAACCCAAAATCCGCACTGGTACAACCCAGTTTGCCGGATCCTTGAGATTTCACTGGACGGATCCCCCAAGTAAGGGATCCGTCGGAACCGGACTACAGTAGAGATTTTTGCCTATAAATAGTGAGTCATTTCTTCATTGTTATTCACCCCTCTTCTTACAAACTCTCTTATATATTATTTCTCTCTTCTAATCTCAGATCTCTTGATCTATCTAGTAGTTCTTCTTTCTTTTGTTGTGATTCTCATATAGGTCATTCTCAAAGGCGAAATCACGAAATACTACAAGTCATCCAAGCAAGGGGTCCTTGATTGATCTGTTCCTCCACAAGATTTCTGTAGCAAGATCTTGTATTTCATATTTCACATAGTTGTGGTGTAATAGTTGTGTTGGTTTGGTCCACCGGGTTAAGGACTCGGTATTTAGCTTTATACCAGCTAAAGTGTAAGCGACATGTTGAGGCTTCTCCGTCGTGTTGAAGGAGCTTGTTGACATAGTGCTTGAACTCTCGAGTGGGGAACTCGGGGAGTGGAGTAGGGCAAGGAAGGTGTCCTTGTAGTCGAACCACTATAAATCACTTGTGTCACTACTCTCTATCCTTTACTTTACTTGCTTTCATTACTTACTTTACTTATTGCTTTACACTTTCTATCCATCCATACGAATTCACATAAGATCAAATCTAAAGTTTTTGAAACTAAACTTAAAATCGGCAAAACTATTCAACCCCCCCCCCCCATTCTTGAACAAAATGAAGCAGACGCAAAACAGATACATGAAAGATCTTTTCAAACTTCTTGATGAAAGTTCTCAACACAAGGAAGAAAAGACACTGATTAGAACCATACCACATGAAGAAGATTTCATCCATGTGAAAGGTGTACATTATCCAACACGGGTCTCTTCTTTTAATGATTATGTTTCATTCCTTGATTTATTAAAAGATGATTACATTATAAGTCAAGAATGGGACAGTTTTAGAGAGAAATTTAATAAAGTCTTTAAATGGTTTTATGTTGTTTATCTCAAAAGAGACTTACCAGGCCCATACCACCTAGAATCCATGGTATAGAGATCCACTTAATGGATCTTTATAAACTTGTTGAAACACTAGGGGGATACCTAAGTGTAATTTTCTCAAATGAATTTGGATACATTGCTGAAATTTTTGGCCTGTCAAAAGAACATGGTGAAGAGATCAAAGACTCCTACAATCAATACTTGCATGTTTTCAAGTGTTATTAGAACACTGCCAGGGTCTCACAGAAATAGATGGACTTGTTTCAAAAAGCAAAATGAACTGCTATGGAGAAAATCCAGTGAAAGAACCCAAAGGTATGAATAGACAAAGAGAAATGAAGATTGAGCATTTTGGAATCAATCTAGAAGATCCCAATGGCAAGTATCAAACAAATCAGATGAGCACTCAGAATAAGGATGAGACCATAGTTTTAAAAAGCGCGCCTGAGGCGCGCCTCAGCTCAAGGCTCAAGCTCTAGGGATTTTTTCGGATCGAGGCTCACGACATGCATGAATCCCATAAAAAGCACAACGCCTTGGGGCTTTTTGCGCCTCGGAGGTATGACAGGTTTTGCGGCTTTTTTCTAAATATTAAGATAAGATACACGGGCATTATAAGTTTTTTTAAGTTATATCTAATAACCCTAATTTGGAAAAGAACTAAAATACACAATCAAGTGGGTAACTATAGATTCTGATCATTTTACAAATATGTAATCTCTCTCACGTCATAAGTTTATATCTTGAACTGATTTTTATTGATTGTTTATTTTATTGATTTGTAAATAACGTAATAAGTTTATTTTATCTTCAAGCATTACATCATAGGGTGAGTATTTGTATGATTTGTAATATTGAACCGATTTTATGTTTATTTTATTAATTGTTACTTTTTAACAAGTTACTTTGTTTCATTAAGTATTTTCTTTATGACATATTATCATGAAAATATGACATTATGCCTTGAATATTAATATGTTGCATGCTTGATATTTTGGGTTAAATTGTGAGCTTTGTTTAGATGTAAGTCTGCAAGTGTAGGACACAAGCATATTTAGTCTGATATGGAATCAATATGTAGTTCATCGAGCCAAAGAGTTGATCCGTTTAAGAAGTGACAACTGATCCATTTTAATCTTTAGGGCTATATGTGTTATGTATTAATTATTTAATGTTATTTTGTGTTATTTAAGCTACATAAATGGTCACATATATTATAAAAAAAACTTAATGTATTTAGTGCGCCTCGTATTCGTGAATCCCGCGCCTTGGTATGCACCTCGCCTCGAGGCTCTTTGGTCCCCTTCGCGCCTTTCAAAACATTGGATGAGACAACAAGTACAAGCAAGATCAAGAGGGAGGAAGGGTACACAGACAGAATGCAACTGATGATCACCATCATTAGTTGATTACACCAACACAGAAGACAAAGACTAAGCCTGTATTAAGATCATTTGATCTTATGGGGGAGTGTTGGATTTATAAGATCAAATGTCTTCCTTAAGTCATGTTTCTATATCAGACAAATATTACTACTTAGTATATGTACTTTTATTTAAGCAGCCATGATCTTATATATGATCATGTGACTGCATAAGTATTAGAATGGGTAAATAGCCCAACAACTTTAGATAATTATCATAGGTTGGTCGAATTTAGACAGTTATTATAGTTAAATATTAAAGGGTGTGTTTGTTGGTTCAAATGAACCATCACATCCCTTATTTGTCATACGTGTTCACTTGCTATTTATAGGACTTGTATTTGACAGTTATCATATATCAAATTACAGTTATATCTTGTTTATTTTTCCCTTCATCTTTCATATACACTGCACAAAATATCTCTGCACAATTCTTGCACTTATCACACTTTACTTTTCAGCACAACAATGGTGAATACTAATTCACATATTGAAGGCAAATGGGTAAACCACTATGGGAAATCTGTTGGTCATTCCAAAAGTGTGTTATTGGGACATTCTCTATGTTGCAGGGTACGTATGTGAATGAAACAAAGTAAGAGTACAAATGAAGATTTTTGGTTAACTATAGTTGTGATTAGGGAGCAGCAGGTGTGTGTAATGGAGGAGAAGGTGCATCAGCTTTCGGTGTAGAACTTCTGTAAGTAAATGGAGTTCAAAGTGTTGTGGCTGCCCTTATTGTTTGCATTTTTGTGTTATATTACTGCCTTAAAGCATCTGGATCCATGGTTAGTAGACATTCAAAACAATCTGTATAATTGGTTCTTATAAGACCTCACACTAACATAATGTCAACAATCTTAAAAGCCAAAATTTTGTTTTTGACTTTTGTTGTTGGTACTGTTGGTTTAACATTTAGGGGTTCCAAAGATACTACGAAGAAACTTAATATATTAGACTTTTCTGAGGGGTAGCTTTGTTATTTGATTGGTTTAAAAGTTGTGCCCATGGTTTAGATGGAGTAATGCACTATAAATGTTATGGCAACACATAACATTAGACTATGTAATTTATCTACATGTTAGTATGGGTATTCTTCTAACTTGATTATCTGGTTTTCTATTTTTGTAGCGGTACACATAACACATGGCTTGAGCAAATGGCAATGTTGACATAGTGAACTATCCTATCAGCAATTAAGTGGTAAGGGAACCATCTCATGAGATATATGCATATTAGTTTGTAATAATGAAACTGATTTACACATATGGTCTTTCACTACAACATTCACTGGCTACCCCAACGACATATGGGGGGATTCCCCAGCGACATGTCGCTGGGGAAAGGTATCCCCAGCGACATGTCGCTGGGGAATCCTAGCTGGGGAAGTCTCGTAAGGGATTGTATCCCCAGCGACAATCCCCGGCGACGACGTGGGTCCCACTCAAATTTAAGTCAAAGAAGCAGTGCCACTGTGGCACATTATCCCCAGCGACATGTCGCTGGGGAATAGTCGAATTAAGCAAAATGATTAAGACACTAATTATATTGATTAAGTATCCCCGGCGACATGTCGCTGGGGATACTATGGTTACTTGTTGACAAGTCAACGAGTTAGCCTACTATCCCCGGCGACATGTCGCTGGGGAAACTTGGTTTTCTCGTTGACTTGTCAACGTTTAGCGTGTGTTATCCCCGGCGACATGTCGCCGGGGAAAGGTCTGCATTTTTTTTAATGCAGCCTGCAGTGCAGGCGATTTCCAGATTTTTTCCGGAATTTTTCCGGAAAAAATCTACCAAATAAACCTGTACCAAAACCTGTATAGACTCGCCACAACTTGTACCAAAACACAAATACCATATAACGGATCAACGCAATACAAATAGATCACAACTTTTACATAAACACGACTCAAAAGTCAATATGTGCATTGATAGATAGGGAAACAAGTGTTTAAATGGCGCCAAGATGAACCTAATAATATATAACACAACTACCTAAAGTACCAATGTAGCATACTAATAATATATAACACAACTAGCTAAAGCTAGTACCAATGTAACATACTAATAATATATACACAACTACCTCTCGCCGTTGTTATCCTCATCACCGCCATTCTCCTCGTCATCACCACACCCACCACTCCCGCTAGCACCACCCGAGTCATACTCCCTGAACATATCCGCGTATCTGTTGTCGCTTCTGAGGAGACTCATCATAAAGCTTACATCTTTGGTGACTTTCTCGGCGGGGGCGGGCATACTTGGCCTGGATGTGGCCCGTGATGGCAATACGCGACCCACACCGGGAATATGCCCACGAAGCTTACCCCCTCTTGCCAACGCATTGATTTGATCCTCCGTGTATTCACCCGTGGCCTCAAGCTTTTTCATCTCGTCCTATGTAGTGACAAAAACACAAGATAGTAAATATATTAGTCGGGTTGCTACATTATTTCTCGATAATTCATTAAAGTGTGTTTTGAAACAAAACTTACATATATCCGGCGGTCCTCATCGTTAAGGAATACCCCATCAACAGTATGTGTTCGCCAATAAGTGTCGATGAGTGACGGGTATTCATGAGTCTCTGATGCCTGCATCTGTACATACACACGCATATAAGATGAATAATTTTAAAAACGACAAATCACAACACACCAAAGCGTATAATCAGATATATATATATATATATATATATATATATATATATATATATATATATATATATATATATATATAATGTTTATTACCATATTATATATATGTATATATGCATGTAAAATAATTATAATGTTTATTACCATATTATCTCGAAGGCGAGTCAGCGACCGGGATCCCTGTCTAGATATGACCTTGCTCTTTTGCCGGTTAAGCCGATTTGTAGCGGCTCGAGAAATGTTCTTGGGATCATTCCAAAACTTAATGTACTCATCCCAATCACCCGCTGTAATTTCCTCGGGACGTGCCCGCCTAATCGCCTCCGCATCGTAATCCCCGGTGGTGGGGTCTACCTTCCAATGTTTGGCTTTGAAAGAAGCCTTGTTAGTATTGTAGGCTTTTTGCAGGTGCGAGTTTATGCCTTCGTAGATCTGGGGCCAGCGGGAGGAGTCGATGTGCGGCCTGAGGTCAAATAGGGTCTGCAATCATATACAACAAAACGAAAAGAGAGTTAGAGATATAATTTATATATTTATTTAAATTTGTTTATTTATTTATATGATATAAATAAATAAGCGAATTTAGATAAATATACACAATTAAATAAATGAACACGATAATGAAATAAACATAAAAGGATAACTGACCCCAATATCTGAAATGATTCCCGCCTTCTTCTCCTTCGGGACCTTGTCCCAAGAAGGGTAGTAAAACGGCACCTTCCTAACGACCTCCCCTATGTAGTTAGACCAATGCGCCGCATGGGGGCCGAGAGGGTTTAAGGTTTGTTTGTCACCCATCTCAAAAGTGATCGACACGGGACCTTTTTCGTCTACGATTGCCTTCAGCGAAAGGTTCCGGGTCTTGTCGCGGGTATTCAGCCTGCCCGCTGCCCTGCCGCCCAAATTGGGCTTTCGTTTACCTTTGCCTGCAAAATCAAGTTAGTGATAAAAGTCATAAATATGTATCAAATTTATGCTTGTATTACAATACTCCGGAAATTCTTACCTTTGTTAATGAAGCTTGCCCAGCAACCGGTGGGTACGCGGTCTGGAGGGGGACGATCCTCCCTGCCACCGTCACCGCCGTGGGACCGTGCAACATCTGTCGACATCTGTACAAGTACAATTAGCATAAGATATAGAAATTCATGAACAAAATAATATAAGCATGCACACATCCAAATACATACACATCCAAATAAATATACACATTTAAACAATCCACAACAATTTCATTCATTCATTCAAATATATAAGTGTATTTTGCAAGTTACAACTCAAGATCAATCTTCTTCTTCACTAGAATAAACTTTCTCAACACCATCATCATCAACATTGATGAGGGCTTCAACATCAGAATCTGCTAAATCATGAGGAAGGGCGTCTTCATCAGCAATAATATCATCGTCTTCGTCAGGAACATCAATGATATCTGGCGGTGCGTCAACAACCGTTGATTGACCATCTATATGCAAGGTCGCATTATCCAAGTCATTCAAACTAGTAGAAAGTGGGAGATCAGATGAGTTGTCGAAATGTATAATATCAGGATCGTCCTCTACCACGATGACACCCCCGTCGGAAAACTTTTTATGATTAACATGTTCGACGACCTTCCGGTGGGGTTTGGTCTTATCTTCAAGGTAGAAGACTTGTTTGACTTGTGTTGCGAGAATGTATTGGTCATCTTTAAATGCCTCAGGCCTGCAGTCGACGATTTGTGTCATGTTGTTTCTAAAGACAAGTTTTTTGACTTTACGTCCTTCGTTGCTAGTGTCGAACCACTTAACTCGGAACAACGCAACTGTGAACAACAAATACTTAAACTCGAGGATTTCTTTAGCCTTAAAATAGGTAAACTTTGCCATAAAGTCTAATCGAGTCACATAGTCACAACCGGGGTACAGCTCCTCGTTGGCACTGGCATATAACTCTTCAAACTCGTTACGTGTAGCTTGAGTCGGTTCGTTACTTGTCTCACCAATATCTCCTTGAGTTGGTTCATTGTGTTCATTATTCGGAGGAATATAGCTAAGATCATTAATTAACGCTGTCATGTCACTCATCAGAGGCTGTCTTGTGTTATCTATTACTGGCGGTGGCATAGGTGGAGCCGGTTCACCGTGTTCCACCCATATTTTATAACGTGGGTCCCACCCTTCTCTCATAATGTGGTTTGAAAGGTTTTTGATGTGTACCCATAATATATTTCGACAAGACTTGCATGGACATCTTATTCTCCCGGCACTAGTCACTAACGACTTGCAATGATTGACAAATTTTTCAAGACCGAGAATAAATAATGGTTCATGACGCTGTAAAACTGTCCAAGTCTTATCATCGAATACCATAACTGCGTTTTAACGATACATTTAGTTATTATATGCAACTTAATTAAACACATTCAAACGAGGAATACCAGATGTTTTGTTCACCTAGTGCAACTATGGAAGGCAATCCTAACCCACTCTTTGAATAATTTGTCTCATATATGAATGCGTATAACCGATTTACTATTTAAGAAAATTTCGGCAGCATTTCCCCTCAACTCCCCAAATATGTGTTTAAAGAAATATTCGTAGGAGTAAAGGAGAAACACTGTCGAAATCATCTCAAATAGTAATCCAATTATACGCATTCATATCCTAAATGAGACAAAACATTCAAAAAGCAGTCCCAAACGGGGGACTTTCCGAAATTAATTTCTAATAAATTAATTTCGGACGGGTTTTCTATAGGATGATTTATTTTAGACGGGGATTTTCCAAAATTAATCACTAAAATCCTAAAACAACTAATTATTATAAACTATAAACGGCTCATATCAACAAATAATAACTATAAACTAACAAAATAATATAAACGAGCACATGTCAACAAATAATAACTATAAACTATAAACTACATATCATTTCACTTTTTTAACATACATACCATTATTTTAACATACATACCATTTCACTTTTTAACATACATACCATTTCACTTTTTTAACATACATATCATTTCACTTTTTTAACATACATACCATTATTTTAACATACATACCATTTCACTTTTTTCACCAAATAATAACTATAAACTAACAAAATTTAAACAACTAATTATTATAATTATAAACGAGCACATTTCAAGGCAATTGAACTAATAATAACTATAAACTAACAAAATTTAAACAATAAACATTCCCCAGCGACATGAATAAACATTCCCCAGCGACATGTCACCCGGGATACCAAAAGGAGAAAAAAAAAATTATTACATACCTTGTCTAGCCTCCTCGTCGCCTACTGCCAAAAAAAAAAAAAAAAAAAAAAAAAAAAAAAAATTAACTTTCCAAGTTAACAACTTACAACAATAATAATCTGCAAAAATTATAACATACCTCGCTCTTGCTCCTCGTCGGTCCTCGTCGGCTACTGCCAAAAAAAAAAAAAAAAAAACTTCACTTTTTTAATTAACAACAACTTACAACAATAATAATCTGCAAAAATCATAATATAATTAACTAATTTAGTTGAATAACATTTAAAATTTGTAAAACAAACCGTGTAACGTGTGGTGGTGGTGATGGTGGATGCGTTGGTGGTGATGGTGGATGCGGTGGTGGTGATGGTTGATGATTGTTGGTGAATGGTGATGGTTTTTGCTGCAGAAATCGCCACAGACATCGCCACAGGAAGGTTTTTTTTTTTTTTTTTTTTTTTTCGTTTTCTGCAGTGAAGAAGATATCCAGATCTACTTTATGATAAAGTTTTTTCCCCGGCGACAATCCCCGGCGACATGTCGCTGGGGAAAGGTATAGTTTTTGTCGTTTAGCGTAAATGGCGCGATAACGAAAATTTTGGTGGGTACTTATCCCCGGCGACATGTCGCCGGGGAAAACTATTTAATTTTTATTTATTATAATCCCCAGCGACATGTCGCCGGGGAAAACTGTTTTTTTTTTTTTTTTTTTTTTTTTTTTTTTTTGGGGTAAAATTTAATTACTTTATGTTGTTAACGACATCAAAAGAATACAATTTTATCTTTTATTTTTATTATAATCCTAAATATTTTCCTTTCTTTTAATATAAACTCGGGAACAAAAAGTTACCATTCGGCATCTTTATATTCTTATATGAGAGTTAGATTTACAATCTAGTAACGGGCTAGAGGAACAAGAACATATTACATCAAAATGTTGCATGCAATATTTAATTGGATCAAGAAGCCAAACGATGCATAGTTGAATGTGTTTTATAAATCTATGATTCACCGAAGAATAATTATGGTTACACATTAGACGTTCAACATCCGAGTCGGTATGTTATGGTTACACATTAGACGTTCAACGGATGGGTCGGTATGTTATGCTTACACATTAGACGTTCAACGAATGAGTCGGTATGTTATGGTTACACATTAGACGTTCAACGGATGAGTCCGTATGTTAGGGTTACATATTAGACGTTCAACATCCGAGTCGGTATGTTATGGTTACACATTAGACGTTCAACGGATGAGTCGGTATGTTATGCTTACACATTAGACGTTCAACGGATGAGTCGGTATGTTATGGTTACACATTGAACGTTCAACGGATGAGTCGATATGTTATGGTTACACATTGGATGTTCAACGGATGAGTCGGTATGTTATGCTTACACATTAGACGTTCAACGAATGAGTCGGTATGTTATGGTTACACATTAGACGTTCAACGGATGAGTCGATATGTTATGGTTACACATTGGACGTTCAACGAATGAGTCAGTATGTTAGGGTTACACATTAGACGTTCAACGGATGAGTCGGTATGTTATGGTTACACATTAGACGTTCAACGGATGAGTCGGTATGTTATGGTTACACATTAGACGTTCAACGGATGAGTCCGTATGTTAGGGTTACACATTGGACGTTCAACGAATGAGTCGGTATGTTGTGGTTACACATTAGACGTTCAACGGATGAGTCGATATGTTATGGTTACACATTGGACGTTCAACGAATGAGTCGGTATGTTATGTTACACATTAGACGTTCAACGGATGAGTCGGTATGTTATGGTTACACATTAGACGTTCAACGGATGAGTCCGTATGTAAGGGTTACACATTAGACGTTCAACGGATGAGTCGGTATGTTAGGGTTACACATTAGACGTTCAACATCCGAGTCGGTATGTTATGGTTACACATTAGACGTTCAACGGATGAGTCGGTATGTTATGGTTACACATTAGACGTTCAACGGATGAGTCGGTATGTTATGGTTACACATTGGACGTTCAACGAATGAGTCAGTATGTTATGGTTACACATTGAACGTTCAACGGATGAGTCGATATGTTATGGTTACACATTGGACGTTCAACGGATGAGTCGATATGTTATGGTTACAATTTAGACGTTCAACGAATGAGTCGGTATGTTATGGTTACACATTAGACGTTCAACGGATGAGTCGATATGTTATGGTTACACATTGGACGTTCAACGGATGAGTCAGTATGTTAGGGTTACACATTAGACGTTCAACGGATGAGTCGGTATGTTATGGTTACACATTAGACGTTCAACGGATAAGTCGATATGTTATGGGTTGGACATTAGACGTTCAACTGGATGAGTCGATATCTTAGGGTTGGACATTAGACGTTCAACGGATGAGTCGATATGTTATGGTTACACATTAGACGTTCAACGGATGAGTCGATATGTTATGGTTAGACATTAGACTTTGAACAGGATGAGTCGTTATGTTATGGTATACGTATTATTATTATTATTATTATTATTATTATTATTATTATTATTATTATTATTATTATTATTATTATTCTTATTCTTATTCTTATTATTATTACCATTACTATTATTATTAATAAAGTCAAACGAAGTCAAACGGTATCCCCGGCGACATGTCGCTGGGGAAAAATGCAAAATAAAATTTTAAAGTAATCAAAGTAACACTAATTACATATTTTAAATAATCAAATGAATCCCCGGCGACATGTCGCTGGGGAAACATGCAAAATAAAATTTTAAAGTAATAAAATTAACACTAATTACATATTTTAAATAATCAAATGAATCCCCGGCGACATGTCGCTGGGGAAAGGTAAGCGCGAAAAGTTCCCGCCACGTTGCACGATGAAATTTTCGGTCAAAATATAACAATGGTATCCCCGGCGACATGTCGCCGGGGAAAACCTCTCCATAATTTAGCTGACTTTTCTACGAGACTTCGTGCCACGTAGGATATATTTTTGTCGTTTAGTGATGATTCCCCAGCGACACTTGTCGCCGGGGAAAACGGCGATGGGGAAACTGGTAAATGTGGTAGTGTTTAGTTGCATATATATATACTAGTTTTATGTGTCATTTATGTTGGTCACTTGTGTTAATCAGATTCTTAGCTTTCTTAGATTATCGGTTTATTTGAAGAAGTGTACATGTTATAAGGGCAGATACTTATGATTGTATTTAGGGTTCCATGTTTTGGAAAGGAAAAGTTATAAAATCTTATTCAGTTATTTGCTCATTCATACTCAAGCTGCTAATTAACTCTAATATATGGAGGATCTAAACTACTTCTGCAAGACCTTTCTCTAATATTTGATGGGTCAGCCACCACGAAAGCTCAAGAACAAGATGACGGGTATACTTCTTTGGCTCCAACGATATACTTATGTACTTGTGGCTGTTTCTTAAAATCGATATTAATTTTGGTATGCCATTTATTGTTGCAGATGCACTTCGGAATGGTGAGAGATCAAAAGCTGAAGAAATTGTTGATTTGGCATCTTTTCTTCTCAATTTTAAACATAATAGCTGGAAATATGGCATAGCAACATTTTTTTTCCAGATAGAGCCATGTTTCTTAATAGAAATCAGGGCTCTATTATATTTTTTTTATTAATATAAAATCACATAGAGCCCGTTTTTAAAACTGGGCTCGATTTGCTTTGCACATAGGGTCCCCTTCCCTTTGAGCCCTTATGTAAAACTGGGGTTTATGAGCTTTTCTAACGGGGATTTATGCCATTTTTTGTAGTAGTGCCGGCTCTTGATATATGCTAGTTATTATTTTGCAATAAAAATGTGAGCTTTTATTTTTTTACTGATGTTAATTTCACGAGACATAGCAATTATTACTAGATCTACAGTTTTATACAAACACGCATACATAGGCAAGAGCATTATGTTGTTTATATCTAAAACCATCATATATATATAGGTTATTATGATTTACTTGTAAACACACAAAGATGGGACATAATTTTGACGTCGCTCTTTTTTCTTGTGTCGTCTGATTTAAATGTATTCTTTCATTTTTCCTATAATCAGATGAATCTACGTGATAATATGAGTTTGATAAGGATACTCACATTGTGGATAATTAACATAGAATTTACCACACGGCCTATAAGTATTTAATTACCTTATTGCTTCAGAAGTTGTTCCTGTAATTGTTATTTCTGTATAAGATACATAATATTCATGCTTCTTTTTTTTTACAGGAGAAAGGAATATGCTGGAACTGGAACTTGGGTCCTTGCAAGTTTGGTCGTGGGTGCAAGTTTGGTCATCTACCGAAGATTTCTTCAAATGCTCTCAGGTATTGTTCTTGCTCATTTCTGATCTATTAACGATTCAAATGGGACATATGTAAATGCAATTCTTCACTTCAGTGAGGTCTGATTATTTCTATTTAGCCAGTATTTGTTTCAATTGGTTTAGTTGCACTAGTATATTAAACAGACTCATAGGTGGTGTTGAAGAACTATTTTTTGGACCTTGATAATTTATGATTAGGTGATTTATACCCAACACACATTGCATGGAGCAGTATTGAACAGGCTATTTTTATTTTCTCATAATCCAGAGTGTGTTCCACATAAGGTTATTGACGATCTTTTATCGAGAATTAGTAAATTTCCTCAGTTAATCGATATGTGTAAAGGTTGTATATGTTCATATGATTAATGAGTCATGGTTCATGCCATATTCTTTATTAGCATCAGTCATTCACCTGTTTTGTTTCAACTAAACATGCAGTACGGCGGGCTATACTGGATTACCAATGTTGTACCAAACAGTAGATGCGAACCACCATCAGAATGCAGAAAGAAAGGAATATAGAACCTCATACAGTTGCAGCTGCAAAAAGAATGGAACAAGTAGCAAGTGAAGCCGGTAAAGAGTCAGATAAAGTTAACGAGCTATTAGAAGAGAGCGCGGTGATGTTAAATCTGGCATAGACTCTAATATATGAGTAATTACATTTGTTGCTAAATTTGCATGTCTTACCATGATAAATAAGGCTGAGTTAGTTAAACAAAGTGACTACAAAGAAACATTGTACGACTCCAATGTCTCTTAACAGGATCAGTGAGACTCATTATAAAAGCCCATATGTTGTTTGCTCTTAGATATGTAGAAACTGAATCAACGAGTCTAATAGTTATGATTATGTTTAAGTTAGTTATTCATTGTAGATATATGTGTCATAAAGTTTATATGAAGTTAAATATAGTAACAGAAACGATTGTTGTTGTTGGTCGATTTTTTTTTTTTTTTTCTTAAAGGTAAATTATTATTAAGAAAAGGAACTCCAAAAAGGAGAAAGAGTACAAAACCAGCACAAAACAAAATACACTGTTAGGACACATCCCTAACTAGCATGTTGTTGGTCGATTTTGTAAGTCGATCTATATAATCTGTCTATCCAAAACAATGAACCCTCGTTTGGGTATATATACACATGATACATAAAGACAACCCTAAACCCAACATGGGCCAAGACTACATATCCCAACATGGGCCACCTACACTTAAGCCTGCTAACACTCCCCCGCAATTGGAGCGAGAGTAAAACGAACACTCAAACTGTGTAGAAACTCATCAAACAATGCAGAAGGTAAGCCCTTAGTAAAGATATCCGCATACTGAAAGGGAGAAGGGACATGTAAAACACGAATCTGCCCAGTAGCAACCAAATCTCGAACAAAATGAATATCAATCTCGATGTGTTTGGTGCGCTGATGTTGAACCGGATTAGAAGACAAGTACACAGCACTCACGTTATCACAATACACAATAGTGGCCGAAGATAACGGAGTGTGAAGCTCACGAAGTAAATTCCGAATCCAACATGTCTCAGCAACAGCATTGGCAACACCACGATACTCAGCCTCAGCACTGGAACGAGAAAGCGTCGGTTGATGTTTAGAGGACCATGAGAGTAAGTTGTTACCAAGAAAAACACAATATCCAGAAGTAGACCGTCGAGTAGTTGGGCAACCAGCCCAATCAGCATCCGAATATGCAATCAAGGAGTCAGTAGTAGATGAAAACAACTGTAAGCCATAGTCCAAAGTCCCCTGAACATACCGCAAAATTCTCTTAAGAGCAGAGAAGTGCGGCTCACGTGGATCATGCATAAAAAGACAAACCTGCTGCACAACATACGTAATGTCATGTCTAGTAAATGTGAGATACTGAAGAGAAACTGCAAGACTCCGGTATAACGTGGGATCATCAACAGGAGTACCACCAGCACCCAACTTGGACTCAGTATCAACAGTAGTCCGAGAAGGGTTACAGCCAACCATATGTGCACGCTCTAAAACCTCCATACCATACTTACGTTGTGACAAAAACATCCCAGAGGAGTCACGCGTAACCGAAATACCCAAAAAATAATTAAGAGCACCTAAATCAATCATAGAGAACTCTCGATGTAAAGAAGATATAATCTGTCGTAACAAACGATCAGATGAAGCAGTAAGAACAATATCATCCACATAAAGCAACAAGAATGCAGTATGAGCACCCTGCCTGTAAATGAACAAGGAAGAGTCACACCGCCTAGAACTAAACCCAACAGTAGTAATATAAGCAGCAAACCGTTGAATCCATGCTCGAGGGGCCTGCTTAAGACCATAAAGAGACCGCTGCAATAAACAAACATAATTGGGATGCACAGGATCCCGAAATCCGAGAGGCTGATGCATATAAACAGTCTTAGCTAAATGACCATGTAAAAATGCATTCTTGACATCAAGCTAATGAATAGGCCAATGACGAGAAATGGCTAGACTAAGCATAGTGTGAATAGTGCCCGGTTTAACAACCAGACTAAAGGTCTCATCAACATCAACACCCTCAACATGTGTGCTACCATTGGCAACAAGACGTGCCTTATACTGACTAAATGAGCCATCGGCTAAATACTTATGACGAAATAACCACATACAACAAACAACATTGGCACCCTCAGGTCGAGGTACATTAGTCTAAGTTTTATTTTTAATAAGTGCATTATACTCATCATACATATCATTGCGTCAATTGGGATCATTAAGAGCATCCTTATACGACCGAGGTAAAGGAGAAATAGTAGACACATGACCAACATACTTAGGATTAGGACGAGTAGTCCCGATACGAGAACGAGTGACCATGGGATGAGTAGATACGGTAGGGTGGTTAGGGATTGGAGGTGTAGGAACAATAATAGGTGGTGGAGAAGGTGTTGATGGCATAGGCGGGGTAGGAGGTGTAGGTGGTGTAGATGGCGATGGCGGTGTAACTAGTGTTGGTGATGTAGGTGGTTCAGTTGGTGTAGTGGGTATCGGGTCCGAATTTGGACCAATGGGTGTGGTACGGATAATGGTGGAAATTAGATCGGAAGAATCTTCCAAAAAATCATAGGAGGGAGGAGGCAAGGATTTATGTGTGTGAAACGGAAAAACGGTTTCATCAAAGGTAACATGCCGGGAAATGATAATTTTATTGGTGTTAAGGTCAAGACAACGGTAGCCAAAATGGTTGGCAGCATGCCCCAGAAAGATTGAAGGGGTGGCACGTGGTCCTAATTTATGATTAGTATCAATATGTGGGTAACAAAGGCACCAAAAAGACGGGTAAAAGGTGTCTAATTATTAATGGCACGAGAAGGTAATATATTCAATAACTAAACAGCCATATTAAGAGCCTCAGTCCAATAATTAGGTGGTAAATGTGCTTGAAATAATAAGGTACGAATAAGGTTATTAATTGTACGTATCATACGTTCAGATTTACCATTTTGTTGAGAGGTGCGACGACAAGAAAAACTAAACTGAATGCCATTAGTTGAAAATAAGGTATAAGCATGATTATCAAACTCACCACCATGATCACATTGAAACGATTTAATTTCGCACTTAAACTAAGTACGAACATAACTACGAAATAACTGAAATTTAGACAAAACATCAAGATTTATTGATTAACGGATAAACCCAAACATACTGAGAATAATGATCCAAAAATAAAACATAATACTTGAAACCAGAAAGACTCGGAATTGGGGAGGTCCACAAATCCGAGTGAACAATATCAAAACACGAAGTAACAAAACTAGACGAACTAACAAATGGAAGCTTCACATGTTTGCCAAGCTGACAAGCATGACAAAGAACGGGAAGCTTCTCTTTATTTCAAGAAATAGAATCACTAGACACAAGACGACGTAACACTTCACTTCCTGGATGTCCAAGTCGTTGATGCCAAGTATACTGACTGGTAAGAAAAGCTTGAGGTATAGTGGAGGGCTTGGTAACAGGATAGAGATCACCCTTGCTATCACAACGGAGGAGCACCCATCGAGTTAGGAAGTCCTTCACAGAAAAACCAAAAGGTTCAAACTCAACAGTACAAGAATTGTCACGAACAAAATGATGAACGGAAATTAAGTTTTTGACAATATTGGGAGTGATTAAAACATTATTTAAACGAAGTGGACGAAAAGGGGTAGACAGAACACTATGCCCAGAGTTAGTAACGGGAATAAAACGCCCGTCACCAACTGCAACAGACGGGTAAATGCACATATTAAGAATATCACTAAGGCAATGTACGGAATCATTAAGATGAGATGACGCACCTGTATCCATATTCCAATTTCCAGAGGCTGGATCCTGAAGAGTATTGGTATTAAATGCATGCGGCAAAACGGTAGCTTGACCCAAACCTGGAGAACTGGACGCCATCAATTGAGTCGGATGAAAAGGGGCACCTTGTGGTTGTTGAACCCCTGGCATGAACTGCCCCAACTGAACCCCTGGAAACGACCCCGGTGGCTGGTAAGAAACCCCTATCGCGAACTTAACTGGTAGCGTGGAGGGTCCAGGCTGCTGTTGAACCCCCTGCTGCGGCTGAACCCCCTGTGAAAAGACCCTTGTTGTGGTTGAACCCCTTCTGAAAAGAACCCAGACAAGCTACTCGTGGAGCCTCCAACTGAACCAGGCAAAAAAGACATTGGACCGACATGCGTGGGTTGTGAAGACAAGTGGGCAGAGCCAAAGGGTAATGCACTAGGCTGAGATACTGAGTACACAACAGGAGAAGGGTTAGTGAAACAATTAGTAGCATTCAACCCAAATTTAGCCAACAAGGTTTGCAACATATCCATATCCGATCGTGCGACATTTGACACACCGGAAATCGAGTCCGAAGTACTTGGGAGCAAAGTAGACTTGCCATGAACACCATTGTGAAGATACTTACAAGCTTCACCAAACCGACAAGAACCTTTAGCAAAACTCCAACACGGGTTGTTAACCTTTTCCAAAGAATTTCCACGCCTAGGCGTAGGGTGAGTTTTCGCCACTAAAACCATCGGAGAAGCGGAGGTAGCATCGACAAGAGGGTCTTGAACCCTAGACTTTAGGTGCATCTCATGAGTAGTCAACAATGATCTAACCGTCTGGAGATCGGGAAAGGGTTCCCGACTAACGATAATGGTAGAGATGGTCTCATATGTGGAAAGTAAACCCTCAAGCGCGAAAGTAACAACATCGTCATTGCTAAGAGGGGAACCCAGACCATTAAGAACCGAAACAATGGATTCAATCTTTTGAAAATACCCATCAATAGATAAAGCTTCAAGCTTCAAGTTGCGAAGTTCAACATTCAAAGCCATAGCACGCGGGCGCTTGTTGTCTTGAAAAATAGCCGCAAGATGTGTCCATGCAGCCTTTGCAGTTTTAGGATTAAGATCAACCAAACGTGTCCTTAGTGATGGAGCAAGTGTGGAGAATATCTAAGACCGAATAATGAAGTCAATCTTGGTCCATTCCGCTTCCTTAGGTGGTGGATCCGTAGGAGGCGTAGTGGATGAAGAACCTACCGGATCAACAAGATGATCCAAAATCCCATAGCCATGACAAAGATGGGAAAAATAATACATCCACGATGAGTAATTCATCGCATCAACATCCTGTTTTTCCGGAACAAACGTGGTCAAATGATTCATAGCCATGAGTTTGTCCGATAAGGTAAGTGCCAGTGTGGGAGGTGGGTTGTCGTTTGTCATGATTGAAGTAGCAACAATAAGGAATTAGAAACCAAACTGTCGAACCAAAGTAAACAAAACTGTCGACTAAACCAAACTGTCTAGTAAAAACAAAGAAATCACTTTTTTTTTTTTATTCTCCAATCAAGATCAACAATATAAAACCTTACTTGGAAAGCTACTTTTCCAATACTTGTTTAGGAAGCGGTACTGCTCACAGCTAATATATATATAAGTAATAAACCACCTGCTAAGTCACGAGGGGCCGAGAGTAAAAGACTAGTTACAAAGTCTTTACATGGGTTATCAAACCAATCAATGGTGTTAAAGTCCGTATTCCTAAACCTACTTGAGATCCAATTAAAAGATGATAACTTGATGTCATTAAGAATGAGATCTTTTGAAGGCCGTTTGTAGGTGAAAGTCTTCTCATTCCAGAATCTCCGTAGGAACCAAATCGTTGTTCCATCTAAAAGGTTGCGGGTTCCACGGGAAGAGGAGATTTGTTATATGAGTTCTCATGTTTTTCACAGTAAACCACCTTTTATTGTTTGATGAACCTTGATATGCATTCATATTCAATTTCGTTTAATTAGCGGTTTTCTCATTATGATCTTCACAAGGCCACGACATAAAAATGTAAAATCTAAAAGATTGATATAGGCGTACATCTACTAGTCTTTTAACATCTAAGGCCCAATGATCAAAGCCCATTTAAATTCCATATTAGGGTTTTATCTATTGCTATATTTGGTACGTAGATATGTTGCCAGCAGATATATATCTGAGACCTATGTTTAGCCGACTGGAAAGTGAAACCATCGGCGCTTGTAGAATAAAGCACGGATCCAGCAGCTGTAATATCATTCTCACTGATCACAAGTTCGATACAAATCGATCCGGTCGCATCAAGGTTTATATTTTGATTGTTTAGTTTCATTTATCTTACTTACGTTGCATTATATCCTCATACATAATAATTTTACACTTTATATGAAATATATATAACAGATCGAGTAAATCTTACGTTGATGTACAAGTTGCTATCCTGTGAAATGAAGTACGACATCTGCAGCTGGAACATCATTCTCAGCAATCAAAAATTCCTCACTAATATATCCATTAGCATCAAGGTTTATATATCCTCTTTTTTATTGTTTAGTTTCATTCATCTTCTTTACGTTCCATGCGATACTGATATATGCATAATTTACATAATATTAACACTTTTTATATGAAATATTTAAAACATATCAATTAAATCAGGAATTAAATAAATGATATAGATATATAAGTTTGTTGTATGTATATAAATGCTAAAGTTTTATGCAGGACATTATAATCTGATTGAGTATATCTATCTGCCTTATATCAAATTTATGACCTGTATGGTTGTTTCCAAGATTAGACTGTATCATTAGATACGTAATTGTAACCTGTTTTGGTTGTTGAAACACTTATTTTTTAATGATAAAATTTATGATACGATATATACATGTGTGGATTTATATGACCTTAGAATGTGATAGTTAAACCTAACATCTGAAAAAAAAGAGTGTTTTGATGTTTTAATAATCGGATAGTGTTACTAGAAGCATTAAAAAAAAATGTATGGTTGTTTCTATATTTAGATTGTGTCATTAGATACGTAATTGTAACCCTTTTTGATTGTTGAAACACTTGTTTTTTTAACGATAAATGGAAAATGATAACAAGGTAACATTTATATCAATTTTTGATCGAATAGGAAGGAAGATGATGTTTATGATCATCTAGTGTTTGCTTTTGCTTTTGTTTTGCTATTTGTCGACGGTGTGGTCTTGTTATGATATATACGAGGATCTGTTCTACGTTTTTAAGACGTTAACTATACATGACTCATTCTCGTCATTAGCTAGACCATAATCAAAGGCCTTTAATTAAAATGTCTATGCTGTTCAAAAAAAAAAATAAAAAAAAATACAATGTCTATGGGAAATTGTTGATTTCCAATTAAACTTTTTTTGATTGATCTTATCGTATTGTTATCATCAGATGCATAGATATGACCATATACATGTTTTCCAATAGGATACTCACATTGTGGATAAAATAACATACAAGGCGTACCTCTACAAAGTGTAAGTATCTCAATCTATTATATTATATGTGCTATTATGTCTTTTGGATCATTGGGTTTCAAAGCGCAAACAGGTACTGAAACATTCATTTTCTCAAAATCTATAGTTCATCAAAAGAAGAGAGGAAGTGTTTTTTTCTTTTCCGGTCCATTGGTGGTCGAATTGATTGTTGAGGTAGTGGGCCTTCCAATGGTGACCGAGGTAATGGTGGACGAGACAATCGTGACCGATGCAATGGTGACCACTGAAATACTGACCTGCGCAATTGTGGCTGTCGCACTAGTGACCGATGCAATGGTGGCTTTTTTGCTTGAGCTTGAGGAGTTAAAGGATCTTGTTTTCCTTTGGATCATCGGGTTTCAAAGCCCATACAGGTGACTGCTTACGTGCATAACTATAGTCATAGAACAACTCTTCATCAACTTCAATATGCTTTTTTTCAAATATGCCAGCATGATGATCACCCGTCACTTAAATATCTTCATGTCTCGCCTTGTTTAGTGTCTAAACAAGCCGACACATGCAGAATATAAAAAGGTTAATATAGCACTCACGCAACACCACGATCACGAGTGAAAGCACCAGTAGCAGCCGTATACTCAAACCGACCAAAATAGTCCTTGTCACCCACATTCTTCAGCTTCATGTAATTCTTGAAGGAACGCACAATACACTTCCCTCCAATCGTATACGCGCTCTGCCAATCATAATGATCTGACAAAAAAAGCTCCTTTGCACCATGAAACGTTTGCCTCCCTCCCAATGACTCCTCCGCCTGGTAATACCACCTAACCCTAACCTTCACATTTTTCTTACTATCAGCCTCTAGCTTCTCTACTCTGGTCACATACGGAAGCCTCTTCGGGTCAACCGGCCTCATTAAGACACAATCACCCGAAGAGGCTTATTTACAGCGGGTGATTGTGTGTTAATGAGGCCGGTTGATCCGAAGAGGCTTCCGTATGTGGCCAGAGTAGAGAAGCTAGAGGCTCATAGTAAGAATAATGCGAAGGTTAGGGTTAGGTGGTATTACCGACGAGAGCAGTCTTTGGGAGGGAGGCAGACGTTTCATTGTGCATAGGAGCTTTTTTTGTCAGATCATTATGATTGGCAGAGTGCATATACGATTGGAGGGAAGTGTATTGTGCATTCCTTCAAGAATTATATGAAGCTCAAGAATGTGGGTGACAAGGACTATTTTTGTTGGTTTGAGTATTCGGCTGCTACTGGTTTCACTCCTGATCATGTTGCCGTGTGAGTGCTATATTAATCTTTAGTGTCTAAACAAGCTGGAACATCATTCTCAGCAATCACAAATTCCTCACTAATAGATTCATTAGCATCAAGGTTTATATATTCTCTTTTTTATTGTTTAGTTTCATTCGTCTTCTTTATGTTCCATGCTATAGTGATATATGCATAATTAACATAATAATCTTAACACTTTTTATATGAAATATTTAAAAAAGATCGATTAAATCAGGAATTTAATAGATGATATAGATATATAAGTTTGTTGTATGTATAAAAACGCGAGTTCGTTTGGTAGGACGGAATGAAATGTCAACTGAATAGAATAAACGATGTAATGGATTGAAGAGTGTAATATAATGATACATTGTGGTTATTAATACTGTTTGGTTTATATGATAAGATGTAATAGAATCGATAATAAAAAGACTTAAATAACCATTAATGATAGAAAGTTTACTTAATGTGGCTAATTAATGATGGGGTTTTATGTAATTTTGATTCCATTACAAGATGCAATGAAAAAAAATAGGGGACCGTAAGGAATAGTTTTGATGTAATGGGTCATTACTTGTAATGAATCATTACATTTTATAAATGTAAACAAATTACATTTATTCATTACATCGTGATGATCGTTTCCATTACGACTTTGATTACTACATACCAAACACTACGTAAAGTTTTATGCAGGACATTATAAACTTATACTTTTTATATGAAAGATTGTATTCTGATAAAGTAAATCTATCTGCCTTATATAGATTTAATTACCTTATTGCTTCAGAAGTTGTTCCTGTAATTGTTATTTCTGTATAAGATACATAATATTCATGCTTCTTTTTTTTTTACAGGAGAAAGGAATATGCTGGAACTGGAACTTGGGTCCTTGCAAGTTTGGTCGTGGGTGCAAGTTTGGTCATCTACCAAAGATTTCTTCAAATGCTCTCAGGTATTGTTCTTGCTCATTTCTGATCTATTAACGATTCAAATGGGACATATGTAAATGCAATTCTTCACTTCTGTGAGGTCTGATTATTTCTATTTAGCCAGTATTTGTTTAAACAGACTCATAGGTGGTGTTGAAGAACTAATTTTTGGACCTTGATAGTTTATGGTTAGGTGATTTATACCCAACACACATGGAGCAGTATTGAACAGGCTATTTTAATTTTCTCATAATCCAGAGTGTGTTCCACATAAGGTTATTGACGATCTTTTATCGAGAATTAGTAAATTTCCTCAGTTAATCGATATGTGTAAATGTTGTATATGTTCATATGATTAATGAGTCATGGTTCATGCCTTATTCTTTATTAGCATCAGTCATTCACCTGTTTTGTTTCAACTAAACATGCAGTACGGCGGGCTATACAGGATTACCAATATAATGTTGTACCAAACAGTAGATGCGAACCTCCATCAGAATGCAGAAAGAAAGTAATATAGAACCTCATACAGTTGCAGCTGTAAAAAGAATGGAACAAGTAGCAAGTGAAGCCGGTACGTATAGAGTCAGATAAAGTTAATGAGCTATTAGAAGAGAGCGCGGTGATGTTAAATCTGGCATAGACTCTAATATATGAGTAATTACATTTGTTGCTAAATTTGCATGTCTTACCATGATAAATAAGGCTGAGTTAAACAAAGTGACTACAAAGAAACATTGTACGACTACAATGTCTCTTAACAGGATCAGTGAGACTCATTATAAAAGCCCATATGTTGTTTGCTCTTAGATATGTAGAGACTGGAAACTGAATCAACGAGTCTAATAGTTATGACTATGTTTAAGTTAGTTATTCATTGTAGATATATGTGTCATAAAGTTTATATGAAGTTAAATATAGTAACAGAAACGATTGTTGTTGTTGGTCGATTTATATTACTCCAAGCTCTTTTTGCGATATTGGACAAAGGTTTGAAATTTGCTTAAATACAGTGTATAAAAAAGTGATAGATCATAATTGCTAATACGAGATTATAATAAATGGATCATAACCATAAGACTTGGATGTGGATATTTGTGATTCCATACATATTGTACCGTTGGAGTATGTGATCCAACTGTTGGAACTAATTACTTTGATAACCTTTTGCTATTCAGAATGCTGAAATAGATGAAGACATCAAAGGTTATATATATCAACTTTTTTATATGGTAGTAGATATCAATACCTCCAGAGTACCTAAACCAGACGATCACAATAGGAGGAACTCTAAGTGAAAAAGGGAAAGTGAATCTATGCGAGCTGCAGAAGGGTAACCTGGACATCTTTGCTTGGAAACCTTGGGACATGACCGGTGTACCAAGAAATGTATCCGAGCATTGTCCCAATGTAAGGGAAGGGTGCCCCCAGGTAAGACAAAAAAAAGGGGACAAGCTCTGTATAGGAACAAGGTAATAAATGAAGAAGGCTCAAAGATATTTTAGGCTAGTATCATGAGGGAAGTACATCACCACAACTGGATTTCAAACCCCGTCTGGGTAAAAAAGAGTGATAATAGCTGGAGAATGTATGTAGACTTCATATCCGAATAAATCTTGTCCAAAAGATTGTTACCATCTACCGGAGATTGACCGGAAGGTAGAGTATCTATCTGGATATCCTTTAAAGTGCTTCCTAGATGCATAGAAGGGGCATCATCTGATATAAATGACGGAAGAGGACGAAGAAAAGAAGGCTTTCCAAACCAGCCAAGGAGTCTTCTGTTACACCAAAATACCCTTTCGGCTAATAAATGCTGGAGCCACGTACGAGCGGCCGGTGGACAAAGCCTTCAAAAAACAAGTCAAAAGACACTTGAAAGTGTGTGTAAATGACTTGGTTATAAAAAATCATACCGAGCAAGAAATCCTGAGAGATATGAAAGAAACCTTTCAAACACTTAGAAGGATAAACATGAAGTTAAATCCTAAGAAGTGTACTTTTGGAGCGGAAGAGGGAATGTTTCTTGGTAACGTTGTAAGCACCAGAGGGATAAAGGCGTGTTCAGAGAAGGCTGAAGCTGTGGCAAAACTGCGATCACCAAAGACATTAAAGGAAGTACAAAGTTGAACAAAAAGCTGGCA
This sequence comes from Chrysanthemum seticuspe, assembly GCA_019973895.1. NCBI lineage: Eukaryota > Viridiplantae > Streptophyta > Magnoliopsida > Asterales > Asteraceae > Chrysanthemum > Chrysanthemum seticuspe. The sequence continues at coordinate 138,941,508 of BPTQ01000006.1, forward strand.
AGCCTCAACCATTTCCTTTCGAAATCCGCGAAAAAATCATAACCTTTCTTTAAATCCCTGAAAAGGTGTATAAAAAAGAGCAACTTCACTCTCAATCTCAAAGCAGAACAAGCATTTTGGTGAAATGAAAACCGGATAGCCGCACTCCCTATGTTGACTGCCCCAAACCAAAGGAGACACTGATATTGTATCTATCCGTTGCTTGAAATGTTCGTATGATTAATTAATGAGTCATGGATCACGCCTTACCTGTCAAATCGTGTAATCTACATAACTGAATAATCAATGTAAATACCATATAAGTAATGTTAAATGATCAAACGGGCTTGGTCCAATACAAACTATGCTAATACTAAATACTAATCCACCAAAAGCCCTCCAAGGAACATGCAAAACGCAAACCTGTTATGTAGCAACCTCATCCGACCAAAGTAAATTTCAATCTCGATATGCTTCGTTCGTTGATGCTGCAATGGATTAGAAGATAAATAAACCACACTGACATTATCACAATAAACAATAGTGGCAGAATGTAGAGGAAATTGAAGCTCTCGAAGAAGATTCCACAATGAGGACGTCTCAGCCATTGCATTGGCAACATCACGATACTTAGCATCGGTACTAGAACGAGATAGAGTGTACCGCCTCTTAGATGACCAAGACAATAAATTGTTGCCAAGGAAAACACAATAGAAGTAGAACGACGAGTAGTTGGGATCAACATCTGAATAGGTAACCAGAGAAAATATCGAGGAAGAATAAAACATAAGACCATAATCCAAAGTCGCGACATAACATAAGATCCTATTAAGAGCAGTAAGATGAGGCTCCAGATGATCATACATACAGAGACAAACCTGATAATCTATGTCAAATTGTGTAATTCTCTTAACTAAATAATGAGTATAAATAAAATATAAATAAAGCTAAATGATCAAACTGGCTTGGCCTAATGCAAACTATCCTAATACTAATATTAGTCCACTAACATTACCTTCATTAGCCTTAGTCATTCACCTATTCTGTTACAACCAAACATGCAGAACAACGAGTTATACAAGATTAATAATGTTGTGCCAAGAAATAAAGAGAACAACAATGATGCGAACCACCATCAAGATGTAGAAACAAAGGAAGATAGAACATTTTATGCTGCACCTAGATTTGCATCTGTAAAAGTATGGAACAAGAAACAGTTGAAGCCTGTAAAGAGTCAGATAAACATAAGGAGCGAACTGATGAGAGTGCAGTGATGAGTGATGTGTTTTTTTGTTGAACTAGAGTGCAGTAATGTTAAATCTGTCATAGGAGCTCTAATAGATGATTAATTACATTTGTTTTGAAGTTCAAGATATCTTACCATGTTAAACAAAGCGAATACAAATATATAATTTACGAGTGCAATGTATGTCTCTTATGGTGCGCTAGCTTAACTGTGTCAATAAGACTCATTATAGAAACTAAATCAATGAGTCAATTAGTAGTTTGTAATCATGTTCGAGTTATTTTTCCTTGCAAATACTCTTTTCATCAAAGTTTATGAACCACCATAAGTTTAGACCAACACCACCTTAAAGTAAAAAAAATAATTGTTGTTGTTGGTTGATTTGTATTACTCCAAATCCTTGAATGCAATATTGGACAAATGCTTAAATTTTTTTCAAAGACAACTTTGTATAAAAAGTGATACTACCTCCGTCCCATATTTTTTGTCCATATTTCCTTTTTCGATTGTCCCAAAATTATTGTTCACTTTCATAAATAGATAGGGAATATAGATCAAGTTTACCATAGAATCCTCATTTGAGATTATTATTACAAACTTTAAAGAAGTTAGAAATTAATTGGTTAAGGGTAAAACTGTCTTTTCGCAAATGGTAAAAAAGAGAAAGTTGTAATGATGATATTTTTCTTAAACTATGTGTTTTTTTTTGTCTCTTGACAATAATTTTGGGATGGAGGTAGTAGATCATAAGTGGTAATATGCATCTCTAAGAAATGGATTATAACCATTTTTTTTTAGGTAATTTTTTAAAGGGACAAGTAGCCTCAAGGGGGTACCTTTTTTAGACAAGAATATATTTTTTTTTCTCAAAATGACACGTGTCTACTTGTCTACTTGTACTTGTACTTGTACTTGTACTTGATGTACTTTTAGTGGACACGTGTCATGATTTTATATATGGTAGCCCAGACCCAAAGTAGTCCATGTCTAGTTTGAGAAAAAAATATATCCTTGTCTAAAAAGGGTACCCCTTTGGGGCTACTTGTCCTTTTAGAGAATTAGCTCTTTTTTGTTTGTGTTTGGATTATGTAAATAAACCCATTGGATGTGGATGTTTGTGATTTCATAGATTTGTCAATGTTTCAAAGCCCTGGTTGACCCGGTTACCGATTATGTCACTAGAAAGCAAGTTTTGAGGAAAAAAGCCGGTTGAACCCCGGTATTCCCAGTTTAACCGGCAGCTCAAACGGGTCAATTATAAAACCGGTTTTTAGAATATCGCATTTTGTACCATTGGAGTAGATGATATTGTTAGAACTGATAACTTTGTTGACAAATAAAATTGCTTAAATAAGGCATTGTTCTATGTTACTCCAACTACCCAATAGGTATCTTTTACTCATTTTCATTATTTCTTAACATTAGTTGAAGGAGATGATAAATCGCTTGTAACAAAAGTGAGGGCCATATTTAGAAGAATACCTTTTGGAGATCAAATTTACGAGCTTGAACTTTTATCCCTTTCAGATATGCAACTTGGCTAGCTTCTAATATATTTTTGAAATCTAAACTTCAAACGATATCCTCTAAGTTATAAATGATAATTAACCAATTTGGAAAACCTTAACTTCATGTTGATACATTGTAACCCATATCCTCACTTCTTTCACTTTTATGATTGGTGTTCGTCAATCATTTTTCTAGAAAAGTTGTTACATACACGTTACATTGAGATGTATAAGCTCAAGGAGTTGCCTCAAGATACACAAGAGCTTTGCTAAATTTTTGGAAAGCTACTTTTCCAATACTTGTTTAGGAAGCGGTGAGCTGTAGCTACTGCTCACAGCTAATATATATATAAGTAATAGACCACCTGCTAAGTCAAGAGGGGCCGAGAGTAAAAGATTAGTTACAAAGTCTTTACATGGGTTATCAAACCAATCAATGGTGTTAAAGTCCGTATTCCTAAACCTACTTGAGATCCAATTAAAAGATGATAACTTGATGTCATTAAGAATGAGATCTTTTGAAGGCCGTTTGTAGGTGAAAGTCTTCTCATTCCAGAATCTCCGTAGGAACCAAAGCGTTGTTCCATCTAAAAGGTTGCGGCTTCCACGGGAAAAGGAGATTTGTTATATGAGTTCTCATGTTTTTGACAGTAAACCACCTTCCATTGTTTGATGCACCTTGATATGCATTCATATTCAACTTCGTTTAATTAGGTTTTCTCATTATGATCTTCACAAGGCCACGACATCAAAACGTAAAATCTAAAAGAATGATATAGGCGTACATGTACTACTCTTTTAAGTTTAAACATCTAAGGCCCAATGATCAAAGCCCATTTAAAATCCATATTAGGGTTTTATCTATTGCTATATTTGGTACGTAGATATGTTGCCAGCAGATATATATCTAAAACCTATGTTTAGCCGACTGGAAAGTGAAACCATCGGCGCTTGTAGAATAAAGCACGGCTCCAGCAGCTGTAATATCATTCTCACTGATCACAAGTTCGATACTAATCGATCCGGTCGCATCAAGGTTTATATTTTGATTGTTTAGTTTCATTTATCTTACTTACATTGCATTATATCCTCATACATAATAATTTTACACTTTATATGAAATATATATAACAGATCGAGTAAATCTTACGTTGATGTACAAGTTGCTATCCGGTGAAATGAAGTACGACATCTGCACCTGGAACATCATTATCAGCAATCACAAATTCCTCACTAATAGATCCATTAGCATCAAGGTTTATATATCCTCTTTTTTATTGTTTAGTTTCATTCATCTTCTTTACGTTCCATGCGATACTGATATAGGCATAATTTACATAATATTAACACTTTTTATATGAAATATTTAAAACAGATCAATTAAATCAGGAACTAAATAAATGATATAGATATATAAGTTTGTTGTATGTATATAAATGTATGTATGTATGTATGACCTTATTTCAAATTTATGACCTGTATGGTTGTTTCCAAGATTAGACTGTATCATTTAGATACGTAATTTTAACCTGTTTTGGTTGTTGAAACACTTATTTTTTAATGATAAAATTTATGATATGATATATCCATGTGTGGATTTATATGACCTTTGAATGTGATAGTTAAACCTAACATCTGGAAAAAAAAAGAGTGTTTTGATGTTTTAATAATCGGATCGTGTTACTAGAAGCATTAAAAAAAATGTATGGTTGTTTCTATATTTATAATTAGATTGTGTCATTAGATACGTAATTGTAACCCTTTTTGATTGTTGAAACACTTGTTTTTTTAACGATAAATGGAAAATGATAACAAGGAAACATTTGTATCAAAATTTGATCGAATAGGAAGGAAGATGATGGTTATGATCATCTAGTGTTTGCTTTTGCTTCTGTTTTGCTATTTGTCGATGGTGTGGTCATGTCATGATATATACGAGGATCTGTTCTATGTTTTATAGACGTTAACTATACATGACTCATTCTCGTCATTAGCTAGACCATAATCAAAGGCCTTTAATTACAATGTCTACGGGAAATTGTTGATTTCCAATTAAACTTTTGTTGATTGATCTTATCGTATTAATTGTTATCATCAGATGCATAGATATGACCATATATATGTTTTCCAAAAGGATACTCACATTGTGGATAAAATAACATACAAGGTGTACCTCTACAACGTGTAAGTATCTCAATCTATTATATTATATGTGCTATTATGATACTAAACAATCTTTTGGATCATTGGGTTTCAAAGCGCAAACAGGTACCTGAAACATTCATTTTCTCAAAATCTATAGTTCATCAAAAGAAGAGAGGAAGTGTTTTTTTCTTTCCGATCCATTGGTGGTCGAATTGATGGTGGAGGTAGTGGGCCTTCCAATGGTGACCAGAGGTAATGGTGGACGAGACAATCGTGACCGATGCAATGGTGACCACTGAAATACTGACCTACGCAATTGTGGCTGTCGCACTAGTGACCGATGCAATGGTGGCTTTTTTACTCGAGCTTGGGGAGCTAAAGGATCTTGTTTTCTTTTGGATCATCGGGTTTCAAAGCCCATACAGGTGACTGCTTACGTGCATAACTATAGTCATAGAACAACTCTTCATCAACTTCAATATGCTCTTTTTCAAATATGCCATACGATGATCAGCCGTCACTTAAATATCTTCATGTCTTGTCTTGTTTAGTGTCTAAACAAGCCGACACATGCAGAATATAAAGAGGTTAATATAGCACTCACGCAATACCACGATCACGAGTGAAAGCACCAGTAGCAGCCGTATACTCAAACAGACCAAAATAGTCCTTGTCACCCATATTCTTCAGCTTCATATAATCTTGAAGTAACGCACAATACATTTCCCTCCAATCGTATAGGCGCTCTGCCAATCATAATGATCTGACAAAAAAAGCTCCTTTGCACCATGAAACGTTTGCCTCCCTCCCAATGACTCCTCCGCCTGGTAATACCACCTAACCCTAACCTTCACATTATTCTTACTATCAGCCTCTAGCTTCTCTACTCTGGTCACATACGGAAGCCTCTTCGGGTCAACCGGCCTCATTAAGACACAATCACCCGAAGAGGCTTATTTACAGCGGATGATTGTGTGTTAATGAGGCCGGTTGATCCGAAGAGGCTTCCGTATGTGGCCAGAGTAGAGAAGCTAGAGGCTCATAGTAAGAATAATGTGAAGGTTAGGGTTAGGTGGTATTACCGGCCGGAGCAGTCGTTGGGAGGGAGGCAGACGTTTCATTGTGCATAGGAGCTTTTTTTGTCAGATCATTATGATTGGCAGAGCACATATACGATTGGAGGGAAGTGTATTGTGCATTCCTTCAAGAATTATATGAAGCTCAAGAATGTGGGTGACAAGGACTATTTTTGTTGGTTTGAGTATTCGGCTGCTACTGGTTTCACTCCTGATCATGTTGTCGTGTGAGTGCTATATTAATCTTTAGTGTCTAAACAAGCTGGAACATCATTCTCAGCAATCACAAATTCCTCACTAATAGATCCATTAGCATCATGGTTTATATATTCTCTTTTTTATTGTTTAGTTTCATTCGTCTGCTTTATGTTCCATGCTATAGTGATATATGCATAATTAACATAATAATCTTAACACTTTTTATATGAAATATTTAAAACAGATCGATTAAATCAGGAATTTAATAGATGATATAGATATATAAGTTTGTTGTATGTATAAAAATGCGAGTTCGTTTAGTAGGACGGAATGAAATGTCAACTGAATAGAATAAACGATGTAATGGAATGAAGAGTGTAATGTAATGATTCATTGTGGTTATTAATATTGTTTGGTTTATATGATAATATGTAATGGAATCGATAATAAAAATACTTAAATACCCATTAATGATAGAAAGTTTATTTAATGTGGCTAATTAATGATGGGGTTTTATGTAATTTTGATTACATTACAAGATGTAATGAAAAAAAAATAGGGGACTCGTAAGGAATGGTTTTGATGTAATGGGTCATTACTTGTAATGAATCATTACATTCTATAAATGTAAACAAACAACATTTATTCATTACATTGTGATGATCTTTTCCATTACGACTTTAATTACTACATACCAAACACTACGTAAAGTTTTATGCAGGACATTATAATCTTATACTTTTTATATGAAAGATTGTATTCTGATCAAGTAAATCTATCTGCCTTATATAGATTTGTGAAGCAAAATTGTGATTTATTGATTCGATGCACTATTAATTAATGCATGCTTGTGAATCAAATCAAAATATATTAATTGATATTTTTATCTTTTTTTGCTTGAAGATAACATATGAAAATGTGCATATGTAATTTTATTTGCATCTGCGATGAAAAGTATGTTGACAATTGTTGTATTAAACATGTAAGAAAGTGTAAAACTTTTGTCGGGTCGACTAATGATAACCAGTATTATCATTACTTGGTACTTATCCTTGTAGAAAAATACTTAAGATTTAATATGTAATTTAATTCCTAGACTTTCTTGTAAATCACGTAAATTGTCCACAACTAAAAGTTTTGATATACTTAATAATACAATTATTGTCTAATAAGGAAAGTTCCAAAATTCTCTATTTCAAAAAGATTTTATTTTATTATATACTCCAACACGCAGTTCTTTCTAAAATTTTATTTATATAATATTAAACGAACAGTTTAATGTGTGATAATTTGTTCTTGTCGACTGTTTAGTTTCTTTCCCTAGGTTTTTGTTTGTGTGAATGAAAGTGAGAGATGATAGATATGGGTAACTCTCATGCCGTTTTTTTCTTTTTGATATGGGGAAATTTCATATATACCCAACTTAAACTTCATAATTTCATATTTCCCCAACACATGCTTTAAAAGCATTGTATATGTGCACTAAAACTTTTGTTTTGGGTAAATATGAAATTTTGATATTTAGGTTGGATAAATATGAAATTATCCTTAAGTACTTGTGTATTTTTTCAAATTTTTTCAACATCTCTAAACAAAAACGAATTTTTAAAACCTTTTGCCAAATCTGGAAATATGTAAGCTTCATTTATTTAACATCTTTTTAAAAAATAATATCAATAATTTAATTATTACTTAATAAGGGAAGTTCCAAAAATCTCTATATCAAAAAGGTTTCTCTTATTATATATATGTGTGTGTGTGTGTGTGTGACCTTCGAATGTAATAGTTAACACTAACATATGAAAAAAAGAGTGTTTTAATGTTTTAATATTCCGATCGTGTTACTAGAAGCATTAAAAGAAGTGTATAGTTGTTTCTATGAATAGATTGTGTCATTAGATACATAATTGTAACCCTTTTTGGTTGTTGAAACACTTGTCTTTTTAACGATAAATGGAAAATGATAACAAGGAGACGTTTGTATCAATTTTTGATCGAATAGGAAGGAAAATGATGGTTCTGATCATCCAGTGTTCACTTATGCTTCTGTTTTGCTATTTGTCGTTGGTACGATCTTGTACGTTATGGTATATAAGTGGATCTATTCTATATTTTTTAGACGTTAATTATACATGACTCATTCTCATCATTTGATCATAATCAAAGGCCTTTAATTACCATGTCTGTGGGCAATTGTTTATTTCAAAATAAACTTTTGTTGATCGATCTTATTCTATTGTCTAAAAGGATACTCACATTGAGGATAAAATAACATAGAAGGCGCCTCTACAACATGTAAGTATTTCAATCTCCTATCTCCTATATGCTATATTGATACTAAACTTTCTTTATCGGGATTCAAAGCCCAAACAGGTGAGCCTCACACATTCATATCTCAAAATACATAGTTCATCAAAAGAAAATAAAGAAGGGTTCTTTTTTTCTTTAACAATTCAGTGGTGGTCGAGTTGATATGAAGGTGAAGGTAGTGGGCCTACCAATTGTGACCGAGGTAATGGTGGCCGAGACAATCGTGACCGAGACCGCTGAAATAGTGACCTACGGAATTGTGAATGCTGCACTCGTGACCGATGCAATGGTGGCTTTTTTGCTCGAGCTTGAGGAGCTGAAGGATCTTCTTTTGGGTCATCGGGTTTCAAAGCCCAAACAGGTGTCTGATCACGTGTTGTCATAGAACAACTCTTCACCAACTTCAATATGCTTTTTTGCAAATATGCCAACACGATGATCACCCGTCACTTAAATATCTGCATGTCTCGGCGTCTCGCCTTATTTAGTGTAAAAAAGCCGACACATGCAGAATTAAAAGTGACAGTTGATCATCGTGTTGACATATGTGCAAAAGAGTGTATTGGTGCTGGTGTAGAATTGTTTTAAGATTATGGTTATGCACGTGATCAGGTAACTGTTTTGGCTTTGAAACTGGATGATCTGAAAGAAGGTCCTTTAGCTCCTCAAGCTCGAGCCAAAAACTCACCATTGAGTCACGAGGGGTCAAGAGTAAAAGATTAGTTACAAAGTCTTTACATGGGTTATCAAACCAATCAATGGTGTTAAAGTCCGTATTCCTAAACCTACTTGAGATCCAATTAAAAGATGATAACTTGATGTCATTAAGAATGAGATCTTTTGAAGGCCGTTTGTAGGTGAAAGTCTTCTCATTCCAGAATCTCCGTAGGAACCAAAGCGTTGTTCCATCTAAAAGGTTGCGGCTTCCACGGGAAGAGGAGATTTGTTATATGAGTTCTCATGTTTTTGAGAGTAAACCACCTTCCATTGTTTGATGCACCTTGATATGCATTCATATTCAACTTCGTTTAATTAGCGGTTTTCTCATTATGATCTTCACAAGGCCACGACATAAAAATGTAAAATCTAAAAGAATGATATAGGCGTACATGTACTAGTCTTTTAACATCTAAGGCCCAATGATCAAAGCCCATTTAAAATCCATATTAGGGTTTTATCTATTGCTATATTTGGTACGTAGATATGTTGCCAGCAGATATATATCTGAAACCTATGTTTAGCCGACTGGAAAGTGAAACCATCGGCGCTTGTAGAATAAAGCACGGCTCCAGCAGCTGTAATATCATTCTCACTGATCACAAGTTCGATACTAATCGATCCGGTCGCATCAAGGTTTATATTTTGATTGTTTAGTTTCATTTATCTTACTTACGTTGCATTATATCCTCATACATAATAATTTTACACTTTATATGAAATATATATAACAGATCGAGTAAATCTTACGTTGATGTACAAGTTGCTATGCTGTGAAATGAAGTACGACATCTGCAGCTGGAACATCATTATCAGCAATCACAAATTCCTCACTAATAGATCCATTAGCATCAAGGTTTATATATCCTCTTTTTTATTGTTTAGTTTCATTCATCTTCTTTACGTTCCATGCGATACTGATATATGCATAATTTACATAATATTAACACTTTTTATATGAAATATTTAAAACAGATCAATTAAATCAGGAAATAAATAAATGATATAGATATATAAGTTTGTTGTATGTATATAAATGTATGTATGTATGTATGACCTTATATCAAATTTATGACCTGTATGGTTGTTTCCAAGATTAGACTGTATCATTAGATACGTAATTTTAACCTGTTTTGGTTGTGGAAACACTTATTTTTTAATGATAAAATTTATGATATGATATATACATGTGTGGCTTTATATGACCTTAGAATGTGATAGTTAAACCTAACATCTGAAAAAAAAGAGTGTTTTGATGTTTTAATAATCGGATCGTGTTACTAGAAGCATTAAAAAAAATGTATGGTTGTTTCTATCTTTAGATTGTGTCATTAGATACGTAATTGTAACCCTTTTTGATTATTGAAACACTTGTTTTTTTAACGATAAATGGAAAATGATAACAAGGAAACATTTATATCAATTTTTGATCGAATAGGAAGGAAGATGATCGTTAAGATCATCTAGTGTTTGCTTTTGCTTCTGTTTTGCTATTTGTCAATGGTATGGTCTTGTTATGATATATACGAGGATCTGTTCTACGTTTTTAAGACGTTAACTATACATGACTCATTCTCGTCATTAGCTAGACCATAATCAAAGGCCTTTAATTAAAATGTCTATGCTGTTCAAAAAAAAAATAAAAAAAAATACAATGTCTATGGGAAATTGTTGATTTCCAATTAAACTTTTGTTGATTGATCTTATCGTATTGTTATCATCAGATGCATAGATATGACCATATACGTGTTTTCCAATAGGATACTCACATTGTGGATAAAATAACATACAAGGCGTACCTCTACAAAGTGTAAGTATCTCAATCTATTATATTATATGTGCTATTATGTCTTTTGGATCATTGGGTTTCAAAGCGCAAACAGGTACTGAAACATTCATTTTCTCAAAATCTATAGTTCATCAAAAGAAGAGAGGAAGTGTTTTTTTCTTTTCCGGTCCATTGGTGGTCGAATTGATTGTTGAGGTAGTGGGCCTTCCAATGGTGACCGAGGTAATGGTGGACGAGACAATCGTGACCGATGCAATGGTGACCACTGAAATACTGACCTGCGCAATTGTGGCTGTCGCACTAGTGACAGATGCAATGGTGGCTTTTTTGCTTGAGCTTGAGGAGTTAAAGGATCTTGTTTTCCTTTTGATCATCGGGTTTCAAAGCCCATACAGGTGACTGCTTACGTGCATAACTATAGTCATAGAACAACTCTTCATCAACTTCAATATGCTTTTTTTCAAATATGCCAGCATGATGATCACCCGTCACTTAAATATCTTCATGTCTCGCCTTGTTTAGTGTCTAAACAAGCCGACACATGCAGAATATAAAAAGGTTAATATAGCACTCACGCAACACCACGATCACGAGTGAAAGCACCAGTAGCAGCCGTATACTCAAACCGACCAAAATAGTCCTTGTCACCCACATTCTTCAGCTTCATGTAATTCTTGAAGGAACGCACAATACACTTCCCTCCAATCGTATACGCGCTCTGCCAATCATAATGATCTGACAAAAAAAGCTCCTTTGCACCATGAAACGTTTGCCTCCCTCCCAATGACTCCTCCGCCTGGTAATACCACCTAACCCTAACCTTCACATTATTCTTACTATCAGCCTCTAGCTTCTCTACTCTGGTCACATACGGAAGCCTCTTCGGGTCAACCGGCCTCATTAAGACACAATCACCCGAAGAGGCTTATTTACAGCGGATGATTGTGTGTTAATGAGGCCGGTTGATCCGAAGAGGCTTCCGTATGTGGCCAGAGTAGAGAAGCTAGAGGCTCATAGTAAGAATAATGCGAAGGTTAGGGTTAGGTGGTATTACCGACGAGAGCAGTCTTTGGGAGGGAGGCAGACGTTTCATTGTGCATAGGAGCTTTTTTTGTCAGATCATTATGATTGGCAGAGTGCATATACGATTGGAGGGAAGTGTATTGTGCATTCCTTCAAGAATTATATGAAGCTCAAGAATGTGGGTGACAAGGACTATTTTTGTTGGTTTGAGTATTCGGCTGCTACTGGTTTCACTCCTGATCATGTTGCGGTGTGAGTGCTATATTAATCTTTAGTGTCTAAACAAGCTGGAACATCATTCTCAGCAATCACAAATTCCTCACTAATAGATTCATTAGCATCAAGGTTTATATATTCTCTTTTTTATTGTTTAGTTTCATTCGTCTTCTTTATGTTCCATGCTATAGTGATATATGCATAATTAACATAATAATCTTAACACTTTTTATATGAAATATTTAAAAAAGATCGATTAAATCAGGAATTTAATAGATGATATAGATATATAAGTTTGTTGTATGTATAAAAACGTGAGTTCGTTTGGTAGGACGGAATGAAATGTCAACTGAATAGAATCAACGATGTAATGGATTGAAGAGTGTAATATAATGATTCATTGTGGTTATTAATACTGTTTGGTTTATATGATAAGATGTAATAGAATCGATAATAAAAAGACTTAAATAACCATTAATGATAGAAAGTTTATTTAATGTGGCTAATTAATGATGGGGTTTTATGTAATTTTGATTCCATTACAAGATGCAATGAAAAAAAATAGGGGACCGTAAGGAATAGTTTTGATGTAATGGGTCATTACTTGTAATGAATCATTACATTTTATAAATGTAAACAAACAACATTTATTCATTACATCGTGATGATCGTTTCCATTACGACTTTGATTACTACATACCAAACACTACGTAAAGTTTTATGCAGGACATTATAATCTTATACTTTTTATATGAAAGATTGTATTCTGATAAAGTAAATCTATCTGCCTTATATAGATTTAATTACCTTATTGCTTCAGAAGTTGTTCCTGTAATTGTTATTTCTGTATAAGATACATAATACTCATGCTTCTTTTTTTTTTACAGGAGAAAGGAATATGCTGGAACTGGAACTTGGGTCCTTGCAAGTTTGGTCGTGGGTGCAAGTTTGGTCATCTACCAAAGATTTCTTCAAATGCTCTCAGGTATTGTTCTTGCTCATTTCTGATCTATTAACGATTCAAATGGGACATATGTAAATGCAATTCTTCACTTCTGTGAGGTCTGATTATTTCTATTTAGCCAGTATTTGTTTAAACAGACTCATAGGTGGTGTTGAAGAACAAATTTTTGGACCTTGATAATTTATGATTAGGTGATTTATACCCAACACACATGGAGCAGTATTGAACAGGCTATTTTAATTTTCTCATAATCCAGAGTGTGTTACACATAAGGTTATTGACGATCTTTTATCGAGAATTAGTAAATTTCCTCAGTTAATCGATATGTGTAAATGTTGTATATGTTCATATGATTAATGAGTCATGGTTCATGCCTTATTCTTTATTAGCATCAGTCATTCACCTGTTTTGTTTCAACTAAACATGCAGTACGGCGGGCTATACAGGATTACCAATATAATGTTGTACCAAACAGTAGATGCGAACCTCCATCAGAATGCAGAAAGAAAGTAATATAGAACCTCATACAGTTGCAGCTGTAAAAAGAATGGAACAAGTAGCAAGTGAAGCCGGTACGTATAGAGTCAGATAAAGTTAATGAGCTATTAGAAGAGAGCGCGGTGATGTTAAATCTGGCATAGACTCTAATATATGAGTACTTACATTTGTTGCTAAATTTGCATGTCTTACCATGATAAATAAGGCTGAGTTAAACAAAGTGACTACAAAGAAACATTGTACGACTACAATGTCTCTTAACAGGATCAGTGAGACTCATTATAAAAGCCCATATGTTGTTTGCTCTTAGATATGTAGAGACTGGAAACTGAATCAACGAGTCTAATAGTTATGACTATGTTTAAGTTAGTTATTCATTGTAGATATATGTGTCATAAAGTTTATATGAAGTTAAATATAGTAACAGAAACGATTGTTGTTGTTGGTCGATTTATATTACTCCAAGCTCTTTTTGCGATATTGGACAAAGGTTTGAAATTTGCTTAAATACAGTGTATAAAAAAGTGATAGATCATAATTGCTAATACGAGATTGTAATAAATGGATCATAACCATAAGACTTGGATGTGGATATTTGTGATTCCATACATATTGTACCGTTGGAGTATGTGATCCAACTGTTGGAACTAATTACTTTGATAACCGTTTGCTATTCAGAATGCTGAAATAGATGAAGACATCAAAGGTTATATATATCAACTTTTTTATATGGTAGTAGATATCAATACCTCCAGAGTACCTAAACCAGACGATCACAATAGGAGGAACTCTAAGTGAAAAAGGGAAAGTGAATCTATGCGAGCTGCAGAAGGGTAACCTGGACATCTTTGCTTGGAAACCTTGGGACATGACCGGTGTACCAAGAAATGTATCCGAGCCATAGTCACATAGTCGCTACAGTACCCACGAATTGCGATCCAGTTCGTTCGATCCAAAACGTGGTACGAAATCGATCCGGATCGAATGGGATCGCGACTTGGATCGGTGAATATGGCGTTCCAGAATTTAATTGATATCCGAATCGGGACAGAGCAATTCACGTTTCAGGTGTTTCCGATTCGCGTTCCAGTTACATTCGATTCATGATTCTGTTCCATTAATTTTGATTTCCTTATGATTTTTCAAGATTTCAAATATTTACTTCCAATTTTAGTTATTATAATAGTTATTATAAAAAGTTTGAAGATATTTGAAGATTTGATATGGTGATTTATTTTGGAACCAGATCCTTTGAGCTGTTAAATAGTTATGTAGAATATATTATAAACAAGGACCCTACAAAAAGTGGGATATTAACCCGGAGAGCTCAAACTTGGAAAGCTCAATTGTACGTTTGGATGATACGCAATGGGAAAATTTGTACGAAGATGTTGCTGATAAAGTGAAAGGGAAGAGACAAAGGCTTGACTAAGTTTACGTCTTTAAGATCTAGTTTTTTATATTTTGATTGTCTTTTGGATTTTGTTAATGTTTTTTAAGTTATGTTGCTGATACACTTTTTTCATATGTTTTTTTAAATGAATTATGAGTACTATTTTATGAATGTTTAGATTTTAAATTAATAATAATATATTAATTGCTACATGGGTACATCGTACCACTTTATTTGGTACATCGTACCGAAGCGATCCGAAATGAGCCTACCCCCCATCGAACCGAATTTTAGGTGCCTAGCGAACCTCGATCCCGATCCGCGATCCCGTACCGGAGCGATCCCCGTTCCATGTGACTATGATCCGAGCATTGTCCCAATGTAAGGGAAGGGTGCCCCCAGGTAAGACAAAAAAAAGGGGACAAGCTCTGTATAGGAACAAGGTAATAAATGAAGAAGGCTCAAAGATATTTTAGGCTAGTATCATGAGGGAAGTACATCACCACAACTGGATTTCAAACCCCGTCTGGGTAAAAAAGAGTGATAATAGCTGGAGAATGTATGTAGACTTCATATCCGAATAAATCTTGTCCAAAAGATTGTTACCATCTACCGGAGATTGACCGGAAGGTAGAGTATCTATCTGGATATCCTTTAAAGTGCTTCCTAGATGCATAGAAGGGGCATCATCTGATATAAATGACGGAAGAGGACGAAGAAAAGAAGGCTTTCCAAACCAGCCAAGGAGTCTTCTGTTACACCAAAATACCCTTTCGGCTAATAAATGCTGGAGCCACGTACGAGCGGCCGGTGGACAAAGCCTTCAAAAAACAAGTCAAAAGACACTTGAAAGTGTGTGTAAATGACTTGGTTATAAAAAATCATACCGAGCAAGAAATCCTGAGAGATATGAAAGAAACCTTTCAAACACTTAGAAGGATAAACATGAAGTTAAATCCTAAGAAGTGTACTTTTGGAGCGGAAGAGGGAATGTTTCTTGGTAACGTTGTAAGCACCAGAGGGATAAAGGCGTGTTCAGAGAAGGCTGAAGCTGTGGCAAAACTGCGATCACCAAAGACATTAAAGGAAGTACAAAGTTGAACAAAAAGCTGGCAAGCCTCAACCATTTCCTTTCGAAATCCGCGAAAAAAATCATAACCTTTCTTTAAATCCCTGAAAAGGTGTATAAAAAAGAGCAACTTCACTCTCAATCTCAAAGCAGAACAAGCATTTTGGTGAAATGAAAACCGGATAGCCGCACTCCCTATGTTGACTGCCCCAAACCAAAGGAGACACTGATATTGTATCTATCCGTTGCTTGAAATGTTCGTATGATTAATTAATGAGTCATGGATCACGCCTTACCTGTCAAATCGTGTAATCTACATAACTGAATAATCAATGTAAATACCATATAAGTAATGTTAAATGATCAAACGGGCTTGGTCCAATACAAACTATGCTAATACTAAATACTAATCCACCAAAAGCCCTCCAAGGAACATGCAAAACGCAAACCTGTTATGTAGCAACCTCATCCGACCAAAGTAAATTTCAATCTCGATATGCTTCGTTCGTTGATGCTGCAATGGATTAGAAGATAAATAAACCACACTGACATTATCACAATAAACAATAGTGGCAGAATGTAGAGGAAATTGAAGCTCTCGAAGAAGATTCCACAATGAGGACGTCTCAGCCATTGCATTGGCAACATCACGATACTTAGCATCGGTACTAGAACGAGATAGAGTGTACCGCCTCTTAGATGACCAAGACAATAAATTGTTGCCAAGGAAAACACAATAGAAGTAGAACGACGAGTAGTTGGGATCAACATCTGAATAGGTAACCAGAGAAAATATCGAGGAAGAATAAAACATAAGACCATAATCCAAAGTCGAGACATAACATAAGATCCTATTAAGAGCAGTAAGATGAGGCTCCAGATGATCATGCATATAGAGACAAACCTGATAATCTATGTCAAATTGTGTAATTCTCTTAACTAAATAATGAGTATAAATAAAATATAAATAAAGCTAAATGATCAAACTGGCTTGGCCTAATGCAAACTATCCTAATACTAATATTAGTCCACTAACATTACCTTCATTAGCCTTAGTCATTCACCTATTCTGTTACAACCAAACATGCAGAACAACGAGTTATACAAGATTAATAATGTTGTGCCAAGAAATAAAGAGAACAACAATGATGCGAACCACCATCAAGATGTAGAAACAAAGGAAGATAGAACATTTTATGCTGCACCTAGATTTGCATCTGTAAAAGTATGGAACAAGAAACAGTTGAAGCCTGTAAAGAGTCAGATAAACATAAGGAGCGAACTGATGAGAGTGCAGTGATGAGTGATGTGTTTTTTTGTTGAACTAGAGTGCAGTAATGTTAAATCTGTCATAGGAGCTCTAATAGATGATTAATTACATTTGTTTTGAAGTTCAAGATATCTTACCATGTTAAACAAAGCGAATACAAATATATAATTTACGAGTGCAATGTATGTCTCTTATGGTGCGCTAGCTTAACTGTGTCAATAAGACTCATTATAGAAACTAAATCAATGAGTCAATTAGTAGTTTGTAATCATGTTCGAGTTATTTTTCCTTGCAAATACTCTTTTCATCAAAGTTTATGAACCACCATAAGTTTAGACCAACACCACCTTAAAGTAAAAAAAATAATTGTTGTTGTTGGTTGATTTGTATTACTCCAAATCCTTGAATGCAATATTGGACAAATGCTTAAATTTTTTTCAAAGACAACTTTGTATAAAAAGTGATACTACCTCCGTCCCATATTTTTTGTCCATATTTCCTTTTTCGATTGTCCCAAAATTATTGTTCACTTTCATAAATAGATAGGGAATATAGATCAAGTTTACCATAGAATCCTCATTTGAGATTATTATTACAAACTTTAAAGAAGTTAGAAATTAATTGGTTAAGGGTAAAACTGTCTTTTCGAAAATGGTAAGAAAGAGAAAGTTGTAATGATGATATTTTTCTTAAACTATGTGTTTTTTTTTTTGTCTCTTGACAATAATTTTGGGATGGAGGTAGTAGATCATAAGTGGTAATATGCATCTCTAAGAAATGGATTATAACCATTTTTTTTGAGGTAATTTTTTAAAGGGACAAGTAGCCTCAAGGGGGTACCTTTTTTAGACAAGAATCTATTTTTTTCTCAAACTGGACATCGGCTACTTTGGGGTCTGAGCTACCATAGTTAAAATCATGACACGTGTCTACTTGTCTACTTGTACTTGTACTTGTACTTGATGTACTTTTAGTGGACACGTGTCATGATTTTATATATGGTAGCCCAGACCCAAAGTAGTCCATGTCTAGTTTGAGAAAAAAATATATCCTTGTCTAAAAAGGGTACCCCTTTGGGGCTACTTGTCCTTTTAGAGAATTAGCTCTTTTTTGTTTGTGTTTGGATTCTGTAAATAAACCCATTGGATGTGGATGTTTGTGATTTCATAGATTTGTCAATGTTTCAAAGCCCTGGTTGACCCGGTTACCGATTATGTCACTAGAAAGCAAGTTTTGAGGAAAAAAGCCGGTTGAACCCCGGTATTCCCAGTTTAACCGGCAGCTCAAACGGGTCAATTATAAAACCGGTTTTTAGAATATCGCATTTTGTACCATTGGAGTAGATGATATTGTTAGAACTGATAACTTTGTTGACAAATAAAATTGCTTAAATAAGGCATTGTTCTATGTTACTCCAACTACCCAATAGGTATCTTTTACTCATTTTCATTATTTCTTAACATTAGTTGAAGGAGATGATAAATCGCTTGTAACAAAAGTGAGGGCCATATTTAGAAGAATACCTTTTGGAGACAAAATTTACGAGCTTGAACTTTTATCCCTTTCAGATATGCAACTTGGCTAGCTTCTAATATATTTTTGAAATCTAAACTTCAAACGATATCCTCTAAGTTATAAATGATAATTAACCAATTTGGAAAACCTTAACTTCATGTTGATACATTGTAACCCATATCCTCACTTCTTTCACTTTTATGATTGGTGTTCGTCAATCATTTTTCTAGAAAAGTTGTTACATACACGTTACATTGAGATGTATAAGCTCAAGGAGTTGCCTCAAGATACACAAGAGCTTTGCTAAATTTTTGGAAAGCTACTTTTCCAATACTTGTTTAGGAAGCGGTGAGCTGTAGCTACTGCTCACAGCTAATATATATATAAGTAATAGACCACCTGCTAAGTCAAGAGGGGCCGAGAGTAAAAGATTAGTTACAAAGTCTTTACATGGGTTATCAAACCAATCAATGGTGTTAAAGTCCGTATTCCTAAACCTACTTGAGATCCAATTAAAAGATGATAACTTGATGTCATTAAGAATGAGATCTTTTGAAGGCCGTTTGTAGGTGAAAGTCTTCTCATTCCAGAATCTCCGTAGGAACCAAAGCGTTGTTCCATCTAAAAGGTTGCGGCTTCCACGGGAAGAGGAGATTTGTTATATGAGTTCTCATGTTTTTGACAGTAAACCACCTTCCATTGTTTGATGCACCTTGCTATGCATTCATATTCAACTTCGTTTAATTAGGTTTTCTCATTATGATCTTCACAAGGCCACGACATAAAAACGTAAAATCTAAAAGAATGATATAGGCGTACATGTACTACTCTTTTAAGTTTTAACATCTAAGGCCCAATGATCAAAGCCCATTTAAAATCCATATTAGGGTTTTATCTATTGCTATATTTGGTACGTAGATATGTTGCCAGCAGATATATATCTAAAACCTATGTTTAGCCGACTGGAAAGTGAAACCATCGGCGCTTGTAGAATAAAGCACGGCTCCAGCAGCTGTAATATCATTCTCACTGATCACAAGTTCGATACTAATCGATCCGGTCGCATCAAGGTTTATATTTTGATTGTTTAGTTTCATTTATCTTACTTACATTGCATTATATCCTCATACATAATAATTTTACACTTTATATGAAATATATATAACAGATCGAGTAAATCTTACGTTGATGTACAATCTGCACCTGGAACATCATTATCAGCAATCACAAATTCCTCACTAATAGATCCATTAGCATCAAGGTTTATATATCCTCTTTTTTATTGTTTAGTTTCATTCATCTACTTTACGTTCCATGCGATACTGATATAGGCATAATTTACATAATATTAACACTTTTTATATGAAATATTTAAAACAGATCAATTAAATCAGGAAATAAATAAATGATATAGATATATAAGTTTGTTGTATGCATATAAATGTATGTATGTATGTATGACCTTATATCAAATTTATGACCTGTATGGTTGTTTCCAAGATTAGACTGTATCATTTAGATACGTAATTTTAACCTGTTTTGGTTGTTGAAACACTTATTTTTTAATGATAAAATTTATGATATGATATATCCATGTGTGGATTTATATGACCTTTGAATGTGATAGTTAAACCTAACATCTGAAAAAAAAAAGAGTGTTTTGATGTTTTAATAATCGGATCGTGTTACTAGAAGCATTAAAAAAAATGTATGGTTGTTTCTATATTTATAATTAGATTGTGTCATTAGATACGTAATTGTAACCCTTTTTGATTGTTGAAACACTTGTTTTTTTAACGATAAATGGAAAATGATAACAAGGAAACATTTGTATCAAAATTTGATCGAATAGGAAGGAAGATGATGGTTATGATCATCTAGTGTTTGCTTTTGCTTCTGTTTTGCTATTTGTCGATGGTGTGGTCATGTCATGATATATACGAGGATCTGTTCTATGTTTTATAGACGTTAACTATACATGACTCATTCTCGTCATTAGCTAGACCATAATCAAAGGCCTTTAATTACAATGTCTATGGGAAATTGTTGATTTCCAATTAAACTTTTGTTGATTGATCTTATCGTATTAATTGTTATCATCAGATGCATAGATATGACCATATATATGTTTTCCAAAAGGATACTCACATTGTGGATAAAATAACATACAAGGTGTACCTCTACAACGTGTAAGTATCTCAATCTATTATATTATATGTGCTATTATGATACTAAACAATCTTTTGGATCATTGGGTTTCAAAGCGCAAACAGGTACCTGAAACATTCATTTTCTCAAAATCTATAGTTCATCAAAAGAAGAGAGGAAGTGTTTTTTTCTTTCCGATCCATTGGTGGTCGAATTGATGGTGGAGGTAGTGGGCCTTCCAATGGTGACCAGAGGTAATGGTGGACGAGACAATCGTGACCGATGCAATGGTGACCACTGAAATACTGACCTACGCAATTGTGGCTGTCGCACTAGTGACCGATGCAATGGTGGCTTTTTTTCCTCGAGCTTGGGGAGCTAAAGGATCTTGTTTTCTTTTGGATCATCGGGTTTCAAAGCCCATACAGGTGACTGCTTACGTGCATAACTATAGTCATAGAACAACTCTTCATCAACTTCAATATGCTCTTTTTCAAATATGCCAGCACGATGATCACCCGTCACTTAAATATCTTCATGTCTCGTCTTGTTTAGTGTCTAAACAAGCCGACACATGCAGAATATAAAGAGGTTAATATAGCACTCACGCGATACCACGATCACAAGTGAAAGCACCAGTAGCAGCCGTATACTCAAACCGACCAAAATAGTCCTTGTCACCCATATTCTTCAGCTTCATATAATTCTTGAAGTAACGCACAATACATTTCCCTCCAATCGTATAGGCGCTCTGCCAATCATAATGATCTGACAAAAAAAGCTCCTTTGCACCATGAAACGTTTGCCTCCCTCCCAATGACTCCTCCGCCTGGTAATACCACCTAACCCTAACCTTCACATTATTCTTACTATCAGCCTCTAGCTTCTCTACTCTGGTCACATACGGAAGCCTCTTCGGGTCAACCGGCCTCATTAAGACACAATCACCCGAAGAGGCTTATTTACAGCGGATGATTGTGTGTTAATGAGGCCGGTTGATCCGAAGAGGCTTCCGTATGTGGCCAGAGTAGAGAAGCTAGAGGCTCATAGTAAGAATAATGTAAAGGTTAGGGTTAGGTGGTATTACGGGCGAGCAGTCGTTGGGAGGGAGGCAGACGTTTCATTGTGCATAGCAGCTTTTTTTGTCAGATCATTATGATTGGCAGAGCGCATATAAGATTGGAGGGAAGTGTATTGTGCATTCCATCAAGAATTATATGAAGCTCAAGAATGTGGGTGACAAGGACTATTTTTGTTGGTTTGAGTATTCGGCTGCTACTGGTTTCACTCCTGATCATGTTGCCGTGTGAGTGCTATATTAATCGTTAGTGTCTAAACAAGCTGGAACATCATTCTCAGCAATCACAAATTCCTCACTAATAGATCCATTAGCACCAAGGTTTATATATTCTCTTTTTTATTGTTTAGTTTCATTGTCTTCTTTATGTTCCATGCTATAGTGATATATGCATAATTAACATAATAATCTTAACACTTTTTATATGAAATATTTAAAACTGATCGGTTAAATCATGAATTTAATAGATGATATAGATATATAAGTTTGTTGTATGTATAAAAACACGGGTTCGTTTGGTAGGATGGAATGAAATGTCAACTGAATATAATAAACGATGTAATGGAATGAAGAGTGTAATGTAATGATTCATTGTGGTTATTAATACTGTTTGGTTTATATGATAATATGTAATGGAATCGATAATAAAAAGACTTAAATACCCATTAATGATAGAAAGTTTATATATTGTGGCTAATTAATTATAGGGTTTTATGTAATTTTAATTTCATTACAAGATGCAATGAAAAAGATAGGGGACCCGTAAGGAATGGTTTGATGTAATGGGTCATTACTTGTAATGAATCATTACATTTTATAAATGTAAACAAACAACATTTATTCATTACATCGTGATGATCTTTTCCATTACGACTTTGATTACTACACACCAAACACTACGTAAAGTTTTATGCAGGACATTATAATCTTATACTTTTTATATGAAAGATTGTATTCTGATCAAGTAAATCTATCTGCCTTATATAGATTTGTGAATCAAAATTGTGATTTATTGATTCGATGCACTATTAATTGATGCATGCTTGTGAATCAAATAAAAACCTTCTCAATAAAACCAAAGCCTATATATATATTTACTAGTTATAAATCCCGTGCACGCACGAGGTTTTGACATAAATCAAAACTAGTTTAGATATTATTATCTTTTTTTGCTTGAAGATAACATATAAAAATGTGCATATGTGATTTTATTTGCATATGCGATGAAAAGTATATGTTGACAATTGTTGTATTAAATAGTGTTGGATTGTCTATTTTATAGTGCGGTCAAATTCTGTTGTTAAAACTCCAAACTGAAAAAAGTATTTATCATTCTACATATGAAGGTTACTAAAATATGATCAATAACGGGATTTCTAGATTTTTTTTATACTTTGATCCAAAAATATTGGTAAATAACGACTAATTGCATGTGTATTTTTATGTTTTTTCTACATTTCTTATATAGAAACAAAGTTTTAAAATTTTATGTCAAAACATGATTCAAGAAGTATTATTATTAACTCAAATCTAAGATATCTTTGTTTTATTCTTGTTTTTGCAACATGTAAGAAAGTGTAAAACTTTTGTTGGGTCGACTAATGATAACCAGTATTATCATTACTTGGTACTTATCCTTTTAGAAAGATACTTAAGATTTAATATGTAATTTAATTCCTAGACTTTCTTGTAAATCACGTAAATTGTCCACAACAAAAAGTTTTGATATACTTAATAATACAATTATTGTCTAATAAGGAAAGTTCCAAAATTCTCTATTTCAAAAAGATTTTCTTTTATTATATACCCCATCACGCGGTTCTTTCTAAAATTTTAATTATATAATATTAAACGAAAAATTTAATGTGTGATAATTTGTTCTTGTCGGTTGTTTAGTCCCCTAGGTTTTTGTTTGTGTGAATGAAAGTGAGAGATGATAGATATGGGACTCTCATGCCGCTTTTTCTTTTTGATATGGGGATATTCCATATATACCCAATTTAAACCTCATAATTTCATATTTCCCCAACACATGCTTTAAAAGCATTTTATATGTGCACTAAAACTTGTGTTTTGGGTAAATATGAAATTTTAATATTTAGGTTGGGTAAATATGAAATTATCCTTAAGTACTTGTGTATTTTTCAGATTTTTTCAACATCTCTAAACAAAAACGAATTTTTAAAACATTTTGCCAAATTTGGAAATATGTAAGCTTCATTTATTTTACATATTTTTAAAAAATAATATCAATAATTTAATTATTACTTAATAAGGGAAGTTCCAAAAATCTCTATGTCAAAAAGGTTTCTCTTATTATCAGATATATACATACATATATATATATATATATATACATATATATATATATATATATATATATATATATATATATATATATATATATATATATATATATATATATATATATATATATATATATATATATATATATATATATATATATATAGGGTGAAGTTAAAATAAAAAGACAAATATCCGTAAAAAGAATAAAAAGATTTTTTTTTCAAAAAAAGTTCACGAAAAATTCCCAAAAAATCCCACAAGATCGGGTATGTTGGTGCATAAAACTTTTGTGAAAACATTTTTTATAATTTTGAGTTTTGATACGTTTTTTTTAATGCACAAAAAACGAATTTTGATGCGCAAAAAAATTTTGATGCACAAAATTTTTAACTTGTTTTAGTTTGATGCGCAATGTTATTTTGATGAAAAAAGTCAAAAGAAGTTAGGTGCAAAAACCAATTTTTGATGCACAAAAAAAAGATTTAATGCGCAAACGTATATATTCATAATTTTTTTTCGGAAAAAATATCCACTTTTAGAAAAAAGTTTTTCACAACTTTTTCATGCACCATCATACCCGATCTTGTGGGATTTTTTGGGAATTTTTTGTGAACTTTTTTTGAAAAAAAAATCTTTTTATCTTTTTACGGATATTTGTCTTTTTATTTGATCTTTATCCTATATATATATATATATATATATATATATATATATATATATATATATATATATATATATATATATATACATATATATATATATATATATATATATATATATATATATATACATACATATATATACATACATACATACATACATACATACATACATACATACATACATACATACATACATACATACATACATACATACATACATACATACATACATACATACATACATATATATATATATATATATATATATATATATATATATATATATATATATATATATATATATATATATATATAGGGGCGCATTCTATGCAGTACTTTACAGTACTCATTTAGACCAATAATAATTTAGTATTATTAAATCTTTTTAATTAATTCAAAAGGGTAAAATAGTAAAACACATTTTTACTTTCTTTTTGTATATTTTTAATTAAAAACCTTTTTCCTAAGCCCCTTAATTTTTTTGAATTATAAAATATATACATATATTTTTTAAGTTTTATATTTCTCTTTCGCAGATGTGTTTTCAAATATCAAGTGCATATGTGTTTTTTAACTATTGTATACTTACTTTTATTTTTTGCGTTTAATTGTTTCAACGTCAACCTTATTTTGCTTAAAATGATGATTGCACATATGTTTTTAGTGTACATTCTTTGATTTTCGATATTTATGAACAAAAACAAAAACATATATACATGTAACCTCTAAAAATTAAATAATAAACCAATAACATAAATAGTATACACAAAATTCAATATCAAATAAAGTACAATCATGTACAAGTATCTTATTAAATATAAATGTAGACGTCATTTAAAAACATTTGTGCACTCTTCACTTTCTCATCAAATTCACTAGAACATATGTGCACGCTTTCCAAGAATGTATGTGCACGCGGGGTTTTCTCATCAAATTTATTAGAACATATGCGCACGCCTTCCATAAACATGTATGTTGGCGTTGTCCATGTTGCGATTTCTCGTCAAATTTAATAGAACATATGTGCACGCTTTTAAAAAACATACGTGCACGCTGCACATTGATTGTAGGCACCTGATCTTTCTTTAACTGCATATTGAGGAAAACATACATGATTATTATATTTATGTCAACTAATTTTTTAAACATAACAACTAAATAACACATATTCTCTAATAACACAACCAAAACTAAAACACTTAACCATGTACATATTATATAGTTGGGGCACAACATACACACACTCATTCAATCAAGCCAAAAACCTACGGCACGAGAATAGATATATAAGATGATGTTCAGGTGGTAGAGCCATGCCCAAATATACCAAGAGCAGATATACCCTTCTTTTCACTTAATTCTCAAACCAATCTACTTTTTTTTTACTCATTCTCCTAACCCAAAAGTTACCAACTAAATAAGTAGTACCCTTATGAAAGACGCAATGAAATAACAAATAAAAAGGTAGTTCGGACTTGTAAAGTATATGTCCAACTTTGTCAGTCAAACCATTTGAGTTCTTCCTTTCATCACTCTTAAAAACGTTACTTTCTTGAGATCCATGCCTTCTTTAATCAAAGCACTTCTTTTCAATAGATAAATACTGAGTACGTAATATTTATTCATCAAAATAATTTTCTCATTGTAAATATAGATGACTTATATAAAAAAATACTTAAAAGAACCATGTTTCATTACAAAATTGTAGATTACGTTAGTATTTGTAAGAGGAATATTTGTATCCTATCTATACGTAATACAATTCACCAAAAAGATCATCAAAGTAATGTGTTATTAGTTAAGAAGATTATGAAACAAAAAAACACCAAACATGCTGATTTTGGATTAAAACAAAGAAAAATCATACAAACAGTCTATATGAGATCATGTCAAAAAAAAAAAAAAAAAAAAAAAAATCCAAGATAAAGAAGTTGTTAAATCAAAACAAATAATTGACAACTAGTTTAATACAATGATCTAATTAAATAAACGATTTTCAAAGATTGAAGAAGAGGATCCGCTAGTGTGATATGATCAAAAACAAACCTCATTGATCACAAAGTCACAATCATCATCACTATTCACCAATCGTCACCTTTATTAAGAACTTAGCATGGGTAATCATCATCATCATCATCGAGATCTTCGTTGATATCAGTTGAGAGAGAATGGGAAAAATAATGGTATGGCTTGTTTTATATCAATAGAGAAAGCACAATTTAATTTAGGTTAAATGGTAAAAAAAGGAAGACTTCATTTTCCCTAAAACGTGGCCTAAAGGGTGGGACAGTTTTGATGAAAAGTTCAATGTGAAATTCTATTATTACCCTTTCAGCCTTTTATTTAATTTAAAAAAAAACCTTCATCTTTTGTATAATTACTATTTTGACACTTTTAATCCTAACCTTTGATCAAACTCATCCAATGGCCTAGATTCATTTTAAGAGTACTGTAAAGTACTGTATCTAATATCGGTACTGCATATAATACAACACTATATATATATATATATATATATATATATATATATATATATATATATATATATATATATATATATATATATATATAGGGTGAAGTTAAAATAAAAAGACAAATATCCGTAAAAAGAATAAAAAAAAAAAATTTTCAAAAAAAGTTCACGAAAAATTCCCAAAAAATCCTACAAGATCGGGTATGTTGGTGCATAAAACTTTTGTGAAAACATTTTTTATAATTTTGAGTTTTGATACGTTTTTTTTAATGCACAAAAAAACGAATTTTGATGCGCAAAAAAATTTTGATGCACAAAATTTTTAACTTGTTTTAGTTTGATGCGCAATGTTATTTTGATGAAAAAAGTCAAAAGAAGTTGGGTGCAAAAACCAATTTTTGATGCACAAAAAAAAGATTTAATGCGCAAACGTATATTTTCAAATTTTTTTTTCGGAAAAAATATCCACTTTTAGAAAAAAGTTTTTCACAACTTTTTCATGCACCATCATACCCGATCTTGTGGGATTTTTTGGGAATTTTTCGTGAACTTTTTTTGAAAAAAAAATCTTTTTATCTTTTTACGGATATTTGTCTTTTTATTTGATCTTTATCCTATATATATATATATATATATATATATATATATATATATATATATATGTATATGTGTGTGTGTGTGTGTGTGTGTGTGTGTGTGAATTTATGACCTTCGAATATAATAGTTAACACTAGCATCTGAAAAAAAGAGTGTTTTGATGTTTTAATATTCCGATCGTGTTACTAGAAGCATTAAAAGAACTGTATAGTTGTTTCTATGAATAGATTGTGTCATTAGATACGTAATTGTAACCCTTTTTGGTTGTTGAAACACTTGTTTTTATAACGATAAATGGAAAATGATAACAAGGAGACATTTGTATCAATTTTTGATCGAATAGGAAGGAAAATGATGGTTCTGATCATCCAGTGTTCACTTTTGCTTCTGTTTTGCTATTTGTCGTTGGTACGATCTTGTATGTTATGGTATATAAGTGTATCTATTCTATATTTTTTAGACGTTAATTATACATGACTCATCCTCATCATTTGATCATAATCAAAGGCCTTTAATTACCGTGTCTGTGGGCAATTGTTTATTTCAAAATAAACTTTTGTTGATCGATCTTATTGTATTGTCTAGAAGGATACTTACATTGGGGATAAAATAACATAGAAGGCGCCTCTACAACATGTAAGTATTTCAATCTCCTATATGCTATATTGATACTAAACTTTCTTTTGGATCATTGGGATTCAAAGCCCAAACAGGTGAGCCTGACACATTCATATCTCAAATTATATAGTTCATCAAAAGAAAATAAAGAAGGGTTCTTTTTTTTTCTTTAACGATTCAGAGGTGGTCGAGTTGATATGAAGGTGAAGGTAGTGGGCCTACCAATTGTGACCGAGGTAATGGTGGCCGAGACAATCGTGACCGAGACCGTTGAAATAGTGACCTACGGAATTGTGATTGCTGCACTCGTGACCGATGCAATGGTGGCTTTTTTGCTTGAGCTTGAGGAGCTGAAGGATCTTCTTTTGGATCATCGGGTTTCAAAGCCCAAACAGGTGTCTGATCACGTGCATAACCGTTGTCATAGAACAACTCTTCACCAACTTCAATATGCTTTTTTGCAAATATGCCAACATGATGATCACCCGTCACTTAAATATCTGCATGTCTCGCCTTATTTAGTGTCTAAACAAGCCGACACATGCAGAATTAAAAGTGGCAGTTGATCATCGTGTTGACATATGTGCAAAAGAGTGTATTGGTGCTGGTGTAGAGTTGTTTTAAGATTATGGTTATGCACGTGATCAGGCACCTGTTTTGGCTTTGAAACTGGATGATCTGAAAGAAGGTCCTTCTGCTCCTCAAGCTCGAGCCAAAAACTCACCATTGCATCGATCACTAGTGATGCACTCACAATTGCATAGGTCACTATTTCAGCGGTCACCGTTGCATCTGTCGCGATTGTCTCGGCCACCATTACCTTGGTCACCATTGACAGACCCACTACCTCCACCATCGCCTCGACCACCAGTGGATCGTTAAAGAAATAAAAACACTTCTTTTTTTCTTTTGATGAACTATACATTTTGAGAAAATGAATGTGTTGCATGATTTAGTTGATGTACGCGCCTTTAATGTTAGACTGAAGATTTGATTCCAAACATCTTGAACGCCTGATTCCAAACATCGATTCTATAATCTGACAAAGTAGTTATGTTTAAAAACTTGACTGGAGTTTTCATTTGTTTTATGATGCATTGGAGAATGGGATATGTTTCTGAACTATTATTGTTGGTGGTTGTGGTTTGGTTGAGGGGTTGAGTGGCTTCTTTACAATGACAGCCATCATTCCATTCACCACCTTTGTAACATGAAGGAGCGGAACTTCTCAATAAAACTTGTGTTCATCTTGGGTTTACATTTTTGTCTACCCATGATGCCCATGTTTTCGTTGATTTTGCGAAAGCTATTGATGAATCAAGATAAGGCAGAACGTTATCTGCTTTCTGATAGTAAGTAATTCACCCTTCAACTTTAGGGGTAACATTATTAAGATTTTTAGCAAAGTAAAAACTATTATGATCATATACATTCTTAGACACCTTGCGGCCTGCAATAGAATGTAGATCTAGA
Organism: Chrysanthemum seticuspe; assembly: GCA_019973895.1. Classification (NCBI taxonomy): domain Eukaryota; kingdom Viridiplantae; phylum Streptophyta; class Magnoliopsida; order Asterales; family Asteraceae; genus Chrysanthemum; species Chrysanthemum seticuspe. The sequence goes on from BPTQ01000006.1 coordinate 138,971,780, forward strand.
TGTGTCCATGCAAACGAATCGGGAATGCAAGTATTCTAACCCCACGTTCAGAATTTAATGTTTCCACGTCTTTGTTAAATATGGTTTGTATTATTGTGAATGGCATTATATTCTGCGATATGTATGCTTTACAAAAATAAATTCAGCAACATTTATATATAATGAATAGCTCTCAGATTTTGATACATCATATGTATATTTCTCAAACGTTTGATGCGATTGATGTGTTATGGTATGATACTTATACTATCCAATTCTGTTCTAAATTTATATATTAACCAAAGAGTTGAACATAAATTCCTTTGTCATTTATGCATCTTTCTAAATTGCCAGCAGATTGTCTGAAACCTACGAGCTGACTGAAAAGTGAGACCATCGGCGCTTTTTAAATGAAGCACGGCACCAGCAGCTGTAATATCATTCTCACTGATCACAAGTTCAATACTAATCGATCCGGTCTCATCAAGGTTTATATATCCTGCATGTACGTTTTGATTGTTTAGTTTCATTTATTTTACTTACGTTACATTCTATCCTCATATATGCACATAACATAATAATTTTACACTTTATATGAAATATGTATAACAAGATCAAGTAAATGTTATGTTGATGTACAAGTTGCTATCCTGATTAAGCATGTAATTAATAGTTACCAACATTTGAAGAAGATCTGCTTGATTGTTTTTATGATTAGATCGTGTTACTAGAAGCTAAGTATCACCTTTTTTGGTTTGTGAAAAACCAGTTTCTAATTTTATATGGAAAAATAGATCTACAAGTTAGCTATTGAATTTACGATACACGATCTAGATATTTCAGTAATCTAGATTAGAATTAAAGATGTAGAACATGTTAGCTATCGAAATTAAGATACATGATATATGTGTATGGATTAATGACATTAAGAATGAAGCTGAAAAGAGAGTGTTTTGATGTTTAATGATCATATCGTGTTACTAGAAGCATAACAAATTGCACCCGAAAATCTTGCATTAACTATACTAATTTAGGATCTCCCTGCCTTGAACCCTCCATTAGCAATGCCAACCAACAAAATTGCGGCCAAATATAAGACATCCTGTGGATAAGTACCCTCCCAGATACTTGATAACGCTACACGCGTCGTTCGGGGTCAAGGAAACTTCCTTTTCTTCGAGCAAGTTTTATAACACCCTAGGCAGTGAACCTAATCGTTGTAGTGTAGTAATTAGGGTAAGCCACGGGTATTGATATCGTTCTCTAGGGGAATAGGAATGCTAGTAAGGAGTTACTACGCTAAAGTTAAGGTTGAGGAAGATTATTTTTTTATCTTTTTATATTTTATGAAAGGGAAAGGTACGAATCTCGGGTATTGGATTTGGGGGGTTGGTATTTCTACCGATTACTCTACTATTATCTAATTATCTAAACTAAGGTTGTGGGAGTCTATGTCTAATTAATGTGTGCTCGTATGATAGTTTAAAGATGTGTTTACTTAGTTTGTATTACTCCTTAATTATCTCCTATTGGTGGTTGAATTGTCACGTCCTTATTCTTAGTTGCGTTGTGTGTCTAAAGTTGTAGGGTATGCATTTCTCCCTAACTCTTTGAACTTACCAAAGGGTCTCGTCTACAAACCCACTAGGGATGATAAACTCCTACTCTAAGGCGCTCTTTGGATGGTTTAGCCTACAACTACTCAGGTAATTATATTCTAAGGTTCACAAAGATGAATCAAGCATTAAGTACACAACGAATGACCTATCGCATTACTAGATCATTAATCAACTAAGATAAGAAACAACCAATCAATATTCAATAATTAAGTTTCATACTTCCTAAGCAAACACACAAATAAATTAGCCGGACATGGAGAACATGCAAGCATACACACAAATAATCAAAGACATAATTGAATTAATGAAGTAAAGACTTATCTTGATGTAAGATAGGGTTTAAAACCCTAAAATGCTGTACAAGACACCTTAGGTTCGGTTTTAGGTTTTTACTCCAAAAGACTCTCCACAAAAGACTGAAAATTTCGGATTCTATATATAAGATTACATATGCGACGGCGTCACCTTATGTTTTGTGACGCCGTCGTGTCGCCGTCATTAGGGTTTCGTCTTGGCCACGTTAACCTTGCGACGGCGTCACCTTATGTCCGTGACGCCGTCCTCTTCAGCTTCTGACGTCGTCTGGATTGCATCTAGGCCGTCTGAGTAGCGACGGCCTACTCCTTCACAACTAGACGTCGTCACTTGAAAATACGAGTTTTGGGTTCTGGACCGTCACAATAATTTTGGGACGGCGTCGCCATTAACACCTGACGCCGTCGCCTTCTAATTTCAGCAACTGTGAGTGTCTCGATTATGACTTTGGCCATTTTCTTCATATATTCGCGCCTTTTCGTCCAAATAAGTGCCATTCCAGCATTTTGCCTTCAAGAGACCTAAAAAGTGAAAAGGAACGATATTAAGTAATAACGGATACAAAAGTGATCAAATAAGGACTTAAACGACCCCTCAAAATGGTACCTTTTAAAACCTTATCAAATATCCCTACACTTGTTATTTGCTTGTCCTCAAGCAAATGTGCTTTTAGCCAATTAATTTATAAGTTAGGGGTCATGAAGCATTAATTCAAAACGGTCCACAACACATATAAGCCCCGCAAAAGTCATAACAAGCACGGAAATTACATACTAGCACCTCACATGGGGTGTTTGGATACTCACATCTCTCTCGGGTGTATATATGAAATATAACAAATAGGAAATGGAAGATAAACACTCATTAACCGGTCCTAGTACATAGATTACCATAGGCTTGAGAATAGATCAAACCTCCATCGCTTTGGCGTAAGCACCTAGGAAAGACTATCAAAGAGGTCTTTTAAAGGGTTGTAATGTTAGGCTTACGGTAGGGAAACAAGGGTTTGGTGGGATAGGCTATTTAGTGGTGGTAAGTCAAAAATCTCTATGTTACAAGCATATGAAGAATGGCGTTGCTAAGCCAAGACTCGACACTCTAAACTCTAGATAACTGAAATAAACAAACATAAATTTAAAAGATAGATGTATGATGGTAGCCCGTATGTTTTTTTTTTTTTTTTTTTTTTTTTTTTTTTTTTCATACACTTTTACTCTACCATCCTCTACGATAACATCAAAATACTAGGGATTTATAGGCATATCCCTACACTTGAGTTTTTATTACTCTAACACTAATTTGACCCGATTTGAAAAGATCAAAACACTTGGGGTACATTATTACGCAAACAAAGGGAATTTGAATTTAACGTTCCCTTCCCGTCATTTCATAACTTTAACTTTTCCCATGAATCCCAATCGTCCCAAAACTGTATACAAAGGATATGACTCGACTTAGCAACTTATGCAAGCAACTAGATAATTGAACTAAGGGTTTGGGGTGATAACAAACATTTGCACTAAAAGTGAGTGCATAAGGGGTAGGCTAAGGCGATTTGGGTGTATATTTGGGGGTGGGGTGTAAACAATGCTCTTCATTGATATTCCGGAAAAACCGAAACATCACGAGAACCGCGAAAAGGATAGGCTCTGAGGGGTTAACTAGGGGTATCGTGTACTAAAGATGAGTACAACGCAAAGGGTGTGGGTGAATTACTCAACCGATATGGAAGAAGTAATTATATTACAGGTATCAAACAAGGGTTATCCTAATGCCTCTTATCATTTAGTTATTCCTAACTACACAAGTGTAGCCTCACTTGCGATCTCGGAATGCATCACAAAACAAGTTCTAGAATCTAATATACTACCGGTTCACACTCTAAGCATTGAAGATGAATGCTTTTATTCCTACTAATCTAAGGGCGATCCTCACATTTTGGTGGAATTTGGGTGGTAAAGGGTTTTGTGCTAGTCATATAACTTCCTATCCGTGAGACGCTTTTGTTAAGACTAATGGCCCACTCCTATATGTCATGAAAAATTTTAAATTTGGTGCAAAAATTACCCTAACCGACATTTTCTCATGGTTTATTACACAATCACAATTGGACAAAGCAAATAGTCAAGGATAAGCATAGTTTCAAAGTTCCCGTTTTATTTTCCCTCCCTACACTTAAACTGAACATTGTCCCCAATGTTCCCCGAAAGTATCAAAGTTATGATAATGGAATGTAATTAAAAACGAAAGAAACTAATACTCCCCTGATTAGCTCGGTAGGATCCGTGTAAAGTGGTGGTTAAATCCTTTTCAAGAAGAATTATTGCGTGAAAAGCTCCTTCCAATCTTATGTAACTTCTTCTTGACAAACTAAACCTGCACACTTGAAGAAAACAAACGAAACCTTCGCGTAAAATCGGCGGTAATAATATATATAAGACTCGATTTAAACTAGGATATAATGCTTGTGGAATGGATGTTTACAGAATTTCTAAGAAAATTAAGACCTGGAAAATTCCAAAAATTTATAAGTGGTTCAGAAAACGAGAAAAAAGTAATCTGATGTTTTTACTCCTTCCTGACGCCGTCAGGTTGCAATCCTGACGCCGTCAGGTTATCCTGACAAAAACTGGTCTGCGATTTTCTGGAAAAAATTCTGGAAAATTTACATCTTTAGAATCTGGAAAAATTTCTGCAAAACATCCATTATGACTCGATACAAGCATTTGACTCGAACAAACAAACATAAATATCTTTTAGTTAATTGTTATTCTCATGTTTACGTTTCTTTTGAAAACGTGTGTAATCCTCCCTACACTTATCCCTTATGTAAAATACCTTTATATGCAATTAAGACGAGGTTAAAAACAAAATAAAGCATTTTTACAAATTTAAACATGAGGATTAACAATTAATAAAAGATATATGACACTAACAAGCAAACAATTAAGCATGGGTTGCCTCCCACGAAGCGCTTTTCTTTATTTAAGAGTCTTGTAGCTAGACTCATAGTCGTGCTCCTACGTTTCCTCACGCATCCTCAATGAGAATTCTATCATGTTGACAAAATCTTCATCGACTCGATACCTAGGCCCTAAAGTCAAGCAATCCTTATAGAATCCGAAAATCTTAGCCATAACATAATCAACACCTTTTTCCCTATCCTCATCATTCCTATAATAGACCGACAGTTTAAGTTCCTTTTCATCATTAGAGAGTGATGAAAACTTCTCAATCTTAAACGGCATTTGGTAAGCTATGTCATCGGTCTCATTCTTGAATCGCACTACTCCTAACGAGGGGTCATAGGTCATCCCGGTGCTTTCTATGAAAGGTTTTCTTAGAATAACATGGGACAAGCTAGGGTCTATGGCCGTGCTAATATCATCCACAATTATGAAGTCCGTAGGAAACGTGAAACTACCTACATAAACGGGCAATCCCTTAACTCTTCTGATGAGTGTGTAAATACTCATCATTTTTGGTACAAAATAAACTGCAAAATCATCTGAAAACACTCAGAAACACATCAAAATGATCAAAATATCACAAATCAGTGTTTTATGTGTCTTAAATGCAAAAATATCAAAATCAGATGAAAAACATATCAAATTTGCAAAAATTGCAGTTTTAGTCCCCCAAAGTTCAAAAGTTGTCAAAAACAGTCCCTGAGCACATAATTTCAAAAGTAAAGTCACCAAAGGTCCTTTTAAAATCAAAAGTTGTCAAATTTAGTCCTTTGGTGAAAAATGTGAAAAGTTTGAGAAATTTACAAAAATGGTCCTCCAAGTTTGAAATTTGGCAGAATTGGTCCCTGGAAAATGTGAAAATGGCAACTTTGGTCCTTGAACTATTGATACTTGTCAATTTCAGCCCCTGAAGTATCTTTGAGAAATTGGCAGCCTAGGTCCCTACAGTTTCAGAAATTACAAGACAAGTCCCTATGTTATTAAAACCTTTTATTCACTTTGGACTTGTCAAAATGGCTTTTGGACCCCTTCCTACCCTTTGGCCCCTGTCATTACAACAAATTGGACCCCCTGTTATTAAAATATCCCAAGTCAAACCTCTGTTGACCCTCCACCCTTCCCTCCAACTCACGTGCAACCACCTCCATCATCACAACCTGCACGCATGCCTGCAAGCCTCCCCCCTCCTCCACCATCATACACCTAACCTACCCTCCACCTCACACTCAAAGCCAAGGTGCATTTAATGCACCCTTGTACTCAACACTCAAGCCCCAGCTGGCTTAACCAAAATTGGCGCCAAAAAGCAATTGAACGGCTAGGATTAATTTGAGTGATCCAATGGTCAAGTTTATTGGTGGGATATGTCCAGAAAGAGGAGAGAAGTAGCTTGGGTGTATAAAGAGGCCAAGAGAAGCAAGAAGAAAATAGTTAGCTTTTATTTTTGTTGCAATGTATGTCGTTTTATATCTTAACTAGTCTTAAGTAGTTTTAATCTGTATTTTCAAGCTTAATTGTATCAAATAACAGTACCCAAGTGTATTTCAACTTTCTTTAAGTATCAATCTTAAGTTCATGTTAATTTCAATCTTATGTGTCCACTGTTGAGATTTGTGTTTTCAAACTCACTTGCTTAAGCTTTTAACAACTCATTTTCAATCTCAAATAAGTTCATATAAGCTCATAAAAGCTTTCCATAAGCTCATAATTCAGTTTCACTCACTTGTGAACCTTGGTCAACAAAAGTCAACACGGGTACAAAAATTGAAGCAGAATGGATATGGGTTGATGCAGGCTTGGAATTGGGTTGAATTATAGCTTATTGGATTGGGTTATATAGGTTAGAGGTTCTTGGTTCTCATATTTGCTAGCCATTGTGGCTTGGACTATTTGTAAGTCAAAATTAAGGCTTTATGCATAATCTGTATTTGAAGTTTAAATCTGTTTAAACCTGTTCTTATAGTAGTAATTCAGTGATAATAAGTTAATTTGATCATAAAAAAGGTTGGTTCTGTGTTTGGATTTGTCTCAAGTTGCAAAATTAAGTTATATAGGGGTGTTTGGCTTAATCTGTCTATCTGTCTTTAAGGCCTAGGCAGTGTTAGCTTTTAGTTGTTTTATGTTAGTTAAGGTCATTTGAGCTCATTTTAGTCAATAACTTGGATCTGCATAGCCTAAAAGTCAAACTTGACTCTAAATCTGTCTACCTGTTAACTGTTGGGGATTTGGGATTAGCAAATCATCATTTTGTGTTTAGAAATCCATAAGCTTGTTTGCATTACAATTGTTTTATCATATTACATCAGTGTTAAGCCAAAAATTTGATCTAAAGTTCAAATTAGTCAAAGTTCATCAATATCTTGAAAAGTCAAAAAGTGCTAAAACCTGTGTTGGGCTCAGATTGAAGGAATTTTCATGGCTTCAGTTTTTAGCCATTTTTAGTGAAATTTGGTACTTTAAAAACTTCATCTGGTCTGGTCACTTATTGCCATTTTAGTTGAATTTTACAAATTTTATAAAAGCTTCAAATCAGCTCTCCTTTTAGACCCAAAGTGCCCTGCACCACAGGTCAGTGAATACTGAGTTTTACTCAGTTTTTGTGCAAAGTGAACAGAGCTCATAAGAGCTTCCCATAGTCTGAATTTTGGAACATTTGATCTCAACCAGGTCCTTTCCAAGTTCCAATTCTTAGTTTTAAGTTTGAGCTTATTTATAAGCTTGTGCATGTGTTCAAACTTGCTACCCAGGAAACTGTTTTAGCTTATTGCTCCTTTTATCAAATCTGTTGTAATCAGCTTCTCTAAGGTTGTAGTTTGTTGAAACTTGTTCCAATTTAGTCCTTTTAGCATAATTAGGCTTCTGTAAACAGTTGGTGTCTTTTGGTGAGCTTTTAGCTTACCAAAGTGCTTATTCATAAGCACTTTCCATAGCAGTTCTTAATTTCTCCACATAAGTACTTGTTTTTCCATTTTTCGAAGATTCCTAGTATTAATTTAGAGTTTTCCTGAAAATTTCAGATTTTTCTAAGTTGTTTTGCTATTTTTCCTAATTTAAATTAGTTTTTAATCATTTTTAATTAGCTTTTAATATAAAAAATTCAGAAAAGGTTCAAAAAAATAATTTTTCAATTTTATTAAGTTTAGATAAATATAAAAAGTGAAAAAAGTAATTTTCCAGATTTTTCATAGTTTATTTGGTAATTTTTAGTAATTTAATTAGTTTTAAATAGTTTAAAATTCATAGAAAATAGAAAAATAGTCAGAAAAATACAAAAATAGTTTTGAAAATTCTAGTTTGATATTTTAGACTTTTCCATTTCATAATTTTATTTTTCTAGCTTTATTTCCTAATTTCTTGTATTTTAGATAATTATTAAATAGTTAAAAATAGTTTTTAATTAATAATAATTAGATAATTAGTGATAAAAATAGTTTTCTTTTTTTAAAAAGTTTATTTTATCATTAGGATTGTAAAAATATCATTTTCGTATTTTTAGGGTTAATATTGCTTTAGTTTCACTTTTTAATTTGTACGTCGCGTAGATTTTAATTTCAGTTTCGTAAAACATAAAAACAAAAACATCATTTTAATTTTAGTGATAGCGTTTATTTAATAGATTTTATCTTTTTAATTTACTCTCATTTGCATTTTAGCCTTTGCATTTGTCTGATATTTCTGTAGTTATAATAATCAAATCATAAACCCTTTTTCGTTCAAACTCCTCGATCACTATACGTTGATTGATCCATTGCATAGCTCGCTGGGACATAACGACCCGGGGAGACTCTATACTCCTCAGATCTTCATTGATTTCGTGCTTAGGCTGCTTTAAGTTTTCTTACGCTTGCGTGAGGGAACTTGACGGTTTTGCGCGCATCAAATTTTTGGCGCCGCTGCCGGGGAGCTGTGCTGATCTATCTTCTGTTGTAGCAGATTAGTTGTTTGAATCCTCACTCTTTGTTTATATCATCCATCTCTGTATATATATATATATCCATATTTTCTTCTAAAAAAATCCAAAAACCCAAAAACAACCAAAAACGTATAAAACACAAAAATATTTTTCTTTTGTTTCTATATATGAATCAAAAATAAAAATACAAAAAGAATCGTCGTTTTCTTAAATAATTAACAACTTAAAAGATTACCACCGAAAACCAAGGCAGTGCACTACCTAACTGGGGGTGCGACCATAATAAGTTCCCGAACTAAAGATTTAAAACTTGCCTTTGTGTCCTTGTGATTGGTGTACCTTTTTCAAAGAAGCCATTCATATTGTGATTATTGGTTAAGTTCACTGTTGTTTTGCCTCGATTTTGTGTTAATTGATTTTGTTGTGATATCGACGTCTCAGAACCAGAAAACCCATAAAGATTCTTCTCACCCCATTTTTACAAAACGTCTTCATAATTCTCATTCTCATCTGAAAGATTTTCATAATTCCATTTCTCTCCTTAACTCTGAGTTTCCTTAGAGTTAACTCTAGTGTATGCGCACTCGCTCTTCTAGATCTGTGAGCCCATTTCGTGAGCTTGTCAAGATTCCAAGAAGGCGTGCTCGTAGACTTTCTGCTCCATCAGTCGGATCTGAGATCCGGACTGTTCGCACTCCTCCCGTTATCATGGCGGATGAGATTCCTATGTGCGAGCTTCTCCAGGCACCCATCGACGGGTATGGAGATGCTATCGTTGTACCAGCCATCGTGGCTGAAAACTTTGAACTCAAGACCGGGTTACTGAATCTTGTAACCTCTAATCAATTCTTCGGTTTTGAGCGGGACGATCCTCATGCTCATATTCGATGGTTTAACAAGATTGCATCTACCATCAAGTATAAGAATGTCCCTACCGAAGCTGTTAAGCTTCTTCTGTTCCCGTTTTCTCTTGAGGGGCAAGCCCGGATTTGGCTTGAAAAACAACCCCCTCAATCAATAGAGACATGGGAAGATCTGGTGAAGAAATTTGTGAATGAATTCTATCCACCTTCCAAGACCACGAGCCTCAAAAATGAAATCATCAAGTTCACTCAGAAGTTTGATGAATCCTTCAGTGAATCGTGGGATCGTTTCAAGGAATTGCTTCGCAAATGTCCTCACCACGGTTTCTCCGAGTTGATGCAACTCGATACTTTCTACAATGGAGTGAGTCAATCTGATCAAGATTCTCTCAATTCCTCCGCGGGAGGAAATTTCCTGAGCAAAACTGTCAAAGAAGCTTTAGCGATAATCGAAAACAAGTCTAAAGTCCGCACTGCACGAAGCAAGCCGGTTGTTTCCCAAGTCAGTGTTGGACCTTCTTCTTCTTCATCGCCCGTGAGTCAGTCTAGCACCGATGCTAAGATTGATAAACTCACGGAAGCTATCCAAGCTTTGGTTCTCTCCAATCAAAAGAAAGTCTCTTTTCCACAAACTTCACCTCCTGCTGAAGTTAAGAAAGTGGAAGTCTGTGTTACCTGTGGTGGCCCCCATGCTTACTATAACTGTATGGCCACCGATGGTAACCCTTTTGAAGCTAATGCTGTGGGCGGGATGTCTAATCAAGGAGGCAATCAATATCGTGCTCCTATAGACCCGAACCACCGTCCTAACCACTACTCTGGACCTCCCGGTTTCAATCAAAATCAAAACCGTAATCAGAATCAAAACAGACCAAACCAAGGTTTTCAAAACCAAGGTCATTTCAATCCAAATAACGGTTTTCAAAATCAAAATCAAAATTTCCAACAACAAGGAAATTACAATAGAAACCCAGGTCAGGGAAATTTCAACCCAGGGTATTTTCATGGAAATAATCAAGGGAATTTTCAAAATCAAGGCCCTAATCCTAACAATAGAGGCCAGAATTTCCCTGTACAAACTCAAGCCATTGTTCCAACTGGACCATCATCTGATGAGCTGTTGAAACAATTCATGAAATCCCAAGAAGAAATGAATCGGTTGTTGGTTAGCCAGATTGCTGACATCAAGAAGTCTTTAAATGATCGACCCTCGGGCTCAGGTACTCTACCTAGCAACACGATCGCTAATCCGAGGGGCGATGCAAAGGCGATCACAACCCGAAGTGGTGCTTCTTATTCTGGACCCGCTGTTCCTACTACCTCTTCTTCCTCTCTCCCGAAGGTAGTGGAAAGCGAACCTGAGGCGACGAAGGACAAGGAACTTCCTACTAATAACGGAAGTGCCAATAATGTCCATCCTCAGGTTGTCCCCAAAACCAAGCCTGGAGTTGTTTTTGAACCTCCAGTTGTTGACCCTAAATCCAAAACTTCTATTCCTTACCCCTCTCGGTTACATGAGCAAAAGCTCCGCGAGAAAGCTAGTCATCAAATGGAAAAATTCTTTCAAATTTTCCAAGAGCTACACTTTGACATAAGCTTCGCGGATGCCATCATGTTGATGCCCAAGTTTGCATCTACTCTGAAACATATGCTGAGCAACAAAGAAAAGCTATTTGAAATGGCTAAGACTCCTTTGAATGAGAATTGCTCAGCTGTTCTGTTAAAGAAGCTTCCCGAGAAGCTAGGAGATCCCGGAAAATTTATGCTTCCTTGTGTTTTTCCTGGGATGATTGAATGCTTTGCCCTTGCCGATCTTGGTGCAAGCATCAATCTGATGCCGTATTCAGTATGGAAACAACTCTCTCTTCCGGAACTTATTCCTACCTGCATGACTCTTGAGCTTGCAGATCGATCTATCTCACGTCCTCTTGGCATCGCCGAGGATGTATTCGTAAAAGTGGGAAAGTTCCATTTTCCAGCTGACTTCGTTGTTGTTGATTTCGATGCTGATCCGCGAGTTCCCCTCATTGTTGGGCGGGGATTCTTGAGGACGGGCCGTGCTCTTATAGATGTATTTGAGCAAGAAATCACTCTGCGTGTGGGTAACGAAGCTGTTACCTTTAACCTCGATCAGACTTCGAGGTACTCCTCAAATTATGACACTGAATCAATTAATCGAGTCGATTTATTTGACATTGCTTCAGAGGAGTACTCTCAAGAGTTTCTTGGTTATCTTCATAATTCTGTGAGTGGAAATTCCGATTCCACCACATCTTCTCAACCTATCATTGCCGACTCTTCCCCCTCTCTCACTCCGTTTGAGGGAGGTGACTTCCTTCTGGAAGAGATCGATGAATTTCTGGCTACTGATGAATCAATTCCGCCTGGAATTGATGGTATTTATGATTCGGAGGGAGATATTCTTTATCTTGAGCAGTTGCTCAATGAAGATCCATCATCTTCACTCCCTCCGAAAGAGATCACTAAGGAGGAAATCAAATCAGTGCAATCTTCCACTGAAGAATTTCCCGAGGTTGAACTTAAGGACCTACCTCCTCATCTCGAGTATGCATTCTTGGAGGGTGATGATAAATTACCCGTCATAATTGCTAAAGACTTGACTGAGGAGGAGAAAACTGCTCTCATAAAGGTCTTGAAGTCACACAAGCAAGCAATTGCTTGGAAACTCTCCGATATTAAGGGTATCAACCCTGAGTTTTGTACTCACAAAATCTTAATGGAGGATGACTTCAAGCCAGCAGTCCAAAGTCAGAGAAGAGTGAATCCTAAGATTCATGAGGTTATCAAACAAGAGGTTCTCAAACTTCTTGATGCCGGTCTGATTTACCCGATCTCTGATAGTCCTTGGGTTAGCCCAATTCATTGCGTTCCAAAAAAGGGTGGCATTACTGTTGTCACGAATGAAGAAAACGAGTTAATTCCAACTCGATTGGTTACGGGATGGCGTGTGTGTATTGACTATCGAAAGTTAAACGAAGCCACCCGTAAAGACCATTTTCCTCTACCCTTCATGGACCAGATGCTTGAGAGATTAGCAGGGAACGAGTACTATTGTTTCCTTGATGGTTTCTCGGGTTACTTTCAGATCCCCATTGATCCGCTGGATCAAGAGAAAACCACATTCACCTGCCCATACGGGACGTTTGCCTACAGACGTATGCCTTTTGGCTTATGCAATGCTCCTGGCACGTTCCAAAGATGTATGATGGCAATTTTCCACGACATGATCGGGGAAACTATGGAGGTGTTTATGGATGACTTCTCGGTCATTGGGGACTCATTTCATACATGTCTCTCCCACTTAGACAAAATGCTTAAAAGGTGTGAAGACACCAATCTCTGTTTAAACTGGGAGAAGAGCCACTTTATGGTCAAAGAAGGCATAGTCCTTGGCCATAAGATTTCTAAGAATGGGATTGAGGTAGATAGAGCAAAAGTTGATATCATTGCTAAATTACCTCACCCTACTACCGTCAAAGGTATTAGGAGTTTTCTAGGTCATGCCGGGTTTTATCGTAGATTCATTCAAGATTTCTCTAAAATCGCTCGGCCAATGACCCATCTTCTCGAGAAAGATGCTCCTTTTATCTTTTCTCCTGAGTGCATCGAAGCTTTTGAAACACTAAAGAAAAAGCTTACGGAAGCACCCATTCTAGTTGCCCCCGACTGGGATTTACCCTTCGAGCTTATGTGCGATGCAAGTGATTTTGCTATCGGCGCAGTCTTGGGGCAACGCAAAACTAAGCATTTTCAGCCGATCCACTACGCGAGCAAAACGATGACTGAAGCTCAAACCCATTACACCACTACAGAAAAAGAATTATTAGCGGTGGTGTATGCGTTTGAGAAGTTTCGGCCATATCTTATCTTGACAAAATGCGTGGTGTATACGGATCACTCGGCACTCAAATATCTCTTTGCAAAACAAGATGCAAAGCCGAGATTGCTCCGTTGGGTTCTCCTCCTACAAGAATTTGATATCATTATTCGTGATAAAAAAGGAGCTGAGAACCTGGCTGCTGATCATCTGTCCCGATTAGAGAACCCTCATCAAAATGTGTTTGAGAAAACGGAGATTAATGAAACATTTCCTCTCGAAACACTCAATGTGGTTTCTTTTCGTGGAGACTCTTCTACCCCATGGTTTGCCGACTTTGCAAATTACCATGCGGGTAACTTTGTGGTGAAAGGGATGTCGTCCCAACAGAAAAATAAATTCTTCAAAGATGTGAAACATTATTTCTGGGACGACCCCTACTTGTTTAAAATCTGTGCGGATCAAGTCATCCGGCGATGTGTGTATGGTCAGGAAGCCGTTGACATTCTCAAGGCTTGCCATTCTGGACCTACTGGGGGACATCATAGCCCCAACTACACCGCCAAGAAGGTGTTTGATTCCGGATTCTATTGGCCCACGATCTATAAGGATGCCCATGAATTCGTCAAAACCTGTGACGCTTGTCAACGTCACGGGAATATCTCACAAAGGAATGAAATGCCGCAAAACGCCATTCAAGTGTGTGAGATTTTTGACATCTGGGGCATTGACTTTATGGGGCCATTTCCTTCTTCTCACGGAAATAAGTACATACTCGTGGCCGTTGACTACTTGTCAAAATGGGTTGAAGCTAAGGCTTTACCCACCAACGATGCCCGAGTTGTTGTGAAATTCTTGAAATCCTTATTTGCTAGGTTTGGAACTCCACGAGCCATCATCAGTGATCGTGGTACGCATTTCTGCAATGACCAATTTGCAAGAGTCATGCAAAAGTATGGTGTAACTCACCGTACCTCTACTGCGTACCACCCCCAAACAAGTGGGCAAGTGGAAGTTTCTAACCGGGGGATCAAAAGAATTCTTGAGAGGACGGTTGGTGAAAACCGTGCCTCTTGGTCGGATAAGCTAGATGACGCACTCTGGGCCTTCCGTACAGCTTACAAAACACCCATCGGGTGCACTCCATACAAGCTGGTGTACGGGAAGGCATGTCATCTACCAGTAGAACTCGAGCACAAGGCATACTGGGCCTTGAAGCATGCTAATTTCGATATTCAGACAGCTGGTGATCATCGGAAAGTTCAAATGAATGAATTAAATGAACTCCGTGATCAAGCTTACGAGAACTCTTTGATCTATAAACAAAAGACAAAGAAGATTCATGACTCAAAAATCAAAAACCGCGTTTTCAACGTTGGTGATCGAGTCCTTCTTTTCAATTCAAGATTGAAGATTTTCTCGGGAAAATTAAAATCCCGCTTGTCTGGTCCATTTACTATCGCTAAGGTTTATCCTTATGGTACCATTGAGTTATCTCAACCCGATGGTCCTAATTTCAAAGTGAATGGTCATCGAGTGAAGCATTATTTTGGAGAGGACATTCCTCCTGTGGTTGTCCCGGATCTTCAAACTTTCCCCATGAACCAATGAATGCGGGGATCGAGTCAAGCTAGCGACTCGGTAATCAAAAACAGTAGCATGCCATATGGGTTTTCACCCATATTTCTGTCTTCTTACCTCTTTCTACCACCCTAGTGTGGGGGGGTTGCCCACATGTTTCAATTCAAAAAAAAAAAATAATAATAAAAAAATAAAAAAAAAAATAATAAAAAATCTTCTTTCTAAATAATGGCCGTAGTATTTCCCTTTTACGTTCTTTGTTTCGGCATAACCGCCGGTACTTTGAATATTGAGGGCAATATTCATTTCTAAGTGTGGGGGGGATTCTCACGAATTTTATCATGTAATTATACCGCCCAATCCCCCCGTTTTTGGCCAAAAATTTTTTTTTTGGAGCAAGTGTTCTACACTTTCTCATTTGGTTATCAGTCCGCCATGTCTGTAAGACAAAAGGATTGGCTAATCCAGGAGCAAACGGCTCTTGGTAAAGATTTCTCAAATCCGTTGACGGCTTGCAATTTGCCCAAAATTGTATGGTATTCAACTCACCATATCCTAAAAAGTGAAGAGTTGGCTAGCCCGCAAGATTATGGCTTGTGGTAAAGGCAGTGGAAAAACCATAATTGGTAATCGACTCACCAAAGATAATATTGATAATTTATCTAAGAGTTGGCTAGTCCAGAAGGGTACGGCTTCTGGTAAAGACAAAATCAAATCCGTTGGAAGCTGGTGGTTTGCTCAAAATCACATGGTTATCGGTGTACCATGGTTCTTACTTGAACTGAAACATTTGGCTACTCCAGAAGTAATGGCTTTTGGTAAAGAGATTAAAATCCATTATGTTTTCTCAAATCATTGCTAGGGACTAGCAATATCTCAGTGTGGGGGATTGATGAGTGTGTAAATACTCATCATTTTTGGTACAAAATAAACTGCAAAATCATCTGAAAACACTCAGAAACACATCAAAATGATCAAAATATCACAAATCAGTGTTTTATGTGTCTTAAATGCAAAAATATCAAAATCAGATGAAAAACATATCAAATTTGCAAAAATTGCAGTTTTAGTCCCCCAAAGTTCAAAAGTTGTCAAAAACAGTCCCTGAGCACATAATTTCAAAAGTAAAGTCACCAAAGGTCCTTTTAAAATCAAAAGTTGTCAAATTTAGTCCTTTGGTGAAAAATGTGAAAAGTTTGAGAAATTTACAAAAATGGTCCTCCAAGTTTGAAATTTGGCATAATTGGTCCCTGGAAAATGTGAAAATGGCAACTTTGGTCCTTGAACTATTGATACTTGTCAATTTCAACCCCTGAAGTATCTTTGAGAAATTGGCAGCCTAGGTCCCTACAGTTTCAGAAATTACAAGACAAGTCCCTATGTTATTAAAACCTTTTATTCACTTTGGACTTGTCAAAATGGCTTTTGGACCCCTTCCTACCCTTTGGCCCCTGTCATTACAACAAATTGGACCCCCTGTTATTAAAATATCCCAAGTCAAACCTCTGTTGACCCTCCACCCTTCCCTCCAACTCACGTGCAACCACCTCCATCATCACAACCTGCACGCATGCCTGCAAGCCTCCCCCCTCCTCCACCATCATACACCTAACCTACCCTCCACCTCACACTCAAAGCCAAGGTGCATTTAATGCACCCTTGTACTCAACACTCAAGCCCCAGCTGGCTTAACCAAAATTGGCGCCAAAAAGCAATTGAACGGCTAGGATTAATTTGAGTGATCCAATGGTCAAGTTTATTGGTGGGATATGTCCAGAAAGAGGAGAGAAGTAGCTTGGGTGTATAAAGAGGCCAAGAGAAGCAAGAAGAAAATAGTTAGCTTTTATTATTGTTGCAATGTATGTCGTTTTATATCTTAACTAGTCTTAAGTAGTTTTAATCTGTATTTTCAAGCTTAATTGTATCAAATAACAGTACCCAAGTGTATTTCAACTTTCTTTAAGTATCAATCTTAAGTTCATGTTAATTTCAATCTTATGTGTCCACTGTTGAGATTTGTGTTTTCAAACTCACTTGCTTAAGCTTTTAACAACTCATTTTCAATCTCAAATAAGTTCATATAAGCTCATAAAAGCTTTCCATAAGCTCATAATTCAGTTTCACTCACTTGTGAACCTTGGTCAACAAAAGTCAACACGGGTACAAAAATTGAAGCAGAATGGATATGGGTTGATGCAGGCTTGGAATTGGGTTGAATTATAGCTTATTGGATTGGGTTATATAGGTTAGAGGTTCTTGGTTCTCATATTTGCTAGCCATTGTGGCTTGGACTATTTGTAAGTCAAAATTAAGGCTTTATGCATAATCTGTATTTGAAGTTTAAATCTGTTTAAACCTGTTCTTATAGTAGTAATTCAGTGATAATAAGTTAATTTGATCATAAAAAAGGTTGGTTCTGTGTTTGGATTTGTCTCAAGTTGCAAAATTAAGTTATATAGGGGTGTTTGGCTTAATCTGTCTATCTGTCTTTAAGGCCTAGGCAGTGTTAGCTTTTAGTTGTTTTATGTTAGTTAAGGTCATTTGAGCTCATTTTAGTCAATAACTTGGATCTGCATAGCCTAAAAGTCAAACTTGACTCTAAATCTGTCTACCTGTTAACTGTTGGGGATTTGGGATTAGCAAATCATCATTTTGTGTTTAGAAATCCATAAGCTTGTTTGCATTACAATTGTTTTATCATATTACATCAGTGTTAAGCCAAAAATTTGATCTAAAGTTCAAATTAGTCAAAGTTCATCAATATCTTGAAAAGTCAAAAAGTGCTAAAACCTGTGTTGGGCTCAGATTGAAGGAATTTTCATGGCTTCAGTTTTTAGCCATTTTTAGTGAAATTTGGTACTTTAAAAACTTCATCTGGTCTGGTCACTTATTGCCATTTTAGTTGAATTTTACAAATTTTATAAAAGCTTCAAATCAGCTCTCCTTTTAGACCCAAAGTGCCCTGCACCACAGGTCAGTGAATACTGAGTTTTACTCAGTTTTTGTGCAAAGTGAACAGAGCTCATAAGAGCTTCCCATAGTCTGAATTTTGGAACATTTGATCTCAACCAGGTCCTTTCCAAGTTCCAATTCTTAGTTTTAAGTTTGAGCTTATTTATAAGCTTGTGCATGTGTTCAAACTTGCTACCCAGGAAACTGTTTTAGCTTATTGCTCCTTTTATCAAATCTGTTGTAATCAGCTTCTCTAAGGTTGTAGTTTGTTGAAACTTGTTCCAATTTAGTCCTTTTAGCATAATTAGGCTTCTGTAAACAGTTGGTGTCTTTTGGTGAGCTTTTAGCTTATCAAAGTGCTTATTCATAAGCACTTTCCATAGCAGTTCTTAATTTCTCCACATAAGTACTTGTTTTTCCATTTTTCTCAGATTCCTAGTATTAATTTAGAGTTTTCCTGAAAATTTTAGATTTTTCTAAGTTGTTTTGCTATTTTTCCTAATTTAAATTAGTTTTTAATCATTTTTAATTAGCTTTTAATATAAAAAATTCAGAAAAGGTTCAAAAAAATAATTTTTCAATTTTATTAAGTTTAGATAAATATAAAAAGTGAAAAAAGTAATTTTCCAGATTTTTCATAGTTTATTTGGTAATTTTTAGTAATTTAATTAGTTTTAAATAGTTTAAAATTCATAGAAAATAGAAAAATAGTCAGAAAAATACAAAAATAGTTTTGAAAATTCTAGTTTGATATTTTAGACTTTTCCATTTCATAATTTTATTTTTCTAGCTTTATTTCCTAATTTCTTGTATTTTAGATAATTATTAAATAGTTAAAAATAGTTTTTAATTAATAATAATTAGATAATTAGTGATAAAAATAGTTTTCTTTTTCTAAAAAGTTTCTTTTATCATTAGGATTGTAAAAATATCATTTTCGTATTTTTAGGGTTAATATTGCTTTAGTTTCACTTTTTAATTTGTACGTCGCGTAGATTTTAATTTCAGTTTCGTAAAACATAAAAACAAAAACATCATTTTAATTTTAGTGATAGCGTTTATTTAATAGATTTTATCTTTTTAATTTACTCTCATTTGCATTTTAGCCTTTGCATTTGTCTGATATTTCTGTAGTTATAATAATCAAATCATAAACCCTTTTTCGTTCAAACTCCTCGATCACTATACGTTGATTGATCCATTGCATAGCTCGCTGGGACATAACGACCCGGGGAGACTCTATACTCCTCAGATCTTCATTGATTTCGTGCTTAGGCTGCTTTAAGTTTTCTTACGCTTGCGTGAGGGAACTTGACGGTTTTGCGCGCATCATCTTCCTAGAAAATTGCAACTAACATTAGGATCATTGGGGTCTTACCTAGTTCGAATAGGCTTCTTCAATATCCAATTGTAATAGGTGCTAGTCATTATGTTGATTGGGGATTTGCGATCAATGTAGGCTTTTGCCACAAAAAGGTGTCCTATGACACATGGTATGTTAAGATTCCAAGGGTTCCCAAACTTGATTCGAGGACTTTTCCTAACATACATGTGACGGAGGTCACGCACTAAGTGAGGGTGGCGAGATAGTTCTTCTTCCGTAGGAAATTTGTTGAAATAGTCAATGTCTACTTCATCTACTTCCTCGGGTGTTTCATCATCCACAAGTGTATAGTCCTCTTCGTCATTTGTTTCATTAGGTTCAACTAAGGCGATGGTATTGACGAATTGGACATACTTTGTTAGCTTGCTTGGATCCTTAATCTCTATACCTGAAGGCTCGGGAGTTGAGATAGCACTAACCTTCTTATCACTATTAGCTATGGCTTTCAAAAGGTTGTCTATTTTCCTATCCATCTCGGCTTGTTGATGGTTAAAGCGGTCCGAGAGCTTAGCCATTTGGGTTTCTTGGGATGCAACTAGGTTTTGCAACATCCCTTCGACATTTTGTTGGTTAGGACCGTTAGGTGGGGGCCATGAGAAATCATTAGAGGTGAATTCTTTGGTTTGTCCCCAGTAGAAGTCGGGCTTGTTTTTCCATGCTTCACGGGTTTCATTGAAATTCCTAGGTCCGGGTGTTGTAGGGAATCTTCCTCCCGTTCCATTAATACGTGAGGATGCGTAGTCAACGGAAGCATGTTCTGGGGAGCGAGTGCTATTGCGCGTGTTATGAGGATCACAACACGGCTCACACGAGGAAGAAGCTTTGTTCACATGGTGTGAAGATTTAGGAGTTTCGTATGAGCTCATGAGGAATCTAACTTGATCTTCAAGTTCGATCATCCTACGGTCGGAAGGAGGCAAGGAGATTGCCTTAACGGTTTTGGGCAGCTCACGGGGGTCATCCCAACTTTCGTTGTCATAGAGGGCGAGGTCCTCTATTATACCCCATGATTCTTCTGCGGTGAAATCACTAAGTTTTCCACCGGCCGCTTGGTCAATGGATCGCTTAGTGGGGAAGTTGACATGATCATAAAAGATTTGGACTTGGAGCCAAAGATCAATGCCGTGATGAGGGACTTTATGAAGTAAGTCCTTGAATCGGGTCCATGCTTCGTAGAGAGATTCACCTTGACGTTGTTGGAACATCAAGATGTCATTCCTAAGCTTAGTGGTTCTCCCCGGTGGGAAAAATTGAGCAAGGAAGCGAGAAGTAAGATCATCCCAACTTGAGATGGAGCCGGCGGGAAGTCGCTCAAGCCAATTACTAGCTTGGTCCCGTAGAGAGAATTGGAAGAGACGCAGGCGCGTGGTCTCCCGAAGTAGTAGCATCAAGGTCGATGGAATCGACAATTTTGAGGAAATCCCTCAGATGCTGATTTGGATCTTCGGAACGAAGTCCATGGAATGCACATCCGTTTTGCACCAACCGGATGGTGTCGGATCGCAGGGCCGTAGTTTGGGCTTGGTCGGGAAGCTCAATAGTGTTCCTATAGCCAAGGTGGCTTGGTCTCGAGTATTCACCAAGAGTACGGGCTCTTGGCGGGTCATTTGGTGGTAGGTTGATGAATGGTAGTGGGTTATCACCTTCCATGATGAAAAGTGATGAGGTTACGAACAAAAGTCACGAAGAAGGGGGATAGACTAAGAGAAAGCTAAAAATGAGAAAAAAAGTTTACTTGATAGGAATCAAGCAAAGAAACCTAAACGAGGTGGACTACTAACTAGCTATTCTATTCCCCGGCAGCGGCGCCAAAAACTTGATAACGCTACACGCGTCGTTCGGGGTCAAGGAAACTTCCTTTTCTTCAAGCAAGTTTTATAACACCCTAGGCAGTGAACCTAATCGTTGTAGTGTAGTAATTAGGGTAAGCCACTGGTATTGATATCGTTCTCTAGGGGAATAGGAATGCTAGTAAGGAGTTACTACGCTAAAGTTAAGGTTGAGGAAGATTATTTTTTTATCTTTTTATATTTTATGAAAGGGAAAGGTACGAATCTCGGGTATTGGATTTGGGGGGTTGGTATTTCTACCGATTACTCTACTATTATCTAATTATCTAAACTAAGGTTGTGGGAGTCTATGTCTAATTAATGTGTGCTCGTATGATAGTTTAAAGATGTGTTTACTTAGTTTGTATTACTCCTTAATTATCTCCTATTGGTGGTTGAATTGTCACGTCCTTATTCTTAGTTGCGTTGTGTGTCTAAAGTTGTAGGGTATGCGTTTCTCCCTAACTCTTTGAACTTACCAAAGGGTCTCGTCTACAAACCCACTAGGGATGATAAACTCCTACTCTAAGGCGCTCTTTGGATGGTTTAGCCTACAACTACTCAGGTAATTATATTCTAAGGTTCACAAAGATGAATCAAGCATTAAGTACACAATGAATGACCTATCGCATTACTAGATCATTAATCAACTAAGATAAGAAACAACCAATCAATATTCAATAATTAAGTTTCATACTTCCTAAGCAAACACACAAATAAATTAGCCGGACATGGAGAACATGCAAGCATACACACAAATAATCAAAGACATAATTGAATTAATGAAGTAAAGACTTATCTTGATGTAAGATAGGGTTTAAAACCCTAAAATACTGTACAAGACACCTTAGGTTCGGTTTTAGGTTTTTACTCCAAAAGACTCTCCACAAAAGACTGAAAAATTCGGATTCTATATATAAGATTACATATGCGACGGCGTCACCTTATGTTTTGTGACGCCGTCGTGTCGCCGTCATTAGGGTTTCGTCTTGGCCACGTTAACCTTGCGACGGCGTCACCTTATGTCCGTGACGCCGTCCTCTTCAGCTTCTGACGTCGTCTGGATTGCATCTAGGCCGTCTGAGTAGCGACGGCCTACTCTTTCACAACTAGACGTCGTCACTTGAAAATACGAGTTTTGGGTTCTGGACCGTCACAATAATTTTGGGACGGCGTCGCCATTAACACCTGACGCCGTCGCCTTCTAATTTCAGCAACTGTGAGTGTCTCGATTATGACTTTGGCCATTTTCTTCATATATTCGCGCCTTTTCGTCCAAATAAGTGCCATTCCAGCATTTTGCCTTCAAGAGACCTAAAAAGTGAAAAGGAACGATATTAAGCAATAACGGATACAAAAGTGATCAAATAAGGACTTAAACGACCCCTCAAAATGGTACCTTTTAAAACCTTATCAATACTTCTGTTGGACAGAACCAGATGCATGCTTCTTGCATGGAGCATTGGATCCTTCATTTGTAGAACAGGTTTAATGTTGGATTTCCAGGATCGATTGAATATGATCAAACAACATCCATGTTATCATCAATAATCAATAAAAAAAAGAAACAAAGAAGATAGGTGATGAACCCATAAATCTGATATTATTATGAATGGATGGGTTACTTTGAATTACAGAATTGATCCTATATAAACCTAATGAAACGGTGTCTTTCAAAAGACATACCGGTTCATAAAATAACTGTTGCATTGTTTTCCTAAACCTAATAACCGTTTCATCTAATGGGTCTGTTGGAGGCCCATCCAGAAAATACAGGCTTCTTCCTTTTCGGTTGCATGCCTAAGAAAACGTTTCATATCTTATGTTTGGCATGCTGGACATTATCGTCCAACATTTCCCCTTAATGTCTTCTTCTGCAATTCTTTTCATCTTGAGACTTTCCCAGTCTTCTTCTTGAACCTTCGCGGTTGTTGTTGTTGCTTATGAATTCGAGACCATCACAGCCCCTTCATCTTTGAGACCTTCACAGCCCCTTCATCTTTGAGAGACCATCGCAGCCCCTTCATCTTTGGGTTGCAGGCCTAAGAAAACGTTTCATATCTTATGTTTGGCATGCTGGACATTATCGTCCAACATCATAGTGTCAAACATCTCCTGATAATTTGTTCTCATTTTTTACCTTAAAATCAATAAACAATTAAAAGTTTTAGTGAAGTGATCTACAAGCTGTAATAATAAAGGATTTATTCAAATTAGCTTTCGAAATTACAATACAAGATATACACGTGTATGGATCTATGACATTAAGTTGTGATTGGTTGCCTTAATTTTTAGATTGTGTGACTAAAAGTGTAAGAATAACCTTTATGCTTTTAATAATTTATTAGCTTTTGCATCTTCTTTGTCATTCATAAATAATCCTTTTATGGGATATTAGGTGATTCCTTTTTTGTTTGTTAGACGCGAAGGAATTTAAAAATGGTGGAAGAACCTTCATCTATATCGGACTCAAAATGGTGGAAGAACCTTCATCTATATCGGACTCATAATAGTCAGTAGATTATAATAGATGTGACCATATGCGTTTTTCAAGGCCGGATACTCACATTATGGATACTAGCCGAGTACCCGCGTCTAGCGGCAGCTGTGTCTAGCTTTCGACATTATTTTAGCGGCGAATATTTTTTCATCGACAAACTATGTTCGTAGCGTTAAGGAATCTTTTTTTGGAGAAATTTTAATTGTTATATCATGGTTGCATATCAGCGAAAATGTTTAACTCTCAATCGGACTGCAAGTGTACGTGTTTTTTTATATTTACTTTGTCTCAAAATAATTGTTCATTGACAATAAATACACAATTTAAAAAAAGTATCACTATTACAGCTTTTTTCTTATTACTTTTTGTAGAATGACAGTTTCCTTCTTAAGTAATTAATTAAAAACTTCTTTAATTATTGTGATAATAATCTCAAGTGAGAGTAATATGATAAACTCGAACTAAATTCTTTATCTATTTTTAAAAGAGAACAATTAATTTCGAACAACCCGAAATGAAAATGTGAATAATAAGTATGAGACGAAAATTGTCCTATTTATGAGATTTGCTTAGCGCTAATACTCTGTAGTCATAAGTTTCGCACTTGTATAAAAAGCTTTTGAAAGTCCAAAAAGATAGTGTCCTATTCCGTCTTGTATAAAAAAGTTTGAACTCAATAACGAAGGGATATTAGCATATTTAATTTTAAATCCATCGAACAAAAGGTAGTGTCTTATCCCATCTTGTTTTTCTTTTCTTCTTTTTATCATAATCGTGCACATTCAATCTTTACTAAAACGTTATTTTACCAAATATTAGTTACATGCTCTAATATTAACTTCATAAACTTCTAGAAACTATTAGTAAAAGTTGGTTTCTCAAAAACTATTTTTCAAATTGGAAGTTAAATGACTTCATAATTTTGACTTTGACATGTCTGCAAAGATCTTCACGTGCTACCTTTCTACTTTTTTGTACACACTTATAAGTGAAAATTACTGTGAATGCCCTGCAGAGGCCTCTGTGTCCTGCAGAGGTCCTCTTTTTTTGCTATATCAAAAAAGGCCAGGCATTTCGCTACCTATTGGTGGAGAAATGCTTAAAGGACACGTGTCGCTACCCCCTTATAATAACGTGCGTAATTAAAAAAAAAAAAAGCATATCGCCACTTACCTTCGGCGAAATCTGACATTGAGGACAGAACGTGGGGCCACAAGCTGACATGAAGAAAGAGAAACAAGCATTTCACATAATATTAGTGGCGAAATCCGACAATGGTCAGAACGTGGGCCCCAAAATAATTTTCGAATGATATATGATGAATGCTTTCTTTCACTCCAATGTCAAACTTTGACCTAGTCAATTCACTTTCTTGTGATATACTACTAAAGTAAAAAACCTTGGTTGGAAAACATTTCATCCTTTAGGTCCAAAGTATTTAAATTTAGTTTAATGTTCAACTAAATGATATTGTGTTATGTTTTGGTGATTTGATTTTTATTATGAAGGCAAAGAGTTTAATATGATACTACGATGGAGTTGAGTAGGGGTGTCATTCGGGGTGACCCGAACTGAACCCGACCCAAGTCAATTCGGGTCGGGTCAATTGGTATTTTGCTACTAATATTTTGCCATAATTTTTGACATAATTTTTTTTGTACACGATGATACCAATATTTTGCTACAAAAATATTTTGTTATAAAAATGTAATTTAATTTTTGTTATAAAAATGTAATGAATTTATTTTTGTGTTTATGATGGTGTATAAAGTTAGAGATGTCACAGAAAAACAAAATGTATCAGATATTGTCATTATAAAAAACGTCATGTTATTATTGCCTCATATACTTGTCTATTCAATACAAACACATGCTCAAATAATGTCTATTCAATACAAACATCACGTTAATTTGTTACTTTAAAATATTTTTACACAAAACACATGCTCAAATAATGTCTATTCAATACAAACATCACTTGTGAGAATGAAAAGCATGATGCACAGAAAAATCAAAACATACTACTAGTTGTTAACTAGTCACATACAGCTTCTACCTTATTAAAAACCAAACCGATTAAACCAACTATTTGAATCCTGCATTTGTTGATCATCTAGATGTTGAGAGTTGTGTTGCTGGGAAGTGTATTGTTGATACACTTTAGACTGGTATTGAAGATCATTTTCAAGTGGTTGCGTTTGGTTTTGCTGAGATAGGTTGAAATCTTGTTGTGTGTTATGTTGATCATATGTTTGTGATGTGTGTGTGTTTTCAGCATATTGTTGAGATGGGTATGGGTTGTGGTGGTAAGTTTGTGAAGCGTATTGGTTTGTGTGGTATGTGTTGTCACCATATGGTTGCCAAAATGGTTGATTAGTGTATGTGTTTTGGCCAAATGGTTCCCATGAGAATTGATTGTTTCCCATAAAAGTTTGATCGAACGGGTGATGTTGTTCATAAAAAGGTGCAGTGTCCTGTTGCTCATTAGTTAGAAATTCCCCTTGCTTTTGTTTACCCTTGCGGGTAGGTGGATCTGGGACAAATGATATTTTGCAATTCTGACGGTTATGCCCCGCTTGTTTGCACCTGCTACAGTGTATAGTTCTTGGCTCTTCTCCTTGAGATAGTATACGGTCTGTG
The DNA here is from genome assembly GCA_019973895.1 of Chrysanthemum seticuspe. Taxonomy (NCBI): domain Eukaryota; kingdom Viridiplantae; phylum Streptophyta; class Magnoliopsida; order Asterales; family Asteraceae; genus Chrysanthemum; species Chrysanthemum seticuspe. Next base: position 138,998,162 of record BPTQ01000006.1, read on the forward strand.
TTTTTCGGACGACCTGGCTGAGGGTTGTCCATTGTTGGAGGAGTAAGAGGATGTATATGGCTTGGATACTCCCATTCGTTAAAATTTCCAACAAATTGAATTGACTGTGCATAGGTTGCTTGATATTTTTCCTTTTTGAACCAGTCATGTACATATTGCACACAATCTGTTAGGTTCAAAAACCTTGTAACAGCAATAACGTGACCACAAGGTATCCCGGAAATTTGCCATTTCCGACATTCACATTCACCGGTCGTAAAGTTCACCTCACGGTTATATTGGCCATCATAAACTTGATATCGAAATTGAGTAATTCCGTGTACAACCCAACTGACGCTTTTCATTCTTCTTTTCTCCACCTTATGCGCTGCCCAATCTGTGATGTCGTACTTCATTTTTGCTACACGAAAAATGTAAAAATTAAATTAATTAACCTATCTAATATATTTTTCAAAATGATTACTGAGTACGTTATGTTTTAAACAATAAATACCTGCAGCTTCCCGACGTTTAAAATACCACTTTTGAACCATACTTCGGTACGTGTCGGTCAACACTGTTACTGGTAGCTTTCTGTACAATACAGTACATGCATTAACAGACTCGACACTGTTAGATGTACAATAATTGTAACGTCTACGTGGGCAATGTGCTCGAGACCAGCGTCTAGGATCAACCTCCATTAGCTTTCGGTGTGCTTCAGGTTGTACAGCCAGGAGTATGTTCATTTGTCGTTGCCACTCATCAGGAGTATACGCTTTGCATATTCCCCAGTATAGACCTTTAACATTTTTGTTTTTCAAGGAAAGGTTCATCATTAGATGTCGACAACAAATACCATGAAACGCCGACAGAAACTCATTCCTTACTGCCGAAGCTATTGCAGGATGCCTATCAGATATGATAATCATATTGGGGTTATCGCCGATGCACTCTCTAAGTACTGACATCCACCATGACCAACAATCACTAGTCTCCCCTCTGCATATTCCATAAGCAATAGGCACAATTTGGTTGTTTCCGTCCATCCCAACGGCTTGCAAATTTGTACCCTTGTAAGTACCCTTTAAATGCGCCGCGTCCACTATAAGTAGTGGGCGAAGATGGTTCACAAACGTGCGCAACTGCGTATAAACAATTTTTAAAATTATAATAGCAAACCTGTTTTTGCATGCACTTATTAAAAAATTTGAACAAGACTTACCGATGCACCAATGGCAATGAATAAAATTTCGAAAACCCCTTGATTGCTTTTCTTGATACGTGTGACCGTCCCTGGGTTTTTTTTTTCTAAGTTGTGACAGTAATACGGTAGCATTTCAAACGATTCTAATGGTGAACCTCTTAACAATTGTAACCCATAATCCTTCCCTCTCCATGCTTGTTGGTAAGATATAGATGTTTTATATTGTGCCATGATATCTTTTTGTATATCTCTCCCTTTCAAATCACGGCTACCATCTTCTAATTTATCTTTCATAATGTGAGCAATTACTTTTTTATTTGCATTTCGATGGTTAGGATATGTTTGGGTTCTGGGACACGTGTGAATATCATTCATGCTTGTAATTTGAAAAACATCTGAGTTTGGCCAACGTCTGGCATTAATATACCATGCACATTGTGCATAATGGAAGCATTTTATGTTGTAAGTTATAGGGTTAGTTTTTTTCGAAACAAATTCATAACCATCTTGTAAAGCTTTCAACCTGTATGCCAAGTCTAATTCCGCCCTAGTTAAAAAAACCTTATTGATTTTTATTTCAGTTTTGTTGTTATAATCCTTTGTAGGCATAGGTTTTGGCGTGTAAAGTGGTGGTTCAGGAACTTCAGGGATATGTTCAAAAAAATTCGGCCATTTATGGTTACCGGGGTGTTTGGTTTTATTTAATTCATCAAAACAATCATTTTCATCATCTTCGTTATCCGAAAGAAAAGCAAATGATGACCCTGGTTTTGTAAAATTTGCCTCATCTTTATAACCTGAGCCATCATATTCCTCTTCGTCAACTGAATGAAAAGCAAATGATGACCCGGGTTTTGTGAAATTTGCCTCATCTTTATAACCTGAGTCATCATCTTCCTGTTCGTTATCAGAACTGAAAGCACATGATGACCCTGGTTTTGTAAAATTTGCCTCATCTTTATAACCCGAGTCATCATCTTCCTGTTCGTTATCAGAACTGAAAGCACATGATGACCCCGGTTTTGTGAAATTTGCCTCATCTTTATAGTTATAGTTTTTGTTTTGAAAATCATTTGATGGGCCGATGTTTTCTTCTACCATTGTAGGGAAAAAATTATAAAACTCTGGCACTTGCTGAGTTGAACCAAGAGTTGTTGTTTCTTCCATTGTTTTAGATTGCGAAACATACAACTGTACAAGTTCAGCAGGAGACTCTAAAGCACATTGAACAAAAAAGTTTACCTCGTTGTCGTCTGTAACATCGAGTCGAAAGTCAGCTGAAGGGACTTTCACATTTAAATTTACTCGGGCATTTTGCTTCAATTTAAACTTATTCACCACCAGATCAACTAACCCTGAATATGTTATATCATGATCCATAATCACACCGCGGTTTATTTCACCGTAATGTAACATACATTTGAATTTATGTAAATTCAAGGCCATTTTCTTTTTGTAAGTATTGTGAAGATGTGTATACATTCAATTTCGTGGATGTGTTATTTATAGCGTAATGTTACCACGTCTGTTTGCAAATAGTGATTAACATGTGTCATAGTTCGTGTATAATATTATGTGATAAAAAATTTGTTTTCCTTACAAGTCAAACTAATGTCATATTTCTTGCATACCAGTCACATCTTTGTCTCTGTAAGGGCCCTGAGTAGTCACTATCATGTCATATTTCGTGTGTACAATTATGTGATAAAAAAAGATTATTTACTAGTCACATCTGTGTCTCTATAAAGTTTTCTGACAAGTCAGATTCTTGTCATATTTCGTGTATAATATTATGTGACCAAAAAAAAACTTGTATACCAGTCACATCTTTGTCTCTATAAGGGCCCTGAGTAGTCTCCATCATGTCATATTTCGTGTATACAATTATGAGATCAAAAGAAAGTTTATTTACTAGTCACATCTGTGTCTCTATAAAGTTTTCTGACAAGTCAGATTCTTGTCATATTTCGTGTATAATATTATGTGATAAAAAAAAAAGCTTGTATACCAGTCACATCTTTGTCTCTATAAGGGCACTGGGTAGTCTCCATCATGTCATATTTCGTGTATACAATTATGTGATCAAAAGAAAGTTTATTTACTAGTCACATCTGTGTCTCTATAAAGTTTTCTGACAAGTCAGATTCTTGTCATATTTCGTGTATAATATTATATGATAAAAAAAAAAAGCTTGTATACTAGTCACATCTTTGTCTCTATAAGGGCACTGAGTAGTCTCCATCATGTCATATTTCGTGTATACAATTATGTGATCAAAAAAAAGTTTATTTACTAGTCACATCTGTGTCTCTATAAAGTTTTCTGACAAGTCAGATTCTTGTCATATTTCGTGTATAATATTATGTGATAAAAAAAAAGCTTGTACACTAGTCACATCTTTGTCTCTATAAGGGCACTGAGTAGTCTCCATCATGTCATATTTCGTGTATACAATTATGTGATAAAAAAAAAGTTTCCCTAAACCCTAAACCTTAAACCCTAAACCCTAAACCATAAACCCTAAACCCTAAACCATAAACCCTAAACAATAAAACCTAAACCCTAAACCCTAAACCCTAAACCCTAAACCCTAAACCCTAAACCATAAACCCTAAACCCTAAACCCTAAACCCTAAACCCTAAACAATAAAACCTAAACCCTAAACCCTAAACCATAACCCCTAAACCCTAAACCATAAACCCTAAACCATAAACCATAAACCCTAAACCCTAAACCCTAAACCCTAACCCTAAACAATAAAACCTAAACCCTAAACCATAAACCCTAAACCATAAACCATAAACCCTAAACCCTAAACCCTAAACCCTAAACCCTAAACCTTAAACCCTAAACCCTAAACCCTAAACCCTAACTGTGGGGGTTGAAGGAGATTCTGGCTCATTCTTCATTAGGCCCAACAAAGAATCAATAATTCTTCTAACATTGTCAGTCAAGCAACTTTTAGGATTTAATGTTTAATGGTATAATTTTTTTCATCTACCGTACTTTATATTTTTATTTCGATGTAGTATTTCACTTTGGTAGTTTAATGAATAAAAGTTCGTATTATATGTAGAACTCTAGCATTTTATATGAATGAAAGAAGGAACAACTGAATTTCATTCAATACAACGACAAAGTAGCATAACGTGACATTGCAAGCTGAACATAACCAGACTTAGCCACTAGTCAAATAACTTTTTTGAACATGAAGGTTTATCTTGTTTTTTCTTCTTGAAACCCTCGTTTTTGCATTCCTTGGGCACAACAAGTGGGGATAACTCCACCCGTGATACGTACACATGTAGTTGGTTTTGCTGAAGTTGAGTATACTTTCGTATACATTCGGGGTCTTCCATTGCATCAACTAATAGTTCGAGTCCTGAATCAAGACTACAGTTTGGTTTCTTTAAATAAAAAAAGGTTGGGGAGTTTTCATCATAACCTAAACAATTGGTTAAGATTATTTTCAACTGATTGACCGAAAAAGTTTCGTAATCAACTGGATCTACACAAGCAACTATACCACCTACAAAATTTCTTCCAGGTGGTGAAGTGAAACTTCCATAATGGTGTAGTCGGACTTTGAATGTCATCTCTTGAACTATAGAAGGATTTAACAAAAGATAAAAAGATGTAATTGTTTTGAATACAACAACGTGGTTTATATAATGTGACCCACTAACGTATCTAATGTTTGTATACCAGTAACATCTTTGTCTCTATAAGGGAGTTGAGTAGTCTCTATTCATGTCATATTTCGTGTATATTATTATGTGAACAGAAAAAAAAGCTTATTTACTAGTCACATATGTGTCTCTATAAAGTCTCTGACACGTCATATTCATGTCATATTTCGTGTATAATATTATGTGATAAAAAAAAATTTTAGTTACTAGTCACATCTTACTCTGTATAAAGTTTCTGACATGCCATATTCATGTCAGATTTCGTGTGTAATATGATGTGTATGTGTAAATTTTAACCCAAAATATGACACAGAAACGACAAGTGTATGACACGGTTTTATCCCTATTTAAGGCTTACTTTGTCATTCAAAATCATTTACTAATTTATCCATTGTCATCAAAATAAAATGTCGGACAACATACCCTTCGACCTGCAAGTTGATATCATGAATAGACTTCCAGTTAAGTCATTACTACAATTTCGTACTGTGTCAAAGAGATGGAGGTCTTCAATAGACTTTTCCAACTTCATCCGTAGCTACGGCTTTCGTGATACAGATATGTGTTGTTTTAATTTAACATATATGCAAGGTAATGTAGGTTTTATGTTTTCAGTTAATGGAAGTTTAGCTTTCACGCACCTAGATACAACTCTTCATCTTCCAACTCTTAAGCCAATTGCTACTTCTGAAGGTGTCTGGTGCTTTTCTTATGGTTCAAACATGATGGTCGTTATTTGGAACCCATCAATAAAACGATCTATAGGGGTATTAGTCCCTAGCTTCTTGAATCAACCAGATTCACCAAAAATGGTCATCGGTTTTGGTGTACGTCCTGACAATTTAGACCTAACAATTTTAAAAATTAATTACCCGTTATACGGTGAAGGGCCATGGTACGTGTCAGTGTATACCTTGAGTTCGAGACGCTGGAACCATATTGAAAATGACCTTTTGCCTCGAGAAGGGATTAGACTAAAAAGGTCTGGCCAAGCAGTAGTGGGTGGTAAAATTTACTGGCTTGGTTATGAAAATTTCTTTTCAATGATGGTATTTTGTACAAACGCTATATGGTAGTTTCATTTGATTTGGTTAGTCACCAATTTACCGACGTAGGCATACCAGAAGAGATAAGACGCATGGTTGGGCCTCCATTCCATATATCCCAGCTACGGAACTCTATTGTAATTTCAGGAAGTTTCCTAGCAGATGGGTACAAAGTTTTGTGTGCATGGGTGTTAGAAATTAATGGTGCTATCGTATCATCGTGTACAGTGCTATTCACTCTTCCATACCCAATTGAGAATGTGGTAAAATTAGTTGGGTTTACTAAGGATGATGATCCAATTATTGACGCTAAGATCGACCAAGAGATAGCTCACTCGCTACAAGTGTACGAGCGAGCTTCTGAATTGTGGCAAGACATGGGTATTGAAGCGAATGGTGGTTCATTTTTCATTGGCCCATATAAAGAATCCCTAATTCTTCTTAATGAACCAAATCATACCATTGTGGTTTAGTTTTAGTATTTTTATCTTGAGCGATCTCGTTGTATTATGAATGTTTAATTTTTTCCACCATCAATGAAGTGTTTGTTTTCCAAAATCTGTGCTTGTAGTGAAGAAATAAATATGATTAAGAAAAACATATTATTAAGACAATCTTAAATCATACACGACACATATTGAGTGATTATGACTATGAATACCAATGATTCTTTCATATGTATTTATGGCGTTCATCTGCTTTAGCATCCTCATTCTGAAAGTGTTGTTGTTCTGCCCATTCAACCATTTGATCACAAGTGTAATCCGCTTGAGTTATGTTCTTGTTTCCGTCTTCATTGTCACTTGTGTATTCTGTTATCACATGCTCCATCATTTCTGCCAAAGTAGCATTTGGCAATATATATTTTTCAATATTAAAATCGACACCGCCATGGTCAATGTAGATTTCCAAGTTGCCTAGCGCTGCAGAAATATCAAACATTACATGCATATCATAGTTGTTTCTTAGTTTTACGGTGCTTGAAATGCCAGTGTGTGGTACTTCATAAAAAAGAGCATGAATATTCATGTCAACGATGTTAAACAAATATTGCTTGAGCTCTTCTAGCTTCATTCTTGGAATGTTGATGTTCATCTTCCAACCATTTACATACGTTGGTTTTCCGCCATAGCAAACCAATCGACCCTTGTTGTGAACAGGAAAATTGAAAATGGTTTGTGTATATGGTGCAGTAGGTTTAGTTTTTTTATTATACCAACGTTTAAAGCGTACACGCTCTTCCAGTTTGTTTTTTCTCTGAACCATTTCATGTATATAATGGACACTCTCGTGACTCTTTAGTTTTGTTTCTTCTGAAATTACACCTGCAAATGATTCTTCCATAGAACCATCATTTGGAATCAAATTTGTGCTTAAATCTGTCGGATGCTCACAAACAAAAATTTGGAGCTGTCCAGCAACTTTTGCGATGTCGTACATAACATCAATGTCATAATCATTTTCAATTGCTTTCATCCCCATTAAAGTTTGGTTTTGTGGCAATGCGTAATATAGAAAGTTGACCTTTGTTGGTAATTTTCTCTCTAGATACTTAACCATATCTCGAAAACCAAATTCTGGAACATTGATATTCATGTTTGAACCATCTTGGTATGTTATTGGGTTAAGTGTAAAGTTTCCGTTGTAGTTGATAGTGAATTGTAATGTAGTATTGTTAGATGTTGACATTTGATGAGTTAAAGAAGGAAGAATGTGCATATTTATATAAATATTGAATGTTGTCATACAATTATTGAATGTTGTCATATTTCGTGTAAACATGTATGTGATTTATAGACAATTATAGACTTGTCAAATACATGTCCCTTGTTGCTTACTGACAGGCCTAAAAAGTTGTCATACAATTATTGAATGTTGTCATATTTCGTGTAAACATGTATGTGATTTATAGAAAGTCATAGACTTGTCAAATACATGTCCCTTGTTGCTTACTGACAGGCGTAAAAAGTTGTCGTACAATTATTGAATGTTGTCATATTTCGTGTAAACATGTATGTGATTTATAGAAAGTCATAGACTTGTCAGATACATGTCCCTTGTTGCTTACTGACAGGCCTAAAAAGTTGTCATACAATTATTGAATGTTGTCATATTTCGTGTAAACATGTATGTGAGTTATAGACAATTTTGAATGTCCCTGTAATATTACTGACATGTGTAAAAGTTTTCGTATAATTATTAAAACATGACAAAAGGTTGTCATATTTCGTGTAAAACACTATGTGATATAGACCCTATATATACAACATCTGAAAAGAATTTTAACAAACATACAAATGTCGGCTAATTTCCAGAAATTCAAATGTAAATTACATTTCAATGGCAAGGAAAGTGGTGTCATTATGTACAGTGACATCACTTACTCATTAATGGTTGAAATGTTGGTGAACAAATTCGAGTTGGATGCTAGTACGCAACTCAGATTGTCGTTTAGGCTAAGCCCATCAGATACAACGACAGAGATTAAAGACAACAACGACGTTACTTTATTTGTTACGTGTGCTTGTGCTTCCGCTGATGGTATAATACATTTGTACATTGATCAGCCCAGGGAAAATGCAAGTACAATAGCACACACAAGGATAATACCCGGTCCAGCGGGTATTCTTCAAATGGCCAAGCTCCGCAAAAATACAGACATTAGGGAAGGAGGCCCCTCGTCTGTAATGCCAACCCAAGAGTATGTCAGGAGAATAGAGGAGGATGCATCCGAAGATGATCATTTTACGCGTGGCCCATGGCTAAGCGCGCTTGGCTATCTAGATGCTTTTGAGATCAGGGTAGATGCTTGTTTAGGCGATATGAAAACCTTTTGTAAAAAAGGGAAGCTTGAACTGGTTTTAGCCGTCATCAAGTCTTGTACACCAAATGTGCTTGGTGACCTAACTGTGACACTCAAAGATCCATCAGGAACAATGTCTGGTTCAATTCATCACAAAGTACTAGAAGAGGATAAGGGGTACGTCAAGTCTATCGGTGTCGGTGCTGTTTTGATACTAAAGAACGTCTCAGTGTTCACACCAAAACCACATAACCATTACCTTAACATCACTTTGAAAAACATTGTTGAGGTTTACCACAAGGATACCGTTTATCAGTGATGTTTAAATTGGAGTTTCGTTTTTAAGTTGTATCATGTTTATCTTGTATTTCTTTATGTTTTTAATTAACCCATCTGCTAGACTTTCGTTTTTAATTTGTATCATCTTTATCTTGTATTTTTTTATGTATTTATTTAACCCATCTACTGTTTTCATTTAACTCATCTACAAAACTTTAGTTATCGACTTGTCAAATATCTTGTGATATGTAACATACACAAACTTTCATTAGATAAAAATATATATACAAACGGTTGAAACTACATATACAAATGGTCAACTAATCATATCTACATCCGCTAGTATTCGTCAACCATAGATGAAAATACATATACAAACGGTCAACTAATCATATCCACACTCTCTAGTATTCTCACAACGGGTATTATAAAAATGATGAGCCATAATAAATCTAAAGTCCTTAAAATACTGTTCAGGGTTAGTAATAACCGGTGGTGGGATCCTACCTGTACAAAATCGATGCATAAGCCAACATACAACTACTCCACAATCCCTACCATTTGACTGCTGCGGAGCAGGAAACCATTTTGAATCATTATAAGAGAATGAGAAGTTAAAATGTGGCCGGCTGGTAACGCCAAAATATCCTTGGAGCTGTAAACTTTCATTTAAGACTTTAGTCCATCCATCAAGATGTTCTCGCAGCTTACCCGCCCTACTCTTATTATCCATGGAGTCGAAAACAGAAATATGAGAATTCGGAAGATCTACGACACCTAGAACCCAGTGGTTGCCTTCGGCATGGAACGGCATATACACCTACAAAGATAAAATCATTAGCTTACATACAATTAAATAGCTTATTAAAATACTAAACGCATTAAAATCATTAAACAAAAATACTTACCACTTGTACCTCATCCCAGGATGGGTACGGACGTGTCCTCCCACTTATCGTTCCCTGTAATGCACTATCCGTCACAAGTAAGAAGAGAGAAGTGCCTGGAGCATACGATGCAAGTGTTGATTTCGCTACTGTCCAGGGAGCACCATTTGGCCTCTGACGAATTAGAAGCTCAGTCCATGCATTCATATGCTAGTTCATATCAAAAAAATATTAAAATTATTTATAAGCATTCTATAAAAAAAACTATTCAAATACATTATAAACATGTAACAATAAACTTACATAGTCTGCAAGCCAACCATTACTTGGGACCTTGGAACAAAAAGGGAGCAATTCACGCCAAAAAATTGTCTCACACGCAAAACCCATCACATGACAGTCCAGGTATATGGGTTTAGGGTTCCTCAGGAAAGTTTCTAAGTCTTCATATAATGTACGCTTAACCTAAATAGCCAAAAGTAATATCAATAATAAGTTGTTAATCATTGTTAAATTTCAAGAATATTCACGTAGTTTTATGATTACCTTAGCAGGGTCAACGTTATAAAACGAAATGTACTCTCCGGTATAATTTTCCCGTAAAAACTCAACTGTATCCCTCTCTTCTTCATCATCATTGACCCTATCGTCTTCTTCATCAATAGCTTTTCCAAGATCTAAAGGGCTAATATTTGATGACATGGCATTATCCTTAAGCCTACCATCCCGTTTATTGGGAATAGGAGTCGTGTCTGGCAAAAGACCAAACGGGCTGCACAAATAACGGCTAGGACGAACATCTCTCTTTCCTCGATTGTGCAGCCCGTTTGGTTAGTTTACCGGTAACACACGATTAGCTACGGGGGGGGGGGGGGGTGTGATGCAGTAGCTTGTTGCGCATTGTTACCCGACCACGGAACAAATCCTTGTTGTGGCATAGGCGTCCTAGAGTGAGGCGTCAGCTGGTCGTATACGTGCGTGCCCACCTGTGACGACTGGTGGTGAGACACCCCCTCAAAGAAAGAACTACTGGGGGGTGTAGGAAACCCCCCATCTCCTTGACCAGCCTCACCAAATACCTACATACAATATTATAATGTTTAGTAATTTTTAAAACAAATGATTAGCAACAAAAAAATATGCAAATAAAACATACTTGCGCGTTCTGGTTCCAATTACTTCCAGTTCCAGCCGGCGCGAAAGCCTAAATACAATATTATAATGTTTAGTAATTTTTAAAACAAATGATTAGCAACAAAAAAATATGCAAATAAAACACACATGCACGTTCTGGTTCCAATTAAATCCAGTTCCAGCCGGCGCGAAAGCCTAAATACAATATTATAATGGTTAGTAATTTTTAAAACCAATAAGTAGCAACAAAAAAATATGCAAATAAAACATACCTGCGCGTTCTGGTTCCAATTAAATCCAGTTCCAGCCGGCGCGAAAGCCTAAATACAATATTATAATGGTTAGTAATTTTTAAAACCAATAAGTAGCAACAAAAAAATATGCAAATAAAACATACCTGCGCGTTCTGGTTCCAATTAAATCCAGTTCCAGCCGGCGTGAAAGCCTAAATACAATATTATAATGGTTAGTAATTTTTAAAACCAATAAGTAGCAACAAAAAAATATGCAAATAAAACATACCTGCGCGTTCTGGTTCCAATTAAATCCAGTTCCAGCCGGCGCGAAAGCCTAAATACAATATTATAATGGTTAGTAATTTTTAAAACCAATAAGTAGCAACAAAAAAATATGCTAATAAAACATACCTGCGCGTTCTGGTTCCAATTAAATCCAGTTCCAGCCGGCGCGAAAGCCTAAATACAATATTATAATGTTTAGTAATTTTTAAAACCAATAAGTAGCAACTAAAAATTATGCAAATAAAACATACCTGCGCGTTCGGGAAACCACTAAATCCAGTTCCAGCCGGCGCGAAAGCCTAAATACAATATTATAATGTTTAGTAATTTTTAAAACCAATAAGTAGCAACAAAAAAATATGCAAATAAAACATACCTGCGCGTTCGGGAAACCACTAAAGAAACCAAATATTTTTTGGAACATTGTGTCGTGTTCCTTAATCTTGGCAGCCTGAGCCTTTGTCAAATCCTCTAGTTCCGTCAAATGACGATAAACGAATTCTGGAACATCGTCACGGCTATATTGGTCTGAAAGTGGGGGTATTGGTGGTGGTTCAATACTACGCCCCTCAAAAAATGCCATGCTATCACGGAACCAACCCTTTTCAGACTCATATGCATCGGGTACAAGTCTTAATGTAGGTTCCGCTACCTAAAATTTATATAACAACAAATACGAATATTGTTATGAATCACTAAAAACTGAATGGCATGATTAAATAACAACTCACCAATAAACTATCCATGTAACAGCGTTTAAATGGCCGCTTGTAACGCCATGCACACACTCTCGGATGGAGCTCGTGACGATTAAAAAAATCTAGTACCGTGTCTAGATAAGTCTCCAAAATCCACGTCTATAAAAAAATAATTGGTTAATTACTTTAACATTATATATATACATAAACAACAAAAACTAAAATTATATATATATATATATATATATATATATATATATACATACCTTAAAGGCCCATGTAAAGCCGATCAGCGTATACTTAGGGTTCTTTACTTTACCGTCAGCGTCAGGCGGTGGTCGTGGGTTCACAAAAAAAGCTTCAAGCCGTGAATCTACTGCACCAACTAACTGACTGTACAATGTCGGCCACACGTACGAACCCCAAGGATATATATTCCAAGCATCAAGATTATCTACTAAAGCCATGCACCATGGGGGAACTACGTTCTTAACCTCGTGGCCTAACAACACCATCTCTAACAACCCTAGAAAACTGACACGAACGGCATCGATATCGACAAGCTTATCAAAAGCATCGCTAGAAATAAATTCATTCAACACTCCGACAGTTATCGAACATCCATCATTACGTGAGTCAAAAACACGTCTCCTAAGAGGAGTAGGTTGATCTTTATATTTGTCTTGAAAATCAACACCAAATCTCAAGCTAGTTACTAAACAAAACTCCTCTCTACCAAATCTCAACTCAAAATCTCCTACACGATACCTCAATGGAACAACTTCCGTGTCTCCCGGTTCAGGGTCAAGTTGACATAAACTCATATAATGTAATAAAATACATGATTCTCGCATTTGTTCTATGTCAAACATCCATCCGAAACACGTCTGCCTAAACAATACTTCCTTATTGGTATTCGCAAATTTTTTTTTAAGGTAATGAACCAATCTAAGCTTACTTCTACAGGTAAGGTCAACGGCAAAATCCTAAAATAACAATTAATAACAGTATATATTATTAACTACACAATAAGCATAAAATACCAAATAATGATATCAGAAGAAAAATAAATATTTACCGGAACAACAAGTGCCATATTAACAAACAACCACGTTAACACCTACCCACTACCACCACCGAACCACCCAAGAATGAGAACCACAGCCTACCGTGCCACCACCAACTGCCGGCACCACCACCAACACCACCACCAACTGCCTTCACCACCACCACCACCAACACCACCACCACCAATTGCCTTCAACACCACGAATTGCCTTCACCACCAACACCACCAACTGCCTTCAACACAACAACAACACAACGAGCAGCCAAAAAAAAAAAAAGCAATTTTTTTTCAAGATTCGGAAGGGAGAAACGAACACAAAACCCCACTCGTTTATCTCTCGAAATGAAGATCAAATACTTGAATCAAAGTCTAAATATTCGGATAGTCGAATAGTCATTTCAAAAATAGTTGCAGGTTTAATTTTGCTCCTTCCCTAGGTGAGGAGAGAGCATTTCGCTCCTAATTATATGTGAAATGGTTGCTTTTTCAACTTATTGTCAGCCGGTGTCCCCACTTTGTCAGGTTTCGCTACTTGTTAGAGGCGAAATGCTTTTTTTTTTTTTTAAATTACGCACGTTAATTTAAGGGGGTAGCGACACGTGTCCTTTAAGCATTTCTCCACCAGTAGGTAGCGAAATGCCTGGCCTTTTTTGATATAGCAAAAAAAGAGGTCCTCTGCAGGACACAGAGGTACCTGCAGGGCCTTTACAGTAATTTTCACCACTTATAATATGAGATTTGGCTCAAGATTCGTCATGGCTACAAATTTAAAACGATTGCTTTTGATTGCTTTCCAATCCGTTTATTCTCCTAACGGCAGCGGTATCTAGCTGAGTATCTGCGCATAGCCGCAACGATGTCTAGCCGAGTAGTCACGCAGTCGTATCCATTTTTGACAAAATTTTGCCGGCGAATAATTTTTTTTCAACAGATTATTTTTGTAGCTTTAGAGAATCATTTTTCGATGATATTGTTTTAAGTTGCGATGTTCTTCAAATTGCATGAGTACATTATTTTTCTGATAGTGTCATTTCAAGTTGTAGCAGTCAATTAAAACAGTAATAATAAACATTTAGCCACCAAAGGTTCTAGTAACATTGTAATATAACTATTAGATGACATAATCACTTTTAAGTAATTCACATAATAACAAATAAATGTTACAATGATCACTACAACAAATGTGCACCTCTACAAAATCAATAGCCAACGAATCATAAAGTTGATTTCAATGTTTATAAAAAAACTTCTAACTTTTCAAACTGTATTTCAATCTTTGCGGCTATTTTTTAAGTAGTTTTCCGATTACAATTTCGAGTATTATGCTATCTTTTCTTGTGTCTATTTTTTATTCACTTTATTTAAATCAATAAGATCAAGATTGGTCAACATGTCACTTTCAAACTTAGTGTCCCGATATATGTGATGACACAGTTTTCAATATTTTCTATATTGTTGGGCTCCAAGCACTTTTTGTCTATATTTTAAGATTTATGCATTTTTATTATACTTGGTTTGAGTTGGTACAATTTTTTTGAGTTAAAGCAATAAACCAACTATGCTTCGGAGTATAGCATAGTCTTTTTTTTAATTGTCAATACCCAATGCTCATATTTTATTTCTTAATTGTCAATACTACAAACACATAATTCATTGAACCAATGTTTGCTAAAAAAATTAACACAGCGTATATCAATTTATATTTCATTTCCCTAAACACAATTTACACACAATTAAGTGTCACTTATGAATTTTAAGTAACACACAATTAAGTGTCACTTATGAATTACCAAGACATGTAGTATCAATTTACAGAAAAAAAATTATGTCACTTTTATCGGTTATAAATAATTAGACAAAACAGTATCAGATTCCAGCGAAGACATGATCTACATGAAAAAAACAGATTTATTAGAAATCTACGACAGAAATAGATTTACAAACAAAATCAGAATTCTAAACCAAACAAAAAAGAAAAAAAAAATCAGATTTGTAAAAAAAAGCACTACGGAAAATCAAATTTAATAAGAAAAATATAGATTTATAAAAATTCCAAGATTTATACAAGAACTCATATATTGTAAAATCTAAGAAATCAAACTTGTTAATAAATTCTCAAGAACTTCGATTCATGGCAAAAAAATTTAAGGAAAATAAGAATAAATGAAAAAGTTGGCTTTATAAAACTAAAAAACCCAAGATTTATTCTACAAAAACATGATTTATAAAAGTAGAACCAAACCAAAATATATTAATGCAAAAAAAAATTGTAAAATTCCTCTAAAATCAGAATCAAGAAAAAAAAAGGTTCAAAAGAAGTTGTATTAAAAAAAACTAAATAAACTACAGAGTAACAAAAAAAAACACAATGTATCCGGTAAATCAACAAAAAAATCGGATCTACAAAAAAAAGTTAAAAATATTCGGAACTACAAAAATATATTACGGATCTTAAAAATAAAAAAGGATCTTTAAAAAAAACGGATCTTTAAAAAATAATTAGATCTACGAAATAAATTAATAGATCTACAAATAAAATAATTATATATATAAAAAAATTCGGATCTTTAAAAAAAATAAAAAATAATAATAAGGATCTTTCTAAAAATTTATATATATCTCTAAAAAAATACGCATCTTTAAAAAAGAATTAAATCTACAAAAAAATTTAATAGATCTACAAAAAAAATTCGGATCTATAAAAAATATTAAAAAGACTACGGATCTTTAAAAAAAATTAGAAAAACTACGGATTTGTTCAAAAAAAATAAAAACATTAAGGAGCTTTAAAAAAATTAGGGATCTTTAAAAAAAATAGAACTATAAAAAAGTTAGATCTACAAAAAACAATACGCATCTTTTAAAAATAAATACGCATAAAAAAAATACGGGTGTAAAAAATACCAAAAACGTCGGATCTTTAAAAATAATTAAATCTACAATAAAAATTAATAGATATAAAAATAAAGTTATTAGATCTACATAAAAAAATCGGATCTATAAAAAAAATAACGGATCTTTAAAAAAATTGAAAAAAACTACGGATATTTGAAAAAATAAATAAAAAAAATGACGGGTATTTAAAAAACATTAGGGATCTTTGAAAAAAAAATAGATCTACCAAAAAAAAAATAGATCTACAAAAAAAATAAATCTATAAAAAAACAACACGCATCTACAAAAAAAATACGGGTGTAAAGATAAAGTACCAAAAACGTCGGGTGGTTGGGTGGTGGCGCGTCGGGTGCTTGCTGCTGTGTGGTGGCGGTGGTTAGGTGGTGGCGGCAAAAGGGTGGTGGTGATGTTTTGTTGGAGAGGGAGAATATTTTTAAGATGAATGTGTTTGTTGGTGATGTTTAGAGAGAGATTATATGTTTTGGTTGGGATAATGAGAATGAGGGGAAGTGTGTGTGTTTTTTTTAGTGAGATGAGAGTGTTTTAAGTGTGTGTTTTTTAAATAAAAAATATAAAATGGAAGTAAATAGGATTGGATGATGGGTGTTTGTTGGGTATTGGTTTGGTTTGATAATTTTTTAGGTTCGGATGTTGGTTTGGTGTTTGTAAATTCAGGCTTTGATTTAGGTGCGGGTGGCTGAATCTTAAAGTTGGAGGGTTGGGTTTTGGTTGGGGATATGCATGCTTTATAAGGGATATAGATAATTACATACATGACTTGTCTCTACAACCCGTAAGTATTTTTATATCTTATCAATTTAAAACTTGGTTTAGCGTATGTTCTTTATTTTTATATTTAATTTTGTGAGCTCTTGTTCCATTAATAGTTTTTTAGTTTTAAAATTAACATGACTTACTCAAGTAATGGTGGATGTTCTAATTTCAACTGTTGATTGTCACAAATGTTAGTTTCTCTATATAACGGCTATTGATGGGAAAACTAAAGTATGGGCATATGACAATTTGGATTTAAAGTTCGAGCATGAATCACCCAGTTATATTTCTACAAGAATGGCTTACTGAACTGATGAGCTGAGGTAAATTACCTATCTTTTTTTAATTTAGTAACCAACTAACAGAGCCTTATGTTTGAACGACTTAGTGACTAGCATCAAAATTGTAGGCTTGGTTCCGACCATAACCTAGAATCATACCTCGTAGAATGGATTGAAGGCGACGGTAATGTCAAACAAAATTACCTCAATCTGGAAAAGCATTATGCAAGAGTTGTGAAGTTTGACACAACCAATAGGTTCTTAGTTGTTGTTGATGTCTTCGCAATCAAGTTTTGGAATATGGATAACAAACATCTTTTGTTTAGGACACGTGCAGACATCTTCATAGATCTGTTAATTCACCGTTCAAATTAGAAAACATATGGAGGTTTTATAACAATCTATAAAGATGTTACCGGTAATCACCATTTGCGCTTGTCTTAAACAAAAGTTGTATTTCATACTCCAAAACTTGTTTGTGAAGTCATCAGCAACAACTAAGAACCTATTGGTTGTGTCGAACTTCACAACTCTTGCCTAATGCTTTTCTAGACGGAGGTAATTTTGTTTGACATTACCATCAACCCTCATTCCATTCTACAAGGTATGATTCCAGGTTATGTCGTTAAACCACATGAGAAAAGCCAACAATTTTGATGCTAGTCAATAAGTCGTTAAAATATAAGGTTTGGTTAGTCGGTTACTAAATTAAAAAATAAAATAAAATAAAATAAAAAAATACATTTTTTTTTTGAAAAGCAAAAAAAAAATAATAAAAAAAAAAATAAAAAATAAATAAATAATAGATAATTTACCTCAGCCTACCAGTGTTGTAAGCCATTCTTGTAGAAGTATAACCGCGTAAATCATACTCGAACTTTAAATCCAAAATGTCATATGCCCATACCTTAGTCTTCCCATCAATAGTCGTTGTATAGAGAAACTAACATTTGTGACGACCAACAGTTCAAACTAGAAGAACTTCAACTATTATTTGTGAGCTAATCTTTTTTTAAATGAAATTGTTGAGTATCATTTGATGATGTGATGAACAAAGACCATAGAGAAATAAGGGATTTCATATGCTCTTCGCTCATCACATCATTATAATGATTTTCAACATTTTTCTTGAATGTTAACTTGTGTAGTTTGGCTATAGCTGAATTTACCGATACGCCCTTGTGCTTTCTAACATTTTTGGCTTGTTTATAAGAAGAAGATATTTTAGAATGAACATTTCGTTTACAAACCTACTTAAGCTGTGTGATATTAGAATTTCAAAAGAGTAAGGAATGTATTCATCATATTATAATGACCATATATATATATATGTTTTACAAAAGGATACTCACATTGTGGATAAAATAACATATAAGGCGCGTCTCTACATCATGAAAGTATTTCAATTTCTTATATTTATGTGCTATTGTGATACTAAACCTTCTTTTGGATCATTGTGTTTCAAAGTCCAAAACAGGTGCCTAAAACATTCATTTTCTCAAAATGTATAGTTCATCAAAATAAAAAAATAAGTTTTTTTTCTTTAACGATCCAACGATGGTCGAGTTGATGGTAGAGGTAGCAAGCCTGCCGATGGTAGCCGAAACAATCGTGACCAAATATGCAATGGTGTATTTTTTGCTCGAGCTTGAGGAGCTGAAGGATCTTCTTTTGGATCATCGGGTTTCAAAGCCCAAATATGTGCCTGATCATGTGCATAACCATAGTTATAGAACAACTTTTCACCAGCTTCAATACGTTTTTTTGCAAATATGCCAACACGATGATCACCCGTCATCTAAATTTTTGCATGTCTCACCTTGTTTAGTGTCTAAATAAGCCGACACATGCACGTGATCAAGCACATGTTTGGGCATTGAAACCTGATGATCAAAAAGAAGTTCCTTCAAAAGAAGTTCCTTCAGCTCCTCAAGCTCGAGCAAAAAAGTCGCCATTGCATCGATCACCAGTGATGCACTCACAATTGCATAGGTTACTATTTCAAAGGTTGTAGCGAATCTGAGTGCCTTTAATGATATATCAGGTTCATGTTCACAGGTTCCTTAATTGGTTTCTAGGATCGAATATAAAAGACAAGATTAACAAGCAAGATTCATTGATAATCACAACATAATAAAGATTATGTTGTATGTATTGAATTGATCAATTGAATGAACAACTGATGATTGATTACTGATTCTAACATCTATTTATACACTTTGAATCGGTACCTTTGGAAGAGAGGAAAACCGATTCACAAAAAGTAATTGTTACTTCAATTCTAAACGTTATAACCATATAACAAAACTGTTATATTTGATGTTTCTAACCCAGCCCATATTAAGTTCGGTTATTTACAGATAACCATAATATATGTACATTTAACTATCCTTAACTATGATTCTTTAACCTTATTGAATCTTTTTCAGCTTCAGCAGGTTTCTTCAAACTTCCTGATGTGCTCGCCCCTTGATCACCATCCGTATCATAATTGTTGTTGCCTGCCATCATACTATCTGGTTTCCTTTTAAACACACCGCCTTTGGTCGGATGGATGTTTTGATTACACATCTTCTTGCCATAGTTTCTCTGATGATCACCATGATCATAAACACTCTTATCCTTGCCTTTTTGCCTTTGAGAAGTGTTTGGGTTAAGAAAACATGATATACAATAATAACATGTATGACACCACATAGTACACAGCGGAAAACTTACATATAACAACAATTAATTAACTGAAAATATAAAAAGGATAACATACCTCTTGCAATTGGTTTGATCCAACGTTTTAAAAACCGGGTTTTTAATCGACCCGGTCGAGTCACCGGGCACCGGTTCGACCGCCGGGTCAACCCGGTTTTTCATTTTTTTGTTATTTTATTTTTTTCGACCGGGTCAACCGGTTTGATCACCGGGTCAACCGGTTCGACCGCCGGGTCAACCCGGTTTTCATAAAAAAAATTGAAAAAAAAAAACCCGGGCGGGTTTCATGACCCGGGTTGACCCGGGTCACTCAAAACCCGGCGAGTCTAACCGGTTGACCCGGTTTTAGAAACCCGGGTTTTTTGACCCGTTTTAGTAGCCGGGTACCGGTCCGACCGGTTGAACCGGCCGGGTCGACCCTGGTTTGAAAACGTTGGTTTGATCTCTTCAACAAAGATGACAAAGTGGTTTAACGAATTGTCTCTTACATTTTTACAACTCAAACCAATATGATGTAAGAATAATGTCTTACCACCACGTTATTTTACACACGAATTAACCACAAATCAAGTGATTACTAGATCAAACACAAACCAAAACACCCTTGTGAATAGGGTCGGCCGAATAAATGCAAGAGAGGAGAGAATGAGAGATATAGGGTTAATTAGGTGCACAAAAGTTAACCTAAAACATTAACCCTAAGCCTTGCTTATATAGTGAGATAGAAACTTAGGGAAAAGTTAGGTTTGGGTTAAAAAACCCTTCCCTTGGCCGGCCATAATGACAATAAAAAGGGGGCATTCGAATCTTTTCCATTTTTAAGTTATTCTCAATATATTCTCTCCTTTTTACATTTAACGGTCGTTATTCATTTCCGTTAAATACTTAAAGATCGTTAGTCGGGTTTTGTGTAATAATTAATCGTAAACATTATACATTAATTATTTAAATTGATTCTAATTCGCTAATGTGTGCAATCCCCGTGGTCACGAGTTCAAATCCGGACATTCCCGGTTTTATAAATATATACATATTCCAACAGCTCCCACTTGGATATGTTTACAAAACGTGTAATGACATTGGTTAACGTCTAGCAACACGCCAATGCCCCCTGTACAACTCGTGTATGGTTTTCTGGAGAAAAACCATTTTGATGATTCATCATCATATTCATCCTTTTGTATTCTAATACCATGTTAATAAGAATATGGATCTTACTCATTCCTTAATTAACTATTCTGTTTCTCGTTTTATATGATTGATCAAGATTACCAATTCTTCTGAACATATTCCAGAAGACCTTGGGCATGGCCATGCAAACATCTTGACAACCCTACGAGGGGCCCAACAGTATTTTACTTCAAAATAAATTTGAATGAAACAAATCCCGTTTTGACTACGAGCAGAATTCATAAATTTCGCAACACTTCTCAAAACAACCCTTATAACTACCAGTTACGTATAGCGTTAGATTGCTTCACAGAAATGCACTACATCCATGATATTTCTCTGGTATCTCAAGTCAGAAGATAAATATTCATGATGCACTTAATGACTAAGATCCATAAAGTACCATCATGTGGTTGGGATAAGTCCTATATTCAATCTATTGAATATCATCTGAAATTAGTCATGCTACGCATCAATATACTTTCAAGTATATTCTAAATAATACTCAGATTTTTCTTAATTCAATACCATTCTCATGTTATTGATCGACAACGGACTATTTAGAATAACTTAAGTTATTCAAGGATTTAAACATGCAAATATAGGATAACATCATAATAAATGAATAATAAACATAACAAAAATACTTTATTTCTTGAATAATAATGTTTACAATATCCTTTATCTAAAATACTTAGTCACAGATGGGCATGAAACTACTAGCTAAGCGAAGTCCAAACTTATCAGACAAATGATTAAGGGGGTGTTTGGGATTGCTTATTGAAAACAGATTATGCGTTTTGAAAACGAATACAGATAATCAGCTGTTGCAAAACGTAGTTTTAAAATATAGTTTTTGGATTTGATTATGCTGTTTGATATCGCAATAATCAAATAATCAGTTTTTTGAGTGTTTGGTAAATTTGATTATTTAACAACTTACAATTTAAAATGACAAAAAAGGACAATGTTATGTGTTAGTGAGTCTTTACACATTTTTTAAGGCCTTAAAATATTTATATAGTTTAAAAAAAATACATGCACGTATTTGTCCTAGTCAAGGTTTAATTTTTTTAATTTTGTCTCAAAACTGAATTTTGAATATATATTTTCCTTTTTTAACTTTCAATGGGCCTTGATATTATATTTTTACAAGCATTGGGCTTGAGGTTACGAATAACATAAATAATTAAGGTATAACATTTTATTATAGCCCGCCGCTTTTTATCAAAAAATTCTCCCTTCTCTTCATCTTCTTCTTTCTTTTCCTCCGTGTCTTATGGGCCATGGCTATCTCTCTGTCTCCTTTGCCAAACGCCTACAGAGAAGCGAGTTTCTCAGAAGAATGTGGTTGTCATACATAAACAAAAGTAAACGATTTTTGGTAATAATTGTGGGTATTTTTGTCATTTATTCCTAGACCTGAAATCACGTTTACAAAAAGTATGGTAGGAGCTACTTTTTCAAAACCGCGTTTTGAGCCATTGAAAACGCAGAAAATCGATTTTTGGTTCTTCTTACCCAAACACTTATTTTGGATTAAATGCGTTTTACAAACGCAATAATCAAATAATCTGGTGAAAAACGCAATGCCAAACACCCTATAAGTTTTTCACCAGGTAAGGCCTTCGTCAAAGGATCTGCTAGATTATCATCTGTGTGAACTTTGAGTAATTCAATTTCACCTATCTCGACTTGTTCTCGAACATACTGATATTGTCTAGGATAGTGTCTGGTGCCCTTCATGACTCCAGGTTCATAGGAAAAAGTAATTGCAGCAGAGTTGTCACAATATACTTTAATAGTATTTTCAATCGACGGCATAACTCCAATCCCCAAAACAAACTTCCTTATCCAAACAGCTTCCATGGCAGCTTCTGACGCCGCTATGTACTCACTTTCTATAGCAGACGTCGCAAGAGTAGTCTGTTTCTTGCTCTTTCAATCCACAGCTCATCCATTGATGACAAATATGTAACCCGTCTGAAACTTCGTATCATCTTTGTCACACTTCTAGGATGCATCGCAGTAACCTGTAACACACAGTTCTGCTTCTGGATTTCCCCCATACACTATGAACATATCTCTTGTAGCCCTAAGGTACTTGAGAATATATTTAACAGCAGTCCAGTGAAGTTCACCTTGATTCTGTTGATATCGACTGGTGAGGTTTTGAGCAAACGCCACATCAGGTCTTGTGCATCGCACCGCATACATGATAGATCCTACAACCGAAGCATAAGGAACTTTCTTCATGTGTACCACCTCTGCAGGTGTTGAAGCACAGACTTTGCTACTTAAACCATGGTTTACTTGCATCGGCGAATATCCCTTCTTGGACTTTTGCATATTGAATCTCTTCAATATTTTATCAACGTAAGCACTTTGACTTAAACCAATTAACCGCCTTGATCTATCCATGTAGATCTTGATTCCGAGTATATATGTTGCTTCCCCTAGGTCTTTCATCGTAAAACTTTTACCAAGATAGGCTTTCACCTTATTTAAACTTGGTATATGATTTCCCATGATTAATATGTCATCGACATACAGAATAAGGAAAGTAACATGACTCCTACTAGCTTTGTGATATACACATGGCTCATTAAAATTCTGAGTGTATCCAAAACTTTTGATTTCTCCATCAAATCTTTTATTCCATTGCCTTGATGCTTGCTTTAGTCCATAAATGGACCTTTTAAGATTGCATACACGGTTAGGATATTGTGGATTCACAAACCCCTCAGGTTGTGCCATATAGATGTCTTCATCTAGACGGCCGTTTATAAAGGCGGTTTTGACATTCATCTGCCAAATTTCATAGTCATAGTGTGCAGCTATAGCTATGAGAATCCTAATAGCTCTTATGTCTGCTACAAGAGAGAATGTCTCCTCGTAATCTACGCTATAGGTTTGAGTAAAACCTTTAGCTACCAGACGATCCTTATAGGTGTGTACATTGCCATCCATGTCAATTTTATTCTTGAAGATCCACTTACTTCCAACGACTTTAGCATTGGGAGGAAGGTCAACTTCAATTCAGACATCATTCTCTTTCATGGATTGCATTTCCCCATTCATAGCAATCTACCATTTGTCTTTTTCAGGATCAGCCATGGCAGCCTTATAGTTGGCAGGTTCATTAAGATCCCCAACCATATTTTCCCCCACCTCTACGTTAAGACATAGACGGTCAGGTGCACGTATAGTCCTTTCAGACCTACGAATGGGAACAACTTCAGGAGGAGCACCCAAGCTTTCAGACTCTTCTTGAAGTTGGCTAGTATTATCAGAAGGTGTTGTATCTTCATGATTATCTTCCAGATCATATACTCTCCCATTGAGTTCTTGAGATATGAGATTCCTCTTAAGGAAGTCTCCATACCTAGCCACTATGAATTTTTTCTCAGGTGGGTAGTAGAAGTAATAACCCATAGTTTCCTTAGGGTATCCTACAAAGTTATACTTAGCAGATCTTAGTTGGAGCTTATCTGGTGAGTCACGTTTAACATACGCCTCACAACCCCAGACCTTTAAGTAAGAAAAATTGAGAGATTTTCCTATCCATATTTTAAATGGATTCTTAACAACCTTCTTAGTTGGAACCATATTCAAAATGCGAATATCATTTTCAAGGGCATAATCTCAAAAGGTTAAAGTAAGAGTTGTAAGATTAAACATCGATCGTACCATGTCTAGTAAAGTACGATTTCTCCTTTCAGATACACCATTTTGTTGTGGAGTATAAGGGAGATGTGAGCTGCTGGACAATTCCACACTCAGCTAAGTAATCTTTGAACTCTTAGCTTATATATTCACCACCTCTATCGGATCGAAGAGATTTAATCTTCGTATCGAGTTGTAATTCTACTTCACTTTTGAAAACCTTAAATGTTTCAAAGACTTCATATTTATGTTTAAGTAAATAAACATTATCATAACGAATGAAATCATCAGTAAAGGTTAAGAAGTAGGTAGCACCACGTTTTGACACATGTCTAAGTGGACCACACACATCAGTGTGTATCAATCCAAGTAGATCTGTAGCCCTTTCCACTTGATGTGAAAAATGTTTCCTTGTCATCTTCCCAGATATGCAAGACTTGCATTTGTCAAATGATTCATCATCGACACTTTGTAAAAGCCCTTCATGTTGCAGCTTTACCATGCATTTCTTGCCTATATGAGCAAGGAGACAGTGCCAAAGATAAGAAGAGTCCCAGTTAGACTTGCTATTCTTATTGCAAATGCTATACAACGAATTATTTCTTTTGGACACACAATCATCCATATCAATTTCAAACACACCATTTATGGGAATTGCATTAAAATAAAGTAAAAAAAAAAACATTATTAAAAGAAACTGAAATTCCATAACTGGTAAAAGTGTGCATAAAACCAATATCTTTCAACAAAGAAACTGAAATAACACCCCTAACAATGGAGGGTGCATAATGACAATTATTTAGTTCAAGAATTAAGCCCAAAGGCAACACTAAATCAAAATTCCCTATGGCTTCAACTGCTGCACGCTTTCCATTGCCAACGTACAAGTATCTTTCTCCACAGGTCAGCTTCTTTGCACCTCTAAGTCCCCACGATGAATTACAAATGTGAGTACCACATCCTATATCATAAATCCAGAACTTTTTCTTATGAGGAAAAGAAAATAATTCAAACATAAAAATACCTGAGGTGCTGGTCACCATCTTATTTTTATTCTAAAGCAACTCACTCAGCAACAATGGACAGTTCCGCTTCCAATGACCTGGTGTGTTGCAGTGGTGGCAAGCCAAATCCTTCTTAGGATTTTCCTTTTTCTTTTCAGGGTTCTTCTTAGGAGTTGGTGGGATCACATTTCCCCTTTCCTTTTCCTTTTCCCTTCTTATTTGCTTGCGGCTTTGGCTTATTTACCCTACCACCTTGTATTGCTAGTACCGCAAGTGTAGGTGCCTTCTTAGGTAGTCAGTTCTCGAAGTCTACAAGCATTGCATGTAACTCATTCACTGTCTTCCCCGGGCAATGCATATTGTACTGGCGCACAAAATCACCAAACCGCTCCTGATTAAGGGAGTGATTGATGAGGCCAACACACACATCTTGGGAGTAACCACAGTCGAGCTTCTCTAATTGGTCAAAGTGATGTTTCATCTCAAGGACATGGATACAGATTTACCAACCTCTTGCTTGCAATTATGAACCTTTTCAATAAGTTCATACAATTCAGCTGCTGGTGGCTTCTCAAACATACGTTTGAGTTCATCGAGCATGCTCATAGGCTCATGGTGCTCAAATTGTTTTTGCAATTGAGCAGACATACCCGAAAGTATAAGACAAGCCACATCATTTTGCTTCTCATACTCGACACAATACTCCTCTTTTTCAAGAGTAGTAGCCATTTCAGCAGGAGCTTCAGGCAGAGGTGAAGTCAAAATCTCAATTCTTTTGGCAACACGAAGGATGATCATAAGTGCACGATGCCAATCATTGAAATTTAGGCCAGTCGGTTTGTCTCTTCCAATCATATCTTTGAAAGCAGCACTCATTAAGCTCATAGTGTTTTCAGGTTGATGAGCCATCTACAGAAAACGTTCAAAAAACCATAATTAGTATTTTGATAATTTTTCTTTTCAATAAAATTAAATACCCACGGTTCATATTCATATAACCAATTAATTTTCATTGAAAACTAGGATCCAAATTGTCATAATCTCATCACATCAGTTGATCTGCTAGTGATAAGGATTTAAAACGTACACTTTTAAGGGGTCATTTAAGCCCTTAATCGCCCACTTTTATATCCGTTACTGCTTAATTTCGTTCCTTTACACTTTTTAGGTCTCTTGGAAGCAAAATGCTGGAATGATGCATTTTTGGACGAAAAAGAGTGAATATGTGAATAAAATGGCTAAGTCAAGATCAAGACACTCAAACTGCTGGAATAACACCTGACGGCGTCCTAAACAGAGGGCGACGCCGTCCCTATTTTGTGACGACTCAAGAGCGAAATTCCTATTTTACACCTGACGGCGTCAGGCTTTGAAGAGTAAGGGCGTCACGAAGACTTTTCTTCTCGGACGGCCTAGATCCAGACTCAGACGACGTCACTGCTGAAGACAGACAGCGTCACAACCACAACGTGACGCCATCCCAATGTTGACTTGGCCAAGACGAAACCCTAATGGCGGCGATCTGACGGCGTCGCACCTATAAGGCGAAGCCGTCACATATGTAAAATTATATATAGGAATCGAATTTTCAGACTTTGAGAGGTAGACTTGTGGATTAAAAACCTAAAACAATTGTAGTCTTGTTTGGACAATATTTAAGGTTCTCATACCCTATTTTACATTGAGATAAGTTATTTATTCCCTTGATTTCATTATGTCTTCGATTGAATGTGTGTATGCTTGCATGTTTAACATGTCCGGCTAATTTACTTTCGTGTTTGCTTAGATCTATGAAACCTAGTTATTAATTATTGTGTTTTTAATGCTTGAGTAATCTTTGTTGAACATTAGTTTATAATTACTAATGGAATTGTAGGCTAAATATCCAAAGAAAACCTTAGTGTTAAGTTTATGAATCCTAGAGATTTCATAGTCATTAACCTTAAGGTAGTCTCAAAGAGTTAGGAAAAGCACACCCTAAAACCTTAGAAAACACAACGCGTTAAGAATAAGAACGTGACAATTCAACCACCAATAAAATATAACTAGGGAGTAATAGTATCTAGGTAAACACATCTTTAATCATTATACGAGCACACTTCAAAAAGACATAGACTACCCCTTAGCTTAGATATTAGATAAGTAAAGTAATCATCAGAAGTACCAAACCCCCAAATCCAAACCCCGAGATTTTACCCTTAGCTTTATAAAAAATATAAAACGATAAAATATAGTCCTCCTCAACCTCAACCTTAGCGTAGTAATTTCTCACTAGCATTCCTATTCCCCTAGAGAACGATATCAATACCCGAGGCTTACCCAATACTACACTACAACGATTAGGTTCACTGCCTAGGGTGTTGAAAAACTTGCTCGACGAAAAGGAAGTTTCCTTTGACCCCGAACGTGCCTTGTATGCGCAATAAGTTTTTGGCGCCGCAGCCGGGGAATAGAATAGCTAGTTATGATTCTATCTCGTTTAGGTTCCCTTGCTTGATTCCTATCAAGTAAGATTTTTTTTCTCAATTTTAGCTTCCTCGTAGTCTATCCCCCTTCTTTGTAACTTTGTTCGTAAATCCCATCACTTTTCATCATGGAAGGTGATAACCCGCCACCACTCATCGATCCACCAATCAATGACCCGCCAAGTGCCCGTACTCTTGGTGAATACTCTAGACCAAGCCACCGAGGCTATAGGAACACCATTCTCCCCGATCAAGCTCAAACTACGGCCTTGCGATCTGACACCATCCGGTTGGTGCAAAACGGATGTGCATTCCATGAACTTCGTTCCGAAGATCCTAATCAGCATCTTAAGGATTTCCTTAATATAGTCAATTCCATCTACCTTGATGCTACTACTCGGGAGACCACGCGCTTGCGTCTCTTCCAATTCTCTCTACGGGACCAAGCTAGTAATTAGCTTGAGCGACTTCCCGCCGACTCCATCTCAAGTTGGGATGATCTCACTACTCGTTTCCTTGCCCAATTATTCCCATCGAGGAGAACTACTAAGCTTAGGAATGAAATCTTGATGTTCCAACAACGTCAAGGTGAATCTCTCTACGAAGCATGGACTCGATTCAAGGAATTGCTCCATAAAGTCCCTCATCATGGCATTGATCTTTGGCTTCAAGTCCAAATCTTTTACGATCATGTCAACTTCCCAACTAAGCAATCCATCAACCAAGCGGCCGGTGGTAAACTTAGTGATTTCACCGCGGAAGAATCGTGTGGTACAATAGAGGACCTTGCCCTCTATGACAACGAAAGTTGGAATGACCCCCATGAGTTGCCCAAAACCGTAAAGGCAATCTCCTTGCCTCCCATTAACTCACAAACTTCCGATCATAGGATGCTCGAACTTGAAGATCAAGTCAAATTCCTAATGAGCTCCTACGGAAATCCTAAGTCTTACACGCCAAGTGAACAAAGAGTCTTCCTTGTGTGAACTATGTAGTGGTCCCCATGACACTCGTACTTGCACAAGACTCCTCGAACAAGCTTCCGTTGACTACGCATCCTCACGTACCAATGGAATGTGAGGAAGATTCCCCACAACACCCGAACCTAGGACTTTCAATGATGCCCGAGAAGCATGGAGGGGCAAACCCGAATACAATTGGGGACAAACCAAAGAATTCACCAATAATGATTCCCCATGGTCCCACGGTCCTAGCCAACAAAACATAGAAGGGATGTTGCAACACCTAGTTACATCCCAAGAAGCTCAAATAACCAAGATTTCAAACCGCTTTAACCAACAACAAGCTGAGATGGATAGGAAGATCGATAACCTTTTGAAACCCATGACCAATAGTGATAGGAAGACCACCGAAAAGGTTAATGCCATCTCGACTCATTCTCCTGAAGCTTCCGGTGTGAAAACTAAGGACCCAAGTAAGTTAGCCAAGCACGTTCAATTCGTCAATACCATCACCTTAGTGAAACCTAATAGGACTAGTGATGAAGCGAACCATGAGACGGTACTTGAGGTTAGTGAAACTCCTAAGGATGAATCAACCGATGAAGTAGATGAAATAGAAAATGACTATTTCAATAAGTTTCCTACGTAAGAGGAACTCTCTCACCACCCACACTTAGTACGTGACCTTCGTCACATGTATGTTAGGAAAAGCCCTCGGATCAAATTTAGGAATCCTTAGAATCTCAACATACAATGTTGCATAGGACATCTTTTCATGGCAAAGGCCTACATTGATCGCAAGTCCCCAATAAACATCATGACTAGCACCTACTATAATTGGGTAATGAAAAAACCTATCCCAAATAGGCAAGACCCCGATGATCCTAGGGTTAGTTGTAATTTCTTGGTAGAGTTAAGGGATTGCCCGTCTATGTAGGTAGTTTCATGTACCCTACGGATTTCATAATTGTGAAAGATATTAGTACGGCCATTGATCTTAGCTTGTCCCAAGTAATTCTAGGAAAGCCTTTCATAGAAAACACCGGGATGACTTATGATCCGTCGTTAGGGATAGTTAGATTTAAAGATGAGACCGATGACGTAGCTTACCAAATGCCATTTCGGATTGAGAAGTTTTCATCACTATCCAATGATGAAAAGGAACTTAAGCTATCGGTCTACTGTAGGAATGAGGAGGATAAGGAGAAAGGAGTAGACTGTGTGATGAATAAGATTTTTGGGTTCTATAAGGATTGCTTGAAACTAGGACTGGAATATAGAACTGATTGGGGAGAGGATGACTTCTTAGAAAGATGCATAACAGGGCATTACTATAACATGGAAAACTCCAATAGAGACCATCATGAGGAAGAAGGTGACGGAGGTGAAGTCACGTAGGGGCACGACTTCGATTCTAGCTACAAGACTCATAAATAAAGAAAAGCGCTTCGTGGGAGGCAACCCATGCATAATTGTTTGCTTGTTTGTGTGTCATATATCTTTTCATTAATTGTTTATTCTCATGTTTAAATTTGTGAAAATGATTTATTTTGTTTTTAACCTCGTCTTAATTACATATAAAGCTATTTTACAAAAAGGATAAGTGTAGGGAAGATTACACACGTTTTTAAAAGAACGTGAACATGAGAAATACGATTATTGAAAAAGATATATATGTGTGTTTGTTAGAGTCAAATGCTTGTATCGAGTCATAATGGATGTTTTGCAGGAGCTTTTCCAGATTTTAAAGGTGTAATTTTTCCAGAATTTTTCTAGAAAACGCAACAGACCAGTTTCTGTCAGGATAACCTGACGGCGTCAGGAGGAGCAGAAACAGCTTATCTAACTTTCTCTCGTTTTCTGTGCTACTTATAAATTTTTGAAATTTCTCAGGTCTTAATTTTCCAGAAAATCTGCAAACCTCAATTCCACAATCATTATATCCTAGTTTAGTAGAGTCATATATAATTTTACCACCGATTTTACGCGAAGGTTTCGTCTATTTTCTTAAAGTGTGCAGGTTTTATTTATCAAGAAGAAGAAATATAAGATTGGATAGAGCTTTTCACGCATAAATTCTTCTTGAAAAGAATTTAACCACTACTTTACACGGATCCTACCGAGCTAATCAGGGGAGTACTAGTTTCTTTCTCTTTTTAATTACCTTCCATTATCATAACTTTGATACTTTCGGGGAACATTGGGGACAATGTTCAGTTTAAGTGTAGGGATAGGAATAAAACGGGAACTTTGAAACTATACTTATCCTTGACTATTTGTCTTGTCCTATTTTATTTGTGTAATAAACCATGAGAAATATCAGCTAGGGTAATTTTAGCACCAAATTTAAAAAATTTCATGACATGTACGAGTGGGTCTTTAGTCTTAATAAAGCGTCTCATGTAGCACAAAAACCCTTTACCACTCGAATTTCACCCCAAAAATGTGAGGTTCACCCTTAGATCTATAGGAATTAAAGCATTCACCTTTAATGCTTAAAGAGTGTATCGGTAGTATAATAGATTCTAGAACTTGTTTTGTGATGTATCCCGAGATCACTAGTGAGACTACACTTGTGTAGTAAGGAATAACTAAATGATAAGAGGCATTAGGATAACCCTTGTTTGATACCCGTATTATAATTACTTCTTCCACATCGGTTGAGTAATTCCCCCACACCCTTGAGATGTACTCATCTTTAGTACATGATACCCCTAGTTAAACCCTCAGAGCCTATCCTTTTCGTGGTTCTCGTGATGTTTCGGTTTTCCGGAATATCAATGAAGAACATTGTTTACAATCCACCCCCAAATGTACACCCAAATCGCCTTAGCCTACCTTGTATGCACTCACTCTTAGTGCATTATTGTTATCATACTAAACCCTTAGTTCAATTATCTAGTTACTTGCATGGTTGCTAAGTCGAGTCATATCTTTTGTACACAGTTTTGGGACGATTGAGACTCACGGGTAAAGTTAAATTTTATGGAGTGACGGGAAAGAACGTTAAATTCAAATTCCCTTTATTTACGTAATAATGTACTCCAAGTGTTTTGATCTTTTCAATTCAGGTCAAATTAGTGTTAGAGTAATAAAAACTCAAGTGTAGGGATTTGCCTATAAATCTCTTATATTTTGATGTTATCGTAGAGGATGGTAGAGTAAAAGTATATGCAAAAAAAATATATGAAAAAAATGAAAAAAAACATACGGGCTACCATCCTACATCTATATTTATATTTATGTTTGTTTGTTTCAGTTATCTAGAGTTTAGAGAGTCGAGTCTTAGCTTAGCAACGCCATTCTTCTCATGCTTGTAACATAAAGATTTTTGACTTGCCACCACTAAATCGCCTATCCAACCAAACCCTTTGTTTCCCTGACCGTAAGCCTAGCGCTACAACCCTTTAAAGACCTCTTAGATAGTTGTTCCTAGGTGCTTACGCCAAAGCGATGGAGGTTTGATCTAGTCTCAAGCCTATGGTAATCTATGTACTATGACCGGTTAATGAGTGTTTATCTTCTATTTCCATTTGCTATATTTCATATACACCCGAGAGATGAGAGTATCTAAACACCACTTGTGAGGTGCTAGTATATACTTTCCGTGCTTGTTATGACTATTGCGGGGCTTATACTTGTTATGAATGATGTTAAACCGTTGCTTTATGCCCCCTAACTTATAAATTGATTGGCCAAAAGCACATTTGCTTGAGGACAAGCAAATACCAAGTGTAGAGATATTTGATAAGGATTTAAAACGTACACTTTTAAGGGGTCATTTAAGCCCTTAATCGCCCACTTTTATATCCATTACTGCTTCATTTTGTTCCTTTTTTTCTTTTTAGGTCTCTTGGAAGCAAAATGCTGGAATGATGCATTTTTAGACTAAAAGGAGTGAATATGTAAAGAAAATGGCTAAGTCAAGATCAAGACACTCAAACTGCTGGAATAACACCTGACGGCATCCCAAACAGAGGGCGACGTCGTCCCTATTTTGTGATGACTCAGGATCGAAATTGCTATTTTACACCTGACGGCGTCAGGCTTTGAAGAGTAAGGGCGTCACGAATACTTTTCTTCTCGGACGGCCTAGATCCAGACTCAGACGACGTCACTACTGAAGACAGATGGCGTCAAAACCACAACGTGACATCGTCCCAATGTTGCCTTGGCCAAGACGAACCCTAATGGCGGTGATCTGAAGGCATCCCACCTATAAGGCGACGCCGTCGCATATGTAAAATTATATATAGAAATCGAATTTTCAGACTTTGAGAGGTTGACTTGTGGAGTAAAAACCTAAAACGATTGTAGTCTGTTTTGGACAGTATTTTAGGGTTCTCATACCCTATTTTACATCG
This sequence comes from Chrysanthemum seticuspe, assembly GCA_019973895.1. Taxonomy (NCBI): domain Eukaryota; kingdom Viridiplantae; phylum Streptophyta; class Magnoliopsida; order Asterales; family Asteraceae; genus Chrysanthemum; species Chrysanthemum seticuspe. The sequence continues at coordinate 139,031,762 of BPTQ01000006.1, forward strand.
AGATAAGTTATTTACTCCCTTGATTTCATTATGTCTTCGATTGAATGTGTGTATGCTTTCATGTTTAACATGTTCGACTAATTTACTTATGTGTTTGCTTAGATCTATGTAACCTAGTTATTAATTATTGATTGATCGTCTCTTATCTTAATTGTAATTGTCTTAGGAGTGCATGAAGCCATCGTTGTGTTTTTAATGCTTGAGTAATCTTTGTTGAACATTAGTTTATAATTACTAGTGGAATTGTAGGCTAAATATCCAAAGAAAACCTTAGTGTTAAGTTTATGAATCCTAGAGATTTCGTAGTCATTAACCTTAAGGTAGTCTCAAAGAGTTAGGGATAAAAAGCACACCCAACGACCTTAGAAAACACAACGCGTTAAGAATAAGGACGTGACAATTCAACCACCAATAAAAGATAACTAGGGAGTAATAGTATCTAGGTAAACACATCTTTAATCATTATACGAGCACACTTCAAAAAGACATAGACTACCCCTTAGCTTAGATAATTAGATAAGTAGAGTAATCGGTAGAAGTACCAAACCCCCAAATCCAAACCCCGAGATTTTACCCTTAGCTTTATAAAAAAAATATAAAAAGATAAAAAATAATCCTCCTCAACCTCAACCTTAGCGTAGTAATTTCTCACTAGCATTCCTATTCTGCTATAGAACGATATCAATACCCGAGGCTTACCCAATACTACACTACAACGATTAGGTTCACTGCCTAGGGTGTTGAAAAACTTGCTCGACGAAAAGGAATTTTCCTTTGACCCCGAACGCGCCTTGTACGCGCATCAGCTAGTAATGAAATTATACAAAATGGTACGATCCCTTGCCCAATTACCAATTTCAATTGCAATTCCTAGATTTATGGGATTTACATTTAGCCAACATAAGTTGCAACGTAAGCATGTTTGATCTCCATCTTATGCCTTGAGTTTCAAGTTCTCACCGCCTAATTCAATTAAGTTGTCCAACTTAAGAAACTGCAAAATCATCCATGCCCGTTCTCACGACACATGGATATTTTACCCTTTGATTACGATCTAAATCACATTCTCACGCAAATAAAAGGTAATATCAGGTGTTTCCATTTCATTGGATGGCATATAACTTAAATTAAGGGTAATAAATTTGATTTTTGGTGTCAAATCAAATATGTACAAAGATGTCATGCATTCATCTTCGTAGCAGAAGGTTTTATTAAAAAAGTTGTATCCTTGTTTTAATGTTTAAGCTTTCCATCATCAAACTTTAATAGGTGTATTGGTTAAACCAATTAAAGAATTTCCTTTAATTACCACTATATCATACTGCTGCATGAGTCATAAGACCCAAGTTATTTGGATAATTACCACAAAAGTGGCGCATAGAATTTTTGGTCAATTCACCCTTAAGATTTTATGCACGTTATATATAGGAATACTTGCTAACTCCATTAAGACGCACAAACGAGCGGAGAATTAGGTCAGCGTGAAGCATATTATATACCCTCTTCTTTAAGGTCACAATTTAATGCGTACCAACCTTATACCCATCTTATAGTTTGTCATTAATGGGTGCGGCGTTCTAACTGTTTGTGCATAAACATCAATCAATTAAACGTTTACGACTATTATGCTTAAAAAACACATGTTTCATTATTGTTTAGATCAGTTTATTTTTCTTATAAAAAATACCCTTGTTTACAACTTGTCACACAAAACAAACAAGCAAGTATTTTTTTTAAAATAAACACAACAATGAATACATAACTTAACAATTAATCACGCATATCAAATAGCCACATGCAAACCTTTTTGATAAATCCTATTAATAATCAACTCTAGATCTAAATAATGTATATGTTTAATTAAGACTCTCACCTGTTTACAAGAAGGTGAGCCACATGCATCGATTCATCGATTGCGTAAGTCAAAATTAAACACATACCACATAATACATAATTGATTTATTAATAATTATAATTGAGGTCTTCCCCAATTTTAGATCTATCAAAAAATTAGTGTATATCACTTAACCAAGTAAAGCATACAATAAAAGCAGATTCATGACAAAACATGCATGTTTTTATCATGGACATAAATTACACTTAATAATTAGTTCAATTAATCAAGATTTACGCAATTTATTTCACATAAAATTGCATGCAACCTAGGGTTTTCTAATCTAATTAAAAACAATATTTACAAAACCCTAAGTAGGGCAAAAAAGCCCCCCCCCCCCCCCCAAAAAAAATTTAGGGTTTAGGTTTTGCAAACCCTAGATCTAAGCATACAATAATAACACAATACAATTTATTTGTTTTTATGCGTTTCTGTATTTAATTACTCATTATAACGGCTCATGATGCCACTGTTGAGGTTAAGAAAATATGATATACAATAATAACATGTATGACACCACATAGTATACAGCGGAAGACTTACATATAACAGGAATTAATTAACTGAAAATATAAAAGCATAACATACCTCTTGCATTTGGTTTGATCTCTTCAACAAAGATGACAAAGTGGTTTAACGAGTTGTCCCTTTCCTTTTTACAACTCAAACCAATATGGTGTAAGAATAATGTCTTACCACCACGTTAGTCAGGTTTTGTGTAATAATTAATCGTAAACATTATACATTAATTATTTAACTTGATTCTCATTCGCTAATGTGTGCAATCCCGAGGTCACAAGTTCGAATCCGACATGCATGGTTTTATAAATATATACATATTCCAACAAGAAGTACCCAGGAACAATGATGATTCTCCACATCTTCTGGCCTTGTAATCTTCCTGAACATCTTCCACTTCTTTTTCCTTTAAGGCGTCTCTTACTTAGTTGAGTGGCTCTGATTAGGGTTCTTTCCCTAATCCTAATTGAGCGTCGGTGATGGTGGTTCTGGTGAAGCTTGTCTTCTCCGGTGATATGGGTGTGTGCCTTGCACTTTCCCTTTTCTGGGTTGAAACCTTCAATTAGGGTTCTAACTGATTTTGGGGATTTTTTGGGTTGAATTCTTTGATTAGAGTTCTAAATGATTTTAGGGATTTTATGGGTTGAATTCTTCGATTAGGGTTCTTCCCTAGTCCTTTTATCTTCTTTCAAAAACTTGAATCAATTCTTGTTATCTTGACACTTGGCTATGATACCAATGTAGCGAATCTGAGTGCCTTTAATGACATATCATGTTCATGTTCACAGGTTCCTTAATTGGTTTCCAGGATCGAATATAAAATACCAGATTAACAAGCATGATTCATTGATAATCACAACATAATAAAGATTATTTTGTATGTATTGAATTGATCAATTGAATGAACAACTGATGATTGATTACAGATTCTAACATCTATTTATACACTTTGAATCGGTACCTTTGGAAGAGAGGAAAACTGATTCATAAAAAGTAATCGTTACTTCAATTCTAAACGTTATAACCATATAACAAAATGGTTATATTTGATGTTTCTAACCCAGCCCATATTAAGTTCGGTTATTTACAGATAACCGTAATATATGTACATTTAACTACCCTTAACTCTGATTCTTTAACATTAATGCTCCAACAACGGTCACCGTTGCATCATCACGGTTGTCTCGGCCACCTTTACCTTGGTCACCATTGACATACCTACTACCTCCACCTTTGCTTGGAGCACCAGTGGATCATTAAAGACACTTCTTAGAATGCTTAGCAAGCACCAATGGCTGCAATCTTCACCTACTATTTCATCTTCGATGGGTGACCATCAATTCTTTAATCTGACAAAGTTGTAGTTATGTTTTAAAACTTGACTGATGTTTTCATTTTTTATGATGCATTGGAGAATGAGATATGTTTCTGAACTATTACTGGTAGATGTGGTTTGATCAAGGGGTTGAGTAGGTTCTTTACAATGACATCCATCGTTCCATTCACCTCCTTTGAAACATGAAGGAGCGGAACTTCTCAATATAACTTGTGTTCATCTCGGGTTTACATTTTTGTCTACCCATGATGCCCATGTTGTCATTGATTTTGGGAAAGCTGTTGATGAATCGAGATAAGGCAGAACGTTATCTGCTTTCTGAGAGTAAGTAATTCACCCTTCAACTTTAGGGGTAAAGTTATTAAGATTTTTAACTAAGTAAAACTATTATGATCATATACATTCTTAGACACCTTGGGGCCCACAATAGAATGTAGATCTAGATGTGTCCATGTTGCCATGCAAACGAATCGGGAATGCAAGTATTCTAACCCCACGTTCAGAATTTAATGTTTCTAGGTCAATGTTAAGTATGGTTGGTATTACTGTGAATGACATTATATTCTGCGATATGTATGCTTTACTAAAATAAATTCTGCAACATGTATATAAAATGAATTGCTCTCTGATTTTGAGACATCATATATATATTTCTCAAAAGTTTGACACGACTGATGTGTTTTGGTATGATACTTAGATTATCCACTTTTGTTCTTAAGTTATATAATAATTGAAGACTTGAACATAAATTTCTGTTGTGTATTAGTCTTTACATTAGCAAGAGTCTAGGGTGGTTAAGCGTTAAGTTTACTTTGTCATTAGTCGAATAGAATTAGGAAAGCATAAAGGGTTGTTGGGTTGGTTTGTGTCTAAGCCAACCCGTCTTCTTTTCTACCTGTTATCACAGACGACTAAGAGTGCTAATTGGATTCAGTTTTCTTCCCCCCTCATCTCTATAAAAGGAGGTGCGTGGGAGGGTTTTGTACGCATTCTTTCAATACTAATCAACGTTTGGTTAGGGTTACTTACTTGTTCAAAGTTTCTATCTTTATGTCACGTTATAGTTGTTGTTTGTCGTGTGTCGAATTTCTTCAAGAAGTTGATCGGTTTCGCTTCTAGTTCTTGGGTTGTTGGTTGCGACTGAATACCAACAGAACTCTCATGGATAAGGTACGTTCTTTATTAATTCAGTTCAGATTGCCCAAGACCTTCTGGGCGTAAGCGTCATGTACAGTCGCATATCTCATAAATAGGTCACCATCGACAGCGATTGAGAAAAAGGCACCTATGGAGATGTGGTCGGGACATCCAAGTGATTATGGGATGTTGAGGATTTTTATCTGTATTGCATATTCACACGTTAAACAAGGTAAGCTCAAGCCAAGAGTGGTAAAATGCATTCTTTTGGGGTATCCTAAGGGTGTGAAGGGGTACAGGCTATATAGCCTTGATAATGAATCACCTAAAATAGTCACTAGCAGGAAGGTGGTCTTCAATGAAAGTGTCATGTACAAAGACACATTGAAGGATTCTAGTAAAGTCTGTTGAGGAATTATGGATTGAGGTGGAACTGCAAAGGTTAAATAATCGTACGCATGTGGAAGATCTGACAGATGATCAGGAAGATAGCGATGAAGAAGATGCAGGGGATCAGAATCATGAATAGAAACCGGATCTCACGGATAATCACTTGGTTCGGGATAGAGAGCCAAAGACAAGAACGAAACCTTTAAGGTTTCGAGATCAGAGTAATATGGTTGCTTACGTGTTTTTTGTAGCAGAGGAAGAAGATACTCATGAACCCTTGACATACCAGGAGGCAGTTGCTTATGGAGATAGTTCTAATTGGAAAGATTGTAGGACCTTAGATATATCAACCTTATCACAAACCCACTTAACGAACACAAGTATACCCACTTAATACACAAACAGTATGCGTAGAATAGAAGAAGAAAAGATAAGAACTTGGTGACTTGAAGATATGTATAATTCGTATGTATGTTTAGAGAGGTAGAGAGAAGAAAGATGAAAACAATAATATGTTATATTGCTTCAAAGGAAAACACACACACACACACTTTCAAGCACACCCCTCAAATGACATACTTGAGGGGTATTTATAGTAAGAGAGAGGATGCCCTAAGGCTTGGCCAAGGGCCGTATATGGGCTTCGTGGGATTGGATTGGACTTGGATTTGATATAAGGCTAGCTTATCTTAACTTATAGCCATTTAGCTTAGCCCAATCCACGAGCCCGTTGACTATTCTATCACGATATCTAACACACGTTACAAAGTTCCTAATCGTGAATGACCATCACTTCTAATAAAAATAATCAAGGCTAACAATCTCCCCCTAAGGGGTGGTCATTCAAAAGATGCTCCACTTGAATAGGTCTTTAATCTTTTTGAGCTTGAACTTTGTGAGTAGATATAGGATAGTATTGATTCTTTGTTCCTTCATGCTTTGTAATCAGATAATGTGGTTGTCTGCCGTTGTCAACTTCGTTGGTTAGGTGTCTCCATGCCTTCCTCCACCATGCTCACACTTCTATTTGACTTTGAATTACCAATGATGAAGTTCTCGAGTCTTTAAACTTTGTAGATTCTTTGACATTGACGAAGAATCATCTTTAACTTTGAGTTGCCTTTAATTTTGATGAGAACTTTCATGTGTTGTTGGTATGAGCATGTGGCGAGTCTGCACGATCCATCCGCTCCAGAGCTTCCATAAGAAGAAAACATAAAACATTGTTAGTTATAAGCGGATTCCGGCACTTACAAGTTTGAATTTCGAGGGTGTTAACAGCATAGTGTGAAAACACGTCTCTAATTCTCACAGAGGCCGTTCCTGAACTGGAGTCCTATAAGTGAGATAACGCGATATACCGAAGTACATCTACAGTTCAGATGAGTCGCTGAGGTACACCGAAGCATCACCTCACGACTGTAGACCGTTTGAGACACACTAAGCGTAATCCACGGAATTACCGAAGTGACCTGCTGTCAGGGCTGTTTGATGTTGACCCTGGCAGGAATTTCCATTCAGTCATTGAAGATTACAGTTGTAAAACTTCTCATAAATGTTCTGGCAGATTGCTAAGATCTGCGTAGGACTCTAGAATATATCACTTGTGCCCTTATTGATGAACAACAAGCGATGTCATGTCAAGTGTTCCTATGAGATCTTTTGATGAATCTCGTGGCTCTAGACTCAATTAGTGCATTTTGGTTTTCCTGAGCGGAGACTAGGGAGAGGGTCTCCTTCTTCAATACCAACGATCTCTAAGAGAAAGTCGATAGATTATGTAGGGTTCCCAGTGAGAATGAAACAAATCCTTTTTGAGAGGAATTGAGTGGCAAGAAGGTTTAGTGCAGTGCGCCACTGGGTCCATGACGTCTTTGTCTTCAATACCAGTGTCAACTAGTGACAACCAGTAGCATATGTATTGAACCCGGTTTCTGCCCTAAGGTTGAATATGGAGGGCTGTTTCTTTTCACCCTTTCTTTTGCTTTTTTTTTTTTTTTTTTTTTAATTCTTCAACCCCTTCTTTCTCCTTTCTCACATTACTCCTTTTTTCAATCATACCTAAGGACTTCTAGATCTAAACTATTTGTGATGTCCTTGGGTAGATCCCTCCGGCTCTGGCGGATCATAGGACGAATTTCCTATCCTTATTCACCTTATAACTCCATGACTGTCCTATTGTTGCCATAAAACCATTTTTCTTGAAAATCTCTCAGAGTGTTTATGATAGAAAACATGTTTGAAACACTCCGTGAGTTTTATATTTACAGAAACACTCCCCCTTCACATGTGCTTATATGTTTTGACAGAAATCTGCACATAGAGGGTAGAGTTCACACTTTTTGAATTGATCTACTTTAAATGAACAAGACCGATTCGAGACACGTTTACATCACTAGAGAACTAGGTTGAAATTATTACCCGTCCTGGTCAAGTCCATAGAAAGTTTCTCGAGATGGTACATTATTCCTCGTCAATTCATTGGTTCCGACTGAGTCGAGCTCTTTTGAGATTCAAACAACGATCATTAAACTTTTTGATCACATTTTAATCACATTTCTCCCCCTCAAAAATAGCATATCCATGATGTTTTTGAAACAAAATGATTAAAAGATATGTTTTTCGAAAAACATTTTGGAGAGAAACTGATTTAGCATGAATTTTGGAACAATTTTGGTTTTATACTCCCCCTTAACGAAAGTATATTTTTCAAACAGAAAATTTAGAATCAATTAAGGGTTTAGAGGGAGTTATCTTGGTACCAAATGTGAGATATTTTGAAAATATCTTTTTGAAAAATTGCGAATCAATGGTACGCAAGATGATGAAGATTTTGAAAATCTTTTGAAGATATTCGAGAAGAATAATCTTCATTTGTTTTAGGATAAGTGCTCGATATTTATGAAAATCGATTTTGCGTAGCACTTTCCTTTCTTTGAAGATCGGGTTGCAAGCAGAAATACTTACAAGCCATTGTTTTTAGGAATAACGCTTGAAAAAATATTTAAAACCTTTGATTGGTTTAGCACTTTCCTTTCTTTGAAGTGCGGGTCCTGAACTGATGTGTCCAGAAGCCATTATTTTGAAGTCCGGGTTTCGTACTGAAGTATACGAAAGCCATTGTTGAAGAAATTTTGAGAAACGACATGTTTTAGAAAACAATTAAAGAACTCTCGCTCAAGCATCTGTACATGCCCGTATCATTGTTGAATGACATTTCTAGAAACGTACAGAATATCGATTATACGAGAGACATGTCGTGAGAAGAATATTTTTGGATTTTTGATTTTATATTGTTTTTGTATTTTTGAAAGTTTTATATTTTTGTATTTTTCTTTTGTTGGTTTTATAAAAGAAATGGAAAATCAAAAATAGAAGATAGAGAAAATGAAGAAGAAGATTTTACAGAATTGGAACCCTCTGATGAGCTGGGTTCAGAGATGTTTGATTCACCTGCAACAAAAGAAGAATACCCACTTAATACACAAACAGTATGCGTAGAATAGAAGAAGAAAAGATAAGAACTTGGTGACTTGAAGATATGTATAATTCGTATGTATGTTTAGAGAGGTAGAGAGAAGAAAGATGAAAACAATAATATGTTATATTGCTTCAAAGGAAAACACACACACACACACTTTCAAGCACACCCCTCAAATGACATACTTGAGGGGTATTTATAGTAAGAGAGAGGATGCCCTAAGGCTTGGCCATGGGCCGTATATGGGCTTCGTGGGATTGGATTGGACTTGGATTTGATATAAGGCTAGCTTATATTAACTTATAGCCATTTAGCTTAGCCCAATCCACGAGCCCGTTGACTATTCTATCACGATATCTAACAGACGTTACAAAGTTCCTAATCGTGAATGACCATCACTTCTAATAAAAATAATCAAGGCTAACAAAGATGCTATGGATAAAGATATGGATTCTCTAAGGAAGAATAAGACCTATGAGCTAGTAGATCATCTAGCTGGGCAAAAGCAGGTGAGCTGCAAATGGTTGTTCAAGATAAAGGAAGGGATTGAAGGTGTTCAAAAGCCTAGGTACAAGGCGAGGTTGGTTCCTCGTGGATTCACACAGAGGGCAGGTATTGACTACAATGAAGTATTTTCTCTAGTAGTTTGACACACATCTATCCAGGTTGTACTTGCATTAACTGCGTGTAGAGATTATGAGCTGGAGCAGCTTGATGTAAAGACGACACTTTTACATGGAAATCTTGAAGAAGTGATCTACATAAGGCAACCACCGGGATATGAACAAGGTAACAATGTATGTTTGTTAAAGAAATCCTTTTATGGTTTGAAGTAGTTACCTAGGCAATGGTATAGGAGGTTCGATGGGTATATGCTGAGAAACGAGTTCAAGAATAGCCGTTACGATAGTTGCATATATTACAGGAGTTATGCATGAGGTGAGTATATCTATCTATTGTTATATGTAGACGATATGTTGATTGCTTGTAAAAGCAAGTCTGAGATTGGGTTTATCAAGTCTTTGCTTAAAAAGGAGTTTGACATGAAAGAGCTCGGGGAAGCAAAGAAGATTCTTGGTATGGAGATCATCAGGGATCGGAGTCGCAAGATTCTGAGGGTGTCACAATCCGGGTACGTTTCTAAGATTTTGAATAATTTTAGAATAGGCAATGGGGAATCGTTCAGATGCAATTGGGTGGGCACTTCAAGTTGTCGTTGAAAGATTTCATGGTTAGGGATGTGATGTTGAAAGGATGAGTAGGGTGTCGTATGAAAATGCGTTTTGGGAGCTTAATGTACTTGATGGTATGCACGAGGCCAGACATAGCGTATGCGGTAAGTGTAGTTATCAGATATTTGGTAAATCCAGGTAAAAAGCATTGGGAAGCAGCAAGTGGATTTTGAAATATTTGTAGGGCACTGCAAACGTGGGTTTGGTGTATGGACAAATCGTGGCAACCATGTGGAGGTAACATGTTTTGTTGATTCAAACTACGCTAAGGATCCGGATAAAGGTAGGTCTATCACTGGTTACGCGTTTTTAGTTCAGGGATGTGTTGTAAGTTGGAAGACAACGCTACAACACGTAGTGGCTCTTTCAACTACAAAGTCGGAGTATATGGCCCTTACAGAGGCTGTGAAGGAAGCTATTTGAAAAAGGGTACTCTTGGAAGATTTGGGCGTGGAGCTTAACACTGTGGCGGTTAATTGTATCATGGCGCGATTCACTTATCGCGGAATCATGTTTTTCATGAAAGGACTAAGCACATCAATGTGCATCATCACTTTATCAGATATGTCTTGGAAGAAAATATTGTTGAAGTTCTGAAGGTGGGTACTGAACACAATTCTGCGAATGCCTTGATGAAGGTGGTACCTGGACTCAAGTTTCAACACTGTTCCGAGTTGCTTAGTGTTGGTGTAGGCTAATATAAAGCCTAAGGTGGAAATTGCTATGTATAAGTCTTTATATTAGCAAGAGTCTAGGGTGGTTAAGCGTTAAGTTTACTTTGTCATTAGTCGAATAAAATTAGGAAAGCATAAAGAGTCGTTGGGTTGGTTTGTGTCCAAGCCCAACCCGTCTTCTTTTCTGCTTGTTATCATAGCCGACTAAGAGTCCTAATTGGAGTCGGTTTTCTTCCCCCCTCATCTCTATAAAAGGAGGTGGGGGGAGGGTTTTGTACGCATTCTTTCATACTAATCAACGTTTGGTTAGGGTTACTTACTTGTGCAAAGTTTCTATCTTTCTGTCACGTTATAGTTGATGTTTGTCGTGTGTTAAAATTTCTTCAAATCGATCAGTTCCACTTCTAGTTCTTGGGTTGTTGGTTGCGACTGAATACCAACAATTTCCTTCATATATGCATCTCTTCTAAATTGCCACCAGATATATCTCACTGATCACAAGTTCGATACTAATCGATCCAGTCGCATCAAGGTTTATATATCTTGCATGTTTTGATTGTTTAGTTTCATTTATCTTACTTACGATGCATTTTATCCTCATATATGCACATAACATAATAAATTTACACTTTATATGAAATATATATAACAGATATAGTAAATCTTATGTTGATGTACAATTTGCTATCCTGATTAAGCATGTTAAATAGCTACCAACATTTGAAGAAAATCTGCTTGATTATTTTTATGATTACATCATATTGTAAGAAGATAAGATCACCTTTTTTGGTTTGTGAAAAAACGGTTTCTAATGTTAAATCGAAAAATAGATCTACAAGTTAGCTATTGAATTTACGATGCATGATATAGATATTTCAATCAGATTGAGTAAATCTGGATTAACATAAACGATGTAAAACATGATAGCTATTGAAATTAAGATACATGATATATATATATATATATATATATATATATATATATATATATATATATATATATATATATATATATATATATATATATATATATATATATATATATAGGGAAGGGATCGGGTGCATTCCAGCTTTTAAGTACGGATGGTACGGATGAATGTCAACCGCACGATCAAGCGTCCATCTGATCTAAGTTAAAAAAAAAACACGGTGGCATTTTCGTAATTAATCTATATTATTATAATATCAGTGTAGACCTGAATAACAAAACATACAAAAACATAAACTAAAAAAAATCTAAAAACAATGATTTCATCAAGTTTAAGATTTGCAGAATTAAACGAAGGTAAGTTTCTTAATTTCGAATTTAAGAATTTTTTAATGATAATTAGTCTGATATTAGGGATATCTAGTGATAGATAATCTGATATTAAAAATATTGCTATTCTGATATAATTCAAACTGAAGATTGCTATTCTGATATTAACATAATTAATTTTTTTCTTAAGATACTTATTCTGATATTAATTGTAACTGAAGCTTTCTAATATGATATTAAGATATTTCCATTCTTATTAACTTTTTTATTAAATGAATATAGCTAATGTAACATTAACACAACAAAAAATTCTTAAAAATTTTATTCAGATATTAATTGTAACTTACGATTGCCAATATGATATTAAGATATTTTCGTTTTCGTTTTCATTTTTTTTCTGATATTAACGGTGTCTGAAACTGAAGTTAATAAGGTTCTGGTATAAATATACTGATAAAAAATTTCTTAACATTTTTTATTCTGATATTAATTGTAAACTGAAGATTGCTTATATGATATTAATAAATTTACGTTTTCGTTATCATTTTTATTCTGATATTAAAGATGTCTGATGAGAGCTAATCTGATATTAACGAATTCCCTTTTTCTTAACATTGTCATTCTGATAATAACTATAAGAAATTCTTTTTTTCTTTATGTGAACTCAAGATTGGTTATATCATATTAAGATCTTTAATTTTTTTCGATATAATGTTTATTCTGATATTAATGGTGTCTGATGATACCTATTCTGATATTAACGAACTTTCGATTTTCTTATCATTGTTATTCTGTTAATAATTATAAACTAAAAAACGGCATATGATAATAATTGTAGTTAATCAATTATTAAGAAATTTCTTTCATGTTTATAAATTGTCTCTGAAAATTATTATGATAGGTAATCTGATATCAAGAATTTTTCTTAAATATCAAGTTCATATTACTTACTTAATAAATTTGATAAAGTAGTTAATTCAGATGATTGCTATTATTACATATAATCTGATAATTAATTCAAATTAGTACTAGTAGCAAAATAGTAACTTAGTACTAGTAGCTGATAGTTAATCTGATATTAAAAATTCTTAACTATTGGCTTGTTATATTCAACAGAAGGAGAAGAAAGATTAGTTGATGAAGAAGAAAGTTCAGCAGTGGATGATTTTTTGTCTGATTATAAGCAACAAATGCGAAAATGCTTGAGTCAAGTTAAACAAGAAATTAAGGCTGCAAATTCTTTATTAACTGAAACATTAAAGTATTTGACATGCGACAATTATCCTTATGACACAACAAATATATGTGTGCTACGCTACCATCTCAACAAGCTGGAGAAAAGAATGGAAGTAGTTGAAGATTTTTTTATTTGTCACAGTCACATTTACTTCGATTTGCTAGAGTACGATAAGGATCAGGTATTATTGCTTTATATAATCATAATAAAGTTTTGCATATGCTATTACAGTTTATAAAAAAATTGATATATTATATATTTCTTGTATAGATTCATGAAACTTGTCTAGACAAAGTGAGAGCGATAGTTGATGATGCTGCTTTGATGATTGTAAATGCTGTTAAAGAATTTGGTTTGCCACCTTTGAAAGATGAAATACATCCAGCTATATGGGAAGCTCTTTGCAAGATAAGCAATGAAATTAAAGATATTAGAGATCCAATTTTTTTTACATTTGAAGATGTAGAAATATTTGACAAGTGTGCAGAAGAGGCAACAGAAAAAAAAATGGACAATGATGATTTGAGAGAAAAGGTACTGTTTTGTGATATTAAGAAATGTTGTTAGTCAGATTTTAATTGTCCTTATTCTTATGTGATACTAAGAAATTTTGATATTATTTCTGATGATTTAGAAAGATATTAAGAAATTTCTGATTTTTGTAATATAGATTTTATTATTCAGAAAGGAAGACTGTCTGATGATAGTAAACTGTATGGTACTCCCAATTTTAATATCAGAATAAGTTTGGTGTAACTAAAATATTACTGCTGCTGCAACAAATTTTTCTGCTGCTGCAAACAAAATTTTCTAGTGCTAATAAAAATTGTATGGTACTCCCAGTTTTAATATCAGAATAAGTTTTAGTGTAACTAAATATTACTGTTGCTGCAACAAATTGTTCTACTGTTGCAGAAAATATTTTTATTGGTAATTCTATTTGTCTAGACAAATGTAAAAAAAATTTGGATATTTAATATCATTTAGAAATATTTGATAAGTATGCAGAAGAGGTAACAGGAAAAAAAAATTGTCAATGATGTTTAGAGAGAAAAGGTACTGTTTTGTGATATTAAATATTGTTGTTAGTCAGATTTTAATTGTCCTTATTCTTATGTGATATTAAGAAATTTTGATATTATTTCTGATGATTTAGAAGGATATTAAGAAATTTCTGATTTTTGTAACATAGATTTTATTATTCAGAAAGGAAGACTGTCGGATGATAGTAAACTATATGTTACTCCCAGTTTTAATATCAGAATAAGTTTGGTGTAACTAAATATTACTGCTGCTGCAACAAATTTTTCTGCTGCTGCAACAAATTTTTCTACTACTAATAAAAATTGTATGGTACTCCCAGTTTTAATATCAGAATAAGTTTTAGTGTAACTAAATATAGAATTTAAATGTGACAATAATATTAAAATATGAATACGTCTTTTATAAATTTAAGTTATCATTGATTTTCATAGCATAAAATGTAAAAAAAGATATTAATATCAGAATTACTATGACTTGTTGAAATAGATATATGCATAATTGCATCTTACATTACACAGCAATTGTTTTTCATACTGGAAAGTCATACATAAAAAGACATCAAAAAATAAAAAAACATTAGCAACTACTTGATTGTCATCTTCACCGTAATTTTAAACTCATTCCTTGATCCCACTTCCTTTCTAACTTCATACAATCTAACTTCATCAACTGTGACTACAGCAAAGCATGATCATATACCATCATTTCTAAGTTTTGTTGATGAAACTGGAAAAACAAAAATGTTCAATGACATATGATTTTAATAGAATAAGGTTTTAAAAAGCAACAAAAAAACTGTTTGCAGCTTTATACAGAATATCATACACCATTGATTATTCTTGAAGATGAAATACTTAAGGGTTTAGGATTTAGGGTTTAGAGGAACACTTAGTGAGACAACTTGATGATTTGTAAGAAAAATTGTTTACTTGTAAGTTGTTTCACTTTCAACATTCGGTAAAATATCTAGATTTCATATATAAATGAAGCAAAAAAAAATTATATAGCAAAATGATCATCAATCTTTTTGAATATAGATTGAAAGTTTTTGTGAGTTGATTGCTTGGTCTGTTTTTTTGTGAGATCGGAAATGGTCTTATTTATAGAGCAAAAACAATAAATTTTATTTGTACTATATAGAGTAATGATTGGATACCAAATTTTTTTATTGGTATATGTCACATAAAATTTACTTAAAATTATAAATGAATAAAAAAAGATAATTAAATAAAAAAAATTATATTAAGAATTATATTATAGAATCAAGTATAATATTCTTCATAACCTATCTTGAGTACATTACACACTCGTCTCATACGCTCATTCATTTCTATGACAAAACACATTTCAAAATTTGAAACACCAACAAACAAAAAATATTCTTCATAACCTATCTTGACTACGTTACGTCCTCGTCTCGAACGCTTGTTCATTTTTTTCCCGAAGAACCAAGCATATTCGAGAATTGAGAGACTGATGCTCCTTTCAATGGCAATCGTAGATGAGCCAAAGAATGTTTATCAAATCTAAACAGTAAGGAATTAAAAAAGAAATATTTATCTGGTGTACATCATCTTCTGGAGAAATTGTCATATCATTTGACATTCCAGCTGCTTAGATTTGATAAAATTCGGTAAAATATTTAGGTTTCAGTGAAAATATAAATAAAATAATAATTCCTCCAGAATCAAAATAAAATGTCATTAAAACATCCATTTCTGGAAATATATATATATATATATATATATATATATATATAATCAGTCTAAAGAATTAATAAACATAAATTATAAGTTATTAAAGGAAAACACTAACCTTTTTGTAAAAAAGAGCTTCCTTACATAAAGACTTCAAAAATAAATAAATAAATAAATAAATAAAAATAAATAAAACCCCTTTTGTTAAAAAAGAGATGTAATATTCCTTTTTTTTTAAACACTTTTTTTTATTACATTATTGAAATGGGAATGATCAAATTTATATTGCAAAATAAGGATAAGGTTGTTGTTGAAATTTATTTCAAAACTAATAAATATAAACTGACATTTGGTAGGTATGTTTTTCTGACATTATAATTTAGGTAATAAAAAAACAAAATTGAAATCAAACATGTATATTAATACAATAAACGATACTATTTCTTTTAATTAACAAATTACTATGATATTAATGTCATATTAAGTTAGTGTGATATTAAATAATTATTTTACACGAATCAAAATTTTTGTACTATTATAATATTTAAACTATGAAATTTACATACTCTAATAATATCAGAATAAGTTTAATATTACAGTACATCAAAATTGTTTTAAAGTAAAACATCTTTATTAAAATAAAAAATACAAAAATTAATATCAATTTTTTTTATTTAATTAAATTAAAATTACCATCAGATATACTTTATTATTTAATTATAATCATTAATGTCTTGTGTATTGTCAAAATCAACTTTAAAGATTAAAACAGACAGAGTGATATTTTGTGTCTCAAGGAGATATCTTTAACCACTATAAAAATAGTATCTGACATATGATATACGTCATAGACAAACAAACTATGATATTAAGACAATTTAAAGATTAAAACAGAAGACTCTGATATTAAGATGGAATTATAAAATTTTCTCTGATTTTTTTTTAATATTTAGTTTCAGAAACTCTGATATTAAGACAATATCATATATTAAAGACAACTAACTTTGATATTAAGACAAATATCATATTTGAGTATCTGTTTGACTAAAGAAACTATAAGAAAAATACAAGTATGACTTTTGATACTCTGACATTAACACAAATATCATATATTAAAAATATGAAATTTAAATAAAAATTTGATACCGCTGTTAAAAGAAAAGTTACAACTGCTTACAACATTTAGTATAAAAATAACATCATATTAATTTTTACTAACTGAGTGAGAAATTAAAACATTTTAAAGTAAATAACATAACTAAATTAAAATTAGAGTTAATTACATAAATGGTCCCTGTGGTTTGTCGAAAATTATGGATTTGGTCCCTAAACTTTTTTTTTTTGCGGATTTGCTCTCTATGGTTTTGATTCGTTACGGATTTGGTCCCTTGACCAAATTTTCTGTCAGTTGACCGTCAAATGTGTGTTTTTTTTTTATAAAATTTTTAGAATTTTTTATAAATTTTTTTATAAAATTTTTGGAATTTTTAATATACTTTTTTTATAAAATTTTCGGATTTTTTATAAAATTTTTGGAATTTTTTTTATAAAATTTTCGGAATTTTTAATAATTTTTTTTAAAATTTTCGGACTTTGTTATAAAATTTTAGGAATTTTTTGTAGATTTTTTTTATAAATTTTCGGAATTGTTTATAAAATTTTGGACAAAATGTTTTTTATATAAATAAAAATAAAAAATAAAAAATCATGGACTAATTCATGATAACCTACAAACCATAGGGACCATTCATGAAACACATACGGGGGTATTTTTGTCATTTCAGCAATCCAAACACACATTTGACGGTCAAATGACAGAAAATTTGGTCAAGGGACCAAATCCGTAACGAATCAAAACCATAGGGAGCAAATCCGCAAAAAATAAAGTTTAGGGACCAAATCCATAATTTTCGACAAACCACAGGGACCATTTATGTAATTAACTCTTAAAATTATTTAGTAAATTTAAATAAAAACAAAAATATATTTTAAAAACAACATGAATTAAAAAACTATATTAAAATTAAATGTAAAACTTTGACATAAATTGATATTTTAAGTCTCGAGGAAGAATTTTTCATCACTATCTGACATGTATGTCAGTGTGTTATGCATATATCTATTTCAAACAGATACTCAAAATATGTATGTCAGATAGTAAATTTAATTTTATTTTAGCTCTTATTGAATATAGATTGAAATTACTTAATAAATGTAAACACATTCTCAAATATATACGTCAAAGGCAAAACTAAATCTGATATTAAGACAATATTAATATACATACCTCATTAGAACATGCGATTATAAAAAAAAAATTGATTTTGTTTTTAAATAGGATGTTAATATTAATATTTTGTTTAAGAAACTCGGATATTAAAACAAAGTCATATATTAAGACAACTAACTCTGATATTAAGGCAATATCATATATTAAAAAAATGTGAAATTTAAGTAAAACATCTTTATTAAAATAAAAATACAAAAATTAATATCATTTTTTTTATCTAATTAAATTAAAATTATATTCATTAATGTCTTGTGTATTGTCAAAATCAACTTTAAAGATTAGAACAGACAGAGTAATATTTTGTGTCTCGAGGAAATATCTTTAACCACTATAAAAATATAATCTGACATATATGCCAGTTGGAAATTACTTAATAAATGTATAAAGATACTAAAATATATATTCATAGTCAAACAAACTATGATATTAAGACAATTTTATTATGTATACGTCACAGAAGATTCAATTATAAAATTTTTTGTGATTTTTTTTTTTTTTAATATTTAGTTTCAAAGACTCTGATATTAAGACAATATCATATATTAAAGACAACTAACTTTGATATTAAGACAAATATCATATATTAAAAATTATGTAATTTAAACACACTGTGATATTAAATAAAAAAAGAACAAGTAACTCTGATATTTGAGTATCTGTTTGACTAAAGAAACTATAATAAAAATACAAGTATGTCAGTGTGATATTAAAAATTTCAATGGTAATTATTCCGATAGTTTATCTTCAAACACAGTGTGATATTAAATAAAAAATGGAAACAACTAACTGTCACATTAGAATGTGCAATTATAAAATTTTCTTTGATTTTGTTTTTAAATAGGATGTGAAGATTAATATTTTGTTT